>BSBM01000841.1:14365000-15565000 GCA_027924585.1 Larix kaempferi
ATACCAATGCAATGAGAAAATTGGTAGACCATAATCCCTTAAGTCTTATCGAATGTTTATGAAGAAAGAACATAGTTTGTTATTAACTTAGCTACTTTACGAAAAGATCATAGCATTTTTGGAATACATTAGAAAAATAAGTTGGATCAGAGTTAACTAGAATGCATATAACCTCTATTCCATACTCTTGATGACATGATAGTTATATTTAGTGGAAAGATATGAAATTATGGACATTAAGGTATTAATACATATAGAAAAGTATAATTAAGCCTTGTTGTTATAAAGGAAAGCTTTAGTATTATTATTATGTTAATATATATAATACGGTTGAGTATGATAAGAAAAAGAAATAATGAAGATGGGTTAGTTTATAAAAGAATTCATTAGTATTATTATGTCGATATATATATATATGGATGAGTTAATGCACTCTTAAAAGATTATAATCTTTATTTCATTTTCTTGATGATATGATAATTATATTTAGAATGTTCTTACTTTATAGGTACTAGAAAGCTCATATTTCAATAATGTTTGATTGTATTGAACTACGAGTTAGATTATGTGATTCCAAATGGATTACTTGAGAATTACTTAGGTCGAGGATTACTTATATCTCCTATGTTATATGAAATAAAGTTTAAACTGTTTTTAATGAAAAATGACTTATGTCACTATAAAGGAATTATAATGTTTTTCGATTGTCTTTTGAAACAAATGATTTTTGTATTTTGACAAACACTTTGAGAATTATGTGATTATATTTGTTTTTCTTAAATCATGATATAGGGCTTTTTACATTTAGCCTATGATTTATGTGAAGGATAGAATGATTAATTTGATACTCTATGAAAATCATGTGTACATAAAATAAAATAAAAAAATATGCAAAAGGAATTGATATATTTATATTGATGAGTCATTTGATATATGAATGAGTTGTATCCTTTGATAGATTTATACATTGTTCATTTGAATATTTATTTTAATGAATATTAAATCTTAAATGAAATTATATTATGGGTGTATACTTAAAATTCAAGTGGGATGGTTATTGTGTCACAGGAGAGTGAAATGATGGTTATTTTACCTTTAGTAGGATGGAATGAAAGTGATGGATCATTAGCTCCTCATGTTTAACACATATAATGGAAGGATGCAATCTTTGCAGGGTTCGTAATCTCTTAAAGGGATTAAATTTTGACTAACAATTGTTTGGATTTAATCAAATGAAAATAGGTTGTCAGGTATGCTTATGGATTATGTTGTGAGTGTGTAGTAATCATTAGAAGTCATAGGGCATATCCTGCCATTAAAAATAAGGAAGAGAAGATGATATGTGTATTAAATGATTTGTTTGAAGTTATGGATTAAAGTAACTAAATCATGAGCTATGATTGTTATGTTAATTATGGTTCTATAAAAAGATTGGATACTAATGGTGATAATTGTCTTCCAAGATAAGTTCATGACCTACACTTGATATGAAGGATGTTAGTACAATTTTTTTTCTCACTTGCTCATGAGAAGAGACCCTACATTTGGGTTCGTTGGTGAGGCATAAAGATCGACAAAGAAAAGTCAGAGCTGCGGTTTTTACTTCTTCATCCTCGGCCAGATAATTTCCAGCTTCTTGAACAAGTTAGAATTATTCTTCACTAAATTCGTTGGTATAAAATTTTGAATGATATTCAGGGTTCATATACTTTGATGAGGGGTCTTGCGTCAAGAATTTTATCGATTGGTTGTAAATGCTCATTTTTTGAAATCAAGGCGATGGCTTCCCAGGTATGCACTACTAGTTTGTAATCATGTTTTGGATTGTGAAAAGCGAGAAGTTAAACTTACTTGAATTATAGAATCTTAACTATACTCGAGTTAGGAAGAGAAGAAAAGCTTACATGACTTTGTTTATAAAAATTTGAGATTGTACTTTTAGCTATACTAAGTAAATGGCACTCCAGTATTGAATTATACTTTGGATTATGAAAAGAGAGCGGTTGCATGTAAGATTAGTTTAGGAATGGATAAGGTATGTATTGAAGAACATAATTCGGAAGGGTTAATTCTTATTTTGAAATTCAGATATTGTTTAAAATATATGATAGTTATACGTAACCATAGAAAATGAAGAAATTGGGATTGAAGATTTTATTCCTTATGTGGAAATGTGTTAGTGCTTAAAGGATTTACATAAATGATATAGTTTTGCTGAATGAAAGGAATTTGTTATGGACGATTTCAAATTCGGTTGCAATTAATGAGCCAATAAAGGACTGTTGTGGGGATTGCTACACTATGAAAGGTACGATTTAGTTATATTGTCAAATATGAGATGTATACTTATATGATGATAGAAAAGAGGAAATAAAATTTTATTATCAATTGTGGTTATGTTGAAGAAATGAATGTGGAAAGAAAGAGAAAACTCACCATGGAAGTACATGAGACTCAACTTCGGGACGAAGTTTTAATAAGAGGGGGTGTATGTAATGCCCGTCTCAGTACATTAACTGACCGTAGACTTGAGGACCGAATCAACTTTAGTAAATGGTCCTTTGAACTTTTGAAATGTTTGAACGAATGAGAAACACATGATGATTTGCTTGACGACAAATGATAAATGAAAACGATACAGTGAACGACACTTATAGAAGTGGATGCTTTGCTTAAAAATAATAAATGAATGAATGATTTGCTTAATGATTAGCATAATAAATGATGACTAAATGTTGTATATGATCGAATGATTGAAAGATTATGAAACATAAACGATTGAATGAAATATATGCTTGACTGATAGAGATGAAAATGATTAGATGAATGATGAATGATGGATATACTCGACTGACTGAGAAAATGATAAATGATGAAAATACTTTAGAATGAAGAAATGATGAATGTTGAAAATGCTTGAAATGAAAATGATGATTAGTTTTATACTCGTCTGACTGAGATAAAACAATGAATGATGAACATGCTCGACTGACCGAAGCATAATGTTAAAATGATGAATATTTAGTAGACTCGACTAACTGAGATACTGAAAAGAATGATGAATTTTTTTTTATAGTGCAGTGTTACTAATGTGCGCTTGAGTGTGTGCAGCGGCAGGTAAGATGATTTACCGACTGACCCACAATGGAATTATAGGGGTCGTAAGAACGAAAAAAACACTTAGGGGTACGACGACTGACTGTCGACCCTGAATTAGCAATCCACGCACAGGTGAAGCTGTTTCAGCTCACCCGGGGAAGCGTATGCCGTACGGGCAAGGCCATAATGATTTGGTCGTGTATGATGAGTTGAGGGGTGCGCAATAAGGAGAGCCTTATCCCTCAACATCCCTTAGTCTCCAAGAAGCGTAGTTGAGACATCATGGTAATGATTCCCAGTCACTACGTAGTACTCCCCATAAGAAGGAAGAAATGAAACTGTCAGAAGGGCCCGCCGAAGAGGCACCTAGACAAGAAAAAGATAATGTTATTTAAATGAAGAAATTGAAAACTCATCAAAGATAAATTCATGTGACTTTAAGTTAAAAGACAATTTAAAATAAAATAATATTGTTTATTTTATTTTTAAGAGAAAAGAAGAATATTAGAAATGAAGAAAGAAACAAAACAAAAACAGTCCATTTAGTCTAAATTATTTTATTTGTCTACTTTATGAAAAGAAGGAAAACTAAAACTAAACTAGAAGTATGCTAAGGAAGTTCTATTAGAAATGAATGTTAATAGGAATTAAACTTTAGATGAAAGTATTCTACTAAGGAATAAAAGAATTAAATAAAGTATTTATATGTATATATATAAATCATTTATAATCTTTTAAAAGCAACTTTTAAATCAAAATAGATTAGATATTATTAATTAAAAGATACTTTCTCTTATATAAATATTATTTCTAAATATTTAAAATAAAGAAATGAAAAACAACTAGTTTACAAGAAAAGATACTAAGTAAACTAAAAGAGAACCAAAATAGAAGTAGGACTCTCCTACACCTAACTCCCACTGATTTAGGGAATTAGGTGCACACTAAAGATATTGAGACACTTGTAATTGAGAAAGATTGAAATTAAACTAAATATGTGCAGGGATAGACACATGGCACACATACTTTTACTATATAATGAGGGAAGAGAAGGAGAGAAAGACAATCTCTTGCTCCCTAATGCTGGATGGGCATGATAATCTCGGATTATGTTATGATTCTTGGGAGTTGGGAAGCTGGAGCGAGGATTGGGAGATCCTTTCGGGAAGCTTGCTAGTGTGTTCTTACGACCCCATTAGCTCGGGGGTTCGGGGTGAAGGAGAGTAACCCCGATACGGTAGGGTGGTCAACCGAGGGGTCTCTTGGTAAAATCGGCAAGGCTGGAAGCGGCTCGGGAAAGATCGACAACCGTACATACAAGGACTTCATCAACGGAGTGCTCAACGATTGTCGAAAGGTATAATGTTCCATTTTCATGTACTAGTTGCGTTTATGAAATTTTGAGTTTATGGTTATATTTGATTTTCAAGTTTTTATTAATTTGCATATGATGTAAGTTCTATTATGGAATTCCTTTTGGGGGACCCGAAATGGGGGTCCCTACAGTTGAAACCTGACGACGGACTCATTTTATCATACTGGCATGCATATTATAGTTGCATCTCTTGTCTCTATTTGTGTTTATATTTGACCCTTTTGATGAAATTACTAAAAGCTTAATCCTTTGTGTTACCATATCGTGGTCAAATTAAATATTGGGAGATTTGTCGTCCTTCATTACGCATGTCATGATTTTGTAATTTCTACATTATTTTGTATAGCTCGTCTTATGGAATATGACCGTATATCCATTTTCGAACTTTGAATTCATTTACCTTCTTCGGCGGTCAGTTTAATTTTCAGAAAGGTACCAATCTTTTTGCTTTAAGATTTAGCATATTTGTCAATACTTAATTCTTCTTTTCCTTTGAGTTGTGATACATACTTTTTTATTGAAATTTTGATTTGATCAAGTCTTATCCTGTTTATAAGTTTTTGACTTTTATTTTTACAATTTTAATTTTCAAGTTTGTTTGGTTTATTGGTTTCAGTAGTGAATTTGATATTTTAAGCTTTTTGATTTTCCTCTTTGTTTTTAGTTTGTTTGAAGTAAAGGGGTATTGTAGATAAATAATTCTGTGGTGGCACACTGCTTGGTGTTCATATGTTTCTCTACTAATAGACCTAATATCTTTAAGGGGAACCATTGTAACGAGCTTCTCGCCATATCAAATATTCTTACTGTGACTGAATCACTCCTAGTTTTTAAACATTTTTTTTATGAACTTAGCGAATCAATTAATTGAATCCCCGGTTATTATTCTTGGATTTTATTTTGTGAATGATATCATTAGCTAGGAAAGTTAACCTATCAAGAATGTTTCTCTGAGAAACCTTTTCATCGGTTGCATTAGTTATCATTAAGCCTTCCATGCTTTTCAAGAAGTGTTATCTTGGTTATTTTTTCCCATCCATTAAACAAACCTTTCTAATAAAAATTTAAATAATTAAGGCCTTGGTTGGAGAATAGGAGATCTCATCATCGAGCCGACCTATCATGATAATAAGCTCTACTGAAATGACATCACCAATATCTGGCTACCAAACCAAGGTGATGACTCTTGGTTATCTAATCAAGAGGAAGGAGGTCTCGCCATCAACCCGGTCTTTTCGTTTTTCAGCAGTTCTTGTGAATGAGGCTGTCATTATCTGTCATAAAGCCAGGGCAGTAGTCTTCAACTAGTGTCTCATCATCATCAATTTTTCATTAAAAATAAAACATCGAAAATTAAAAGGGGATAACTAAGTAACAAGAGGTCTCATTACCAGCCGACCTACTCATGATCATGGGTTCTATTTGACTGACGTTGCCAATATCTGGTTACCAAGCCAGGGTAGTGGCTCTCAGTTGAAATATCGGGAGACAGGGATTCTCATCGTGAGCCAGCCTGCTTACTTCTAATAACACTTCTGAATGACACTGCCATTATCTAGTTACCACGCTAGGGAAGTGGTCCTTAGTTAATGTCTTTATTTGAAAAAAAAATATTAAAAAAATAAGAAAATGAGAAAATGAGAAAAATAAATTTTATCTTTTAGTTATCTATATATGATGGATGGGGAATTTAATCTTGATATCTTCTTAGGGTGTGGAGGTTATATCTGTATACTAATGTTTATCTGATTATCCTTTAGCTATTAATAAAGCATGCTTGATAAGGTTTATTTGTTGTGCATATATTTAAAATTTATTCATCTTTATGAAGTCTCGGAATAATCGTTGGGATAATTCATTTGAGTGTGACAGCATTTAAGTTAAAACTTTACTATATAGGCTAGTGATGTGAAAATTTCATGTGGTGTGAAATTTGATGTTTTGAGAAGCCTTTATTCTTTTTTCCTATATACATAACCTTCAAGTAAACATACATAGATAACTAGTTTTCCCAACATGTTGCCATGTGTTGGCACCCCAACAACTTCCCCTTGATTTTGTAAAATAAAGGGGACCCCATTAGAATTTTGTAAATAGTTAGGTTTCTATTTTGCTTGCTTGATTTGGTAGATAATTTCATGGCTTCCTTTCTTTGATCTTTCACCATTTGCGTTGCCTTTTCTTTGACTTGTTTTTTTCATAAGATGATTTGGTAATCATTTGCTTTTCTAGATGTATGGCTTTGAGTTCTTCATAATTGATGCTTTTGCCTACCTTTTCTATGTCGATGGATTTGCAATCTCATGACTATTATACTCAAGCCATCATTTTCATTATTCAAGTGATTGTTTTGTCGTCAACTTATCATTATGGCATTTGATTCTTTTTCCTTTTGGTGGTTGGACAACACTTGCTTGCTCTCATTGGACCTTATCCGAGTTGATTATATATCTCAGTTTGGAAAGGTTAGATTATCATTATCTTTCGACAGCCTCAATAAAATTCATCCCTCGATGCATAAATGAACTTTTGGATACCATGGCAGATCAGTATAATTAAATTGAACACTCAATTTTAAGTTTCTCATTCGTGTCTTTAAAGAATGTATATTAAAGAATGGAATCACATCTTTCATCCTCATTTTGAGCAATCCAAGAAATCTTACAAGTCTTTAATTTTTAATTAAAAATTTGTCTTTTTAATAATTTTTGTAACTTTGGCGAATTTAAATATTTGTGAGGCTTGTTTAATTTTTAAGAAACACTTGCTTTATCCAAAAATTGACTTTTGTGCTATCATAGTTTTTCTTCTCTATAAAATTATGATTTTAATCATGCCCAAATTAATTGATTGCACCGAGTGAAACGGGGTGCTTTATAGCCCAGTATGGGGGAGATGTTGTAACGTGATGTAACGTTTGTAACAAAATAATTAAAAAAAAATATGTCGGCTCATAAAATAAAAAATTATGGAAAGTATTTAAAAAAAAGTATGGGGGAGATGTTGTAACGTGATGTAACATTTGTAACAAAATAATTAAAAAAATTCATTTCGGCTCATAAAATAAAAAATTATGGAAAGTATTTAAAAAAATCCATGTTGGTTCATAAAATAAAATATTATGAAAAGTAATTAAAAAATAGAGATTGGTTTATAAAATAAAAACTTAAAACTTAAACCCGGATCTATCAATCTAGAGAGATCAAATTTCTTGAGTTTAAATTTAAAAAAAGAAATACACCTTAAGAAATTGGATCCCTCTCGATGCTTGATAGATACGGGTTTAAGATGGATCTATGCTAGTTACTAACAATGAAAAACATTATGAGATTATTTAAGAAAAAAAAAATTATTTTATTTTCTTTGATTAATAAATAATCATAATGTTAATTTTCATTATTATGTTTGAGAAAAGTTCTTCTTGGAACATGTAAATGTATTTATAAGGGGAAAAATAATCTTTTAAATAAAAAATAATAATTATATCTTGATGAAGTTCTTTTCTTTTATAGTGATGCTTATACCTTTTATTATATTTTATTTTATTACTTCATCAAGTCATTTATTATTTTAAACAAGTAGCAATGTTCTTGAATTAAGGGTTAGGTTTATTTACATTTTGAAAGAGGTGTCAAATTAGTTAATAAATGGCATGCGAATAAAGCTCAACGTAAATATGTGATTGGATTTATATAAATTAATGGTAATTTTGATGATATTCCTTAAAATAGTTTTTATTTCACTAACTTGATATAATATCATTAAAACTATTACCATTAGACCTAAGAAGGAATTTCATCCATTTGATTTTGTTTGTATTGTTTCATTGGAATAGCATCAAATCACTTATGCGATCGCTTCAAATTAAATAAAAGTTGTATGTTGAAATATATAAATCTGATATTTATTTTACGGTTTTGACCGGTTGTACTTATGCAAAAGAAGTTTTCATAATGTGTTAGTTTTGCAGAACATAGCTGGAAAAATATTCAAAATGAATTTTGAGTTGTCACCAGTGTGTAGTTTTCAGGAGGGATAACATAAGGATGAAGAAAGGAAAGATTTCTATATTTTTCTTTTACTTCTACCCTTTGCAATAATCTTTCTTTTTTTAGATGTGCTTCACTCTCATGTTATATCTTCTTGGTTTTGGTGCGTAGGTCTATGAGAATAACGCTAACTCAATCTATATGTGAATTCCAGATGAAGGCTCACCATGCAAAATTGTTCACCCAACCATTCAGACGAAATTCACAATTTACCATGAATTGAATATTTTAGGTTATGAAGAAAGGTTTATCTCCTTAAACAGAATCATGCACCAGTAGGAGACATGTTTTTGTGTGGATGATTTTCGCCAAACCGTGAGGATTTAGCTCAAACGGTTGAAAACCCACTTCACAAATGGGCCTATTTACCTTTCTCCATGAGTCGTTTTCCAAAATTGTGAACGAGTTGGGATGTTTTTTGTCCTATTCGAGCCGGATTTTTCCACAGATTTCTGTTGCATCCAGCTGTAAGAGTTATTTCTAGATATTGTTATTATCCCTTCCGGCTATTTAAACAGACACAATTTGACTGTTGAAGGAGGGGGGGTCTCTCTAGAGAATAGAAGGATTTTCATTATTGCAATATCTGTATTCCTTTTTTAATATTCTTGTTGACAGAAAGAAAGTGGAGACGTTGCTTATCAAAAGAAGAAGTTAGACAGATTTTGAAGAAATTATTTTCCAATTTCTGTTTTGTTTTTTCTGGGGATTCGATAGAGAGAAGAAGCTATCACATAGAGTTGTAATTTCTAATATTTTGAAGCTGATTCTCATGTCATGTTTACACTTATGCTGGCATACGCTTTGGTAATGTCTTAAGAAACTGGTAACATTGAAGTTTATGTTTTCTTTGATACAGTTATACATATGAATATCAATTCGCTTTTACAATTTATTTTCATACCTTGATTTACATACACATTGTACTGTCTTGTATTGATTATATTTTCACTTTCGAATACGCCATGTTAAAATTTCTGATTGTATGATGTCTATAGTTATTATTAGATAAATTTCATTATTTAATATAACTTTTATGTCATTATTCATATGATTTATTGTTCTTATCATATGTTTGTATAGATGTTTTGGATCATTAATTATTATAATCTTTCATATATTGGACATAGTAGAATTTTTTGTATTGTGACACTATCTATGTTATAGGTTGTAATAATTTATTATTATTTCTTATTACATATTACTGTAATTTACTTTTATTGGGATTGTGATATATCTAAAGATATTTCTCTCAGTATATATATTATATCTTCCAAATTATAATTTACAGTACAACAAGTAATAGTAATTAGTATAAGACTACTCTTGGTTGAGATAGGATAGATCAACAAGATAAATTAGTATAGCATGTAGATAAATAACTAGTTTTAATTTAGCAGTTGTTAAATAGGTAGTTTCCATTAGAATTCAATCACACTCTTTATCTGTTAAATAGTTTTTGAAAACGCTTTTGGAAACTTAAACAGTGAGACTCTCTTTAAGAGAGCAAAACTTAGATGGTAGCAGGACCATAACCTACAAGAATTAACTATACCAAACATACCCGGGGCTGTGTTAAGCGCCTTGTGTGGGTTAGTTCTCCGTAGTTGGCCATAGACAGAAATTCCGACCAAAAATGGCGATAGAAGGAGGTCCATGAGATAAAACATGCGGTTTTGTTTTCAATTATTTTTAATAACCATTTATCCTCTCCCCCTTTGATTTTCAGATTTTATATTTTTACTCTTCTTAGTCGTCACATATATGCTTAAGGGTCGGTTAGACGACAAGCTAGCCATGTTAAGAGTCAATTTATCTTGATTGCTTATCATTCCTGGCTCATGCCCAAATTCCGGTTTGGGAATCAGTTTTTAGTTTTATATTAGTCAACATTCCCAATGAGACAGTTAACCTCTTGTCAAAACTTGAATTTGATGGTGAAGGCGATATATCTGCAAGAAAACACCTCAAGAATTTTTTGTGTAAATGTAACAAACATAAGATTGTTGATCTTAGTGCTACATGCAGGTTATTTTCCCTTACTCTCAAAGGATGAATCAAATGCTAGTTGGAAACATTTCCACCTACATTCTTTTTTACATGGTTTCAATTTGCACATGAATTTTTAGATATTTTCGAAGATTATGATACTAATAAACTATGTAGTGAATTGCAGGCTCTTCGAAGGAAGAAAGGTGAGCCTCCACAAGAATTTTCAGTAAGACTTTCTCATATTCTTTGCAAATTTCATATCGTTGATTTACCTTGGGAATTTTATTTTGAACTCTCATGCTTCTCTTATTCAACAAAATCGAGATGCTTCTCAAAGGGATATTTCAATAAGTCATTTACCAACCCCCCAAGAAACATCCTCCTCTATCATTGATTCAACTATTTCTATAAATGCTACTCAACCCCAAAGTGAGAAGATTCAAGTAGTAAAGGTGTCTTCTTCTTCTCCTTGTTATTCCCCATCATTACCTCTCGAAGGAGAGAGGCATACTTCTTTTATTCAAAATATTGAACCTATATATATTAAGGAATTGAATGGGGAAAAACATATTAAGGATGAATTTATTTATATATATAAGGAAGTTGATTATCTTAACGAACAACAATATTCTGATGTTATTATTACGAAAATAGATCAAGATGAATCAATTATAAAGCAAACTATATGTTCATCATCTTCTGATTTTTGTACTAATTCTTCTTTCGATTCAATTATCAATGAACTAAAATATGTTAATAATAATTTTATGTGTCCTAGTACATCAATAGAACATGTTGGAGAAGATGACATGAATCTTAATCACTAGACTAGATGTTGTTCAGGAAAAGAGATTGTTCTTCTTCAAGAGCATGTTAATAAAAGTTTTGATTTACATGAAGGATTATCAATTGATATTGATCTCAAAACATCACCAAATTATATTGAAAATAGTCGGGTAATAAAAGAGAAATCGTTTGGAAATTTAAATATTAATGATCTTTCTAAGTTGAGAGACTCTTTTAATTTCCTCACTTCTAATTCTTACTTTTCTATTTATCCTGATTTATTTTCTGATTTTGATATGCACGAGATTCCATCAAATTTACCTAACTATGTGCCTTCAAAATCACATTTTTACGAGATATCTAACATTGGTCATTCACTTATTAAGCATGAAGTTGAGGGATTATGACATATTTCATTATTAGATTGTCATCCGATATAATCTTTTAAAGAGGAGGGTTCATCGCAAGATAGTTATAGTCAACCAATTTTTTATGAGATCAGCACACCAATTTTTGTTGACCTTTTTCAATTGATTCACCTTTAGTTGTTGACCCTTTTAACAAGATTACTTCTTTCACTATTAGGCCACTACCGATTCATTCACCTATTACAGCATTTCATGATCCTACTCTATATTTGAAACCAATTCTTCCAGTTGTTAGTGTGACTAGTGCTAGTAATTTCATTCTTCAAGTTGATTCTCCTAAGATATGTTTGCCACATATGGATTTCATGTTGTTAGGCCATATTTGTCATTCTGATTTCCATGACAGGATTGCGGAATGGAGATTCTTATCTTAAGTTGGTAAATTTGTCTTATCATTGCATGCAAATAGAATTTCAAATGGTAAGGATGATAGATTTCTTTTTAGTTTTCTCTTATTGACATATCATTTCTGGTTGCTAATTCGAAATCTTGTCATTCTTGCAGGATTACAAATGCTTCAATGGTTCCACTGGATATTTCATTTTACTTGATTGTGTTGTATATTTGATCTCATTGTACATATGTATAGATTTAGTTTTACAGGTAACTTTCGATTTAACTTAATTAGTTCATTTGGTCCAAGTAGGTTGCTTTCTTTTCAATAATGTGCAGTTAATAAGCAATGTGTCAATTTTGGGATGAGGACAAGAGGACAAACTATTGTTCGGGGAAGTACACATGACTCTACTCCTCTTTCCATTGTTTTATTACCTTGCTTATTCGTTTATATGTTAGTCATATCATTTTTAGTCTTATTTTCCAGTAAGACTTAACAACAAAATGCTTACATATTATCATTTGAAGCAAGAAGATTTGAAAAGGGTAAATTATAAAGAATAATTTTTAATATCTTTTGACGTAAAGAACTTTATGAATATAACTCACTCATGTTGTAATTATCAACATAAACTGCACACTCTAGCATGTCTTTCTTATTTTGGTTTTCTTGTTGCAATTAAGATTCAATAACATGTTCTATTTTATCCAAATATATTGACAACTGGTATCACGATCTTAATGAAAGATGGACTCTTTATATCAACAATTGAACGATTTTGCCAAAACTTGATGACGAACTCATTTTATCATACTGACTTGCATATTATATTCGCATCCCCTCTCTCTATTTGTGTTTATATTTGACTCTTTTGATGAAATTACTAAAAGCTTGATCCTTTGTGTTACCATATCGTGGTCAAATTAAATATTGAGAGATTTGTCGTCCTTCGTTACGCATGTCATGATTTCGTGATTTCTACATTATTTTGTATAGATCGTCTTATATAATATGATCGTATATCGATTTTCAAACTTTGAATTCATTTACCTTCTTCGACGGTCAGTTTAATTTTCGGAAAGGTACCAATCTTTTTGCTTTAAGATTTAACATCTTTGTGAATACTTAATTCTTCTTTTCTTTTGAGTTGTGATACATACTTTTTTATTTAAATTTTGATTTGATCAAGTCCTATCCTGTTTATAAGTTTTTGACTTTTATTTTTACATTTTTAATTTTCAAGTTTGTTTGGTTGATAGGTTTCAGTAGTGAATTTGATATTTTAAGCCTTCTAATTTTCCTCTTTATTTTTAGTTTGTTTGAAGTAAGGGGGTATTGTAGATAAATAATACTGTGGCAACACACTGCTTGGTGTTCATATGTTTCTCTATTAACATACCTTATATCTTTAAGGGGAACCATTGTAAGGAGCTTCTCGCCATATCAAATATTCTTACTGTGACTGAATCACTCCTAGTTTTGAAACATTTTTTTATGAACTTAGCAAATCAAATAATTGAATCCCCGATTATTATTCTTGGATTTTATTTTGTGAATGATATCATTAGCTAGGCAAGTTAACTTGTCAAGATTTTTTCTCTTAGAAACCTTTTAATCAGTTGCATTAGTTATCATTAAGTCTTCCATGCTTTTCAAGGAGTATTATCTTGGTTATTTTTTCCCATCCATTAGACAAACCTTTCTAATCAAAATTTAATTAATTAAGGCCTTGGTTGGAGAATAGGAGGTCTTGTCATCGAGCCGACCTATCATAATCATAAGATCTACTGAAATGACATCACCAATATATGGCTACCAAACTAGGGTGATGACTCTTGGTTATCTAATCAAGAGGAAGGAGGTCTCGCCATCGAGCTGGTCTTTTCTTTTTCAACAGTTCTTGTGAATGAGGATACCATTATCTGGTCATCAAGCCAAGGCAGTAGTCTTCAACTAGTGTCTCATCGTCATCAATTTTTCATTAAAAATAAAACATCAAAAATTAAAAGGGGTTAACTAAGGAACAGGAGGTCTCATTACAAGCCGACCTACTCATGATCGTGGGTTCTATTAGACTGACGTTGCCAATATCTAGTTACCAAGCCATGGTAGTGACTCTCGGTTGAAAGATCGGGAGACAAGGGGTCTCATCGCGAGCCAGCCTACTCACTTCTAATAACACTTGTGAATGACACTGTCATTATCTAGTTACCACGCTAGGGTAGTGGTCCTTAGTTAATGTCTTTATTTCAAAAATAAAAATAAAAAATAAATGAGAAAATGAGAAAAATAAATTTTATCTTTTAGTTATCTATATATGATGGATGGGGAATTTAATCTTGATATCTTCTTAGGGTGTGGAGGTTATATATTTATACTGATGTTTATCTGATTATCCTTTAGTTGATGAGAACTGAGGGAAGAGGAAGCAGGGCGTGAAAAAGTTCAAGGCTCCCAAGCAACAATAGATATGGTGTTTAGCAGAAATACCAGAACCAGGAATGCAGGGAAGAAATATGGGGACCTTTCAGGAGGAACCCCCTCCTCCATATTCAACCCTAAATGGTGAAGTTGGTCTCCTGGAACTGCAGAGGGCTGAGAAACCCCAGCAAGGTAGAAGCAGTCAAATATCTTCAAAAAATTAGCATGTCAGATATTCTACTACTCCAAGAGACAAAACTCGATGAAAAGACAGTTCTAGATATTGGAAAAAATCAATGGAAGCATAACACAAGATACGCGGTTAATGCTCGAGGAGCATCAGGAGGCTTGGATACCTTATGGTCTTCAGAAAAATTCCATCTTCACGATCAATTCGCCACGCAACATTGGATTTATACGGATCTCACCCATCTACAGAGCAAGCAGCAGATCGAGTTGTTCAATACTTATGTGCCAAATATTCATTCCGAGAAAAAAGAATGTTGGAGTCTATTAGAAGAATTCTTGGAAGTGTATAATCCTCAAAATATCATCTTAGCAGGTGATCTGAATATCACACTTTCCAGAACTGAAAAGAGAGGAAGCCTTCGTGGGAATGACTATTTCAAACAGCAGGTAGAAGACATTATCTAACAGGGATCTCATTAACATTCAGCCAAAGAAAGGGAAGTATACATGGACTAACAAAAGACTCGGCAAAGGGAATATCATGGCTAGGCTAGACAGATTTCTCGTTCACAGCAACCTCCTGGCCGATAGACAAATTATCTCATCCAGCATTCTTTCCAACCTTGCATCAGATCATAAACCAATAAACCTCCAGTTTAAAGAATTAGAGGATCTCGGCCCCATACCTTTTAGATTTAGCCCATAGTGGTTGGATCATTCAAGTTTTTGGCCCACTCTGGAAAAGTCGTGGAGAATACCCATCACAGGCTCTCCAACCTATGTATGGGAAAAAAAATTAAATAACACTAAGAAAGTGTTGAAAGCTTGGGCAAAAGCTCATTGCCCAGCCCTTGCCGATCCCAGGAAGAGCGCAGTTGGAATATTAGAAGATATTCAGTATGATATGGAGGATCAATATATTGATGCCACTTCTATGCATGAGGAATCAATTCAACAAAGCAAGGTTTATCAATCCTTCAAAAAGGAAGAAGAATACTGGCGGCTGAAGTATAGAAGCACGTGGCTACAGTCTGGGGACAAAAGCTCCAGATATTTTCACAACCAATTTAAAATAAGACAGAGTGGACCCCATATCACGGAGATCAAACTGGAGGATGGCTCTATTTGCAAAGGTAATAAAGACATAAAAATCGCTTCTCATGCTCACTTCTCTGCGTTACAGGCTGAAGATGACAATGTCGAGGGTGAAGATGAGCAATCTATGTTGGAACATATACAGAGCAGCATCACGGCTGAGGAGAATATGAAAATTCTGGAGCCCTTCACTGAGCAAGAAGTGGTGAATAAAATTAAATCTTTTGACTCTGATAAAGCCCCGGGCCCCGACGGCTTCTCCATTCATTTTTACCAAGCTTGCTGGGATTGCATCAAAAAAGATTTTATGAGAATGGTGAAGAATTTTCATTCAAAGGCAAAGATTGGGGGAGGCACTAACAACACCTTTCTGACACTCATACCTAAAGATACAAACCCCAGCTCCTTTAAAAGATTTAGACCAATTTCCTTTTGCAATTCCTCGTACAAGATCATTGCCAAGATGCTCGCATCCCGGATGAAGCCCTTTCTCAATAGGATCATCTCGGAAAATCAAGGAGGTTTCTGGAAGGGATAAAAGTTTTGGATAATGTCATCCTCGTTCAAGAAGCTATACATTCAAGCAAAGAAAGAAAAGAAAAAGGTATGTTAATCAAGCTAGATATGGCCAACGCCTTTGATCGGGTCAAGCATTCCTTCCTTTTTAGTATTTGGTCTCGGTTTGGTTTCAATGAAACCTTCATCCGTTGGATAATAGACTGCATCGGCAAACCTTGGATTGCCCCTTTAATTAATGGACACCCCACTGAGTTCTTCCAAGCATCCTGGGGAATTAGGCAAGGATTCCCTCTCTCCCCCTTCCTCTATATTATCTTGGTTGACTCTATCAGTCGGAAGTTAAATCATGAGCTGCTCATTGGCAACCTCCCCGACCTTCAAGCGACCTTGGACTCTCACCCACTCAATCACACTTTGTTTGCATATGATTCTTTATTCCTTGGAGGAGCCTCATCCTTCATAGCCCACAAATTCAAATAGAATATGAACAAGTACTGCAAGGCCTCCAGAGGATTGATTAACCTTCAGAAAAGTGTTGTTTACAGCTGGAACACTAATAATGCAGTGGCTGCTAAAATCAACAGAGTACTCGGAATCAAGGTTTATAATCATTGGGAAAAATTCATTTATCTGGGGCTACCCATCACCTATGGAAGATCCAAGACTGAAACGTGGGATGATACGATCAGCAAAATTAATAGGAAAATCATTAGGTGGGGAGGACACTGGCTAAGTAAAGCTGGGAAGCTGACCCTTGTGAAGTCGGTTATTTCTGCCACGCCTATATTTCAGTGTTATATTATCCTAGTGCCTAAAGGAACAGCAAATCAGATTAGTAAATTAATGAGAGATTTCTTATGGTCAGGAGGGAAAAACAATGGGGAAAACAAAACAAAAAATCACCTAGTGAATTGGGAGACGATCAAGAAGACAAAAGCGACGGGAGGACTTCAAATTCGAGATCCACGCCAGGCAAACTTGGCATTGGGTGGAAAGATATTACGGCAGATTCTTTACAACAAGCGGAACAGAATTAGCCAAGTGTTCCAAAAGAAATATCTCAATGGACAATCTTAGATGCTTAGACCACAAGCCTACCTACAAAGGCTCAAATACTTGGTCCCTCTGCAAAGAGGCCTGGGATTTCTTCTCAAAAGGCTTATATTGGGTACCAGGAAATGGAAAGAAAATTGACATATTCAAAGATAGAATAATGGATAATGAAGCAACGCATAATGATCATGATTTAAAAAATATTGCAGATTGGATGGCCCAACAAGGTATCACAACACTGAAGGAGCTCAGCACCTGGGACATACATGGAAACTGGGACTGCTGGAAAAATTTGGCAGTACCTCCAAATCTTGAGACAACCAAAGATAGTCTTATCAAGAAACTGAAAGTTTGTGCCCCTCTGCATTTATTGGCCAGGGATGATCGAGGATGGGGGCCCACAGGCTCGTATACAGCTGCCTTAGGGTACAAAGCACTGCAACAGAAAGATGAAGTAAGAAACGGTAATTGGAAAATGGTTTGGGATACATTCGGCCTCCCAAAAATCAATTTCTTTATCTGGACCTTAATGCACTGTAAAATACTCACCGATGAAAATCTATGCAAGAGAGGTATTTACGAACCTTATAGGTGCACTCTTTGCCAGAGCAATAATAAAACATGTAATCATCTTTTTCTGGATTGTCCCTATGCTAAAAATGTCTGGAATTATATGCTAAGTGATCTCAATATCACTATGCCCAATTTCAATACCATCACTCAGCTCTTCAAAGAATGGAAATCATTCTATCCTGCTCTTAAGACCAAGGACAAGCTCTGGCCTCAAATTTGGAACTCCATACCAAAATTTGCCTGCTGGAAAATATGGATGGGCAGAAACCAGGCAATATTTCAAGATAAGTTTTGCAAACCACAGCAACCCAGGCTAAAGGATTACTGCTCGAATGCCTCAATCACTCCAAGTTAAGGGTTGATTCAACACTTAGCAAGGTGGAATTGAATTGGATAGGAACTTTCAGAACGCAACACAAGCCTACGCCCCATCAGAAACTCAATCCATCCTGGAAAATCAGAATGAAAGCCAAAGATTTCCATGATTGGAGGACAAAACAAGAGTTGGATAGCCTTCATTTTGATGGTGCCTCCAAGAACAATCTTGGTGATGTAGGAGCAGGTGGAGTCTTTTGGAATAGAGATGGTGACATAAGGATGAAGTATAGGTGGGGCCTGGGCAAGAGCTCAAATAACATCGCTGAAGCTTTAGCCTTGTTGAAAGGTTGTCAGATAGCCAGAAAACATAATATCGACAAGTTCCAAGTGTTTGGGGACTCTCTGATCATTATCCGCGCCCTCAACACTAACACCATTAACAACAATCTTCCTCTCAGTCGCATTATTCGGCGAATTCGTAACATCTCGACCACCTTCAGCTTTTTCAGATCTTATCACATCTTAAGAATTTTAAACACCGAGGCAGATAAAGAAGCTAATGCTGCTACTAGCCAACAACAAGGCATGCTTAACCTCTCCAACCTGGATGCAGAACACCAACACATTCTGTGACCTTCATTGGAAGAATTAAAAGCTTAATCATCTGTCAGCTCCTCCTTTCGAGTTTTTGGAACTTTTATCTCCTAATGCCCTTCATCTCACAGAGAACTTCTCAAGATCACCTATGATGAATTTCTCAAACCTGTTCACAATATTACATTTTTTACAGAGCCAAAACTGGAGGTTCAGAACATGCAGGAGGAATAGGATGCATCCCCATGTTGAATTTTTAGGAAATTACAGTGGTAATGAGTTTCAAGCTACAACAGATTCGTGAATTTAATACAAAGGAGGAATTGACCGTGATAAGGAAGTCAGTACAAGAGCTGGCCTATGGCAAAGGGCACGATAATTGATATTCTTTTGAATACATAAGATAGTATAGCATTCTTTTGAATACATAAGAGAGTATAGAATTCTTTTGAGGCAGCGACGTTTACAAAATATGAAGCTGATACAGATTGTACTATCCCCAGATTACACAGCATGGTATCATACCCAGCGAAGGTAATAGGTCATCAGAACCGGTTTTAGAAGGCAGATGGTTTCATCCCCAGCACCAGCATTATCAGAAGGATAACTAGATTTGCTCAAAGTTCTCATGGAATTTTGCAGCTCTCACTTTCAGCATCTTTCTATCTGTTAATCTACAGCAGTTTAGGTATTCACATAAATTCTATTGGTAATAATCTTTCTCAGAAAGAGATGGAAGGTAGCTTAACTTTCATTCAAATTCTCTCTTAGTCATCGGTGGAATTCATTGAATAAGTGAAACTGGAAATGATAAAAGCCAATTTGGCCTTCTTGTACTTTGCCGATTTGGTTAAAAACCACGGCCTCCCTTGTTTTTTAATATACAATATACGTTCTTGTTAAAAAAAAAAGAGAAAGCATGCTTGATGAGGTTTATTTGTTGTGCATATATTTAAAAGTTATTCATCTTTATGAAGTCTCGGAATAATAGTTGGGATAATTCATTTGATTGTGACAACATTTAAGTTCAAACTTTACTATATAGTCTAGTGATGCGAAAATTTCATGTGGTGTGAAATTTGATGTTTTGAGAATCCTTTATTCTTTTTTCCTATATCCATAACCTTCAAGTAACCATACAGAGATAACTGGCTCTCCCAGCATGTCGCTATTTGTTGGCACCCTGACAACTTCCCCTTGATTTGTAAAATAAAGGGGACCCCATTAGAATTTTGTAAATAGTTAGGTTTCTATTTTGCTTGCTTGATTTGGTAGATAATTTCATGGCTTCCTTTCTTTGATCTTTCACCATTTGCGTTGCCTTTTCTTTGACTTGTTTTTTTCATAAGATGATTTGGTGATCATTTGCTTTTCCAGATGTTTGGCTTTGAGTTCTTCATAATTGATGCTTTTTTCTGCCTTTTATATGATGATGGATTTGCAATCTCATGACTATTATACTCAAGCCATCATTTTCATTATTCGAGTGATTGTTTTTTCGTCAACTTATCATTATGGCATTTGATTCTTTTTCCTTTTGGTGGTTGAACGATACTTGCATGCTCTCATTGGACCTTGTCCGAGTTGATTATATATCTCAGTTTGGAAAGGTTGGATTATCATTATCTTTTGACAGCCTCATTAAAATTCATCCCTCGATGCATAAATGAACTTTTGGATACTATGGCAGATCAGTATAATTAAACTGAACACTCAATTTTAAGTTTCACATTCGTGTCTTTAAAGAATGTATATTAAAGAATGGAATCACGTCTTTCATCCTCATTTTGAGCAATCCAAGAAATCTTACAAGTCTTTAACTTGTAATTAAAAAATTGCATTTTTCACAATTTTTGTAACTTTAGGCGAATTTAAATCTTTGCGAGGCTTGTTTAATTTTTAAGAAACACTTGCTTTATCCCAAAATTGACTTTTGCACCATCATAGTTTTTCTTCTCTTTAAAATTATGATTTTAATCATGCCCAACTTAATTGATTACTAACAATGAAAGACATTATGAGATTATTTAAGAAAAAAGAAATTTATTTTCTTTTCTTTGATTAATAAATAACCTTAATGTAATTTTCATTATTATGTTTGAGAAAAGTTCTTCTTGGGACATGTAAATGTATTTATAAGAGGGAAAATAATCTTTTAAATAAAAATCTTGATGAAGTTCTTTTCTTTTAAAGTGATGCTTATACATTTTGTTATATTTTATTTTATTACTTCATCAAGTCATTTATTATTTTAAATAAGTAGCAATGTTCTTGAATTAAGGGTCGGGTTTTTTTACATTTTGAAAGAGGTGTCAACTTAGTTAATAATTGGCATGAGAATAAAGCTTTGGATTTATATAAATTAATGGTAATTTTGATGATATTCCTTAAAATGGTTTTTATTTCACTAACTTGATATAATATCATTAAAACTATTACCATTAGACCTAAGAAGGAATTTCATGCATTTGATTTCGTTTGTATTGTTTCATTGGAATAGCATCAAATCGTTTATGTGATCGATTCAAATTAAATAAAAGTTGTCAGTTGAAATATATAAATCTAATATTTATTTTAAGGTTTTGACAAGCCGGACTTATGCAAAAGAAGAATTCATAATGTGTTAGTTTTGCAGAACATAGATGGAAAAATATTCAAAATGAATTTTGAGCTGTCACTAGAGTGTATTTTTCGGGAGGGATTGCATAACGATGAAGAAAGGGAAGATTTATATATTTTTCTTTTACTTCTACCCTTTGCAATAATCTCCCTTTTCTATTTTTAGATGTGCTTCACTCTCACACTATATGTTCTTGGTTTTGATGCATAGGTCTATGAGAATAATACTAACTCAACCTGAATGTGAATGCCAGATGAAGGCTCTCCATGCAAAATTGTTCACCCAACCATTCAGACGAAATTCACAATTTACCATGATCCAATATTTGAGTTTATGAAGAAAGGTTTATCTCCTTAAACAGAATCACGCACCAGTAGGGAGACATGTTTTTGCGTGGATGATTGTGGAAAAACCGTGAGGGGTTAGCTCAAACGGTTGAAAACCCACTTCATAAATGGGCCTTTTTACCTTTCAACATGGGTCGTTTTCCGAAATTATGAAGGAGTTGGGATATTTTTGGGCCTGTTCGAGCCGGATTTTTCCAGAGATTTTTGTTGCGTCCAACTGTAAGAGTTATTTCTGGAGATTGTTTGTAGTGCCCCTAGACTACTGTAGACATTGAGAGCACCTACTGAGTCACCCGACTGTTTGAAACATTAATAAAATAACCCTATGATTTTATTTTGAGTATATTTATGATTACGATTGATTGATATATGTGCATTTGGGTAGTTATTGTGAATGGACAAATTCATGTTGTTTAACGATTAAATTTGATATGAAAATTGTACAGATGAATAATGCTTAACGACTAGCTGTATGGTGATTATGTATTTGGCGACGAAATGCATATTTGATAAGATGAATGAGCAGTTTGAATAAATCATAAATGTTTAACAATGCTAGAGTTAGAAACCAGATGATGATTGTTGAGAACAATGCTACTGATAATTTGTTGTGAGAAGTGTGTGTAGAAACAAGTGAGACGGTTCACCAATGGACACACAAAGGAACATGGAGGGTCGTAGAGTACGGGTAAATCACACACAGGGGAAGCGACGACGATGTCGACTTCCGACAAGAATACCACGCATGAGCAGATAAGCATTGATCCACTTGCTCAAGAGGAATGCGTGAGGGCGTACGAGGTGGGCCACGACGGAGCTGGTCACGTACGAGTTGAGGGGCGCGTAGTGAGAACGGACTCACTCCTCAGCGCCATTAGTCCCTAGATAGCATGTAGACGGAGGATGGATGGTAACGATTCCTAAAATCCCTACAAGAGTTCCCGCAAGTCAAAACGGAAAGATGGTGGCAGAAGGGCCCAACGATGCGGTACCCTGTCGAGAACGGAAAGAATGGACGCAAGGACCCAACGAGGTGGTACCATGCCAAGGAATGTAAACCATGGATGATTGGACCCGACGGAGTGGTGCCATGTCAGGGGATAAAAAAATTAAGGAACCAGGAGCCCAACGACGCGGCACCGTGATCCTAGTGAGTTTGATTGTTAAATTAAACTGCATAAAAACTTAGGAGAATAACTCTAGATTATTACTTAGCAAATGCATAACAATAACTTAGACATTTGCACATGAATAGTTATTTTGTTAAGCATTTAAAATAATAGAAATTATTATTTAGGAGCAAAATAGATTAGACACCTAGTCAACTAAAAGCTAGGAGTTGATTAAAATATCTGGGGGACAAACTAGAGCAAACTTAGGGATGTAGGTGCACTTCCCAGAGAAACTGACACTTGGATGGGTGAGTGTTTTAATTAAATAAATAATTAAAAATATGTATTTATGCATGAAGCGACATGTGTCGCAAGAGATTTCCCTTTATAAGGAAGGCTTAAGGAATGGGTAAAGGGTCCATAATTTGGACGATTGTCGTAATTTTCGAATGCCTCAAAGACTTGCTGCTATCTAAGGGTTTGGCCTAGAAATCCTGGTGGGAAGGGAAGCCCAAGCTGAATTTCTGAAATACTTGTGTGAGCTCTACGACCCAAAGCTCGGGGGAGGCCATGCGACTGAAAGCATGAGCCTATGGTTGGGTGGCGAAGCTAACGGTTGCTTCGCCAATGGTTAAACGAGCTTTGCTGGAGGGATCCTACGGAAGAAGAAGGCGACAATGGACTAACTGGATCGGGTTGACAGGTTAAGGTTTTGCTTATTTTTGTTAAGTTATTCACGTTTTTTTTATTTTATTTTTCCAATAACTATGATGGCTAATTTGTTTGTATGAAGTTGTTAAAGTTTCAGGTTCATTTCAATGGGACCCTAAATGAGGGGTCCTACATTGTTATGATCCCTTCTGGCTATTTAAACAAAGACAATTCGACTGCTGAAAGAGGGGGAGGTCTCTAGATAATGGAAGGATTTTCATTCTTGCAATCTCTATATTCCTTTTGTAATTTTTTTGTTGACAGAAAGGAAGTGGAGATGCTGCTTGTCAAAAGAAGGAGAAGTAGACAGATTTTGAAGAAATTATTTTCCCAATTTCTATTCTGTTTTTATGGGGATTCGATAGAGAGAAAAAGTTATTACATAGAGTTGTAATTTCTAATATTTTGAAGTTGAATCCTATGTCGTGTTTACACTTATGCTGGCATACGTTTTGGTGATGTCTTAAGAAACTAGTAACATTGAAGTTTATGTTTTCTTTGATACGGTTATACATATGAATATCAACTCTCTTTTACAATTTATTTTCACATCTTGATTTACATACACATTGTACTGTGTTATATTGATTATATTTTTACTTTCGAATACACCATGTTAAAATTTCTGATTGTATGATGTCTATAGTTATTATTAGATGAATTTCATTATTTAATATAACTTTTATGTCATTATTCATATGATTTACTGTTCTTATCATATGTTTGTATAGATGTTTTGGATCAGTAATTATTATAATATTTCAGATATTGGACATAGTATAATTTATTTTATTGTGACAGTACCTATGTTATAGGCTGTAATAATTTATTATTATTTCTTATTACATATTACTGTAATCTACTTTTATTGGGATTGTGATATATCTAAAGAAATTTCTCTCTGTATATATATTATATCTTCCAAATTATAATTTACAGTACAAGAAGTAATAATAATTAGTATAAGACTGCTCTTGGTCGAGATAGGATAGATCAACAAGATAGATTAGTATAGCCTGTAGATAAATAACTAGTTTTAATTTAGCAGTTGTTAAATAGGTAGTTTTCATTAGAATTTAATTACACTCTTTATCTGTTAAATAGTTTTTGAAAATGCTTTTGGAAACATAAACAGTGAGACTCTCCTTAAGAGAGCAAAACTTAGATGGTAGCAGGACCATAACCTACGAGAATTAACTATATATCAAACACACCGGGGGTTGTGTTAAGTGCCTTGTGTGAGTTAGTTCTCCGTAGTTGGCCATAGACAGAAAATCCAACCAACACCTAGGAATTGTCATGGATAAGGACTTAAGATTTATTTATAGAAATCATTGTGTACAGAAGGATAAAAGTCAGTTAATATCAATGCAATCATTATGAATAATAGGTTAGGGATCATTACAGTGGTTGATAATTGCAAAAATAAATAGAGGGGACATGTACTAAACAATAGATTCATCCTACTTTAACGATTTAGATATATTTTTCAGTAATAGGCATTTTTAGCAATAAGATTAAATGGAACTTGAATTAAACAAGGAAATCGTTTTGCTTCTAACTATCAATGGCAGTAACATACCTTCATAATTAACCATGCAGCCATTCTGCTTGACAACTTGGATATCATAACACTTCAGAAATAAATAATGAAACATGAATCTAAGTCATGCGATTTACAATCAATAAGCAGATCAGAAATAAATAAAATATACCTAATCTAAGCAATGTGATTTACAGTAAATAGACATAGACAGATTAGAAATGAATTATTAGAACTTGATCTCAGCCATGCAACCATTAGATATTATCTCTAGTAAAATAGATAGTTCAGAAAATAAATAAGCAGAACCTGATCTATGCTTATGTAATCAACAGGTAGCTCAGAATTTAAATGAATAGAACCAATACTAAGCTATGCGATCAACAGATGGTTCATAAATAAATAACTAAAACCTAATCTGAACAAAACAATCATTAGATATCATTTTCATAAGTCAGACATGTCAGAATGAATAAAGAGATCTTGAACTAAACATTACAGTCATTAGCTATCATCTACAGGAATCAATCATTAGCTGAAGGTCGGCGTTCCTCCCAACCAATTCCCAAAGCGACCAAACTACTTGCTCTGAAACACCTAAGCCAGTTTGTTGAACCACAAGAACAAAGACTCGGTCACAGAGTCTCTCTTGCAAGCTAGGTCACAACCTCACTTCACCATAAGCCTCCTTCTCAGTGGGTGAATCAAAATACTCACTGTATTTTCCCCTTCATCATGAACCTCTTATTCAGTGGATGAAAACGATTCTTTATAGCATTTGCCTATGCCTAGGACTTAGGTCGTTCATGAGCCTCCTGCTCATAACGCTTCAACTAGAGTCATGACCTGTGCATTTGGGGAAAGATGTCTCCTGCATCATTTGTGCCTTTACTAGGCCGGCTTGCGATACTGGTTTTCTCTTGGCACTTGTCTTTTCCTCCTTGTGGGTCCGCAAACACTCTTCAACAACTGCCTTTAGTTTTGATTCTCTTATTTAATTATTTAAAAAATAATAATAATAATTCTTTCACAATTGTTTTGACCCCGCTTGGTCAACTAGTGTCAAATAAAAATAATAACATAAGGTTTTATAAAAAGCAATAATAATTAGGGTTCCTAGGTGTATTACATACACCCCCCCTTAAATTCTAACACCGTCCTCGGTGTTACTTTTCAAACTTCACTTGCATCATTCTGAAACAGAATTGGATATGCCTCATGCATATTACTTTCCAATTCCCAAGTAGCTTCTTCCGAGCTAAGGTGCTTCCATTGCACCTTGACTTGTCCGATGGTGCGGTTCCAGAGCAAAAGTTATCTCCTCTCGAGAATACATTCCGGTACCACCTGAAATTCTCCTCTGGGTTCCACCTGGATAGCATTCCAATCAACCACATGAGTAGCATTGTGAACATATCTTTTTAAAATTGAAACATGAAAAACATTGTGTACTTTAATTGTAGGTGGTAGTGCTAACTAATAAGTTGTTGGCCCAACCTTGGCCAATATCTCAAATGGTCCACCATACCTGGGTGCCAATTTTTGCACTTTCCCAATCTTAAGGAACTTTTCTGGGTTTCATTTTCACATAAACATGATCTTTTACCTAGAACTCTTTTTGAGTTCTTTTCAAATCAACATAAATTCTGAAATTTTATCCACCCTTTCAATAAACTTTACATATGTCAATCATGCATGATATAGATATAAATCATGATCTAAGATGATACTTTCAAAAATTATGGTCATTGCACTTCTTTCCAAGTACCTTTAATAATTCTCTACTTGCTTTTCTTCAAAAGCAATAGTATCAAATGCTTATAACATGAACTGTGTATGAACATAACATGGCATATACATAATCTAAGCATATATATGCATAACTTTAAATATAACAAGTACATAACAAGCATATATAAGCATACCTCATGCATAACATATGCATTCAACAACTCTTGGTGTACCATCTCAATACTAAACAAGACTTACCATTCTAGGTGCTCCGGAGCATACCATCTCAATACCCAATTAAGTCTAATAAATCTAGGTGCTCCAGAGATAATCAATAATTTAGTTAATATCATCTAATAGATTATTGATGCTCCAGAGCTTCCAGCTCAACATAGTAACCATAAAAGATAATTAACCACGATGCTCTAAAGTCATCCCGACTCAACATCAAACCATAAAAAGATAAATAACCATGATGTTCTAGAGGACTCAACATCAAACCATAAAAGATAAACAACCAAGATTCTCTAGAGTCATCCCGACTCAACATCAAACCATAAAAGATAAATAACCAAGATACTCTAGAGTCATCCCAACTCAACACCATACCATAAAAAGATAAATAACCATGATGCTCTAGAGTAATCCCAACTCAACATCAAACCATAAAAAGATAAATAACCATGATGCTCTAGAGTCATCCCGACTCAACATCAAATCATCATATTAAGCCCTTCTCGTTATGCATATTTTAAATATGATAATCATTATTTTAAACAAAACATGATACTTCTAGTTTCTTGCAAACACCTGTAGCAATCATTTCATCAATTCATGATTTCCTAAGTCAATTGCTATAATATGCTATTAATTTAACATTTCTCATATTCAGAGGATTTCAAATTTATCATCTTGTTTCTTATTCAGCTCCCTATAAATATCTTTGAATTGTTCATGCAAATGACCATCATTTGTCTAACTATAAACTAGCATCATGCTATATGTTCAAAACAGTCACTGACTCATAATTTATTTTAGAAGATACCTCATGTTTTACCTTCTGTTCACAAGGCTTGGTGAAGTCTCTTGCACCCATATGCACCTACATGCTTCACTCACAATCTCTTGCCATAATTTATTTACATCATAATCTTTTTGTTCATCATAAGGAAACACATAACATATATCAAATTCCTATCTTGATTGCATATAAAAATCTTGTTTGCAACCAAACATTCTCATGCAAAATTCTAATGCATTACTCTTTTTTCGACAAGCATAGTCACACTAAATTTGGACATATCTTTGTACTGTCGATGTTTTAAGCATGGTCTATACCTTCTTTCTTTATAAGCTTGTATACTATACTTTTAGTACTTATTATCGAATTTATGCTCTTTTCTCAGTCAACTTTAACACAGAGTTATTGATAACATCTTTCATGAAATTTCATTGTGTGTAACCTTTCTCGCATAATTTCACAAGTTAAACCTCTTTTTGCAATTCATTCACCAACATTTATGTATGTAAACATACCATGCACATGTATTTGCATATTGCTATGGCATTCTACTATTATTCATTATTCAAACAACACATACTTTACAACCCTCGCAAACAGAGCTTTTCATTTGTAAAGCAGATACTTGTCTAATAGTAGTCTTCTTTGGAATTCCTTTAAATAGTATAGGTTTACTTTCTTCGTCTATGCCTGAGAAAGTTTTATCATAGCAATTCAGAATTACTTTATGTTTTCCTAATCAATCCATTCCTATCTTGTTTTGATCATAACATAAATTTGTCTTCCTCATGGCTTCATCCAATGTTTTAGGATTGTCATATTCAATTCTTTCTTTGTAAATTGTTGGTAAACAACTGAAAAAACGTTGCACTTTGGGTTTTTCATCAACAATATAAGGCACATAACGTAATAAGCTCAGAAATTTACGAAACAGTTCCTTCATTGTATAAGTTCCTAGTTTCAAATCATAAAACTCTTTGGCTTTTTCTTCATAATATTGTTCTGACAAGTATTTTCTTTTAAAGTATTTCTTAAAACTTTGCCAAGTTAAGTGACGTTCTTTAATGCATTTCACTTTCTTCATATCTTGCCACCAAATGTCTTCTTTTCCTGTTAAGTTATAAATTGCCATCTTTGTTTTTAATTCATTAAAGTAATTGTAAATCTGAAAGTACTTCTTCATTCCTGATAGCCAAGCTTTCGCTTCTTCTCCGGTTTCAATCTCACCATTGAATATAGGAGGTTTTATCTTCTTAAATTCACCAGAAATCTCTTCATAAGGTTTACCTTTCCTACTATACTTATTACCATCACTACTTTCACTAGATTCTTTGTAATTCCTCTTACTTTGTTTGGGTGAAATCCCACTTGAAGACTCAGTTTCACTATCTGAAAAATTTAACTTTCTTGCCTTTCGTTTATAAGATGCAACCCTTGATGTTTCTTTCTCAGATTCTTTCTTCTTTTCTGCTTCTCAATTATGTAATTTTGTTAACAAGACATTGTTTAACTTGTCTTGTGCTTTTAGAATTTGTGCATTATATTTCTTAACATTTTGTATTTCTGCTCTCAAGTCTTTAACTGTTTGTAACAATTCAGATGGGTTATCAATCATATTCTCATTTAGATGTACCCATAGATTATCGTCATTAATGTTTTCTTATTCGTTATTTACTTGTTCTCTAGGTCGGCATTCTTCTTCAGCTGACATTTCAATATCTGCAATAGCTCCTGCAAAATGAAGGGTATACTTCTCTTCTGAATCATAAGAGAGTCAACCATAACTCATAAGTTAGTTTTTATGTTTGTACTTGTTTCAATGGTTTTTATGTTTGTACTTGTTTCAATGTTGAGCCCTTTAGGCCAAGTGTTGTAACCATGTTCTGATACCATTATGTCACATGCCCCAAAATACCTATATTTAAAAAAAAAATAGGATAAACAAATAAAATAAAAGCATGCATATTTGCGGAAAACAAAAATACTTTACTTGATTACATACTGGACTCTAAGCCAAGGTTAGAGGCATGTCAAGGTTTTGTGATTGAATAAGCATCATTAAACATCATTAAGCATTATAAACATCATAAGCAACATGAATAAGCATCATTAAACATCATAAGCATCATTAAGCATTATAAGCAATACAAGCATTATTAATAAGCATCATTAAACATCATTTAAGCATTATAAGCATTATTAATAAGTATCATTAAGCATTATAAACATCATTAAGCATTATAGGCATTACAAGCATCATTAATAAGCATCATTAAGCATTATTAATAAATTTTAATCTCAACACAATTAGCAAAAGAAAGGCTTAACCTCTTACCCAAACCCTTGCGGATTCCAAAATTTGATAGTGTAAATTTACGGTTCCGCAACCCCGGCTTCCGCAATTGCGAATGCGGGTTGCGGAATCCCCAAAATCCGCTAGTTCAACGTTATGGTTCCGCAATTGCGAAACCCCCGACTTCAATCGGTTTGTTTCGCCGGTTCCGCAATCCAACTTCTACAAATGTGGATGCAGGTTGCAGAACCCTCGATCCCAAATGTTTAACATGGCGGGTCCGCAATCCGTCTTCCGCACCATGGATGCGGGATTGCGGAAACCCCCCCCCCCCTCAACCCGACTGTTTAACAAGGTGGGTCCGCAATCCTTCTTCCGCACTGTGGATGCAGGATTGCGGAACCCCCTCAACCCGACTATTTAACAATCACAGGTCCACAATCCGACTTCCACATTGCGGAAATCAGGATTGCGGAACCCCAAAATTTCTAGGGTTAAAATGATATTTCTAGTTGCGGATTTGGTGAACTCGATGGCTCAGATAAGTCGGATCTTAGCTAATGTTTGGACATTTAATTAACGGATTTAGGGTTTGCAAACTGTATAATTATCATTCTAATTCGGTTATAGAACTATTTTAATTAAATCAATAAACAAAAATAAAATAAACGCCCATCTTCTAACAGCAAAAACGCCTAACCCAGTGGTCCAAATTATGAATTTTTAATTCTTTAAGCCATTCGGCCCTGTAATAGCTTTGAGAGTACAAACACTTATCTATTTGTCTCTGTCTGAATAAATATAACATTATATTCTATAATTATCCATATTTTAAATCTTTATGAACCCTAGATTTATAACAATGTTATAAATTAAAATGCCTACCATAAACCCATTTGCAATGAATCATGTTCATTACTTTGCTTGTAACGGTGAGAGGATAAACATGCATTGATGCGTGATGGGTATAACTTCTGCAAATAAACTAAGACAAACTTAATCCTAGTGTTTGAATATCTTGCATGCAAGTCCAAAAATGAATAAGAACATCTACAGTAATAAGTAATGTACAATAAAAACGTTTATATGATAACATGCATGAGCAAAGAGATCATCTCTGATAACATGCATAAGCATGATCACATGCATGAGTAAGATCAAACATAAATGCACAGTAAAAACATCTTATGGACACATGCCTAACCTAGTAATCGTCCTGGATAAGGACTTAAGATTTATTTACAGAAATCATTGTGTACACAAGGATAAAAGTCAGTTAATAGCACTGTAATCATTATGAATAACATGTTAGGGATCATTACAGTGGTTGATAATTGCAGAAATAAAGAGAGGGGACATGTACTAAGCAATAGATTCATCCTACTTTAACGATTTAGATATCTTTTTTAGTAACGGGCATTTTAAGCAATAAGATTAAATGGAACTTGAACTAAACAAGGAAATCGTTTTGCTTCTAACTATCAATGATAGTAACAGGCCTTCAGAAATAACCATGCAGCCATTCTGCTTAACAACTTGGATATCATAACACTTCAGAAATAAATAATGAAACCTGAATCTAAGCCATGTGATTTACATTCAATAAGCAGATCATAAATAAATGAAATATACCTAATCTGAGCAATGTGATTTACAGTAAATAGACATAGACAGATAAGAAATGAATGATTAGAACCTGATCTCAACCATGCAACCACTAGATATCATCTCCAGTAAAATAGATAGTTCAGAAAATAAATAAACAGAACCTGATCTATGCTTATGTAATCAACAGGTAGCTCGGAATTAAATGAATAGAACCAATACTAAGCTATGCGATCAACAAATGGTTCAGACATAAATAACTAAAACCTAATCTGAATAAAAAAATCATTAGATATCATTTTCAGAAGTTAGACATGTCAGAATGAATAAACGGATCCTGAACTAAACATTACAATCATTAGCTATCATCTACAAGAATCAAACATTTCAAAAATAAATAACAGAACCTGAATCTGAGCAAGGGAAAATCAAAGCTAAAGGTCGTCGTTCCTCCCAACCAACTCCCAGAGCATCCAAACTACTTGCTCTGAAACCCCTTAGCCTATTTGTTGAACCACAAGGACAAAGACTTGGTCACAGAGTCCATCTTGCAAGCTAGGTCACAAACTCACTTCACCATAAGCCTCATGCTCAGTGGGTGAATCAAAATACTCAACGTATTGTCCCCTTCATCATTAACCTCATGTTCAGTGGATGAAAACGATGCTTTATAGCATTTGCCTAGGCCTAGGACTTAGGTCGTTCATGAGCCTCCTGCTCATAACGCTCCAACAGGAGTCACTACCTGCACGTTTGGGGGAAGATGCCTCCTGCATCATGTGCGCCTTTACTAGGATGGCTTGCGGTACTGGGTTTCTCTTGATACTTGTCTTTTCCTCCTTGTGGGTCAGCAAACACTCTTCAACGGCTGCCTTCAGTTTTGATTCCCTTATTTAATTATTTAAAAAATAATAATAGTAATTCTTTCACAATTGTTTTGACCCCGCTTGGTCAATTAGTGTCAAATAAAAATAATAACATAAGGTTTTATAAAAACAATAATAATTAGGGTTCCTAGGTGTATTACACTGGTCGTTATGTATGAAGTCTCAACCCCTTTGATCACTCTGCTCGACAGTCTGTGCTTGGTAGATCAACTGGTAATTAGACTTGTTCTTCAAATTCTTCACACATTATGTAGTGTTATGTTGAGTAGTTCAACAGATGCCACACCATTTCAACTTAAATTGTTAGCGTTATATGGACAATATGTCATCTAATGAGGCTCAAACCTTTCAGATATGTCGCAATAATAGCTTGTTTGAGCAACTCGAAAATTCTTTGGTCGTCTCTCCTCTGGTAATAGCCTTCTTTCTTCCGAGAATGTTCTTCTTTCATTGGGGAATAGTCCTTTTTCATCTGTGAATTGGTGGCAATCGTCATATCATTAGTTATATTTGTTGTGACCCTCTGTCGAGCACATTGTGCACCAAAAGTCATTATGGCGCAAAGCAAGTTGTTGAAGTGATCTTTGCATCAATTCCAGCTTCTCTTCTACTCTCATGTCGGCAGGTATGACTCTAAAATTGACATTCGTCTCAACCTTTTGAGCTTTCTTTAAAGTATCCTAGTATGTTGTAAATTCGTTTAAGCTCAAGGGCATTCTAATCTTTGGATGCAGACTTGCAACAAACCACTGGACCAAAACAGTTTGATCCATTTTGGATGGCATTTGACTAAGTAAGTTTTTGAATCTCTTGTCATATTTACGAACTATTTCACCTGGTCTTTGAGTAATTTCTTTTAATTTTTGGGCGGCCAGATGCCTGTCATCTTGGGTCTAGCAAATTCCACTTGATTTCTTCTTTTGTTTTAGGGTGATCTTCAATCAAATTCATGTGCCATGTGAGTGCTCTTTTCTAGAGCCCACATACAAATTGGGCTATTTGTCGATCTACATCATCAATAAGATTAGCTTCCCATATTGTTTCACAGACAAACCAATGTTTTATGGGATCCTCATCCCCTTCATAAATAGGAATGTGTATTGAATGATTAGAAGCCATATTGATAAATTTCTTACTATTACATGGAGGGGTAGTACTATGAATATCAAATGTAAGTGTACTTTATGATGTTTTTTACCAGGATAGTCGAATCTCCTCAATTGATTCTTCGTCATCAGGTCGGCTCTCTGATGGGCTTCTTGCTTCAATTGATAATGTTGCTCGCAAGGAGGGTACCTCCATGTGCTCTGAATAGAATAAGTGAAAATTGTTTCTTCCAAACTTGGGGGTGAAAGAAATCCAGTTCCCATGCGATGGTCTCTAGATCATCCACATTCATCTAGTTGACAGAATATGGCACCTTCACCAACTCCAATCCCCAAGTCGAGCTCAACGATCAATCATACACTCGAGCCATTATTCAAAAGTATCGGGAGTGGGTCTACGGGAATTGTAACTTCAAGAATTACAGTTTGCAACGCTTTCAAAGTTTCCTCCATTGGAAGAGATCCTACGACCAATGTCGACGCCTCATCCTTTCTCTCAACTGGCCGACTTTCCCTCGACTCGGGGTGGCCTTTTGGCTGCTCGAATTTACCAACCGATTCCTTCATTCTCCTCTTGTTACACAACGGGCTTAAGATGTCCCTCAGTTCTTCTCGTTTTCATTGTCTTTTCTCCCTTTAGATTTTATGAATAGATGTTTTTTGTTTGTGGATGGCCATTTATTTATCATTGAGTCGTGCTTGAGTTCTTGCTAGGTTTCATTCAATATCTCTTATGTCAACTAACATCATCTATTCATTCATCCCACGTGGTCGACGACCCCCCCCCATTGTCGACCCAACTACTAACAAGTGATGGGTGTGGGTTCAACAGTGATACTCATTTACTGAGGAAGTACTGCCACTCTCGTTCGTGGACAAAACACTCCAAGTCTTTCTGCTTATACTCCCAATTTGAACTAGCTATAAGGCCCAAGGGAAGTCGATATTTGAATATATGACCGACTCCTTTTCCAATTAAACACTTGTAAAGAAAATTCGAAATTGTATAGAAAAAAACCCTCATGTAAGTCCAGGGATGTTCGTTCCTCTATGGCTTGTTCTTCGCAGAATTCGTCGACTATGTTCTCAACCCACTCATGTAGTCTTGTTCATTCGTGGTTACAAGGCTTGTGCATTAACAATCTTTCATTTTGGGCGTCTAGTCTACTCATGAACGTTGTCAAGAAACTTCTTTATTTCATGTGAAATGGTTTTTATGAATCATGAGTGAGACTCTGTGAAGAACTTCTCTATAGCCTCTGCAATGGTCAACTTGTTTCTTCTGGCATAGTTTTGAATGTAGTTCGCGATCTTTCTATTCCACCATTCTATGTTTTCTTCCTCGTTCACCATTTATGTATGCATGATCATAACTTGTCTCGAATCAGTATTACCAAAACGGAACCAAAGTTGTAATCTATGGGATTACATTAGGTTACCAGTAGCATACAATATTAAGTACAAGAACAAGCATACATAAAGGAGCAAAGAGAAAAGAGTTAGACAATTGTAACATAATAAGTGTCTACTAGTCAACATAACTGACTCGACTAATTGGGTCGACCAGCCAATGGTCAATCGAGAGGAGCTTAGTCGACGAAGCTGGTCAATCAGGAGGACCTAGACAACTTCGTCAACTAAGCTCCTCCAAGAGGGCCTTATAGATAAGAACATGGGTTTCCTCCTAAGAGGTCATTGGTTTAAATCCAGAGGGGGGTAGGGCATGTACACCTCTGTAGACTTTAGCAGTTACATCATTGCATAGAGGGGGGTCCATTGTCCCACAAACAAGGGGTTTCATACAGCAAATTGGTGTTTGGCTTGGCAATGACCTTAAAAATATATTATTGTTATTATTATTATTATTATATGCTTGATAAACGTAGAACTCTTACTTTACTTTGACATAGCATTACTTAATTTTGCAAATCTTTAATATTTAGTTAAGTTGCATAGGTAATAGTCTACACACGTTACTTTATTTGGTAGTTTTTAATATTTAGTTAAGTGGCATAGGTAATTTATTTATAAATAGTTTAACGTTTTTCATATCCATGGTATGTACTTGAAGCAATCATAGCAACTTGCTATGTACATACAGTACTAGTGTCTCGCAACTTATCATGAGCCTTGGGTTGACATTTAAATGAGCCAGTGAACCTTCAATTCTAGTCATCCTTCGAATGCATATAAATCAATGTCATATAGATCAAGCTCCCCACTAGTTGCATGTAGATTGATTTATTAACTACCTTAAAATTATTCTTGGCTGAAAGTTCCAGCCCTTTTTCCATAGGTGTAGATGATGTTTTGCGATCTACCATCCTAAACTTGTCTAACAAGATTTTGGCATACTTTGTGAAACAAAAAAATGTTTATATATTTGTTAAATTTTTACACCTAAGCAGTAATGTAGGAGGCCTAAGTTAGTCATATCAAAAGTCGCACATAAATTGGATTTTACTTATGATATTGCCGCTACCTTGCTGCCTATGGTGATGATATCATATACACATATCACTAGAATAATTACATCATCTCCAATGCTTTTAGCATAACTATTGGGATCTAAAGGACTCCTTTGGAACCCTTGTTCACCCAAATACTTGTCAATTTTGATGTACCATACTTTGGATGCCTATTTCAAGCCATAAAGAGATTTCTTCAGTGAACAAGCTACATGTTATTTCCCTTAAACCTAAAAAACCTATGGTGAGTAAATGTAAACTTCTTCTAAATCTCCACTAGGAAAGGCACTCTTCACATCCATCTAGTATAGTTTCCAACCAAAATTGTGTTTACATGGCTAGAACTAAACAAATCATGTTCATTTGTGTTGTGGGAGCAAAGGTCTCTTAATAACTAATTCCTTATTTCCATGCCAAACCCTTTGCAATCAGTCTCGCCTTATGCTTGTCAAGTGTCCCATCTTATTTGTACTTGACTTTATACACCCATTTGAAGCCAATGGGTTTCTTTTCTAGAGGTAGCTCTGTAAAAACCCATGTATGATTTCTCATCAAAGTCTCATGTTTGACTTGCATGACCTTCACCAATTCCCGTCTTCCTTTGGCCTCTTTATATTCTTAAGGTTTATATAAGTCATGAATGTTAGCCATCAAAGCATTATTGACTATATCATATTTTCTACCTCTTCTTGGTCTTCCTTTTGCCCTTATCGCACCTAGTCAGACATCTACATTGGTTTGGTGCCGCCATTTTGGTGCTTCTTAGGATCTTCTTCTTACACATCAACACTGTCATTCTATTGATTTTAGGTATGTAATATACATAAAGTATATTACATCTGTATAATAATATATAAACATTTATATTATAATAGTAGTCATTTAGGGTAATATTTCATATTTATTATATTGTAATTAATGCTAATCATGCATTTCCCCAAAGGAGATGACTTGTCATCTTTTACATGTGTTTATATACAGGCCCATTGTATCACAAGACATATGTGAGTTTTTAATGAATAGTAAATATTTATACCTTGGGGAATTTATATGGATTTGTGCTTGTTATAATGGATGCTTGAGTGAAGTGAACCCAATGGTTACTTCAATCGAGCATCCATTATAACAAGGACAAATCCATATAAATTCCTCAAGGGATAAATATTTACTATTTATTAAAAACTCATATATGTCTTGTGATACAATGGGCGTGTATATAAATACATGTAAAAGATGATAAGTCGTGAAAGGTATGACTATCATTAATTACAATATAATAAATATGAAATATTACTAGGGTTTTGTGGCATTGGAAACCCCAGTACTACTTGGAATGCTCAATGTGCAAAAGATAGTGGAAGACTATTTTGTTCTCTTCATACAATTGCGGGATGCAAGGTGCCAAAGAGGACTTGAAGGTGTGTATGCTTGCTAGTTGTGGATCTTTGGTGGAGCGACCAGCTTTGGTTGGGAGTGATTCCTAGCTAGGAGTTGGTAGCTAAGGTTTGACAGTTGGTGTGATGCTAGCGTGTTGTAGTTGCCCTAGCTAGGGTTTGGAGAGCATTGGAGAAGTCCGAGCTTGTAATAAGCTTGAAGGACTTACTTGTACCAACTTTTGACATAACTTCATCGTATGTATATATGAAGAGTTCTTTGCTGTTGAAACTTTATACTTGCAGATCTGATTTTTCAGTGTATGTTCTCATGGTGATTGAATTTTCTAGTGCTTGTTATGCATGATGATTTTGCATAACAGTGAGCCGATTTTGTTAGAGTGATTTGACAAATATATAGAAGCTAAGAGGGCAGATTTATCGCTGTAATAAATTTGCTGTAATAAGTAATTTTCAGATCTATAACTCTGTTATATGTTGGGATATGTGCCCTCGAGACTGGAAACATTGTTCCCTTGCAATAGTTCAGCGTTTATTTTCTTGGGCTGCCTTGTGTAATTGGTTAGTTGAAAGTGAAATATATACTGCTGTAATTTACATTTCAAATTCAGCCCTACAGCTGTAAGTTCATGGGGATTAGATCTGGGTAACCTCAAGGTTGAGGTGAAATTCCTATAATTTGCATCAAAAGCCATTTCCAACAAATTTCAACAACTTCATGGAGGTATACTCACATCCATTATCTGATTGAAGTACTTTGATCTTCTTCCCTGTCTGATTTTCAACGAAGGCCTTGAACTTTGTGGACTTACTAAAAACTTCACCCTGAGTCTTCATAAAATAAATCTAGGTCTTGTGTCACCACTGACAAATCATCAATAAAGATAACATAATACAAACTACCTTCCAAAGAAGAGGGCAACATGGGTCCACATACATCCAAATGGATCATCTCAAGAATCCCTCTCAATTTCCACTCGCCATTTGAAAAAACAGCCTTGGCATGCTTGCCAAGTGCACACCCTTACACACTCGTGTCTTCTTGATCTTAAAGTCCATAAATCCCTGCACAATGTTCTTCAAAACAGGAAACACTCCGTAGTATAAGTGACCAAAGCGCATATGCAATAGCTCACACATCTTGTCACTACTATACAATAGAGCACTATGCTTCACTAGATCTGCCTACAGTCTATAGAGACCACCTACCCAAACCCCTCTAGCTACAATCTAACCAGGGTAATGGCTACGATCTCCAATGATGACTTTCTGATCATCAAACTCAACTACACAGTTCAGATCTATCATGAAAGGCATTGAAACAAGGTTCTTCATCAAACCAAGAAAAAACAAGACGTCATTCAACTCAAGAACATTCTTCATCAAACCAGGAACAAACAAGACATCAAGAATATCACTTGAGGGCATCTAGAAAGACAACGCCGGACACAGTGTTGGTTGAAAGAAAACAGCCTATGGAGAATGCAATCTTAAGCTTGGTCTCTAACTTGTCCATGCAATCTATTTCTGTTGCTGCTTGGCCTTCCCTTTTTTCCTGCACATTAGCTAGCTTGGTTTCCTTTCTGTTGACACTTGAAACATGTCATAAGTCCTTACCTTAGTTCAAACAACATGACTCGTCTTTCTTCCCCTTCCTAGGTAATGTGTTCTTACCTCCCTTCCTCATCCTCCCAATAAGTGCAAGGTCTTCTAAGTCTTTCTCTTCAGTTGAACTCGTCTCTAAGCTCGTCGCTTCCTATACAAAATCATCCCAAAGCTTCTCAAAGGTGGGTAACTTCTCATGAGCATAAATACCATAGACAAAGGGTTTCCATGATGCAGAAAATCCATTCAATGCAATGGGCACCAACTCCTCATCTTCAAACTTCGCCCCTATGGCTACCAACTCATCTCTCAACTCGATGAGCTTCATCAAGTATCTAACCACGACATCTATGTCACTCATATAAATGATGAAGACAGTGTTTCTTCAGTTCATTTTGTGAGAAATATTCACGTTCTGGTACAAAGCAATCAAGGCTTCATACATTTCCTTTGTCATCTTCTTCTCTGCAATGTGAGGTATCAAATGGTTCTTCACAGAATCAAGAATTGATTCTCTTTGGTTTGGCCTCTTTCTGCTTGTGTTCAGCCAACTGAGTAAGAATGGTAGCAACTGTGACCTTGTTCTCAACAAAAACCCAAATTTCAACCTCCTCCAACAGCATCTGCATTTTATACTTCTAATGTTCAAAGATGAAAGCACCTTCTAACAAGTCACACTCTCTGAGACTGAGAGAAATCAACCCTACAAATCCTGGGTCACACCTCACTCAACAAATCATCCAATAGATAAAGTAGATCAGCCACCTATCCTAGGGGAGAATCAGTACTCCAATCCTTGTAGTCCTAGGGCATCACACCCTCAAACCCTTCATAGGTACAAGTGCCTATCCCAAGCATGCATTGGTTTCAATCACTGAAGCTAGGGTTTCAAAACATGCTGAAATCTTCAGCACCCTCTTCACAAGCAAGTGACTTAAGCAAACAAGCTCTAAAACCATGTCGAAATTTTGAAAGTCTGAGATTTCAACCTCACAAGAGGCTATGGATCTGCACCATAAATATTTCAACCCTAGTGTTGAATCTAAGTTCTTTGGAACACCTGCAAGAAACTTCAAATCTGCTACAACACTTCACTTATAGTTCTAGGCAATCTCAAAGTATAGACACCATAAATAATTTATCATTAAATCTATTCAGCAGCCCTACAGACTATAGATAATCAACAACACAAATTTGGAAGTGGCATTCACTTAAAACAGTAATAAAACAACAATATACCAAATTATAAAAACGCTTGCTAAATCAGCAAAGCAATCAGCCCAAAAAATCAAGCATAAACAAGACAAAACTAAGATCTGAAATTCAGATCTGCAACAATAATTTGGGACAGAAATCAATTTACCCCTTATTTACAATAAAGAAGATTACATTACAATATGTCAGGTTATCACAAGCTGGTATAAAGTTTAAACAAGTCCTTTCAGCTTCATCTCAAGCAAGGACTTTATAATGCTTCCCAAACCCTAGTTAGGGACCAAGGCATCACATGCCAATTTCAGCAACCATAAACAGCAATATGTTAGCCATGTAAGGTATCCCACCAAGCTTTAGAAGCTATCCCTTGAATCTCCCAAATAAGCTAGCATCACACCAACTGATATACCCCAAGATCTCCCACTTGCATCACACAAGCTACTCAAGGAGATTACAAAAGCTACTCAATTTCTAATGGCTCTAAGGCTCTACATCTCTCATAAGCAAGGACTCTCTCCTCCCTTTTATAAACTAAGGTGGGGGAGGCCAACAATCAACTTAGACCAAGTCTACAAGCAACCTTATCTAAATCAACAAAGCAAAGGCTCCAAATGCAGCACACCTCTAACTAAGGTGTCCACGTGTCAACACTAAAGTCATCTCAACCCCAAAGTGGTGTGCCCTCCAAGCAAACATGTTCTTATACCAAGCACTCCTCAAATTGTGTGTCAACTGTAAAGTGGTTAATACGCCTCTAGGGCTTAGCATCCTTCCTCGTGTCAACCACCGCTCTTTCAAGGTAATTGTGCCACCTGTGCCAAGCGCCCAAGAAGCCCCAGACCTCCAACAACATCCACAAGACAAGTGCCCTTGCCCTGATCCACTGATCCCAAGGCAAGGCATTCACCCAATTTCAGCTCTCCAAATGTCAAACAAAACAAAAGAGGGGCTAGAAGACAAAAACGCCCTTCACATCCCATGAAGAACTTTCCTAGCAAGAATGAAGACACTTTGAGAGCAACCAAAAACTAACACTTTCCAGGTGCGGGTAATATAAATATATGTTTCTAATAATAAGAATAATAAAATGACATTTCCAGGTGCGGGTAATTAAATGATATTTCACAGTTCAACTGATTCAGAATGAAGTTTGAACATCCTAACATTTAATGAAGTTTAAATGATGAAACGGACTTGAAATTTGAACCATGCATCATATGTAAAAGCCAATATTCTCAAAAAATCAATCTACAACAAGTGTTTTCCATTATTCATGTTCAAGAGTTACTTCGATCCAATTTTTATTTTTTTAATTTCTGGCAATTCCTCACCACACACCTTTTGTGTTGCAAAACCACAACATCAAACAAAAATTTAAAAAATCCAGCAAATTCACGTCAAGATTGTAGATTTAGATTTAGAATAATAATAATAATGTAACAGTCAAACATGCCAATGCTCCTATTAAACTGTTAAAGTTCAATTCATGATTTCCCAGTTTGTAAAGAAGTTGCTAATGCCCCATCTACACCTCATTGAGTTATACTATCAGCACCCAATTCAGAATTAACTAAGTTGATAAGCAAACAATGAAGGAGCATCTGAAGCCACTTCATCAGTAAATAATAAATGTGCATACTCGGAATGAGAAAGGATATAGAAAGTAAGGTAGATTCCTGACCTTAGAACTGATAGTGGTTTAAACTATGGTGCCTAAAATATTATAAGTTTGTCTGAATATGTTTGTGCATGCCTGCTACATAATTAGAGCAAACTACTGATTCACTGGTGCAAACTTGATGGAAATGCTGTTAACACAGTGCCTTTCATCTGTTGGTGTTGGGAAACCCTCGCCTTTGAATACATGACCCAAGTGGCCATCACAAGCAGCACAGGTTATTTCAATACGACGCCCATCTGGATCAGGCTGTTAAAGTTTAACAGTAAGAAACCTAATGAAAGGGAAGTGAACTTAAAGAAACATACAGTTAATGTTCTAAATATACAGTTTAACCAATTTGTACGATAATCATGGGTAGAGATAATACATACAGTCCGGTTAATCGCTCCAGGCAAACCTTCATAAAAAGCAGGCCACCCACATCCTGAATCAAATTTGGTTGTAGATTTGTACAATGGCGCGCCACACCCAGCACAACTGTATATTCCGTCATCATAATGTTTGTTGTATTCTCCAGTGCCTGGAAGCCTATGGCATATATATAAGAGAATAGAAAGTAAACCTTCTCTCCCACTCATTCATCAATGCAATGCCTATGTGGAAATAATTAAAATTCTCTGGACAATTAATAATCACCAACGTTTTTCATGATAATATTAACCTAAAAACATTAGAAGGACCATGTTTTGTAGTTTGTCACACACCAATATATTTGCCTACATGAGCATAAATGGTAAACCATCATATGTGACCATTTTATGTTTCTTGATCATTCTTTCTATGGGTGAGTTGAATCTTCCATTGCAAACTAAAAATGCGGTGAGGTAAGAAAGGGCACGTGCTGCCCTAAAAAGGGGATCGGGGATTGTATTAGACCTATCATAGATGAATTCTGTGGTATATCATTGGGGCCTAATCACTAAATTATAACTAATTACAGGGTTAATTATTAATAAGGCATGGTTAAGTGTATAAGACACTCGGAATTCTTGAGTACAGATTTGACGTGTTATGTTTTAGAGTTATCTAAAAGAGCCTCCCAAAGAGTAAGCACTGTGACCTTTAATACATCGCCTTTTGTTTGTCTGAGTGCCTTATATGCTTCCTTAAGGGCATCATTAACATTCGAAAATCAAAATCCATTTTCTTGGCTTCTGTCAGGGTGAGTCCAGACTCTAACCTGTAACACAAATTATTTGGAACTAATTCAAGTAACCCATCTCAAAGAGGGGAAGCTTTGCTTTGCCTTCATGATTCACATATTCAATATGCAAATTTTTCAGTTTGATGACATTTACATTATAGGAGTCTGAGTGCCTTATATGCTTCCTTAAGGGCATCATTAACATTCGAAAATCAAAATCCATTTTACTTGGCCTCTGTCAGGGTAAGTCCAGACTCTAACTTGTAACACCAATTATTTGAAACAAATTCAAGTAACCCATCTCAAGGAGGGCAAGCTTTGCTTTGCCTTCATGATTCACATATTCAATATGCAAATTTTTCAGTTTGATGACAATTATACTATAGGAGTTCCTAAAGCTCAAGACTAGGATCTACTCAAATTAAATGGTACACAAATTCTGCCATAAGTCAGATATACGGAAATCCAGACTACCTTTGTTTACAAAATTTTGACCAATGTACATGATATCCATAACATCCAATTTGTTCTAGCAATATCAGTTCAGCACCTGACATAACCATCCAAAAGATCCAATGGAAATAACCTACAAGAGATGATGATTCTGTCAAGGAAGAGAACATCCATAGTTTTAAAACAAGAATATGAAAAAAACTCCAGAAGAAAATTGGGATGTCTAAGAGCCATTTCATACGTGCATTAATCCATCATAAGTTTGCTTCCCTCAACACAGTTTTTGACAAGTGACAATAAATCAGTTACAGATAAAGCCAACAAAATGTGGCTAAATTCTCTTTTGTTTAAAAAGAGTTCTAAGTGTGGAAAGTATGGCCATGAGGAGCTTGTCTACCCCTCATCAGATATTGCTTAGTTGCTAAGTCACCTGACATGAGGACACGGGACACAAAGGACATCAAAATATGAGTGTCTGACACGGACACGGTGACCCCCGGAATCAGGGCACGAAGGACACGTTTTATATACATATATATTTATTTTAAAAATATATTAAAATTTTAAAATTAGACATATAGATCCAAATTTTTTTAGAAACTAGAACATTTACAAATATTCAATAGAAATTAGAATCAATACACATTAATGATTACACATTTGTCATTCACAAATCATAATGAGACACATAGATGCATTGCAATTTGATAGGCATTGGGCAATAGCTCAAGATGTCGGAACCATATTTCTCATTAAGTCATCAAAATCAAAATGTATTACATAGATGTCGGAATGCCAATAGGCACTGGCCAATGCCAAATAGACTAGTAGTAAATACAAAAACGGGTAGATCAAGATGGAAGAATCTCATCTGTCAATAGTCCTCCTTCATGCCCGAATCAACAAACTCATCACTGTCCTCTTCTTCCTCCTCCTCCTCCACCTCCTCCCCCTCCTCTCTGCCCATCTGACGATCTGCATCTTGTTGGATTGGAGGATGACCCCTCCAAAGGATCATCATCATCAAAAGTGACCGGGTCGAGCACTGGATCATTAAGATCCATATTGGCTAATGCCAACTCAGTACTGCTATCCAAACCCATATCATCAAGAAAAACATTCCACATCTTTGACTTTCCCTTCACCCACTCCTCCCTCTTCCTGTAAATAAGACGAAGGTTGGAGTGCACATACACCATCGTCTCTACCCTAGACTGCTCAAGCCTGCTCTTCTACAAACTGTACAAGTTCCCATATGTGCTCCAATTCCTCCCACAACAAGAGGATGATGTAACTTGAGAGATAACCCTCAAGACTAACTTATGTAGAATAGGGCATGTTTCCCCATGAGTTTCCCAACAAACATAAGGTTTCTTAACCCCCCTGTCTCTATGCACATCATAGCCTCCAAATCTCCCAGTGGCAGTGGAAAACTCTACACAGCCCTCCTCCACCTCATCAAGTAAGTCTCTATCCTGAAATAGCCGTCTCAATGCTATCTTCCTCCCATGTGAAATCTCTCAATCCATGTGAGAAGGGACTCTGTGTGAGGGCCCTGGCCCACCATTGAGCCATTCCTGACTGTAGAACTTGGGGTTCAAGGAGTGGGCCAACTAATGCAAAGGTGTGCAATTCTTATCCCACCTGGAGATAAGGATATCCTGAATGGTGGACATTAAGTTCTCTGTTGATGTCCCATACTCGGGACACTCATTCTCCATAATAATGGACCTCATGGACTCAATCATGGAATCCCACCCCTCATAAACATCTGCTATGATTGGTTGGTCTGTGTCTACAAACCGCAACAAAGAAATGACTAGCTCCATGATCTTAATGGTAAGATCTACCCTCTCCCACCAACCATTATCTAACATCGTGCCCTTCACCTTTTTTGAAGCACTTTGATCCATCTTTCTGCAAAAAGACCAAAACTCTAAAATCACCATGGACCCAAGAGCGGTTTTGACCTCCCTCAACCTCTTGAGCATGATGAATGAGGAAGCAAACTAAGTATCTGCAATCTTCAGCAATGAAAGTTGTGTGTACTCTTTGTAGATGGTGAGGGCATTTGTGTGGTTTTGTACAAAGTTACGGATATGTCGTGCATCCTCAATAAGGTTGCCAATCCATGTCACATCTAAAGCAATGGATTTCAGTGCTAAATTCAAGGAATGAACAATGCAAGGTGTCAAAAAAACCTGTAAGAGCAATAAAAGCAAGTATAAATGACTCTACAACACTAACAACTCAAATGAGTCGAAGACTCAAATCTATAAAATGACCTTTCCCCTAGATGAATCTTGTGATAAATTCAAACAATGAGCAAATTAGCAATGAAAGGTGTCCAAAATGAACATACCTGTGGATATTTAGCTTCCACAGTCATGCCAGCGGCCTTGCAAACAGGTGCATTGTCCGTGATGATTTGTACACAAGAATCAACACCTACTTCTTCAATGGTTTTGATAAATAACTCACCCATATACTGTGCATCCTTATATTTCCCAAGAGCATCCACCGCTTTCAATAATACCGGTCCATTTTGGAAAGATACCATGAAATTGATGAGTGGATGGCATGTTGGATCCGTCCATCCATCAGAAACAATAGTCACGCCGAATGAGGGCCATGTTGATCTAATTGGCTCAAGAATTTTATCCACCTCCTTCTTTGCTTTAACCAACAATGTGGTTCTAAGCTTCTCTGAACCAGGAGGCACATAACCGTTTGGAGCTCGTTCAATGAGACTTCGACACATCTCAATAAACAATGGTGACCGTGCAACATTGAATGAGATGAAGTTGAGGTAGAAAAAGAATGCAATGGTAAGGTCCACCTCTTCTCACACCTCTTGTTGGAAAATCCTATCCATTGGACCACTTGGAGATGGCCTCTTTCTTGTTTGATGAGTATCCCCACTCCCATATCTGCTAGGTGGGACTGGAGGCCTAGTGCTACAGGATTTCCTCAAGAATGGAAGAGGATCGTCAACTTTTTTCTTGCTTGTTGCTACCACCTTCCCTAAGCCAACATGATCCTCTGTTTCCATATCCCTCCTTTGGGTAACACTCACTGATTTACATGAAAAAATCCCACAAGAAGGAAGGGCCAACAAATGGCCCTTAACCCAGTAATATGTGCTCTTGAAATCATTCTTGCAAAAATTGCAACTCCAAGACACATTGCCTCCCCCACCAAGCTTTTCCCCAGGCCCATCTTTCCTTGTCACATACTTCCATAAAGGATATTTTTTCTCTTGGGCTTGTTGTCTTGCTAAAACAAGGTTAAATGGAGCATGAGCTCCACTTGCAGCAGATGGAGTACTAGGAGTAGAAGAGCTTGTGCTTGGAGGAATAGGAAGAGAGACACTAGATGGGGCATTTCTCCCTTTCCTTTCCCTTTACCTCCTGCCCTAGCTGATTGAGACATTCTTCTTCTTGTTTGATGGTTAAGCTTGCAATCCTCTCAACAAAATCCACCCTCAATGCACTTGGAAACCCTTGGAAATCCTTCAAATCTTCTTCACCTGCACAAAAAACTCACTTGAGAGCCTTCTCCACACTTGCAAATGACAAAAAGAAAGAGAAATTTTGACTTTTAAAAAGACCCAAGGCGTCTCTTCCGCACTTTTCGTGTCCTGGAATCATGACATGAATCGGACAGTCGGGGGCACAATGGTAAATCGTGTTCGACACAATGGTAAATCATGTCGGACACGATGGTAAATCGTGTCCGACATGATTTTTTATCATGTCCAAATTTAGGACACAATAAAAAATTGCGTTGGACATGATTTACCATCGTGTCTGTATCCGACACAACCCCACGGGACACGATGGCGGTTTTGAGCGTGTCCGGTTTCAAAGCTTAGTTGTAATCTGTAGATGTGTATTCTTGAAATTTGATGGTAGTTCCAAAGCCAGCCTTGGTCCTTCCTAACTGGGAAAGCAGTAGAATATTCAAATAGTTCGTTATTCCTTTTATTTGCTCTAGGGTTAGGGGTTAGAACAAATAACCGAGTTGAGTTGTCATCTCTTATTCAAGGGTTGAATAGTATCACTCTATCGGAGGAAAAAAGATCATGGTTCTTGGAGACCCAAAGTTGTTAATCTCTTAGTAAAAAAAGATAGCTCCATGAGATTGGCATAAGGAAATGTTAATGAAAGAATATAACAAACAAAATGGCATGCAAGAAAGCACATGAAAATGGTATAGGACTTAACGATTTTATAGGGAGCCACAAGCTAACAATACCCCTTCAATCATAAGTCCGAACGATTATACCAGCAAGGCAACAAGAACTAGAGCATAAATTGGTATCATCTCCAAGTCTTCAATCTGAAACTCTCGAGCAGAGCCTCAATGAAGATCCACCTGAAGAACCACCAAATCTGGATGTTGGAAACTCATACAGTGTGAAAAATCCCACCATATAAACATGTGAGTCAAAATGCTTGTGATTGTTCACTGATATGAACTCAAATATCTTATATGCAAATCATCAGAAGTGAAATGGTTACAAGTCTGACACATCCCTGAAAATCCCCGATGACCCAATTAAATGCCAAGCAACAATGCAAACGGATCTAGCTGTCCTCTACCAAGTCTTGTGACCATCAGAGTGAACGAAATGTCCACAAAACTACTCTCAGGGATGACACAAAAAATAGTGTCAATCAGTATCCCAATCAACAATTTGAATCTATGTATGATTTGACTAAACCATAACTCTGCCAAATAATTACTTAGTAAACCAAGTGACTCATTGGAACTGCTCAAATATTGAATCAATCATCATGTCAACATAAAACTCAAACAATCAAACCATGTTGCGCAAAATACAAGTGGTAGAAACCATAGTTACATATATCGTGTCGGCGAATATATTGCCAGGGTTCGAAATGTAACTTATCGGCAATATCAAGGAAAATATCGAGAAATTGGGAAACCTAAAAAACTACAAAAATAATCATTTCTTTTCAATTTTTTTAACATTTAAAGCAACAACAACATCAAATAAACACATTGCTACATAAATATGAAAATACAATTAATATATAAGATGCATAAGATGTCAGATGGTGCATCATGATCACATATCGACGCTAAACTGGAAGTTCTAAAATATGATCCTGATAGAATGATAGGAAATCACATCAAATGATCAAAATAAATGTATCTCATGAGATGAATCATCCAAACTCATGAGGCATCTAGATACTACATATTATATAGTACAATGATAAACAATAGGAATCATCGATCCCATCTACCCCTTTTATGGGAAAGGGGCACCACTCTTCCCCTGGAAGTAGTAGGTGGTCCTATAAGTACTCTAGATGAGCCTAGGGTGGAACTAGAAGCTCCAACTGCTCAGGCTTGGTGGAAGGTAATGGGGCTGAAGTGGAAGCCAATGTGAGTTGTCTCCTCCCAAAACAACATATCATCAAAATCATTGCCTATATTGGGATCCTATTCATGAAGCACCCTATGCCTCCCTCCTCTAGGCCCTAGCCCTTGCCTCTACCTTGAATCTCAAAGTTGATCCTCCAAGGACATTAGTCAACACCCTGCAATTTTGATGAAACTTCCTAACCCAATCATTAAAATAAGGTAGAAAAAACTTCCCATGCTTGATAAGTGATTATGCTTGAGTGAAGAGTACATTTTTATTAAGTTCATGACAAAGGAGTTCGACAATCAACACCACCAACATCAAGGTACATAGAGGGGTTGACGTGCTTGATTAAATGCCAATCCCATACCCTCATACATGATAGAATATGGTGGAAACTTGCAATCCTGAAATCTAAAAACTTCTAAGTCTATTGAATTCTGAATGGGATCTAAAATTCTACTTTTTGCATATTAAGTCCGATGAGGTTGGAAACACTCTCAAACATCCATAAACAATTAATGGTAATGTTAAAAATTTACGTACAAAGGATAAAAAAATGAAAGATAAGGAGAATGTCACTTTCTTTAAGAATTTAATTTTATCCTTTTTACTTTAAAAATTTAATATTACCATTTAATATTATCAATTATTACTGAATCGAACCAGTCGATTCCAGTCCGGTTCTGCTAACACTGCCAAAAACCCAACCCGTGGCTTTATTTCCCAAATTGCACAAAAAAATTTAGCAAGGCAATATCTTCCAAAATATCGCAATGTTTTCCTAATTTATCGTGAATTCTTCAATATAGCGCGACGCATTCAATTTATTTTAAATATCGCGATAAATTGTTGGCGATATATCAGCTGAGGTGGCGTGTTGTGATATATACGATATATACAATATATCGACTGTATATATAACTATCGTAGAAACCTCAAAATGCCCAATTTGGCAATTCTTATATAATTCATCAAAAATGATGAAATCAAAACTCTGCTGCAACTACATCTTTTTCTTCATATGTGGACTACCAAGAATCCTCAAAAATCTAAGTAGACTTCAAAACTTGGAGTCTGGCATTTATCATCGATATCTTCCTCCCTTGTTAGCTGAAAGGTGAGAAGCATTTGGATTTATGGATCCAACACTATTTTGCTCCCCATGAAGATGAAAGAGAGTATTGTCTTCAACTAAATAAGACATCCATAATTGGGCCCTGGTCATGCCCAAAAGCATTATCTAGATCCTTTGAAAAAAATACCTAGAAACATTCATCACCATTTGTTAATGAAAACTCTTCTCACAAACACTCTTTAACTATGTTTGAACTTGACAATAAGACTTTTGCAAAATCTTGGCTTCTAAATTACATTTCCAAGAGCTCATCCAGCCATAATTAACTATTCATTTTTGAACATTCTCCTCCTTTCGACATTTGTCAAAAAGATGATCTGTCTTCCAACAATGAAGACAAGGATGGAGATCAGATCATTTTGTCTCTACATTGCCAACTCGATGACAATGCTACCATTCATTAAGAATTTCATCAATTTGTTTATCATCAACTTTATCAACAACATTCTTGGAGTCATCGATAACTCCAACTTCTTGAACATTTGAATCTTGCCCTTGAAATCTTCGACAAGAAATCCAGCACTCACAAACTAAATTGGTTGTAGTCGAGAATATGAAAGTTGAGGTATTTTTCATACCCTAAACCTTTTCTATCCCTGTTGAATTTTAATGCTTCCCATGGTCTGATAATTATTTTGGAAATAAAATTCTTGACTTAATGATTTGCCTCCATACATTCATGAATGTTTTCTTTGTAACTACAAAAGTAAATTTTTCAAGTTCATATTCACTTCTACCCCTTTGCATTCTTTTGTGCTTTACAATTTTCTCCTCTCACTTCGTCTTCATCAAATTTGCCTTCACCAATTCATTGTAAATAAATGTGAACAATTCCAATTCCACCATCCATCATTTATGTTGTCGCATCTATATCAACCACTTGTATTAGGCTAAGTTACAGGAAACTTGGTACTAGGCCCCGTACCACTACCGTACCAAGTAGGAAACTCGGAAACGTGTTTGGTACTCCTCGAAAACGCGTTTCCGACCGTGCCACCACGTTTCACTTGGAGGAAACATGGGTGGTACGGCTGGAAACGCGTTTTCGTGCCGTCTTCGCATCCATATGGCGGTTTTCCTCCTCGAATTCTTGCTTTTCCATCCAAAAAAAAGAACTCGTTAAGTTGTTACTTAATGGGTTAATGATGGTTTAGGAAACCTCTAGAAGCCTCTAAAAGTCATTTTTTTTATAAAAGGAGGATTTTACTTCCCTCATCTCACACAGTGATTTGAGCAAGCAAGGGTTACTTAAGAAAGCCAATTTGAAGACAATAAGCTACAACACTATGCAAATTGACTTATCTTATGTTTTAGTTCTATGTGGACTATTCACATTTTGATATATGTAGCATTGTAGCCTCATACATAAAGGCTGATTTTGAAATTTTGAATATATTGTATTGCCAAGGTTGTTTTTGGATATTACTACTTGGCAACTTGCATCATGTAATCATCTATGACAATTATTAATGATGTAGAGATGGACTTATGGGCAAAATGTGATGTTAAATGTTTAAAATTATGATTTATCACTTGTCATTTATGTTTCACATTTAATTTTTAATGTCCTTGCTAATTTGCATATATATATATATATATATCGCGTTTCCCCGTTTCCTAAATTTTGGGGGGTCACGTTTCCAGTGCGTTTCCGTATCGGATACACGTTTCCGTTTCCCCGTATCATGCAACTTAGGTATTAGGTCATTTGCATCACAAGAAGCATCAATCATTGACTTGGCTTGCTTCATGTTCTCAATTTTCATTTTTAACATCTCCTACTCTGTAACTAAAAATGCAATCCAAACATAACTTTGACCTCTGTTGGATCCTTTGCAAGAGATCCATACACCTGGTGCAAACCAAGAACCTTGTTAGCCACCACTTTTCTTTTCAATTAGTTAAAGTAAAGTTTGGATCCTTAATCCACCATAGTCAAAAACAAACCCTAGCAACCCTCACAATGTATTCCTCTCTTACAAACCACCATCTCCAATCACGCAACATCCTCTTCAAGGACAACATTATTGAGATCCTTCTCAAAGAAAATGTGTACCTCCTCAAGTTTGAGCCATGCATCCCGCAACTCCTTTCTCCTTCTGCAGGCCATCATCCTACCCCACCCTCTCATGAACTTGATTATGCGGCATGTAACAGCCTCCAACCAAAGTAGTCAACCCCGCTTCCTCATTGGCCTAAGGGAAAGGATTCAGGTCCTCTTAGCAAGGGCATGAAAATCCGTTAACTTCATATGGGAGACATTCAACTTAAACAAAGTTGAGGGCATCGAGATAATCATGTTACCCAACGAGATCACAGCCTAAACAGGAATATGATCTGAGCTTGTAACATTTATCAAAACATCCACTAGGAAAAGCTTTCCTGACAATGAGATGTCCTCCCTAACATTTAGACCCAATCCAATCTACCTTGAACCCTATACCAACCTTGCTTATAATTTGTCCAAGTGAACCATCCACCATAGTTAACCCCCTTTTCTTTAATCAAGGTCAAACAACTGAAGGGAAACCTTGCACCTACACCAAGCCTACTTCTCAACTCCACTAATCACACCATATTTAACCCCATTTTGTTTAATCAAGTCAAACAACCGAAGGGCAACCTTGCACCTAGACCAAGCCTACTTCTCAACTCCACTAATCACAGTGCTTGTACCACTGCCACAATCACCCTCCCACTCTACCATCTCCCCAATTCCCATCCACAACAAGAAGTGAAGAAGCCATCCAATCCCAAAGTTGACCATGCTTCAAACCGAGGTTGGGGCCATATTTGACACATACCCCTATTCGAGCCATGAGACACTATAAAAGTCTACAATTAGGAAGAAGGGGCAATCATCACACCCCAACTCCCATAATAAAGATTTGTAGCCCAAAAGGGGCTATTCCAACAATAGTTCATCCAATTCCAAAGCTCAAAACTAGCCAATTCACCTCCTACAGGAAAATCACATTTAGGTTAAAACTCTATAAAACATCACATAAAGTCTACTTACGTCCGGGGATATTCATCCCTCTCACATTCTAGGACAATACGGAAAACTTCATTCGAAAGGACGATGAAGCCCTAAACTACTGTATTGGTTATCCATCTCAAAACCCTCCAAGGCGGGGCAATCACCACACCCCAACTCCCATAATAAAGATTTGTAGCCCAAAAGGGGCTATTCCAACAATAGTTCATCCAATTCCAAAGCTCAAAACTAGCCAATTCACCTCCTACGGGAAAATCACATTTAGGTTAAAACTCTATAAAACATCACATAAAGTCTACTTACGTCCGGGGATATTCATCCCTCTCACATTCTAGGACAATACGGAAAACTTCATTCGAAAGGACGATGAAGCCCTAAACTACTGTATTGGTTATCCATCTCAAAACCCTCCAAGGCGGCAATACATCAATCAAGCAAGTGAACCATCGCATCCTTGTAGGATTTCACATGCAGCTTAGGGCTCAAGTCCCCATGACCAAGCTAGCAAATTTATTGGGGGTTCTAACTTCTGTTACGATGTTATGGTACCAACTTACCTCAAGGCACAAATCTGTAGGTTGTAGCTTCAAGCTTGTAAGGCTCAAATCTGTAGGTTGTAGCTTCAAGCTTGTAAGGCTCAAATATATAGGTTGTAGGCTCATAATCTAGATCAAATCAAATAACAATGACCAATGAAGAGAAATGAAGTGCCTCAGCCCTAGGGACTACAGTATGCACTACTTAGTGCTTCCTTAGCCAGCCAAGGAGCCTCACAGAATTTGCTTGAAGCTCACTAGTTACTTCAAACTTGTAAGTTTATGGGAGCAATATTAGGTTTTTATAGAAATTTTTGGTTCATTTTTGTTATAGATTTGTAGTTTCAAATTTCATAGTTTATTAAATAATTGTAGATAGTTGAGCATGTAGTTGTAGCTTGTACATTGTAGACTAGTATGCCATGAATCATAAATGCCCTCTAGTCTTGGCACTATGTCTCGTACATTGTTCTTCATGATGGAGGTGTAGTCCTCCACCATGGCATCCCTCCAAATCTGTTGGTTTGTTTCCTCTTGAAAACTGGAAAGCTCAAAATCTATGATGTTGCTCGTCAACGCCATGTAGTTTGGAAACTTCTTTAGAGATTTTCTCTCCCTGAATGTGCTCCTAAGAGCCTCAACATACTCTTGAGCATCCCTCAATGTCTAAGTGAACCATCAAGGTCTCTTGACAAAACTAGTAGGAATTGGTGGCTCCTACTCTACACCTGAAGGCTATTGTTCCGAACTAAAAGTCACTAGAGACCCTAGTTCAACCTTCAGAGATTCCTACTCCTCATCCTTTGTCACTGGAATAGACTCATGAGACTTCCTGGATGCAAAGTCTTCCTCTCACTTTACATTCCTACTTACCACTATCTCATTGTAACCAACAAACAAACCCTTCCTATTGACGAGCTCCAACTTGGTCCTCTTCTCTACTAGTATATGGATATAAACTAGATAACCAAAGATATAGAAATGACTCACTTTGACTTCACATGGGTGAATGTCTCCTCTGGTGTCTTGTCCTCCAAAATCCTATGAGGACACCTACTCTGGATGTAGACTGTTGTGTTGCATGCTTCTGCTCATAGCAACATCAACAAATCCTAGTCATGAATCATGGCTTTAGCAAACCCTATGATGGATCGGTTTTTCCGCTCTACAACCTCGTTCAATTGTGGGTTGTACGAAACAGTCAACTCTTTGATTCATGCATCGCAAAAACTCTTGAACTCCTTGGAAATATACTCAGCTCCATTATCCAATCTCAAAACTTTGATCTCCTTCCCTGTCTGGTTTTTTACTAGAGCTTTGAACTCCCAAAACCTATTAAAGACCTCATCCTTGGTCTTTAGGAAGTAGATCCAAGTTTTGCGAGAGAAGTTATTAATGAAGGAAACATAGTAAATGCTTCCTAAGATTGACGCTCCTGAGATCGATCCACATACATCTAAATGCACTAGGTCTAGAATGCCCTTAAACCTATGCTCGTAGCTTGGGAAAGAAGCATTGGCATGCTTGCACATGTGCACTCTTTGCATACCCCGTGCTACTCAATGTTGAACTTTGAAAGACCTGTGATTATCACCCTCAGAATAGGCAGCACACTATGATGCGAGCACCCCATACTCTTGTGCCACAACTCACACAAGTAGTCTGTGTTATGAACTAAGGCTTGAATAGGTTCACCCTTTAACCTATATAAGTTTCTTTCCCCCCGCTACTCAATGTTGAACTCTGAAAGACCTATGATTATCAACCTCTGAATAGGCAACACACTATGATGCGAGCACTCCATCCTCTTGTGCCACAACTCACACAAGTTGTCTGTGTTATGAACTAAGGCTTGAATAGGTTCACCCTGTAACCTATATAAGTTTATTTCCATAACCCCAATCACCTGAGCTAATTTCGGGCTAGATTCCTACAATCTTATAAGGACTTGCTAGTCCTTGAACTCTACTACAAAGCCCTCATCTTCCATGAGCAAAACTGAAAGCAAATTTTTCCTGAGAACTGGAACAAACAACACATCGTCCAAGTCTAAAGAGCTACCTAAGTAGAGCTGGAAGGGCATAGTACCAACTCCCGCCACTAGATACCTGGCATCATCACCAAGTTCGATCTAAACTCTAGAGAAGTGCTCTTTTAGACTTGAAAATAACTGTGAAGTTGATGGCATATGCCTAGATGCTCCACTATCCACATACCAAGGGTTCCTAGGAACCGTGCTGGTAGAAAAGCAAGATACCATCAAGAAATCCTTCTCGAACTTAGAGGTTGAGTATTAGCAAAGGCGGCTACCTGATTCTGCTGCAACTTCCCTTTACCCTTCTTGTCCAGACATTGTGATGCATAATGGTTGTGTTTATGACATATGAAGCACTTGATTTTACTCAAATCCTTCTTCCCTTGTTGTGAGGTTGACTCCTAACTCTTTACCTTACCCTTGTTGGGTTCTTTACCTTTGCCCTTTTTTGTTTGACCAAGTAGGACATGGCCACTGTCACCTTCCTGCTTGTTGGCGTTTCACTCCATTTGAGTCTCTTCCTGGATATAGTCATCCCACAATCTTTCAAATGGGGGAAGATTCTCCTAAGCACAAACATCCTAGACAAATGTTTCCCATTGAAATGAAAACCCATTCCGTGCCAAATTCACTAGCTCTTTGTCTTCAATCTTCTCTCCAACTATTGCGAGTAGATCACGAACCTACATGACCTTCACTAGGTAACTGGTAATTGTGTCATATCTAGTCATGTTACCAGATCTAGTCATCTCTATCAATTTGAGTATGTTATGCAATATCAGCTTCCTACTGATGTTGTTGCTCTGGTAAAGGCTAATCAGAGCATCAAACATCTCTTCAGTCGTCTTCTTCTCAAATATATGAGGGGTCAAATGATCCTTTATAGCACCCATGATCATCCGCTTGGATTTCACTTCTTTCTTCTTGTGAACTGTCAAATCATATGGATCTGTCGACAGAGTTAGAACAATATCTCAGAGATCACTCTCTTCCAATAGAAGAGTTACCCTGACTTTCCATGATAGGAAATTCGAGGCACCTTCTAATCTGTCCTCAAACTTGAGGCTAGTTGATGCCATCACTGCGTTAACACACAAACTCCCAAATCTGATAAGCACTACCTCCGAAACCCTCTGATTGTCGATCTTAGTTCGTGATAGTTGATTCCGATAGTTGTTTCCAACAGTTGATCTACTACCATAAACTCTTCAGGTCCTCTAAATCAAAGAAGCTTTGATACCATGTGAAAATTCCAAACCCTAGGCGATTGTTATCCTTATGTTCTCAACTAAACAAGCATGTTATATAACTGCAAAAAGCTAACTTCTTCAATAGCAACAACCACACAGATAGTTGGAAAGTAAATAGCAAAAGCATAAACAATTACACACATACACAGAGATTTTGTCCTTCAAATCAACTTATCATTAACTTAATCAAAGCTTGCAAGGCAACCTCCATGACTTATTAAAACCAGCAGTTACACAATAAACAAAAATCATCCCAACCTAAGGCGTCTAGCCTACTAAAGCAAAGTAATCCTGCACAAAAATCGAGATGTTGTTCTACAAATTGTCCATACGACTGTATGGAATATACCATACATCTTTGTTCGTGCGACTGTACGAATCGTATGCATCTATCCGTACAACTGTACATGTACAAATCTGTCCATACCATTGTACAAAATAGTGCTATACAACATTGTCTTCAACCTGCAATTTGTTGGTTGATCATCTTCCTGCAAATCTGTCTCTCCTCTCTTCCCATTGCTATCCCTGCCCCACAAAACTTGTGTCTAAACACTCTATCTTGACCTACCTTTATATTTGAGCTAAAACCCTGATCTACCAAAACCTAATCTCACAGTGAGATGTACAGCGGAGATTAATCTAAATCACGAATGTATAAATACATTTTATTAGAGTCAATAAACTAAATATAAGACTTTCACTTTATTCCTAAAGTGAATTATAATATAGAATGAACTCGAACTACTTCAAGCACTTTCACGTTGAACCGGCACAGAAGTTCTTGCCCGAGATATGTTCTTCAATAGTTCAAACCTATTTGAATATAAAGAAGTATTCCTGCAAAGTTTTCTGCAAGACTTGTTTCATAATTTGTTTACCTTCTTCTAGCAAAAATCTTGATTGTTTCTATTGCTTACGTTGTATAAAGGAGGCAAAGATAATTGTGTTTGAGCAACTTGGTCTATATATAAATTTTGATTTTACATTCTGCAAATGATTGAGACTACCTGGGGTCTACTCTCAGGCAGCAATGAAGGCATAAAGTAATATTTATTATATTGAGAACCTTATTGTTTATTGGAATTAAAGATTACGTGGAGATTTACTACCTAGTATCTTTCCACTTGTTTAATAAGCAATCAGAAGAGTATCACCTTTATAAAAACCATAGTAGCAAGATTCGGCCGTATTGGGAGTTCATGTACAGAAATTCGTTTGGTATTCGAAATTGGGCGACATGACATAGTATGGATACTATGGATATTGTACTGGAAAAATTAATGCTTAAATTTATATTTACATATTTTATGTTTGAAAAAGATTCATTAAATATTATTATTAAAATTTACTTGTTAAGATAAAAGTAGAAAAACAAATCACACGAAAAAAATATAATTTTGCAAAGAAAAACAAAGCAAATTCTGGAGTGCAAAAACTCGGAATCAATTCAAACAAATTTGTGAACTATTATTCCACGTAATATTTTGAATAAACTTTGAGGTAACACATGTTACTTAATCAACATTAAAAAATACTTGCCTCTTAAATTTTATGGTCACGATTAACGATGTAATATCATTATTATATTTCAAATTTGAGATATTTGGCAAGTTGCTTATGACCAATAATTAATGTTTGTTACAAAAATTTAAATGGCCACTTATATTTTTAAATTTTAAAAATACATATTTGTACTAGAATTTTTATTTACGTATTTTTTCTGTACTGAATCATATTTGTATTGGATTTCATACTCGAATATTGCTACTATGATAAAAAAACAAGGAGCGCACTCTTTGATCCCCACAAAGATTCCCCTCGTCATTGACCCCTTTGCTCGTGTGAGGAAAAAGCGATCAACAAGCCCAGCAGGGTTTGAACCTGGGTCACCTTTATCGCTAGACCATGGCTGGCTGGACAGCGGGAAACTCAACTTATCTTTGGATGGTTTATTTTCTTATATCCTGTACATTATAAATATTTTGAATCGATTATTTTCACTGGCCTATTGCGGTATGGAAGATGTGGCCTTATGACTTTCCTTCTGACTGGATCCTGCGGAGCCAAATATTGTATTACTTTCCTCTAGTTGTATATCCCTAATTCCTTAGTCCTGCGCTTTAAAGGGCGTTTTTTATCAGTACATTCTTCATATGAAAAAGGTCCCGCATCAAACATAATAGAAGCGAATTTCACTTTGGACAACCTATGTAGAGTGCATCGGGGTATGACTCAAAGGGTGTCAGTGGATGAGAAAAATCCAGGGCATTTTAAATGGGGAACAGATAGCACTCCACTCCAACGAGGCATTCTCATTCCCAAGCCTGTGCCTACCTATCATAAGTTTTATTCTTGACAGTTATGAATGCACTGCCTGTGCCACTCGTCCATAAATCGTAGTCAGATGGCAGAGACAGAGACCATGGCATGGCATCTGTCCACTCCTATATCATCTTGCATTGCCAAATCCCGGGTATTCCATGGCAGTTTCTAATATCTTATCTGTTGTCATGCCATGCTCTGAATGGCAATACGTGTAATTGAAGGGGGAAAAGTCATCATTATGATGGGTGGTCACAGAGTGTTGAGATTTTCCCATCTTTACGTTTTTCCTTATGCGACTAATATGTAATGTTAAGACTTAAAATTCGCCTATTTTAACACGACCCGAAATACAGATTTTCTATATGAAAAACCCTGGTTTAAATTTTTAAAAACAATAATTATCTTAAGACTTAAAATTCACCTAAATACAGATTTTCTAGATGAAAAGTTTAAATTTTTATAAACAATAATAACTAATATGCAATGTTAAGACTTAAAATTCGCCTATTTTAACACGACCCGAAATACAGATTTTCTATATGAAAAACCCTGGTTTAAATTTTTATAAACCATAATTATGTTAAGACTTAAAATTCACCTAAATTCAGGTTTTTTAGAGGAAAAGTTTAAATTTTTATAAACAATAATAATAGATAATAATGCATAGTCAAAATTTAAACCATAATTATGTTAAGACTTAAAATTCACCTAAATATAGATTTAGAGGAAAAGTTTAAATTTTTGTAAACAATAATAATAGATAATAACGCATATTCCAAACAACATAATAATAATAATAATTTAGGATTACAGTTAAGCCAAACACATATTAGACCCCTTGTTTGTGGATAAAAACCCCTCTGCTACTAAAATTTACCTTATCCTACCGGAGAAAAACCCCTATACTTCTAATATCCAAAATTGAACATAAAACCTAAACACCAGTACAGATTGCAAACAGCAAGGCGATCGACACAAATCAAATCATCCGCATCTATCTCTGAGCGAAGAAGAATAAGAGCATATTTATTAAAGTACTTACTCAGTGCCCTTTTTCCTCAAAATTCGGAATTGTTCTGGAGAGAGAATAGCCTGCCACTCATCATCTGACTTTTGCACAGCCATTGGTTCTGCTTCTGGTTTCGGATTGGAATAAGATGAAGCGAATGCCACGCCCAATTTCTTCTTGCAGCTGGTAGCGGGATGTAAGCCAAAACCAATTGATGATATGGGTTTTAAACTGAGATTTTTGTGAGGAATGCTAATAGAGCGAATGACGGGGCCTGGGTAAGGGGCGAAACGTTCAGCGGCGATAACAGCAAAAGAGAGGGTGAGACACGTTCGTTGGAGTTGACCTGCCATTTAATATTTCACTCCACTGTATAAAACAGGGTAAGTAGATGGGTGCACAATCTGTGCGTTCCATATACTACTCTCTCTAGAAAGGGAAGGGTGATATCTTATCGTAAACTTCTTTCTCCACCTAACTTTCACGTCAACCAAATCAAGCTTAACGTCCTTGTCAACAAAACCAAAACAATCTTGCGATCTAACCTCTACACCAACATAACTTAATGATATATGAGATATATATGTGGGGATGATAATAATGGTTAAACCAATTAACATATATAGGATTATGATAACTTAATGATATAATGATATATAGGGGGATGATAATAATGATTAAACTAATTAGCATATATATATAGGATACACCATGATGATAATGATAATGATGGTGGTTAATGTTTATAAATTATTGTTTGTTTTTGTTTATTAGAATTTTATAAAAAATAAAAATAAAAATTGGTAAGGAATTATTTGGATTTTTTTAGGGTTTTATTTATAAGTTTAAAAATATTTTAGAGAAGTTATTTGTAATTTTAGTAATTTTGATGATTTAAAAGGTTAGAAAGATCCTTATAAATACACTAAAACACATATTTAGAATTTGTGTTTCATCTTGATCTTCAAATTATTTTAGTTGGTTGATGTGTGTGGTGACCACATCAAATATGAAGTACATTGTAATGTTAAATACCACTTTGAATCATTAAAGTAAAATAATAAGAAGAAAATTAATTTAGTTTGAATAAGTACCTATTGGGTAAAGTGTTGTAGGTTAGGTAAAGTGGTTGAGTGTTGTGAATTATAAGTAATTTCATTTTTAGAATTTAAATGAGAATTTTGAATGAGCATCTTCATCTAATTCCCTTTTACATAGTTCTTCATTGAATTTCGAATGAAACTCTTTATGAGCTTTTTGTTGAAGAAAACCTCCTTTCTGGTCGTAACTTCAACCTGGAATTTCTCCCACATACGAAGTCCATTTGACCTCGTTCAAGTTGTGTTAGAAATCTCTCTGAAATCTCTTCATTGGTTGGCCACCTACGAAGAAAATGAAAACCTTTTGCATTCTTCGACTGAGACGATCCTCCTGGATCACTTGAGGCCAAGTCTCTAGGTTGGTTGCCAATGTGATAATATTGTGGGCCTCAATTGATGTTGTTGAGATATTGTCACTTCAAAGAATATTATATTTGTACTTTATTATTCCGGAGATGTTTCATTCCTCCGTGAAGATCTTATTGTATATCTGGAGATGTTTATTCCTCCATCGGAATGTGGTAACTCGGGTTATTAGACTTCCCTAGTGGGGGTCGGCCCTGTATATGTTATGTGGGTCAAAGGGTTATTAGACCACCCTAGAGGGGTCGGCCCAATCAGTTGTAGTGGGGTATTTAACCCATTGGTTAAATACGAGCCTACGTGTACCTGTGTAAAATACATGTCAGTGTAGTGTATAAATAGAGGATGTGTGTTCCTCATTTGACACACACACTCACTTGAGAAAGGCGCACTTGTGGAGGAGAGGTCTGCTATGGTGGAGGAGGAGATCATATCTTTGGTTTGCATCTTTGTGTATTGCTGGTCATCTATATTGAGGAAGCTTTACTGGGTTTTCTACCCCATGAGGGTTTCCCAGGATAAATCTGTGTCTCTTGTGTTTATGCCATGCTTGTTGTTTCTTCAGTGATCCTGTATATGCTATTATTGTGAAATGGAATGTAATGCTGCTATTTTCAGTCTTAGCATATTAAATATTAACATGGTATCAGAGCTAACCTGAAGGAAGGAAAGGTATGGCACTTACGACACTTGCTTTACTTACGACAATTTGAAGGTTAGGGTTTTACATAGCAAAAACCAGTCATCGTGGAACTTTCGCTATAAATCCATTTATGCGAAGTTTCAGGGTCTGAAAAGTTTACAGGTCGAAGATAACATCCCCAGGTACCTTGTGTCCAAAGGGCACCCTCAGATTCGTTGTACTTTATGAGTTATGATCAGTACAAGTTAGGGTTTCTGCCTCTTCCAGATCTCAGTCAAAATCAGGTAACCTAGGCAAAAAGGTCATAACTTGGGCTAGGAAGCTCCAAATAAAATTTCGTAAAAAGTGACAAGTAGTACACAGACTGTACTATCTCAGGAAACTTTTTCAGAGGCCGAAGGTGAACCAGTGACACGTGGCACGCCGTACAAGTTCGCTCTCCTGTTTTATCCCATAAATAGGTGACGTTGCGACACTTGGCATAACTCTCTCTCTCAGAGAGTCCAATTGAGGTCAGACCTATCAGGATAGAAAGCTAACAGGGCGAGCTATCTCAGGAAAAGTTTTCAGAGGCCGAAGGTCAAACAGTGACACGTGGCATGCCGTACAAGTTCGCTCTCCTGTTTTATCCCATAAACAGGTCACGTTGCGACACTTGGCATAACTCTCTCTTAGAAAATCCAATTGAGTTCAGACCTGTCAGGATGGAAAGATGACAGGTCAGGCTACTACAGAAAACGTTTTCAGACCCTGTGGAGCAAAAATTTCAGAGTCATAGCAGAAACAATCAGGTGCATATTTCTGTCAAAACAGAATTATTTTTGGAGCACCTTTATTCATGGCTTCCGGAATTTAGGGTTTCGGTGAAAGTTAGAATTTTTGGAATCAGAATCCACGGCTGGAAGCTCCTCAGAAAAATAAGTGTTTAGAGCCTTGGATCAAACCTTTTGATTGAGCAAAAGGGTGGGCTTCATCAAACCCTAGTTCAGGATCCTGTCAAGAATATCTAGAAGTTTGAAAGGCAATTTTGAGGGGTCAATTTTTGGAGATTTCAAAATTGAAGTATGCTAGTTTGATCAGCTCAGCAAGACACATCCTTCCATTCATTCGGAAGTGTGAAAGTCAAAGATTGAATTTTTAGGGTTTCTCTAGCAAACCCTAATCAAGCTCTAGATCAAGTTTCAGGGGGAGTTGAGTGTCATGTCCCAAATTTGGAATTGGGTCACAATGGCCTAATCACATTAGCCATATTCATTAGAGTTTGCAAAGTTGATGTTAAGGGTCAAATAATTGCCAAGGAGGAAAATTACTAGTTTCCTAGGTTTGGGGTGGAAGCTTTGGGATTTGGAATAATGGGGATAATAAATGATGTTTGAACATTAGAATGGCATAAATATTTAATAAAGGAGCTAAATAAATATATACAAGTGAAAATCAAAGTGTCATTTCATCATGAAGACACATGGAGGAAGTGGGACCCACATATGGCTAGATTTCCCCACTACATTTGGCATCATTCTCTCACCAATTCGAATTCAAGGTGAATGGTAACATACTTGGGGAAGTCCAAAAGGTATTATTCATGGCATAACTCATCCAAGGTCGAAATATAGAGGAAGAGTAACTCCCATGGAAGAGGAAGAGGCAATTTGGAGCTAGTGAGACACTTGGGCTAGATTCCCTAGCTCTATGACAACAATGATGAAGATGCTATGACACCTATGACACAAATCAGACCTGAAGGCTGACATATGACATATATGACATGTCAGGGCTAAAAATAGACTCCAAGAGGGCGCTCAAGGGTGTTAGGGCAGCTAAGATGCTTCCACATGTGATTTGGTGGAAGTGGGAGACTAGGAATTGTTGTACAAGTGGCATTCTTTGGAATCTCTTCCCAACTTGAGTTGGCATGAGTCTCTTGGAAGGAATTCGACCCATGGAGGCCATTAGAACTTTATAAATGTCAATAACAAAGAATGAAACCGGCTTTTGATCATTTGTAGAATTTGCAATTGCATTTGTGAAGAGGGAGAGCTAGTGGATGACTAGTTTCTTGCCTTAGCCAATTTCGAGGGTGAAAGATTCCCATCCAAGTTGGTAATTGGAAAGGCCATTCAGACCTTTCATTTGGAGCTTTAATGGAGTCTTTATTTGCAGGTGTAAGCTACAGGGCAGCTCATGGTTTCTTCTATTGCAGCTCACTCCTTCAACCATTTCCATTTTTGATGGCATATTCTTGATCCTTGAGGGAGGGCGTTTTTGGTGAGCTATTGTACTCTTTGGGGAAGCTTTTAATGCCCCATTTCTTTTGTAATATGAAGTAAATACTCTGTTCTTCATCTCCAAAAAGTTTCAGGTCGAAATTCCAAGTAGAAATGTATAAATCTCATTTTTAATGGAAGAACAATGCCATTTCCCCACTACCTTGTTGTGAGCCAATGTGTTGATGATGATTTCGAATGAATGGATGATTCTCTGATATATTTGTGATAAATATACTGCCATGGATGTCTTCTACAAGTTTCATGTACTGTACTTGAGCATTTGAAGCATTTTTACTCAATTTAGTTGCATTGGGAGGTGAAATAGTGACATTTCCCCAAGGGTCGAATTGGGGATTTTTGCAGTCGAATGGGAGAGGGTGAGAACAGTTGTAATAATCTATTAATGGTGCATATGAGACTTTAATAACATACTTAACACATTACATACCTCTGTTCATAAATTTGAGTGGGTTTGGAGGCATTTGGGAAGCCATTTTCATTGTTTACCCCAGGGGGATTTGAACCCCAAATTACTAGTAAAATTGCATAATTGGTCCAGAATATTAAGAGAGTTTGCAGAGGTCTTTTGGTGGCCATATGTCATCCATAAACATCATATTCAAGTTCTAATATCATTCATACACCTTCCTTGAAGATTTGAAGGCATTTGGAGTCAATTTGAGACCTAGAGACCAATACTAGTCAAAGGAAAATCACTAGTAAAGTTACCTACATTGATCAGAATTGAAAGAGGATTTGCAGAAGTATTTTAAAGGTCCAAAGGCATCCCTGAAACACATATTTATGTTCTAATATCATTCATATACCTTCTCAGAAGATTTGGGATCATTTGGGGCAAATTTGGGACCTAGAGATCAAAACTAGTCAAAGGTCGAACAAGGGAAAAAAAGTGGAAAATTGCCATTTTAATAAAATTCCAAATAAGGGACATTACAGTGGTATCAGAGCATGATCTTGGCACCTGATGTGGTATAATATTCATGAGGACAATAATTCAGGTACCACCATTAGATATTGAAACCAAAAGTGCTTTTGTTGAAGAAAAAAAAAAGTAGGAGAAGAAGAGCAAATTTTTTGAGGAAACTATGACTAGGGATGAAAAGGGAGCCTCATATGATGGTGAGGAGCATATAAAAATTATGAAAACAATATTCGAAGATATGACCAAGCAAATTAAGGAAGGATTCGAATTGTTTTCTATCGAACTTGTGGAAAAAATTATTGATTTTAAGGAAACCAAGGGGCAAAATGCATCAGCTTGCTTGAAGGAGCAAAAGGAAGAGACATCACAAGATCATGAAGAAGATTCTATTGAAAATATGGAAGATCATTTCGAGACACCTTCTAGCTTAGACATGAACCAAAGAGCATCTACTGATGGATGCTTAAACTATGAAGGAGTACCTACTGATGGGTGCTCACACCTCTATGTTGGTGACATAGAGATCACGTTTGAAAGTGTTTCTACAAGTACAAGTTTCATTAAGCATGATAATGAAGACCTTGTAGCGGTTGAAGAAGAACCAAGATCAACTTCCCCATCACCACTTGAGCTTCATGAAGTTGGTCCAAGCAAAATTGAAGAAGATGAGGAGGTTCATTTGCAAGAGCCTCATTTTCTTGAAGGGTCCTTAAAGATGAATGAAAATAATATCCAAGAGTCCCTCAGCATTCTCCATGAGACTCAAGCATTGGTGTCAAATTCTTGTTGGAGAGCTACTTCATTGGAGGAAACATCCTTCCTTGAAGATATGGAGAAGATTCAAAGAGCAATGTGCCACATCAAAGGTAATTTCATGTCTTTGCTTTTTGATAGAAACCATTTGTTTGAGCTTAATGAATTGTTACATGATTCATACTTGAAGAATAATGAGGATATTCATAAGCTCACAATTCAAAATGAGCAACTTCTTGAAAAGTTGCAAGATACTTGTTTTTCCTCCTATGTTTCAGATTGTCAAATGGTAGATTGTTTGGAGGATTCTCATGACATGGTGGATCATGAGAAATGTGAAAATTTGAATGTTCTTGATGTGTTTGGAGATGAACTTGAAGAGATCCAAACACTTGATGTGGTGGAAGAAGAATTTGAATTGCCTCTTGATGAAGGTTGTGCAATTTTTAAAGAAGAGCATGATTCATCTACATTGGAACCAAACTATGACAAAGAGTTCACACTTTTGAAGGAGCTGCATGATACTACCCATATGGATCCTCCCCATGATGAAACTTCTGTACTTTTTGATCATTTGGGTGATTTGGTTCATTCGCCTACATCCTACAATTCCATGTTTTGCAACATTAGTCTCAATGAAGTATGGGTGAAAGGGTTCTTTTTGATGGTGCCACATGAGGAGTATGATATGGTTGGAGCACATTCTTATTCACATTTGCAGCAGGATACTTTATTACTTTATGATGATGCACATCTACATGGATGCACCTATGATATGCATTTGAGTCACTTGAAGACTCATGGTTTTTCTTGCTCAACACTTGATTCATTTGATGTTGGAGGAACTTCATCCAACACTTGGGTGAATAGATTTATGATTGGAGAACATTTTTGTTGGAAGCCACATACTTTGTTATATTTTTATGATAATCACATTCAGGGATGTATGGGTGAGACTTCTTTGAGTCATTTGAAGTCTCCTTGTTTTTTCTGCTCATTATTTGGTTCAGATTTTAGTGGAGATTCTTCATTCACTTCTTGGATGAAAGAATACATGGCTGAATATTTTGATGCATATCACATCCTTTTGGAGCAGCTTTATAGGACATGGGATCCTCACCTATGTCATTGGAGCAGATTTGATTGGTCACTTGAAGCTTGTATGCACTTGGAAAACGGTGGTCTACTTGCTTGGAGGTATAAGCACTTTCATGATTCTTTGATGAAGCACCTCCTTGATATTAATTTTCATTATGTAGTTATGTACTTTGATGATATATATTTTGTACTCATGATGTTTGGAAGAATGCATACAAGAAAATGGGATCCAGGAATCCTCTTATATGATGGTATGGGTTGGAGAGCACTCTTAATTGTTCGGGTGCAATACAAGCAATGGGACCCTGGAATAATTTTTATCTCATTGGTTTCAAATTTTTTGGGGAAACAAGCAGTATGGGAGATGGATTTCCCCACTTAATAAAGTGATTTTTATCAGAGTAGTGCAGCAGCAAGCATGTTGGTTCCTCTCTAAAATATTCATGGAAACTCAAAGACTCAAGGTTTGGCAATTCAATGGCAACTTCAAAGAATTATACAGAAAGCAGGTTCTTCAACACCCATGTTTGAAATTGCTTGAGGACAAGCAATATTGGGAAGGGAGGATTTGTCATGTCCCAAATTTGGAATTGGGTCACAATGGCCTAATCACATTAGCCATATTCATTAGAGTTTGCAAAGTTGATGTTAAGGGTCAAATAATTGCCAAGGAGGAAAATTACTAGTTTCCTAGGTTTGGGGTGGAAGCTTTGGGATTTGGAATAATGGGGATAATAAATGATGTTTGAACATTAGAATGGCATAAATATTTAATAAAGGAGCTAAATAAATATATACAAGTGAAAATCAAAGTGTCATTTCATCATGAAGACACATGGAGGAAGTGGGACCCACATATGGCTAGATTTCCCCACTACATTTGGCATCATTCTCTCACCAATTCGAATTCAAGGTGAATGGTAACATACTTGGGGAAGTCCAAAAGGTATTATTCATGGCATAACTCATCCAAGGTCGAAATATAGAGGAAGAGTAACTCCCATGGAAGAGGAAGAGGCAATTTGGAGCTAGTGAGACACTTGGGCTAGATTCCCTAGCTCTATGACAACAATGATGAAGATGCTATGACACCTATGACACAAATCAGACCTGAAGGCTGACATATGACATATATGACATGTCAGGGCTAAAAATAGACTCCAAGAGGGCGCTCAAGGGTGTTAGGGCAGCTAAGATGCTTCCACATGTGATTTGGTGGAAGTGGGAGACTAGGAATTGTTGTACAAGTGGCATTCTTTGGAATCTCTTCCCAACTTGAGTTGGCATGAGTCTCTTGGAAGGAATTCGACCCATGGAGGCCATTAGAACTTTATAAATGTCAATAACAAAGAATGAAACCGGCTTTTGATCATTTGTAGAATTTGCAATTGCATTTGTGAAGAGGGAGAGCTAGTGGATGACTAGTTTCTTGCCTTAGCCAATTTCGAGGGTGAAAGATTCCCATCCAAGTTGGTAATTGGAAAGGCCATTCAGACCTTTCATTTGGAGCTTTAATGGAGTCTTTATTTGCAGGTGTAAGCTACAGGGCAGCTCATGGTTTCTTCTATTGCAGCTCACTCCTTCAACCATTTCCATTTTTGATGGCATATTCTTGATCCTTGAGGGAGGGCGTTTTTGGTGAGCTATTGTACTCTTTGGGGAAGCTTTTAATGCCCCATTTCTTTTGTAATATGAAGTAAATACTCTGTTCTTCATCTCCAAAAAGTTTCAGGTCGAAATTCCAAGTAGAAATGTATAAATCTCATTTTTAATGGAAGAACAATGCCATTTCCCCACTACCTTGTTGTGAGCCAATGTGTTGATGATGATTTCGAATGAATGGATGATTCTCTGATATATTTGTGATAAATATACTGCCATGGATGTCTTCTACAAGTTTCATGTACTGTACTTGAGCATTTGAAGCATTTTTACTCAATTTAGTTGCATTGGGAGGTGAAATAGTGACATTTCCCCAAGGGTCGAATTGGGGATTTTTGCAGTCGAATGGGAGAGGGTGAGAACAGTTGTAATAATCCATTAATGGTGCATATGAGACTTTAATAACATACTTAACACATTACATACCTCTGTTCATAAATTTGAGTGGGTTTGGAGGCATTTGGGAAGCCATTTTCATTGTTTACCCCAGGGGGATTTGAACCCCAAATTACTAGTAAAATTGCATAATTGGTCCAGAATATTAAGAGAGTTTGCAGAGGTCTTTTGGTGGCCATATGTCATCCATAAACATCATATTCAAGTTCTAATATCATTCATACACCTTCCTTGAAGATTTGAAGGCATTTGGAGTCAATTTGAGACCTAGAGACCAATACTAGTCAAAGGAAAATCACTAGTAAAGTTACCTACATTGATCAGAATTGAAAGAGGATTTGCAGAAGTATTTTAAAGGTCCAAAGGCATCCCTGAAACACATATTTATGTTCTAATATCATTCATATACCTTCTCAGAAGATTTGGGATCATTTGGGGCAAATTTGGGACCTAGAGATCAAAACTAGTCAAAGGTCGAACAAGGGAAAAAAAGTGGAAAATTGCCATTTTAATAAAATTCCAAATAAGGGACATTACATTGAGGCTAAGGCCTTACATAAGAAGACTATAAGAAGTCTCGACAGGTATGACTTGAGGTTCAGGTATGTCTTGAAATCTGATTCTTGATTAAGTTCATAATGTGTTTGTCTTCATGTTATTTATTAGTACAATCTTGATTAATGTTAGAATTGTCTTATCACCCTAGTAATAGTATGAATGCATGTGAATGATCGAAGACATTCATTGATTAGGGCTATATGATTGTACTAATGCATTATGGTGTTGTATGAGGTTGATGTCGTTTGCTAACAAGATACAGGTACATCACAAAAGACACATCAAGCTCCTTAAAACATGACAACATGAAGACAAAGACTCATCCATAATCTTTGTTCTACTTACGAGGTATGTATGACTTTGTTATATTATGCTTAACCTATGAGACATGCAGGTTCTAGCTCAGGATCTCTAAATCATTGAAGAGATTGTTTAGGTATGTTGTACATAGCTAAGCAGATATACTAATCCAGGTATGTTTTCCTATGACAAGTTAGAATCTTACCTTAGGATCCCTTATATAAGTATACTTGGTATGATTGGTTATGCTTATTCATAAAGTTAGTAATCAAGGGTTTATGCATATTATGTCTCTTATCTTGATGATCTAATTAACCAGAAGAGTACTATGATCAAACAAGAATATGCAGAAGTAAAAGAAGACTTCCTTGAAACCTTGAATATTATCTATAATCATGACTATACATTTTCAAAGATTATTTAGAACTAGAATGTTTTGATAATATTGAGAATATACTAATGAATGTATGTCTGTGTATGAGGATGACACTAGTGCACACTTGAGCATGCACAGTGGTACAGAATGAATAGAAGTTCAAAAGACATATAGAAGATCAAGCGGGAGGCAACCACACAAACATAAAAGATAAGTATTTGAGTTGTTATTTGAAATAGTAAATGATATTGCTTGTATGCATATTTGTATTCCTAGAATATATCATGCTGAGTGTAAACATTCATAGAGCATTGAACAGTATACTACTAATATGCATATGATTGGTAAGTTGGACAAACATTCCATTGTTGCTTGTCTAGAATGAAACCTCTTTGCTGACATGCTGAGAGCTGTGCACACTCTCAATAGTATGTTCTGGTAGAGATGGAAGGCATCTAGATAGCCACTGTATGCATACAGGATATGGGAAAATGTTGTGCCAAAGTATTGGTCAAAATAGTTACATAACTATGTAAATGATATCTGTATGCATAATAGGTTATCATGTCAATATGATTTGATGATTATGAAGTATTACTAATCATGTACTTAATTTTTATTTGTAGGAAAGATCATGATGAATGATGAACATTGAACAAGCAATGGATGTTCAAACAAAAGGATTTACAAATCAAACACACTATAGAAGGCTTGTGAGAATCATGATAAGATGTTTGCTCCAAGTGGCTAGATAAGACCATTCTCTTAATGGTGTAATTAAAGAAGAAGTGTGAATCAGGTTCTATATGGGTACCCAGGATCGATAATCAATTGATGAGCTTAATGATCACCATGGGTGATGAGGATCTCAACCTTTGCTACAAGGTTGAATATTGTTTCTATACACAGACGATATGGTGCAGAAAGGAACCAAAAGTTTGAATTTGTAACAATGTACTAACCAAACCTCTACCGATCCAATGTACTAACCAAACCTCTACCTCAAGTAAAGTTTTCTGAGACAAACTTAATATAGTTCAGAAGGACCCTCCTCGAAAGGGGGAGTGATGTGATAACTCATGATGAGATTGCCTGCATCGACAGTGAGGTCGATAATGAGGATACCTATATTAGTGATGCCGACAAAGAGGTTGGTGGATGGTCCTTAGATAGGGTCAAAGGTGACAAGGGGATTGCATCATCCTTGAACATATGTTCTAAAGAGAGCCGTAGACATATGTCTTCGAGAATGAAGTCCTTGGTGGACATGATAGGATTGCATCATCCTCAAGAGAGCCGTAGACGTATGTCTTCGAGAATGAAGTTCTTGGTGAACATGTGAGGGGATTGGATCATCCCTGGACTTCAGTCCTAAAGAAGAGCCGTAGACGTATGTCTTCGAGAATGAAGTCCTTGGTGGACATGATAGGATTGCATCATCCTCAAGAGAGCCGTAGACGTATGTCTTCGAGAATGAAGTTCTTGGTGAACATGTGAGGGGATTGGATCATCCCTGGACTTCAGTCCTAAAGAAGAGCCGTAGACGTATGTCTTCGAGAATGAAGTTTTTGGTGAACATGTGAGGGGATTGGATCATCCCTGGACTTCAGTCCGAAAGAAGAGCCGTAGACGTATGTCTTCGAGAATGAAGTTCTTGGTGAACATGTGAGGGGATTGGATCATCCCTGGACTTCAGTCCGAAAGAAGAGCCGTAGATGTATGTCTTCGAGAATGAAGTCCTTGGTGGACGGTTGAGGATTAAGTCATCCTTGGACGTAGTCCTAAATGTACGGTTGAGGATTAAGTCATCCTTGGATGTAGTCCTAAATGTACGGTTGAGGATTAAGTCATCCTTGGACGTGGTCCTAAATGTACGGTTGAGGATTAAGTCATCCTTGGACATAGGTCCTAAATGTACGGTTGAGGATTAAGTCATCCTTGGACGTAGGTCCTAAATGTACGGTTGAGGATTAAGTCATCCTTGGACGTAGGTCCTAAATGTACGGTTGAGGATTAAGTCATCCTTGGACGTGGTCCTAAATGTACGGTTGAGTATTGAGTCATCCTTGGACGTAGGTCCTAAATGTATGGTTGAGGATTAAGTCATCCTTGGACGTGGTCCTAAATGTACGGTTGAGGATTAAGTCATCCTTGGACATAGGTCCTAAATGTACGGTTGAGGATTAAGTCATCCTTGGACGTAGGTCCTAAATGTACAGTTGAGGATTAAGTCATCCTTGGACGTAGGTCCTAAATGTACGGTTGAGGATTAAGTCATCCTTGGACGTGGTCCTAAATGTACGGTTGAGTATTAAGTCATCCTTGGACGTAGGTCCTAAATGTATGGTTGAGGATTAAGTCATCCTTGGACGTAGGTCCTAAATGTACGGTTGAGGATAAAGTCATCCTTGGACGTAGGTCCTAAATGTACGGTTGAGGATTAAGTCATCCTTGGACGTTGGTCCTAAATGTACGGTTGTGGATTAAATCATCCTTGGACAGTAAATCCAGTAATTCCGAAAGGAAGGATAGTCCTAAATGAATTGAGTGGATTAAATCATCCTTGGACAGTAAATCGAGTAATTCCGAAAGGAAGGATAGTCCTAAATGAATTGAGTGGATTAAATCATCCTTGGACAGTAAATCCAGTAATTCCGAAAGGAAGGATAGTCCTAAATGAATTGAGTGGATTAAATCATCCTTGGACAGTAAATCCAGTAATTTCGAAAGGAAGGATAGTCCTAAATGAATTGAGTGGATTAAATCATCCTTGGACAGTAAATCCAGTAATTCCGAAAGGAAGGATAGTCCTAAATGAATTGAGTGGATTAAATCATCCTTGGACAGTAAATCCAGTCATTCCGAAAGGAAGGATAGTCCTAAATGAATTGAGTGGATTAAATCATCCTTGGAAAGTAAATCCAGTAATTCCGAAAGGAAGGATAGTCCTAAATGAATTGAGTGGATTAAATCATTTTTGGACAGTAAATCCAGTAATTTTGAAAGGAAGGATAGTCCTAAATGAGATTGAGTGGACTAATCATCCTGTAAATAGATTGGGATTGCCTCATCCCTAGACATGGTGAGATGTCTTAAACTGATAAGGACTAATCATCTTGTAAATAGATTGGGATTGCCTCGTCCCTAGACATGGTGAGATGTCTTAAAGTGATAAGGACTAATCATCCTGTAAATAGGTTGGGATTGCCTCGTCCCTAGACATGGTGAGATGTCTTAAAGTGATAAGGACTAATCATCCTGTAAATAGATTGGGATTGCCTCGACATGGTGAGATGTCTTAAAGTGATAAGGACTAATCATCTAGTAAATAGATTGGGATTGCCTCGTCCCTAGACATGGTGAGGTGTCTTAAAGTGATAAGGATTGATCATCCTGTAAGTTGATCTGGATTGCATCATCCATGGACATGAGAGTTGTCTTAAACCGAGAGGGACTGATCATCCCGTAAGCGGATCAGGATTGTATCATCCTTGGACCTATGTCCTAAAGTGAGAGGGATTGATCATCCCGTAATTGGATCTTGTGTGTTGCAGGGTATGTTGCTATTGTGTATACTTGTATTGATGAGGATACTTGTATTGATGATATGTATACTTGTATTAATGAGGATACTTGTATTGATGATGTGTATACTTGTATTGATGAGGATACTTGTATTGATGATGTGTATACTTGTATTGATGAGGATACTTGTATTGATGATGTGTATACTTGTATTGATGAGGATACTTGTATTGATGATGTGTATACTTGTATTGATGAGGATACTTGTATTAATGATATTTATACTTGTATTGATGATGTTGTTGATCGTGATGATCTAGATGACGATGTTGTTGATCGTGATGATCTAGATGACGATGCTGCTGATCGTGATGATCTAGATGACGATGCTGCTGATCGTGATGATCTAGATGACGATGTTGCTGATCGTGTGATGATGATGCTGATGATCGTGTGATGACGATGCTGATGATCGTGTGATGACGATGCTGATGATCGTGTGATGGCGATGCTGATGATCGTGAGATGACAATGCTGATGATCGTGAGATGACGATGCTGATGATCGTGTGATGACGATGCTGATGATCGTGAGATGACGATGTTGATGATCGTGTGATGACGATAATCGTGAGGATCCAGATGATGATATTGTTGTAGCTGTTCAAGTGCTACAGAAGATAAAGACTCAATACTGAAGATGTCGATGTTCCAGTATTGAAGATGTTCCAGTAACTGCTTGAGTTACTGATGATGTTGAGAAAGCTTCCAATGATTTATAGATGTATCATGTATGATGTTGATGACTCCTTGCTCGTGCAGATGTTGTTATAATATCCTTCTCGTTAAGGGGGAGTGTTGAGATATTGTAACTTCAAAGAATATTATATTTGTACTTTATTATTCCGGAGATGTTTCATTCCTCCGTGAAGATCTTATTGTATATCCGGAGATGTTTATTCCTCCATCGAAATGTGGTAACTCGGGTTATTAGACTTCCCTAGTGGGGGTCGGCCCTGTATATGTTATGTGGGTCAAAGGGTTATTAGACCACCCTAGAGGGGTCGGCCCAATCAATTGTAGTGGGGTATTTAATCCATTGGTTAAATACGAGCCTACGTGTACCTGTGTAAAATACATGTCAGTGTAGTGTATAAATAGAGGAGGTGTGTTCCTCATTTGACACACACACTCACTTGAGAAAGGCGCACTTGTGGAGGAGAGGTCTGCTATGGTGGAGGAGGAGATCATATCTTTGGTTTGCATCTTTGTGTATTGCTGGTCATCTATATTGAGGAAGCTTTACTGGGTTTTCTACCCCATGAGGGTTTCCCAGGATAAATCTGTGTCTCTTGTGTTTATGCTATGCTTGTTGTTTCTTCAGTGATCCTGTATATGCTATTATTGTGAAATGGAATGTAATGCTGCTATTTTCAGTCTTAGCATATTAAATATTAACATATGTCCTTGTTAGGTTAGGTGCTAAGACTGTGTCAATCTATTTAATGTAGTACCATCATTAGAATGAGGGGAAGTGCTTGGGGGTTTCCTCAAGATCTATATTCCTAGGAAAAAACACCTCTTGCCAAAAAGGTTAAATTGCAACTTGGGGTAGTATCTAACTTCTGATATGGACCTAAGGATAGATGTTACTTGTAAGCACATGACCCCATTAAAGGTAGCCTCCACAATGACCATAAGGGATATTTTCTTACTTGCAAATGCTATCTACGTAAGAATCATCATTTTAATCTTTTTTTATTACAAGAGCGGGTAAAACTATTAATAAAAAAGGAGGGAAGAGTTGCGTCCAAACCGTACAGCCTTTCAATTACAAAATTTGCAGAAGAAAAACCATGTTGTGCTTAATTGTTCCTTAATTCTCATACTTTTTACCTCATCATTATCTGATAATTTGTTTCTTTTTTCAGAACATTCCTACTATTTCTAAATACTAAACAGGCATATAATCTCCATAAGACTCCTAATATCATCACTGCTTTAGAAAACATCAAAAAATGACTGAAAGTGGGACTGATGATGCTTGAAGAACTGGTATGCTTCCTGAAACTAACAATGCCTAAGAACTGATATGCTTCTTGAAGCTCCTATCTTGACAGAGGATAGGTAAAAACATAGAATTTGCCTGAATGCTCGTCTTTTTTTTGGAAGCTGAGAGGATTTGGAATTCTAAAGGTAACCTCTGTTAATAAGCCCCCTAATTCAAGGCCAATGTCAAAGGTGTGTGCTTAAAAAGCGATATGGGCTTCAAAGAATATTAAAAAAACTATCTTTTGCAGTGCAAAAATGAGAGTCAACTATGCTAGAGAAGGAACAAAAGCTAGGGGTTACATGAATGAATTGCAAGGGGCCAGATTATATGAGGTTGGCAACTGAGCCAATGTAGTGCCTCTACAGTGCATTAAGAATTTTAGGTGGATTTCTTAACTCTATGACTTAACATCCTATAAGCATCATGTAACCATAGTAGCATATAAGAAGTTTACAACAACATATAAACAATTTACAATCACAAGAAAAATACCTCGTTATAAGAATGGTGACGGAGTCCAAACTGAGCAAGCTTTCATCTTCCTCTCGAGTTGCTTTTATCTTCATTTCCCAAAGCGGAACCACGGTTTTACCTCCCATCCAACTAGGGGCCTAGCCGACTCCCTAGCCCCAGGAAGCCATTGAATGGTCCCATCCAAATGGCCTCTTGGCCCTCCATGCCCAAAACCCAGAGAATAGAAGAGTGATGCACTAGTAGGCTATGTATCAAATCTTCCAAGAGTTCTCCAACTCTTCCAACTCTTCCAACTTCTCATACCCCAAAATATCCAAAATTCCCCTTCCTAGAAAAACTCACCCAAAATATCCTCCAAGGGTAAAAGAACCTCCCTCCTTCCACTCTCAAGTCTCCTATTTATATAAAAAATCCTCACCATTTTCCTCATCCATCAATAAATTCCAATAAATAATAATCAACAATCAACAAATTCATTTTCTCCAAAAAATAGAAATTTGATTTAAATAATTAAAATATTAATAAACATGGTTGCAAAGTCTTACTTGTCATGCTCTCTTCTTAATGCAACTATGACAACTCTTTTCTAAAAATGTGTGCAAATCCTATCTATCCATTTATTTATATTATCCTTTCATTCATAAGTCAAATAAGATATTTTCATATACTATACTAGCATTTGTCCCTTGAAGGGAAAAAGTGAACGCCGGTAGGAAAAGAAGAAAGTTGGGTAAAGTTCCACCCTTCTCATAAATAATAGTTCTTGAAAACTTCTGAGTTTTGGAATGAGAAGAAAAGATTAAAGACATTAATTCTTCTTATTGATTCAGCATGAAACAAACACAAGTCATGGTTCCCACCTATGTAGTGCTGTTGGAAACGGTGTCAAACAAGTTGTGTCCATTGGCCACCATCCAGTCTGCAAACAAATCTTTGGTCATTAGTAATTGATAACATATTGAGAGCATATGGGTGAAATACCAACATCTTTGGAGGAGTTGTGGGCATACGGGTGTGTGAAGCTAAAGAGCATACAGGGTTTGGAGCATGCGACAAAGCTTAGAATCCTAAGTGTTCGTGGGATGTCTGAGTTATAAGAGCTGCCAAGTATGGAGCCATTGACATCTTTGGAGGAGTTGTGGGCAGACGACTGTGTGAAGCTGAATAGCATACGTGGCTTGGAGAACGCGACAAAGCTAACCCATGCATGAACAAATTGTATCTCCTCTAACCCATTATGTCTCTCTTCTGATATTGTACATCTCTCTCTCGATTCATTATAAGAAGACGAACTAACTTGCATTTGAGATTTTAATATGAAATCACCCATTTTGATGTGTGAGCTCAAATTTCATTGTAGAGACCCCCAAACAAATATTTAACTTGCCCATATATTTGCATATATCTATGAGCAAATTATTCAAATAAAAATAAAAGCATCGACAAGTGCACAAAATGGATATCAACAAAAAAAAGTTGAAATTATTTATGCTAAGTTGAGACTATGTACCTATGTGCAAGTGCATAGTATTCTAGAATGTACAAAGAGATTCACTCCTACAGTGATTAAGATTGAAATCGGCATGCTAAATTCAATCTGATAACAACGCCTTAAGTAGTAAATATTCAATGGATAAACAATCGGTATTAATGAAAGCATGTTGAAATTTTGCATTTTGGTGAACATATAACCTAGAATCACAGCTACATCATGTCCACATGGCTCAACCTTATATGCCTATCATCGTTCCAACTTATAAGCAATTGTTGACCGAGACAACAATGCTCAAGAAACTTGCCATATGTTACAAAATCTACCCCTTGTCTATGTACACACAACTTTCTCTCATTTTACAACATATTGAAGTTCTTCTCAACGTTCATGATTTTCACTTAACTTTGATGTCATAAAGTAAAAAACATCTTTGCTGCTTTTTTTGTTGATTTGATAATCAATTCTTAGTTGCCTTCGCTAGGTCCAATTTAAGCACTTAAATCTGGGAGTGCAATTGTCTATTGTCCATATAGAAACTTGGATGTTGTCTAATGAAACAAATTTTTATATGTAGTTTTGTATGTCGAAAGTACTATAGGTACCATGCCACCCCAACCACTCTCATTCACATCATACATATTTGTTAGTCCTTTAGGGTTGAAGAGCTATATGACAATATACTCATGAAAGTGGCATCTCCTCCTATTTTATGTTGCACTATGGTTAATTTCTCAATTGCATCTAGTGCACGTTGCGCCACAACATTGCGCACTTCATCAACATGCACAACTTCATCGTCGATTGTCATGTACAGTTCAACATTACCTAAAATGCAAAAATCTCTCCTGCTACCATTTGGCAGGGAGTTAGCTGCATCGCAAATCCAAGGAAAATATTATTTATTTGACAAATTTTCTAAAACTAAGAATTTATCTTCAAATTTGTGAAATTTCAAAATTAAAATAGTGTTCCTTATGTTTCTTTAACCTCTACTTTTTTTAATAGCTACCATTATTTATCAAACTATATAATATCTTTAAAAAATCTTGTTATATTTATATAGTTATAATATAACAAAATATTATACTTCTTTGTTATTGTTATTTCTTTGTAATATAAGCAACATAGATTTACTAACATAGATTTGTTGTATTACTGTATTAGTACCAGCGTTGTTTCCAAGTCATTGTATGCTAAAGTTTTAGTCCTTGCTTTGTCTTTCGACCAATAGCCTTTGCCTAATCGGAGACCTTATTTAGCCTCATATTGAAACAACCATATTCAGACTATGAACCTAAAGGCTGGAAATGGATTTGCTTCCGTATCTTGCTTGCTTCAGACCATGCATACGAATTATTAATGGGCTTAATATCAGTCGGTTATGGTAAACTTCGTATGTGCATGGCTTACAAAATATAATGCAATGCCTTGGTAGCACATATACAATGGTTTGCCTCCACCTTATGCAGATACATCAAAAAAAGAAAGAAGCACTTCATTCCAGTTGGCGACCAATAAAGCTTCAATGTGTACATGATTTGCAGAAAAGCAGATCTAATACGGCTCTTGTCTAGTTATAGCTATTAGGATTTGTACAACACGCTTACCATCTGTCCACCAAAGGAATCCAAAGCGTGTGTCCACGTCACTAGGGAGAAGATCCATATCGAAGGCTCTCTGATGGATCAGTGTGATCATGAACTTGCATGATTTACGTTATTAATTATGGCGATATAGTTGCAGAGGTAATTATTTTTGTGCTTCTGTGTTTTTATATGATAGAAATATTCATGGCCGGCTGAGAGAACTGAGATTTTTTTTTCTTTTTTCTTTTTCTTTCAGATGAAGGGAAAGCAAGAAACGACAACATCCAATGTTATGCTTGATAGCTTTGTAGCATAAGCCGTGTTGGAAGTGAATGTATTCTCTTTCCCCCTCGTTCCTCAACATCAGAAGAAGGGGCCCACCTAATATTGGTAAAGCGGGATAAATACCATAAACCTGTGAATTTTTCACTATGGTATGTTCTCGGAGGTACACAAATGAAAAAGGTTAGGTTATGCTTGCAGTCCAGTATAAAATGGACTTAGTCAATTACTCATATGTTTCTCCCGCCCTAGTGAATTATTCATATGTTTCTCTCGCCTTATAAGCTTTGCTTTTGACGTTCTATGTTTGCTGAATATATCCCTAATGGTTCTCCAAGGCTAATGGCAAGTTTAGGTTCCTGAAAGGAAAATGCTGGTCTTGCAAAACTACACTCTCTGTTTACAAATGCTGTGAAGGAACCCACAACTTCTCGCATTACCTCAATGCAATCTTTCAAATATTCCTTTGTCTAACCATATCACCAATTTTTCTACTCTTCCCTAGAAATAGCATCACCAAATCTATGCCCGTAGTGACAATACCGATGCTACCCACGCTTGGAAGTCGAAGGGTATGCAACTCAAAATTTACACAAAATCGGGTTCTTATTCATTTTTTTGTGCAGCTATCTCTTGGTTCCAACTTCCATGTGCCATAAACAGGTTATGGCATGCTTTACACTAAGTGACTCGAAGTGCCTTTATGCTAAGTGACTCATTGCATATGGTTTGTTGATTTGAAAGAAACAAACAACGAAGAAAGCACATCCCAAATACTTCCTAAAATAAAGGAGACGTTAATTTTGAAGTCACGCGAGGATGGAATAGTATAGTCTGCCACAACCCAGAAACAATTAAGCCCATGATGTGGAATTCAAACAAGGATTGAATTTGTCATGCTAGTTTTACAAATGGATGTTGTATAGTCTGCCACAACCCAGAAACAATTAAGCCTGTGATGTGGAATTGCAAGAATTCTAGGATGATTTGGGAATGTAATACTTCTAAATACAATACCCTTTTTATTGCTCCACTTCATTGGTAATGGATTGTGTTTGGGATTGAGTGGATAATTCAGTAGGCTAGCAAAATTATGCGAGATGTGATCAGACTAATTAGAGCCTCCTTATGGAAGAATTGTTGCCATGCAAATTTTCAAGAGTCGATTATCATTCAACCTGGCAAAAGTTTATACATTCAGATCAGATTTTGATATTTGAATTTCGGACAGAGGGCACACCTTTTTGGGAAAGTTATCGATACTTTTTGAGATGGAGCTGAGTCATATATGCTTTCTCTCCTTGTTTATGTAGGTAGGGGGGGAACCAAATCAACCACTTTGTGGCACCTCGATGTGTCACTGTTGTTACATATTGATTTCTACTGTAATATATGATGCATTTTAAACAAAGATATATATGGGACATATTTTGAATCAGTGGGGAATTTAATTGAACGCTTCATCAACCAAAAACCAAGCAGAGGTTGATTTATGCATCGATATAGATAGGTGGCACTAGGCACACAATAGGGAGAAACAATGAGCTAGAAAAAACATTTAGACCAAAGTACCACAATGGTGATTAATAAAATATTTTGGCTTAGGAATTGTCTTCAATTTGATGGGTGGCATGATCATTATCGTGTAATGTCCCTCCGTCCTTCCAAACATATGTGGTTTCTCACCATGTTTATCTTCAAAACTCGATACCAAAATACGTATAAAAATTGCATTTCTTTACATCCTCTTCTATTTAAATCCTCGTCGTATAGTTATAACTAGCTATTATTATGCATGCACATCCTCACCCTATAATTTCAATTGGGTCAAGGGGCAGAGGCAACCATAAATTATCAAATGTATCAAGACGAAAAGAGTAGGAGACAACTATAAGTAAGTCTTATATTAAATTTACCATATAAATCTTTAATTGTCACTCTCATATGAGATTTGATGCATTGGATTGTTGTGATCTTCTTATGACTCCTTACCAATGTGATTGTAAGGCCTCTTTGATGGTGAAGTCCATAATTTTAAGTCATCTTCCTCATTCTCATGCCTTCTGGTAAGACAATAAGGAGGGCAGTGGCCCACATCAGCATGGAAAATAGTTTCGACATATAGGTAGATAGATTAATTCTTTCATTAAATAACTTAAATTTCATTCCCATGACTACGAATTAAATGAGATCTTAATTACTCATGTATCTAGAGTTTTCGCAAATCGAGCCATTAACGAACTTCTTTTGTTGTTTTGGATCAATTTAAAAGGAAGACTATCAAGACTCAAACATGCAGTGAGTTGCAAGGCTCCAGTTGAATTAGGCTTGATTTCATTTCCCCTCCATCCCATACCTGTATGTTGTTGCGACAAGTGCTGAACAACAAAATTTGATGCCTAGGCCGATATAGCACCTGCGGAGACGTTTAAGTTGGATGTCTTCCTTGAACAACAATGGATGGGAGTTGTCCGAACCTGAAGATAAAATTGCTCGTGTGTGCATAAAATCGACTTGAAGTTCTTCAACCATAAATGGCAAGGCCATGGCCGCTGATATTCCTACGATAGCATGGCAAGGAAGTATGTAGTCGACTATCGAAGGTTGGGTTGGTCAACTATGTATTGATAACATAAAGTGATGATACAGAAGAAATTTTCAAGGAAGAGGGTCCATATGATTGTCTTTGTGATTTCTTTATTCATTTTTCATATGCATAACTTTTCAATCCAATGCAGTTGACAGATGCTTGTAGGGTACAGATTCCTTACATAGATATCTAACCAATTGTAGCAATAGGTGTCGAGAGTCCATAGGCCATATTTGTCGGATGACAGTCGACTTCATTGATTTCTAGGTGATGTGGTGGTCGACAGTTGCATAGTTTGAATCTCGATTTAGTGTTCCAACCAACGGTAGGTTTTGGCCAACATAATACTTTTTTTGGTCGACGAGCCACAGCTAACACAGACCACGTGGTAACAAACTGTGTAGTGGCGACATTCTTTGATCGACGAAAGATCTAATTAATGTACCAAATCCAGTCGATGGAAGTTCTCTGGTTGCCAATATTTCCATGATCTTTTCTGTCATAATGTAGGTGATCAATCTTCACATCATCGGTCATTCTAGTGGGCGCATCCTCCTCAGCTCGTCATGTCAAAAACATCATTTTTCTCTTTTCCAATCTTCTACAACCTCTTTCATGACTTTCTTTCCGCAAAAGTGCTAATGCACAACAAGCTTTTAATCTGTAGTTGCAGGTTTACTTCACCTCATATTGTTCTTGTCGGTTTAATCTGTACGCATGACGTTTCAACTTGATCGGCGGGATGGGTTAATATCTCCTTTAATGGATTATATATTGCCATCGCATATATATATATATATATATATTCTTTAAACGAATTTTGTTTACCATTGGCAACTGCAACACTTTGAGACGGTTCGAACTTGCATGAGATTTATGAAGGATCAAGAAAGATTGATAGTTGCATGTTGCTGCTCGTGAGAATATAGAGATGATCCAATGACCCCGTCGATAAGAAAGTCCTCGACCAAGCATTCACTGGCTGCATTATTTCGAGTTGCCGTCGACTTGTTTTTGCAGATAGTATGCTCGGCCAGTCTCGCTTGACTACACAGTCCATTCATTTTGTTGGTTGGTTTTATCGCATATTACTTTTCTATTAATTGGCAAAAAAAATTTAGCACAACCCTGCTTTCATTTACACAAGTTGATATATTGTTTAAGGAGCGTAATATAAAATAGTATATACAAATGAGTCGACCAAGGTTCGATTGATAATTCCGTGACTCTGTCGGGTGCCGACTGTAGTAAAAAGAAAGCCGACCGCAGCCATAACCGATAGACATGGCGAATGTTTATTTCCAGCCATATCACAAGCATTGCCAGAAGTTGTCCGTCAAATATGCAGAAGATTTGATTGAAGAGGCTCGGTGCCATCAACAAAGCACCCAACAAGTCGATAGTGTCAGCCAAGAATATTTCAGAGAAATCATTGATCGACCAGATAGACTATTTTAGAACAATGATTATAATTTTAGAATTTTGAAAGTGTTAAATTTCATGAAGTTGTCACATTTGGAAATGTTTTATACATACTTAAGTTCTTAATTACATTTTTGTAAGATCTATACCATGAATAATGTTTATAATTGTAATTTTTAAGAAGTTTTTGTGAAAGTTTTTAATGTTTATATATATATATATATATTAATTTTTTTAACAAAAATATGTGTTAAAAGCATTACAATGAAAATATACGCCGATTGCGTATATAAGCCATATTATTAATATTAATATGGCTTGTTAATATCTTTGTGATCTCTCCACAAGTCCATCAATAACAAGACAACAAGTAGTCGCCACCATTAATGGTATTGAACGACTGTTTTTGTTTTTCTCCAAAGCCAAGCAAAATTATATTGACTGCTCGCAGTCACTCAACCACAATCTTATGTTGTGGTACTAAAAGCCGGAATTTGATTACAAGTTGAAGAAATCCATGAGTTTTGAAGGCTTGCAAAGTCAAACATCAATGTCAAGGCTTTGTAAGTATATTTTGAGATTGTTTACATAATTTTGGATATTTTATGTATTTAAGATTTTGATATTTTGTTGCAGTGAGGGTTTTCAGCTAAAAGAGAGAAGTGTAATTATGGCGTCCCTATTTCAACTCCTGGGCAGATTAATCTCAGAATTAATAATCAACCAATATGCTTCCTTCTTTGCCTTCGCCTATCACCTATCTACGGCTACCAGTGAGTAAGGTAAATGTGGATTGTTTATTAATGACAAATTAAGAAGGAGGAGATTAAAAAGTATAACGTATCGAGTGGTTTGTCGGGATATTGTTTGGAAGTGGTTTGTCACGATACTGTTTGGAAGTGGTTTGTCACGATATTGTTTGCCATCTTAATTTTTTCATTGGAAAATGACGTTCCCATTCAAAGGTTTCAATAAATTTATCTTTATATTAGCACAGACCAAGTGTTTGTAAATTCTATACATATTGCAGTTCAAATTCTCTACATATTGCAGTTCAAATTCTTTAGTGGTTTGCACGATGAAGACGAGAGGCAGATTCTGAGCAAACTGTATTGGAAGGCGTTCTACTCCTCCTGGATTACCCTCTCTCTACAAAGCTTCCCCGCTTTTGGAATTAAGATCTTTCTTTCCATGCACAAAAGGATTTGTGGAGGATTTCTATATTTGTGTTTAAATTTTATGTATTTTTATAGGGTTTTCTGTATTTGTGTTTTCAATACATGTATTCTTATAATTTCAATCACGATTCTAAAAAAAAGTATGCCCACCAGAAAGAATGTTCTGTAAATCTGTGAAATATCTGAGTTTTTTTATAATATATTGAATCGAATTATGTAATATTTAAAGTTTTTATTAATCCATGTTAATAATTTTATTTATATAATATTTTAAATCATATGAATCTTTTCAATGAATTATTTTATTTCAATAAAAAATGAATTATTATCCAACATATTGAAGGCTGAACAATAGTGCACAATGGCCCTCAATTTCGAGTTATACCCTACGATCCTGTCTCCCCTTTATCACTTCGTATTATGGAAATCTGTAGAAGAGCCGAGGAGGAACTGGCCAATGCATCAAACAGTGTGGTGAATCTCATAATTCTCACAAATATTATATCAATTAGCCTGTTGCAGGAACGCGCTGCGCTGTAGAACCGCTATCGAAAATTATTAAATGTCTTGTTCAATAATTAAGCTTGCTGTAGAAAATTAATAAATATTTTGTTGAATAATTAAACCTGATGTAGAAAATTATTTGAAATTTTGTTCAATTATTAAACCTATGATAGAAGCATGTTAATAATTAGTAATTTTAATTAGTAATTTTAAATATTGTAATGTGGAGAGAGCAGCGAAGGAGGTCGGAGGCGGAGGGAGGTCGGTGGTCGGAGGTGGAGGGAGGCGACCAGGTCGTGGGAGAGAGCAGGGTAGGACGTCGAAGGCGGAGGAGGTCGGCGGTGAGAGGAGACAGTAGGCCAGCGACCAGTGTAGGAGGTTGAGGCGACGGCAAGGAGGCTGCATGTGGAGGGGAGGTGGAGGGAGGCGACCTGGTCGTGGGAGAGAGCAGGGTCGGAGGTCGAGGATATCGGTGGCGGGAGGAGGCAGAAGGCCGCAGGCGACGGGAGAGCAGGGTCGGAGGTCGAGGAGGTGGGAGGAGGCAGAAGGCTGCATGCTAGCGACTAGCGACAGGCGACGGGAGAGACCAGGCCAGGAGGTCAGAGGTCGAGGAGGTCGACGACGGAAGGAGGCAGCAGGCCAGCGACCAGCGACAGGCGACGGGAGAGGGCAGGGCAGAGGATCGAAGGTCGAGGAGGTCGACGATGGGAGGAGGCAGCAGGCCAGCGACCAGCGACTAGCGACAGGCGACGAGAGAGAGCAGGCCAGAGGGTCGGAGGTCAAGGAGGTCGGCGGTGGGAGGAGGCAGCAGGTTGCATGCCAGCGACTAGTGACAGGCGACCAGTGGAGGAAGTCAAGGCGACGACGGTAGGAAGGAGTTCGCAGCGGAGAAGCATACCTATCCATGTGGTAGGATTCCATTCGCTCTATGAGCGAGGAATCTAATGACGTGGAGGTAATGCTTCTCCATGTTGAAACACCTACGGCGTAATTATACTATGACATAATTTATGTTATATGTATATAATTATATATGTCTTTCAATAATACAATCAATTTATATAAATCTAAGACATATTTGACAAGTCAACAAACTCATACTTTCAACACACAAATAATACTTTCAACAATTCATCAACCAAGATCCAATTAGCTAATATAACCATATTAATTTATTCATCGATCAACCAATCATAGTATTGTACTCACGAATTGGTGTATGCATGTCCAGTGCACATGTCTTAAGCGTGGGTACTAATAATCACATTTAATGCTCCTAATAGATCATTATTACATGCTCACAAACAACATATAGAAGAACAATTAAACAATGCATCATTCATCATTCATACATAAGCAATAAGACAAAATTACATAAACATAATGATGAAATCAAACATATAATCATGATGGTTAATAACAATCAAGAACACCTTCCAATCCATCATTGCTCCCATCCATCCCATCAATACTCCAACCCCCTAATCACAAATACTTCCATCTCCTGACCTCACCATCTCGTCCTTTGCTGCAATATACCGTGGCGTCGACTACACGACCTAACCATAGATAGAACCCGTAAGCGGAAGTGTCGATCAACTACATCGACCAAGCTTCTCTAGCAAGCATCCGCTATTCGTCATCGCACATCTAGGGGAGCGTGCATAGCACAACCTTCCCACGACTCCAAGTTTCAGGGGATAAACGGTGGGAAATGCCTCCACCCCCCCTAATAGTACTAGGGTCAACACCCTACATCAACCATACTGTGCCATCACTGTTCTAAGGGGTCCTGTCATTGAAAAACCACTTTGGGCAAGTCACAATTCCTGTCAAAACTCACACTCACCCACAAGTCATAGAAATATTGGAATTCACAATTAAATAGCATGAAATTTGATATAACATCATTATACTCATGATGTCCAATACATCTCGTGCCCCTTGGCAATATAGGAATCCGCCTATCTCATAGCCAATCAACATGTGGAATAGTTCATCATTAACATGAAACATATATATAGCCATACCCAACTCTTTCAAGTGTTAATCCATATTACTAATACAACATTTACAAATAATCATGTAAGTAATTTTGCAAACAACTAAATTAGCATTACACATATGGATATTCTATATTCAATTTGCGTGTTCAATATGAAGTAACATATACATTGCCATTAATAAATTAAATAGTAAATTCCATTTACCATACAACCTCAAGGGAGTCCACATGTGCACATAACAATCATCTTAATCAATCTATCTTCGTCAAACAGATAATAAGAAAATACAATGCTAAGCTAATTCACATTAGAGTTTTTAATTAACGACTGTCAAGATATGGGGCATTACAGCCAAATACCTATTTACTCTGTATAGAGCCAAATCCTGGGACTGAGTATGACCTTATACTATTTTCATTTGGTTAAGAGCTCATCTTTCTTGGACATGAGGAAATAAGATAACAATCCAAGACTTGAGGGCATATGGTAGGAGTAGGAGTCTACCCCATTATGGACCACCAGGGGGTTATTTCAAGTGGACCAAGCTTTTTCTACATGCAATAATGCAATTTCCCATCGGGTCTTAAGATTGTATTAATATAAACTAAGTTAGTATTGTAGGTTTACCTAATTGAACAAATAAACAAACAAAAAAAATATTATTACACATATTATAACTACGGTGACGTGTTGGTGATCTTGGTCATTTGTGGTGTAAATTTGGTTTCACTTCCATGTCAATTTAATTTGCTACAAATTTTGAAATGTGATCACATTCGTGTTTTATATATTGACTTTGGAATAAACAAAAAACCTAGTTGTGAGGTATTGAATGGAGAATGCGGAAATAAAGATTTGGATTTTCTCACTTCAAGGACTTTGGAAAGTATCCATTGGAGAAATGAAAATGTCAACATTTGGAAGGGATTGTATACACACACACACACACACACACACACACACCAACATACACATTATGTTTATGCGCATGTACACACACACACGCTTGTGCGCGCACTTCATGTGTGTACAAAGATACAAACAAACACACACACAAGGATGCTTCCCACATTTATGGATGGTGTATATAGTGAATCCATCGACATACACTGGCACGGCTCATCCTTTGAAACCCATCCAAGGACATTCATCCCCATTGCCACCTACCATTGAACCTATCAACCCTTACCAAGATGGCATCCATAGTAAACCCGTCACCATAGACTAGTATGCCTCACTCTCCAAAACTCAGCCATGGACTTTTGTCTCCATCGTCACCTACCACTAAACCTATTGTGTGCGTGTGTGTGAACTAATGAAATTAAGCTAAAATATTAATGAATGCTCATTAATTACATGTAAAACGAATAGACTTTACCACTTGATTATTGGGCATTTAACAATTGTAACAATAGCATACATAAAATGTTGAAAATAATTAACAGAGTGTGATTTGCTCCATATCTATGCATGGGTTCAAATAGCAAGGTGCGGGATGGGTGAGACCCCAAAACAAGGTCTCGACAAGATGTCCAATTTAGCGAGACCTAAAAACTATTTGGCGCAAGGGCAGGTCGGTCGGACCCTCTTGCTTAACAATAACACACAGAAAACACACAATGCGCTCACAAAGACTAGATGTGAACTGGAATGCCAAGAAGTTGGCTTCTATTACTTGAATCTGATTACAATGTTAAATACAAAGCAAATAAACAAGTCAGTCTTAGCCTGTTACAATCTATAGAAATAAATCTCTATTATGTCGGTGTGTTTCTCCCCTCTGTGTGTGATCTTCTCTGTCTTCCGATCCTCTGAACAACGAAATAAATATTGATGATGGATGGATCCCTTCCTTTGTGCCTCCACACCAGTATTCTACTATGCTTTACTATTGTTCCCGAGGTCCACTCCAATTGGCTTCCCCGAGACGTCCTTCACTGTCCACCGCTCGACCTCTGACCCGACGGATCTGTAGTTGTCAGCGCCCCCTGAACACTCTACACAACCTCCTCTTGTGGAAACACCTGGCCTGGTCTCAACTACCTTCTTAACTTCCATAACTCCCTCAACAACCCTCAACGGCTATAAGTACATTGCCTTTGAATTATGCACCTTGTTGACTTTGCTACAGTGGTCGGTTTTATCATTGTCCTTGACATAACTTGTCGGCTTCACGTAGTCTCCACGACTGCCATTCCGCCCCATCCTCCACGCTTGGCCTTTGTCGCTTTCGTCGGCGTCGCTCGACCTTTTCGACGTCTGACTCTGTCGACTTCCTCTTCTGTCAATGTCGACTCTTAGACTTCGTCGACCTTCGACCTTTTCTCCTATTCTCCTGTCGACTATGCTTCGACAGCTTCCTGTTCGACTACTTGGCCTCGACTTCCAGTCTCTTTCACACCAGTGGTCATTGGATATCCCCCCGGTCGACCTTCTTCTGTTGATCAACTTCGACTGTTTCGCCTAGGCCCCGATGCCCTTGCATCACTATCTTTAACTTTTTATAAAGTCTAAAATACATCACATGGAAGACAACCAAAAAATCAAATGCCTAAAGAGAAACCATTTCATAGGATATATATTTATATATATATATATATATATATATATGGTTGCATACCAAGGGAGATAGGTGGTTAAAGATACACAGACATATACATGGGTGTATCATTGTATACCAAGGGAAATAGGTCATCAAAGACATATATAATCCATGTATTGATATTGTAATGAACAATAGTTTATATACAAAAATATCCAACATAGGAATGACTCGGTAGATGAAATCCATAAAGGACAATAATATATAATTGATAAATGGATGAATGTGATATCATTGACATAATGAGCCTTGTGACAATATTGCTTATATACATTAACTAGTCACGAAAGTGAATAGTTGTGTCCCTTCGTTTAACATTATTTATTATTATTGTTATTATTAGTTATGTATGTATTTTATATTCATTATATTGTCTCTCTCTTAAAAGGTGTTTTTCCCTCGAAGCATTTTTCGGGGAAGAAACTGCATCTTTGTTTTGTCTTGCAATGACTTCTCATAGTTCTTCATTCTTGATTTTGTGATGTTTGAAGACATGATATTTGTTGAAATTTGGTTGTGTTTTGATCTTTAATCCTTTTAGGTGCAGAGACTTGCAACAATGAGACAATTCAATCCATGAAATTTATACAATCATAACACAAGATATACCATGGGGAAAATCCTCAAAATTATGAAAACAAAAACCCCAGCAATTCTTCTTGGTATAATATAATGGATAGCAGAGAATGCTTTCTTTTACAACATAGCATATTACTTTCGGAAGATAAGAGATCACCAAACACTCTTGATAAAGATACGGAAGCAATAGAGAAGAGAGATCAGTCGGATTTGTTCCCTGGACAACAATAACAAGCACGAACAATACCCTGCACAAAGAGAAGTTATTTTCCTTCAATGGAGAAGAGAATTCACTTCACATTGGATTCATCAATCCCATATAACATATTTATACATTCTTCTCTTCTATTTTTATATTCTAACTTTAGGATGAACTCGCCCTCAAACTGGATGTATCAATATTGCATGTAGAAGTGCGCTCCACTTCTTATGCAATGCTTTATCTCACTAACTGTCACTTAGGATGACCTCGCCTCTTAACTGAAAGCTTGTCCACTTAGTTAGGTGGCTAACTTAAGTGTCGACATGCAAGTGTCGCAACTCACGTGACATCTTTTAGTTTAACATAAGTGTCATCATGCAATAACACTTAGTTAACTAGATCTTCTTTGTTGTCACTTAGTTAACTCTCTTTAATTGAAGTGTCGTCTTTTAGTTTAAATAAAGTGAAAACACTTTAGTTAACTAGTCCTTCTTATTTAACACTTAGTTAACTGAAATCATGTTGATTGATTTACTTGAAGTGACCACTGTGAGTTCTTTATTTAACTGAGGCATATCTTTAATTGATGCTTTAACTGAAGCATTGATACTTAACTGAAGCTTTATAACTAAAGCTTTAACAATTCGAGTTCTCTTTAATTAGTTGAAGTGTCATGGGAAATTTTGAATTTTCTTGATCTCTATGCTTTACCTTTTATTTCTTTATCTCTTACTGCATGGTCAATATGTGCTAACTTTAATTATCCATCACATTACATTATTCTAAGAAGAATTATCAGATGTTGTGATCATATTATAGTATTCCAGACCAAATGATCATATGCTAAAGTAATTCACTTTAGAGGTGATCAACATCTAAAGGAGACTTAATAGCAATCTGGTTATCATGGTTAATAATACATCACACAACATTAAATTCTTTTAAGAAGTAAAGCATTGTCTTTATACGGGAGGTTCATCTCATGGATACCTTTATACGGAAGGCTCACATGGTAATCATGACTTGACACACAAGTCCGGAGTCTTTTCCAACAAGACTTTACAACATCATTATTTTGATCAAGTACCTCTATATGGGGGGAATAACCTTTACACGGAAGGCAATCAAAGTGCTCACCTATATACAGGAGGATCAATCTTGCCTACACAAGATTGGTTTGGAGAATGTCTCATGATGATGTACTATATTTAACATTCCCTCTCAACGAGGGAGGCATTCTCTGCCATACCAATATTGTCTCAAAAGTACCTGAACTTTGTCACTGATTGAGGCTTTGTTAACACATCAACCATCTGCTCATCAGTAGCAATGTACTAAAGTTTCACTGTACTTTTATGGACCATGTCTCGGATGAAGTGATACTTCATTTCAATGTGCTTCGACTTGTTATGAAACACTAGGTTTTCAAAAATCTTGATGCAACTCTGATTGTCACACCTAATAACTGTAGGCTCAAGCTTTTCACTGAACAACCCTGCAAGTAGCTTTCTGAGCCACACTGCTTCTCGAAGGGCAACACTAGAAGCTATGTATTCTGCTTCGGTAGTGCTTTGGGATACGGAGCCCTGCTTCCTACTGGGCCAAGATATCATAGCTGATCCTAGGCTATAACAGTAGCCAAATGTACTCTTACGGTCCACAATGCTTCCTCCCCAGTCTGAGTCTGTATAACCAAGTAACATGACTCCTCCATTGGAGGCATATTTGAGTCAATATGAAAGTGTAACTCAAAGGTACTTAAGCACATTCTTAGTAGTTGTCCAGTGTCTGTGTCTCGGATCAGACATAAATTGACTCAGAATGCTCACTGAAAAACATATATCAGGCCTCGAATGTATCAAGTACATTAGCGAGCCTATAAGTTGTCTATACAAAGTGGGATCTACTAGATCTGATCTAGAGCCTGACTCATGAAGTTTCCTCAAATTGGAAACCATCGGTGTAGTCATAGATTTTCAATCTATCATGCCAAACCTGCACAATATATCCACAGTGTACTTCTCTTGAGATAGAAAAATTTCATCTTTTCTTTTCTAGATCTCAAGGCCAAGAAAGTGGTGCATTAGACCTAAGTCTTTCATCTCAAAATCTGAGGTGAGCTCCCTCTTGCACTAAGCAATCAGATGTTCCTCGCCAATGAGAAACAAATCATCAACATACATAAATAATATCAACGGTTGGTTCTTCACTACTTTGAAGTACAAATTTGGATCAGCTTCACTCTTACAGAAACCCACTTTCTGAAGGTAGCTATCAATTCTATAGTACTAAGCCCCAGGGGCTTACTTAAGCCCATATAGAGATTTCTTTAGCTTGCAAACATGGGACTTATTCACATGCACCACAAATCCTTCAAGCTGTTGAATATCGACCTCTTCCTCAACCTCACCATTGAAGAAGTTTGTCTTCACATCCATCTAGTGAAGTTTCCATCCTAGAACAGATGCAAGTGTAATCATTGCTCGGATTGTGGTGTACCTTGCCACAGGGTAAAATGTCCCATCATAATCGATGCCTTCTTTTTGAGACAAACCTCTGGTAATGAATCTGGATTTATACTTCTCAATGCTACCATCTGCAGCATGCTTTATCTTGTAAATCCATCTAGAAGTCACAATGGACTTCCCATCAGGTTTTGGAACAACCTTCCAAACATCATTGTTCATTATAGAGTTGTACTCTTCTATCATTGCATCTTTCCAAACTTGCTGCTTTGCAGTTTCTTCATATGAGGATGGTTCTGAATCACTGATGTGACTCATCAGTGCAACATACCCTGAATATTTGTCAGGTTGCTTGTGCTCTCTGGATGAGCCGACTGGTACTCCATGTTTCTCTGCATTTTGTAAGATGTCTCGGCACCAAGAAGGTCTTCTTTTAGCAGTAGGTTCGTCATGTGACCTCTCAACCAGTTCTACTGGTTCTTCAAGAGCTAGCGAATCTAAGGCATCTTCTGGTTTCTCCCTCTCTAACTCTAAAGGGGAAGCATCAGAATCGGAATCCTCTACCTCTGAATCACATTGAATCTCTTTCGATCTTTTGAAAGCAACTTCCTAATGGAAGGTAACATATCGGCTGACTTCAATGCGTCTCTCACCAGGTACATATACTTGGTATGCTTTGGATGACTCGCTATAACCCACAAAGGTGTCTTTCTTTCCAGAAGGCTCCATCTTTGTTCTCTTTTATTTCGGTATATGAATGTATCATATGGGCTCCAGAATATCCTCAAGTGTGAGATGTCTGGATTCTCACTGGTAAACACTTCTTTTGGTCTCTTCTCATCTAGAATGGCATGTGGGCTTCTATTCTGGATGTACACAACTGTACGGGTGGCTTCTGCCCATAATGAGGTAGACATATCTTGATCATGCATCATGGATTTTGCAGCCTCACATATGGTTTTATTCTTCCTTTCGACAACCCCATTTTACTGAGGGTTGTAAGGTACTGTTAACTGTTTACATATTCATGCATCACTACATAGCTCATTAAATGCATGTGAATCAAATTCACCTCCATTATCGGACCTTAATGCACGGATGTGCTTTTCTTTCTAATTTTTAACTAAGGCTTTAAACTCTTTAAATTTGCTAAGAGTTTCGCTTCTAGCTTTCATGAAATAAATCCATGACTTCCTAAAAAAATAATCTATGAACAATACATAATATAAGAAGCCACTTAGAGGGGGGGATGACATGGAACCACATACATCAAAATGTATTAAATCTAAAATCCCTTTATATCTAGTAGTACTGGCAGAAAAACTTTTCTTAACATTATTTCCAAGTGCACAACCCCGACATACACTATCATGCTCAAAATCAAATACGGGCATACCTTTTACCATGTTTTGAAGTCCTGGTAGTGCTTTGTAGTGTAGATGTCCAAGCCTTCGGTGCCATAGCTCGCATGCACTGATAGTGTGGTGAATCATAGGTTGAATGTACTTCCCGAGTACCTTGTAGAGTCCTCCCTCTTGAACTCTAATCACAGCAACAAATTCTAGGATTTTGTTCTTCAACCATAAAAGTGCTTTGTTATCCATGAGGATAAGTCAAAAGCCTTTGTCTTCAAGAATCGACACTGAGAGGAGGTTCTTCTTCAAGCCTGGAACATATAGAATGTCCTCCACATGTAGAATATCACCAGTGTTCAGCTGGAATGAGGTGGATGCAACTCCTTGGATCGAATAAGTTGAGTTGTCCCCCAACTCTACCATGCATGTGAATTCTTTCTCCTTTAGATCGGTGATGGCACTCTTGTAACCAATCATATGTTTGGGTGTGCCACTGTCAATCAACCATGTGTCTGCATTTGTGATGACGGATCCCGAAATGGATGAGACAAGATAATACTCCCTTCTTGTCTCCTTTTCCTCGGGGAAGAAATTGCATCTTTGTTTTGTCTTGCAATGACTTCTCATAGTTCTTCATTCTTGATTTTGTGATGTTTGAAGACATGATATTTGTTTAAATTTGGTTGTGTTTTGATCTTTAATTCTTTTAGATGCAGAGACTTGAAGCAATGAGACAATTCAATCCATGAAATTCATACAACCATAACACAAGATATACCTTGGGGAAAATCCTCAAAATTATGAGAACAAAAACCCTAGCAATTATTCTCGGTATAATATAATGGATAACAGAGAATGCTTTCTTTTACAAAGCAGATTGCTTTCGGAAGATAAGAGATCACCAAACGCTCTTGATGAAGATACAAAAGCAATAGAGAAGAGAGATCAATTGGATGTGTGCCCAACACAACAATAACAAGCACGAACAATACACTGCACAAAGAGAACCGCCTTGCCTTCAATGGAGAAGAAAATTTGCTTCACATTGGATTCATCAATCACGTATAACATATTTATAGATTATTCTCTTCTATTTTTATCTTCTAACTTTAGGATGAACTCACCCTCGAACTAGATGTATCAATCTTGCATGTAGAAGTGCGCCCCACCTCTCATGCAGTGCTTTATCTCACCGACTGTCACTTAGGATGAACTCGCCTCTTAACTGAAAGCTTGCCCACTTAGTTAGGTGGCTAACTTAAGTGTCGACATGCAAGTGTCACAACTCACGTGTCATCTTTTAGTTTAACATAAGCGTCGTTATTGCAACACAACTAACTAGATCTTCTTTGTTGTCACTTAGTTAACTCTCTTTAACTGAAGTGTCGTCTTTTAGTTTAACTAAAGTGAAAACACTTTAGTTAACTAGTCCATCTTATTTAACACTTAGTTAACTGAAATCATGCTGATTGATTTACTTGAAGTGACCATTGTGATTTATTTAGTTAACTAAGGCATATCTTTAACTTATGCTTTAACTGAAGCAGTGATACCAATATAAAAGGTGAAGCATTGGACCATTCACCTTTTAATACTTCTTGAGATTGATCTATTGATAACTTGCCAATATAAATGCCATTCTAATTCAACATGGTTTCTTTATTGACCAATGCTTCCTTGTCGGGAAATTGCTCTAGTATTTTCTTGTTGCAACTGCTTTTCATTCTTTAACTTCTTTATTTGTGCAACCAAAATTTTATCATGATTCCTTAAATGATATTTTTCTTCATCTTTCTATAATAAATCTTTGTAAAATTTATTCCTAAGATATTTAATTTTTTGTTTGTTGCTTTCTATTTTGTTGATGTTTTATTAATTCATCTTCTAATTATTTTTTGGGACATAAATTTGTGCAATTGTGTAGTATCTTGATATTCCTTTATAGTAAATAGCCTTTAACAATATGCTTAAAATCCATTTTGATTTTTAACAAACGCTCTAACTATTTCCGTAGAAAAAGGAGATTTAGTCCAAAATTTTGAATTACTCTAGAACTCCTTTATAGAAAAAGGATATTTAGTCCAAAATTTTAAATTATATGTGAAAACCATAGTTTATGATTTATTTTTTTTATAATTAGTGGATACATAAATGTAAAGGTTTAATAAACAATAACAATATTCTTGCAATTGGATCTAATTAAGAATTAAATAAATTCTGAAAAAAAACTTTTATTATGTTTGAATTAGAACTTGTATAAAATATTTATTGTGTTGAAGAGGCGCATTCTACAACTCAATAAAGGCATGTGTAACTCTTTCCATGCTCATCTTAGAGTTGACACGTGTCCTTTAATATATATATATATATATATATATATATATATTATTAAAAAATAGCATGTTGACTAAATTAGATTTAAAATTTACAACGACGTGTATATATATATATATATATATAACTACAAAAATTAGATAAATTAAAACGGTTTCTCAATATTTTCACTCTAAAAAGGGATTTGCAACTTGAAAGATTTGATCTCTCTCGATACTTGGTAGATCCCCTTTTAAGATGGATCTTTAATATTATCCCAATTTCATCTTTAATTTAAGGTTCTTACCATCTAAATGTAAAACATGGCCCTAATCTTTTTTTTTTAAGCTGTGTTACCCACCTTCCATGAAAACTAGAATCACTAATGCCTCCTTCCGTGATTAATCTTTATATGCCCTTATTTTATAATGTGAGTCTTTTTTTTTTACAGTGAAAATCAGCTCCCTACTATTCCATTTTTGGAATTAAAGGAACGTACAGATCCCCCTGGAATGGACCCCGAGTTGATGTGAAACCCCCCGACCATCTCACTGTTACACCATTCCATCCGGGTCTTTATAATGTGAGACTCAATAATACAACGATCATCAATATGAATCGAATGTGATTTATTTGGAAACTTTCACTACTCTTGAAATGATTGTTGCTCATGTCACATTGGTCCTATCACATCCATCTCAACATTTAGCATTAGTGTGACCCAAGCAATTTAGTTCTATCCAACCAACCAGCTCTCTGTATGTTTCCCATGTGCAATCGAAGGGTCCGATGGGGTTCCAATAATGTGAGCTTGGCTTTAAGGATTAGCAAAACATCGTGAATCAATTCTTTATTATTTCCTTGTAGACTGCCAAGAATCAGGTTGGCCCTTGAAAGATGAATTGATGGTTGATGGTGACCATTGTTTTGGTTCTGACCATCTATTATATTCTTGATTTTGATTTAATGGGGTAGGGGCAATTGCATCTAACTTTTTTTACACATATGAAAACTATATTTGATATTAAGTTATTAATCAAAGCAGTTTACATAATATTTGTGATCATCATACTGAAATTAAACTATTCTGTCATTGTTGGTATAAAACTGAGGAAGTCATGTCGAAATAGAAACCAAGAAGTATGAAAAAAATCAATCTATGCTTGAGTCTATTGCATCCAACTCGATATCAGTAACCCCATGCACTTTCCTTCGTATTGACTTCTCAACGGCGATGGTGAGTAATTTTTTTTAAAAATGTGATTAATATAACGACGATAGAGTATGAATCTTCACGATTTCCCATCTTATGCTATTGCAATCCCTATTCATGCGAAATGGAAATGTATAGGTGCCTTTGAAGGTAATCACAAGGCATTGAAAGGGTTTAATAATTGTTTGCTCTAACTCCAATTAAATTGGATGGATGTTTGATGGCAACTTATTCCAGTGATAATGAGATACGTATTTCCAATCCTTTCCTAAGGTAGTTAATATCTACGCCTTTTTGGAACAAGTACACTAATCTCAATGATTGGTCATGATTTTTACTATTTTCCTTTTGTAGTCTTTAATGGCGGTTTTACTTATATGTGTTTTTAATGGCGGTTTTACTTATATGTGTTTTTAATGAGTGTCACATGGTGGCGATGTTCCTGCAGTTGATGAAACTTTGTTTGTGGATGGTCTTGCCCAAATGAATTTAGTTAGCATAAGTTACATTAAAACTTGGTTAATTAACTTAACCAAGAAATATTATAATTCAATGTGAACTGAGATGTTAAAAAATATGACACAGAAATTAACAACAATACAATAAATGATTTGAATTATTTTTAAAACATAAATAAATTATTAACATCTTCAAACTGTGGTGGTTGCTTGTTTGTTTTTTCTAGTTCTTTACAATGATTTGGAGTTCATGAAGCAAATTGAAGTAGTAGTTATTCATCTATGTAAATATTTATTTTTAATTTCTATTAGAGATAGTTACCAAGAGACTGTAACTAGAGAGAAGATATTGTACCAAGTCTTTAGGATATTTCGTATTTTTTATTGGTCAATATGCATATTTAAAATAATTTGTTTAAACTGCCAATTTGTTTTCTGTCAAGATTTAATTAAGTCTCATGCACCTATTTTAACTTAATGTTATGGGAGATATTGGCTTCTATCATTTAATTAATTATGATACAGCTATTTTAACGTAATGTGAGATGTTGCAGAGAGTAATCTGGAAGAGAGCACGGAATAGAGTTTCAATGAATAAAACGAGGCTCATCAAATGTGAACCAAAAATTCAACTAATACTCAAAATTGAGAGTTGTATTCCAAATTTGAGAGTTGTTCGATTGCCCCGTAGCAGAGCTTCTGGATCTCAAAAGAAATTGAACGGTTGCATTGAAATTGAATATTGACTTTCTTACAGTGAGAGAGCATTATACAATCAACTGTCACTGTGAGCAGCTTCATCAAATGCCCGTTATTTCTCTTACCGTTTCAGTTTTACATGAAGCTGTAACGTCTTTCCATTGCCAGTTGCCCATACTTGATTGTATTGGACTGCGTCGCTGCCATGGCAAGAAGCTATGTGACCGAAGTTGATGCGTGACTGTGACTGATACGCAATCTCTAGCTCCGGCTGTTTGACAAATTCTCATAATATAACTTAACTTATTAGGTGGTATTGCTTGGTCATACCAATTCTATGCGGTGTATCTATCTACTGGACCTAGAACTATGACTCTAGTTACCTTAGCCGTGGTGCCTCTGCTACTAAGAAAAACACTACTGCCGCCATGGCCTTATAAGGATCTTGAACTGAAAGGTAGTAAGATTCGCAACTAAAGAACTCAAATTTTGAGCCGAAAGAAAATGTTAACAGGATATGAGGATATGGTCCTCAAACAACTATGGAGGACGATATATAGGAATTATGGCATGGAATGCATTTTGCAAGTGTAGGATGCATTTTACCTCCTTCCTTATCAAATCAATGTGTGATAATATCATCTTTTCTTTGTCTATCTAATTTCCATCAACATTCATCTAAATAAATACAATTAACATTCATCTAAATAGCATTTTCCTAACACTACATTTAGTTCAAATAAACCTTTGTTGCTTCCAAAAAGTGTAAGCTAGTGGTAATAACTTCCTAATCTATGAAAAGGAAGGGGGACAGTGAGCAAATAACTTAATCATAAGTCCCTTTTGGGCATTGAGGATTCTAGGATTTCCCTTTTTCTTCAATACACTTGAACGGGTGCTGTAACGAAGCAACGAATATAACCCCAATATCCCCATCGATACGTGGGAGATAAAATGCACATTTTGTCAATAGGTGCTAGCGACAGCGGGGTAGCTTTGTTCCGTCTTTCTGCACATACCTAGCTTTGTTCGGGTCAAATGTACATACCATAGCTTGTCCCCGGAAATATGCACTCTCAATTGACCTAGCTGACCGTGTGCCTCGGACCAGAACTACTCCTACCCCTCCTTTTGCAGATGGTGATCTTGATTAGTTGCTTCCAAAAAGTGTGAGCTAGTAGTAATAACTTCCTAAATTTGATTGAGCCCCCATGGCATGAGGAACATAAGCTCATTGCCATTCTCATGGGGCCATATCGATTCATAATGGATCACTATATAACTTACCATTTGTTATGTCCATGACATTTAGTTTTCACGTAGGTGAATTAATCCAAGACCTAGTTTTAAATTTTTGGATTTTACCAATGTTGCAATATAGTATGAATATTATTTTAAATTTACAATTTTTTAAAATTGGTATTTATTTGAAATTTGATTGGTTGCGTACACGTGACGTTCTTTTCGGTTTTCACATCCCAGGAGCCGGCGGTGCTATTGCATAAGCTTCCGTAGGGTGTTAATTAATACAGTTTGTATACCCTTCCACAAAAGCATGGCGCCCATTCCTCGACAGCATGTTTACAGAAGAGTATAGGGTCCTCGGGTATGGGGAGTATGTTCAGTCTTATCACCATATGCTTCAAGCATGGCGCCCATTCCTCAACAACATGTTTGCAGAAGAGTACAGGGTCCTTGGGTATGGGGAATACGTTCAGTCTTATCGCCATATGCTTCATGTGGAGTCTGGACTTGGTCTGATTCCCATTCATGAATGAGCCCTTAAGGATGGTCTCGACCATTCTGGCCCTGAGCTCTGAGCTAGTTTTTGGTCATCTATCCCTTGTTACTGTATTTTGGCTTCATTTTGAGCTTTCAAAGGTTTAATTGCAGTAGTTTTGTTGCTCCTCAATTGACTTACCTGCTGAATTCAAAGCTGTATATCACCATCTCTTACTGGTTCATTGTAACTGGATGAATACCTGATAACATTTGTATATTCTTTTACTGGTTCATTGTACCCGGGTGAATACTTGATAGCATTTGCATATTTTGTATGTATCGAACTGCCATTTACATGCTTATAGTCATCGTTTAAATCTCTGCATTATCTTATGGTTGATTCATTTGATGGTTTCTATATGCTAATGATTGGTCCCTGTTAATTTGCGAGGGAACCCATCAACTTCCTTGCATTGATGGCGCTAGAGGAAACTTCACTATGCTTGCACTTTATAGGTATACACTAGTTCTTGTTTGGGTATTATTAGGCATTTGTTAAATTCATTTTTAAGGTCTTACCAATTTGTGTTACTTCGTTTTGTCTCCACAGATGATAGTTCTTGTTTGGGTATTATTATGAGTGTGTTAAATTCATTTTTAAGGTCTTACCAATTTGTGTTACTTCGTTTTGTCTCCACAGATGAGGGTTCGACAATTTCAGAGGCTGGAAAAGCCTGGCCAAGGGTTTTCTGACCACTCCTCGCATATGTAAACGATATCATAGCTTAGCTCTTTTAATGTTAACCTTTGTATATATGTTATTCGAAGAAGGAGTCTAACTCACAGCCCTATCTATGCAGGTTTAGCCGATAGGGGTATAATCGGCTGCGGCTACCTTTGAGTGGCATCCATGGCCAGGTACTCGGGTTCCAAAATAATCTCCAGAGTCAAGAGGGTTCTCCAAGTTGAAAAGTGGTTTGAGTTTCACGGCTTGGTTTGTGTGCTTTCATACATTGTCATCACTTGGGGTGGATCTGTATGAGCGTGTCCAGTTCCCCCGTGGGACTGGGTTATGCCCAGTTGGGCTACTCGACATTGTAATGTTTACCTTTTTATAACTTCTCACAATGGTCGTGGTTCGATTCATTCAGCGTGTTGCTATGATGACTACTTTTACATTTAATCAACAATTTAACAATAATGAAAGCTATCGGGATTGTGATATATGTTAATGGTTTTTATGGTGCTTATGCTTTTACAGTGCATATAGCTTAATCTCCTTTTCGCGTATTTGTAATTTGAATGTTGAGGCTATGATAGAGTTTTCGATTCGAATGGAGGTCGCACCATGCCGCCTGGGTCTACGCTAGCTGTTGCAAAAGGCAAGATCCCATCTTCCAGATTGGCATCGTCCTTCCCCACATTGGTTACATTGCGTTTGAATTGTGGCTTCAAAATGCAGGACTAGCTATGTTCCTCCATGTTGGCCCTTCCAAGCTCCACACTTTCTTTGCAGAGTCATACCGTTAACAAATCACCACTTCCAAGTATCTTTCTAAGGATTTAAATTTAACAAATCACCACTTCCAAGTATTTGATTGGAGTGAAATATAGAATCACCGTTTTGATCAAATTCCACTGGTCATAACTTATCCCAACGGTTACATTTTTTCATCTATGAAATCCAATCCATCGTACTTGTTGATCCTAACAGTAACTTCAATCTTTTTGTCTTGTGCTCATAACATTATTGTTATTCAAACACTTACAGTTGTTTAAAATCCATCCTAATTCTTGATCCTAACTGTAACTTAAAATTATTTGTATTATTAATTTGCATTTGCACAAGATGAAGAAGAAAATTAAAATACATTCTTCTTCATCCAATCGGTTACATTCGCTTTGTAGTCCTCTCGATTTGTTGCCCAAGAAGACACTTCTTATATCTTTGTATCAATTAAGAGTAGATTTGACCGATAAGTCACTCCTAGGCTCTTCACTCTCTAAAATCATCTAATGGAAATACTGTCCACCATAGGTAAGCGCAGAAGCAGTAGAGGTGGTAGGGGCAGTGGTTTATTCCGTTGACTTAGAAGCAATTGATTGTGGAAAACCAACACCCGTAGCAAGAGAGGCCGCAGAGGTAACCAAGGCATGGGCGTTTTGGTAGCAGAGACAAAGGCCCAGGGCAAAGGAAGACGCATGAAAGGAAAATCAAAAGTATCATAGGTGGAAGCTGAAGAAGGAGAGACAGTTCCGACTCACCAATTTGCATCCATGCTAAATTTATGTTTCCACTTATTAATATTGCAGTGACAGTTGTTTCGCGTACCCACATTCTGGCATACCCGTGCCTTACATATTCATGCTTACTCATTTTTTTTTTTTGGTACGAGCTACTGTTCTTGTTTGTATCCAAGCTATAGTGTCTTACATGTTTTTATGTTGTCTATAACGTCATGTATATATAAATGAAATATGACATTCTCTTTTGATTGGTATGCTTTTGATTGTGGTGGTTCTTTTTGGCGGCCTTCATGTGTACAGTTGTCGTTTTGTGTATATATCGTTCAGACTTTTCGTATCCAAATACCGAGCTCTTGCTAAGCCATTACAAGCATCTATGACATCAATTTATAAAATTAATTTTCCTCCCGTCAATCTTTTTATGAGCATCCAATATGATCACTTATATTTGGGTTAGTAGCAGCATTATTATTAATGCTTATCCCTTTCAATACATTTAAGTACTTATTAATACAAGAAATGTGAGATATTTACCCTCCACAAAAATTGTGTGAAATATTCCCATCTTCCACTAGAATTGTACTAGTGGCAGTGTAGATAAATGAGTTCATTGAGTATATAAATGTATGCGGGGAGGTCCCCCAAGTTGAAACTATGAAAATTTCATAATTCCATGGCACATGCGTTATTGGGTGGTAAATCCTACACAAAATTTTGTAGCTTGGATATTGTTTCCATGCACTTCCGAGCTCCATCGTAAGTGCTCTACATAAAATATTACTAATTGTATAATCCCATATCTACACTTATGCATGTGCTTTTCTAAAAATAAAGTATATGCCACTTGACAAACGGGTCAATGTTAAAAAAATTAGAATGTTAAAAAAATTAGAAAACGGTGGAACCCTTTTTTTTATAGATAATGACATGGATATTATTAAAATATGAGAATAATGAAATTTGATTAATCATTTATTTTAGAAAATCAAAATTAGTTTTAATTAATATTGGCCCTTGAATAACACTTTCCATAGACTAAACTGGATTTTAGTATTGTACTTAGATGCTATCATTTTGAAGACTAACAATAGTTATGTGAGATTTTAACTTGTTTTGTACCTGCAAATACTGAAACTTTGCAAGTCTTCCACACAGGACACCAAATGCTCCAAGTTTCATTGCTTGATACACCAAACTCCATAATTGGGTGTGTGTAACACTGGCATCCTAGTTACATTAAACATCTTAAGAGCAGACATGAAAAAGATCAAAGAGACAATATTTTCCAAAAGAATGAGAAGCCACCTGAAACAACTGCAACAACAAATAACCAAGAAAAATCATGAAATAGCCAAAATCATGGCTTGAAATGCAGAGTCAGGGATGTAAGTTTGTGACATTTCTTTGGTCTTCAAAATACAGTATATAGAGAAGATCTCAAGTACTTCCTGCATGTGTTACTGTATTAATCAAGGCACAATTGAAACACTTTCATCATGCATGTGTTACTGTATTAATCAAGGCACAATTGAAACACTTTCATCATTGGAGGCTATTGGAAGGAAGTCTCATCAACGACTCTTGGAAGGAAGTCTTCTCAATGTTCATATGTTTGATTTTTCTTGATGTTTAAGTTTGTTAGAATTAAAAGTGGGAGTGATACATGATAAAATGAAGTATTCTTTGATATACATTTTGAATTTAAACTAGTTTCAAATGTAAATTAGCCTTTTATTTTTATTTTAAAAATAGTTGTATTAAATTTTGATTTTAAATTTAGTTTCAAATATAAATTAATTTTTTATTTTTATTTTAAAGATAATTATTGCCTATATAATAAATATATACTTTATTCTAAATTTTGGATGTTTTAAAATTTTAATTCTATTTTTTTAAAATTTAATTATAATTAAAAAATTATTGTTATAATAAGATATGTAAAATGTATTTGACCAGTAATTGTAACAAACAACAAGTAACAATGTCATGGACATTGCCACCTCATGGCTCTTGTTCTTATAATTTATGGTGTGAAAATCAAATCCATTACCTTGTCGGACCTATTTTAGGGGCCAATCTTGAATTGGTCATTTGAGGTCGTAGAATTTCTTAAACATGTTTTGGGTATTATACAATTATTTTGGGGTTAAAACTGTGTGAACAAGGAGCTTACCCCCTCGACATTGTTTTACTTGTCGACATTGTTTTGCTTGTCAAAATATTTCTAATGGTCCAAAGAACACCTCAATCAGATTTTGTATGAGGGAGTTATGCCTCTAGCAACTTTTCCTATGCTTCGACCATCACAATACCAAATGGATGCAACATCAACTCTTATTACTCACACATGTGGAGCTATTCAAGTCTAGACTTTTAAGAGGACTATAAAGGGTTTAAAACACTAATCCTAATCAAGAGTTGGGGCATGGAAGACCCTAACCCTAGCCCTAAATGATTATTATGACATGTTAAAAACTAATTTAAGAGGGAATGCATGTTTCGTTTCTATTTTATGGTTCTTTGTTCCATGGATGAATAGAGCAAAGGAGTGGGATATTATAAGAGAATAAAAGAAGAATTCAATCATGTAAAATCCCATTACAAGACACAATATCTTTGTAACTCCATAGGGAGTCAATATTTATGTTCGCTTGCATAATAATTTTGAGAAGAAAAGAATAAGGTTCAATCCTCATTTTCTTGCTAGTTTTTCCAGGATTAGGTTTCCAAGGGTGCATATTGTGTTCATTGTGTTGATGGTGTGCTCATTTTTACTATTGCAATTTTTTATTTTTTTTTAGTTTTTATATCAAACATAGTATACTTTTATTAATACATATTAATAATACGTAATCATCATGTAGGAGAGTATCACCTTATTGATTTTGTAGTAGAATTTTAAGATTTGTTGCTACAAATGATCAAATAGACAAGAAAGGAAATAGGGTTCGATGGAGGGTCGTATGTTGGTGGACTATTCTGGATATTTTTGCTCTAAGGATGAAATGTACCCTTAATACACACCCCCTCGCCAGGTGGATTTGATTAGGAGTACGGGTAGACTCTTAGCATTTCTTTCACCCTTGGCTAGATCAAGTTCCTATGCAACAAGATACGGGACAATACTTCCACATGAGATGGGTACCGATGCCGTCATCGCTGGTGGTATTGTGGATCAAGTGGAGATTGGTGAAGCAAGGTATACGACAGCCTCAACGTCAGCTGTTACAGGCACAAATAAGGCAAAATTGATTAGTGATTTTTGGTAGGGTTTTTAACAATACTTCTCTGGGTTGGGTTTTCCTTCCTACCATGATAATGTTGGGTTAGGTGCTAGTTTTGTAGGAAAACACTTAAGCTTCAAGGAACTACATAGTGCAAGCTTCTAAGGAGTTTAGAAGGCAGGCAAAAGATGACACAAAATCTTTAAATCTTAGGGAGGCGGTATTGCATTGGTCATTGGAAATTATTTTTCTAACATGTAGATTCCATATCTTAATGGTAGAACCCTTATGGGGAAAGTTTATGGGCAAAGGGTTTCAATGGTGGCTCTAACAGAGTGGACCCAAGTCTCCTGGGCTCTTGTAATTGGGTATGGGTTGATACTTCACAATCTTGGAAGGAGGTGGTGGGGTTTTATTTTTAAGTCTTGTGGTGGTGCTCAACGTATCCTACAACATATGTGGTTTTTGGATTAGAGTCAACTTTCCCTGAAAGAATGGCATCCTCTTTTCAATTCTATAGATGAGTACCCAATGAGTACCTTAGTTTGGGTTAAATTATCCAATCTTCCTCCATAGTTGTTGTTCGCGGAGGGTTTTGAAATGATTGGTGATCTTCTAGATAAATATGTGGTTGTCAATGATAGGTATCGAATGTTTCCTTGTCGCTTGGTGGCTAGAATTCCGGTGGAGATTGACCTCAGTAAGGGCTTGTACGAGTTCTTGGATTTGATATTTGGAGACAAGACCTTCACTTAGAGGCTTGACTACCTCGACATTGCCTTTCGATGTGCGTGGTGACATAACTATGGCCGCACTTTAGCATATTGTGACAAGAAGTTATGTAAACAAGTTTGGTGGCCTAAACAAAGTATGATTATTATAGAGGAGGAGCATCCTGTTGACGATTCTAAGTTGGAGGGACTGATAATTCTTTGAAGTCAGAGCCTGCTGCTGGGTGTGATTGTGGTTCGTCCTCTCAGGTTGTTCCTTCAAAAGGGGAGCTCCCCCTAGTTTCTTAGTTGGGGAAGTCTCCATTTCATTGATTTCAGATAGTTAAGAATAATCAAGGCTATATGTGATGTGAGAGATACTGGGGGATATCACTTCTTCACAACTTGAACATCTAGAAGCTATATAGCGGGCTGAGGATTTGACTATAACTTCTATTGGTAAGGGTTTACACTCCTTTGATTTTTCACCCCATTCGATTATGGGTGATTTACCCTTGGGAGGTACTAGTACCCCTTCTTCCTTAGCTAAGCTCACTTCCCCTATTTCTATAGGTGGGGGGGGGGGGGATTTTGGTCAAGGAGGGGGAGAAGACCTTAGAGCTTCTTTCTATTGGGCTCTCATCAAATCCCGAGTCCCACTCATGGATAAATCCTTGACTCAATTTCTGGAAAAAGAACTCTTTCCTTGATGGGTGGTGGGTCATATCATCTTCATTCATGGGTCACCCCTTCCCTCTAAGGGGGGCCAAAAATAGGCCATAAAATATGCACAGGAGAAAGTGACAAGGGAGATTAGTCAGGGTAGGAAAAATTTACTTTCTAGGGTTCTTAGAGCAAGAAAAGCCCCATTTGTGGTTCCTAGATGAATATTTTGTTCATAAACACCCATGGCCTAAGAGAGCAGGCCAAAAACTTATCTCTCCATTAATGTCTGGTGGGCCTTGACAAGCTAGATATGTTATTAGTTCAGGAATTAATGACTAAAGGGGAACTTTGTCAGTAGAGTTAATGAAATGTTTTGTGGGATATGAGTTTTTGAATTTGGATTCTTTGGGTCTTTTTTTTTTTCAAGGGACGGTCACTAGTTATAATTTTGACTTTGTATCAATGAATTATTTTTCAGTCTCTTCTAGGTTAGCAATGAAGGTACATTGAAAGAAGTTGAATAAGAACTTCCATATGAGGGCAAAATGAAAATTTGGGAACATATCGAACATGAAATAACTAGTCAAGTTAAGCTAGAGAATCAACGTAACAATCATTCCTCTCAACCACCCCAGCTACAACCAAAGGACATAGTAGCCCTTGTTGAGATTGAGCAAGAAATGGATAGTATCTTTTCCTTGGATTCGCTAGCGATTTACGAACAAGGCCATAAGGATAAGGTCTTGTTGTTGGAGCTGAACCAGCATAAACTATATTAGATCGAGAGGCGAACACGGCCATAAGGATAAGGTCTTGTTGTTGGAGCTGAACCGGCATAAACTACTATTAGATCGAAAGGTTCAATGGCCGTTGAAAATTCAGGCATTGTGGTTGGTCGCGGGAAATCAAAACTCAGAAGTTTGCTCGACATTGCCGACTAAAAAACACTATCTGGAAGCTGGTGGATAATGATGGTATCTCGGTAAGTGGATTCAAGGATTTGATTAACCTGGGTGTGCACTGTGAACCATTTTAGTATATCATAGAAATATTTGGATAATACTAATCCAGGGGAGATTATGAAAGTAATCAACTTTTTGTTTTCGCGGATGTTTGGGAACAAGGAGATATAAGAGATATACTGCCCAGTGATTCGTGATGAATTACATGTTATTCTTGACCCCTTCCAGACAGCGAAATTTTATGTTGATTTCTTCGACTTACTTGGGCATGATTTATTACAAGTGACGGAGGAGGTTCGTCTCTCTGGAAGAATGCCAAGATGTTTCAATGCAACTTTCTTGGCCTGGATCGCCCTGGCACCTATGATGATTTTCGGTTGATATCTTTATGGAACAATATTTATAAAACCGTGGCCAAAATCATTGTTATGAGGATGAAACCGATACTTTCAACAGTTATACCAAAGGAACAGGAAGGTTTATACATGAGGCTGTTGGCGCTGCTCAGGACGGATTACATCATATCAAGTCGACATGCTTGTAAATGGCTGTTGTTAAAATTGAAGTATCAAGGGCTTATGACAGGGTATCCTGGTTATGAGATCATTAAGTGAATTATGGGTGTGTGACGACATCCTCCTTTGCAGTTTTGGTTAATGGCTTGGGATGTCAGTTCTTTGACCCCACGGGGCTTCGATAGGGATGTGCATTATCACCTTATTTATTTCTGCTAGTGTCTATAGGACTGAGCAGAGTTGTTATTCAGGCAAGGCGACATATGAAGATTAAGGGAGTTTCACTTGAGGGTTGAGAGCAGTTGACCTAACTTCATTTCGTGGATGATATACTTCTTTTGATCTGTTTGGGTTATGAAGAGGAAGGTCAACATTTTGAGGAGATTTTAGACCTCTTATGTAAAGTGATGGGAATGGTGATTAATGCAAGTAGGTTTTCAAATTATTATTCCAAAGCCAATGATGGAATACAACAAGTTTGAGGTTGATATTATCTTTTTATTGCTCATTTGCTATAAGAAGGAATCAAATATATAGGGCACAACCTTGAGTCGGTGTGGTTGATTTACATGATAGAAGGACAAGTCGACTTTTGGTGCAATCACTAGATCTCCCAAGGTGGAAGACTCATTCTTATCAACTGTATTTTGAATGTGATAACAGTGTATTAACATTTAATGGCGTATATTCCAAAGGTCAGCTCGATAAGGTACATAAAATCTATTTTAATTATTTATGGAAAGTGTCTAAGGAATATAAGAGCTCTCACTTGGATAGTTGGAAAGTGATCACCCCCCCCCCCCAAGCGCCAAGGTGGCTGGGGAGTGAAAATATGTCTTTTTGCTCAATCAAGCTTAGTTGGAAAGTGATCACCCCCCCCCAAGCGCCAAGGTGGCTGGGGAGTGAAAATATGTCTTTTTGCTCAATCAAGCTTTGCTAATCAGATCATTATGGAATTTCATCTCCAAGGATAGCTTGTGGAAATGCATTCTGACCACGAAGTATATCCCAATTGGCTCAGTTATGTACAAGATTCGGTCTAGGGTCAAGTTTATTCACAATGTTTCTAATCAGTGGAAATCTTTATCATTGTCATTTTTTGTTGTGGGACGGTTTTTGGCTTGGAGAGTGGGTTTGGGCTTTGCGATTCAGGTGGGAGTTGATGTTATTGTGGGTTGTGGGCAAGGTATTGTCCTCCCAGTAGATCTTATTAGACACTCATAGTTGATCAATCATTGTACAATGAATAAGGTAGCTAATCCACTTACAACAAATCTTTGGAGTCAAAGGTGGCTGCTGGCAAGTGATTTAGACCTTGATGGGGAGTGGGTGCACTTGTGGGAATAATACATATCATAACTTAAGGATGCACACATTCGTCTCCAAGATTTAGATAATGAACTTGTCTGGATTTATAAAAAAACCAGTGGCCTATATACAACGAAACTTGGTTATCTAGCTTCACAAGGCAACGTACATATGGATCCTAAGTGGTAGTGGCTTAAACTTTGGAAGGTTAATGCACCACTTAAGAGAATTATTTTTATGTGGTTGGTGTTGAAAGGCAGAGTGCTCACCTGGGACCGCATGTGGAGGAGGAACTATCAATGTATAAGTATTTGTCTACTTTGTCGATCTCATGAATAAACAAACGAACATATGTTCACTTACCTGTTTGCTCGACAAATTGGCAGGAATTAGAGTTGAATATACAAGTCAAGAATTTGTGGGATCATGATAGATTATTGGTTTGCTTTGAAGATTTTTTTCTTTGGAAGGAACTCAAACACTACATGGTGCCTCCTTACTTAGTTTGTTGGGGTATTTTGATAGCTAGTAATGCCTATATTTTTTAGAATGCTCAGGTGATCGTTTTTAAGATTATCTCACAAATTCTAGTGTTGTTAGAATTGTATGAACAACCAAGTCAAGTTAATCCAACTAGGACAATCGTGTCGATGGTGATCATAAGGAGACTCCAAGGAGTTATTTTGACAGGGCTAGTTAAGGGGTGGATATACAATGTGGTATGGGGTTTGTTCTACACCTCTCTAATAATCATTATTTCACAGGGAAGGCCCTTTTGGGAGTTGGAACTAAAAATTACAAGGATCTATATGCAAACTTACAATTATTAAAATTCATTAGGTCTCATGGTTTAATGTCTTTATAGGTATTCGGAATCCACTCTACAATGACTGTCCTACCCTTCTCTGCTGATGCCCTAATCGCGTCACCTTCCTCGCTCTGATTCTAGAAACTTGACTGCGATATGTCCTTAGCAGACTCATGTCTTGCCTTGAGGGGGGGGCAGGAGACCCCCCCCCCCCCAACAATTCAGATCTGACCATGCATTTGGAACCTTGTACACATTTCAATGAAACTGCGACCAACAATCCGTTGTTGAAGGATATGGAGGCGAAAGAAGAAAACATGCCGCCATTTGAAGAATCTCACCCAGACTGTAACACCCCGTTTTGACATTACTACCTCAACTACTATTATATGTTGTATTTGTTTGATTGTGAGACCTCGTTGGTTTGATGACACTGTGGACATATGGTTCTATTATTTTGCCGATATATATATGTGTGTGTGTGATGATAGTATTATGATTGGTAGTCATGTTTAGATATGTATCATGTGTTAATTATGTCTCATATATGGAAATTACTGAATGATGGGTACGTGGATACCGTTACAGTTATATGTCGAAATAATGAATGTTATGCCAGGTGCATGGCGAATAAATGAGTTTATTGTTGTTATGTTATGATGAAATATATGTGTACATGTCGAGGATTTATGCACGATATTCTATATTGTATGTCGAGGACTGACTTACAGGTTGAAACGGCTAAGTGATAGCTGGATCCTACGAGGTGGGAGGGCCTCGGGGACATGGACTTCGAAAGATAAAATGGTATGCGAGTGATGCATTATTTACTTTTGTGTGGTTATTATGCTGTTTATTATGATGTATATTATGACATGGGTGGGGTAGGGTTTCAGGAAACTCAACCGCCCAGATTGGTTATACGATGACAGACCGAGTACAAGGGCAACGCTGTTGTTATGTCGAGTAGACATAGTCCCTTGTTCCATTAGGGGGGTGGAGGCTTTACCCACCGTTTATCCCTGAAACCCAGAGTCATGGGAGGGTTGTGCTATGGCGCGCTCCCCAAGGTGTGATGATGACTGGTGGTTTCCTGCTGGGGAAGCTTGGTCGATGTAGTCGACACTTCCGCTTACGGGTTCTAGCTGGAACCGGTCATGACTTGACATTTCAGGGTAGTCCAACAGAGGATAGGATAGGATGTGGAAGTTAGTGATGATGAAGGTACATAGGTGTAGAGTGAAGTAGGGGTGAAAACAAGATCTAACTGTAGGTGTGTAAAACCCTTGGTTAGTATGTGTCATAAATCAGTGATGTATGAATTGTCGTAACTTGGATTTCAGTTAGTTAATGGATTTGTACCTTGCAAATTACGTTTAGAACTTGTGTCAGTAAACAACAAGTTTCATGATTATGATTGATGTATGTGAATTATTACTGTTAGTGTACTTACGCGGGGTATGTAAGTAGTAGCTACGCTTACATAACTCGCCTACATATTTATGAATTTCGTGAAATCTTGCTGAATAATAATGTTAATTATTGTTGATTAATGTTAAAAATGTCGATTAAGGTTAATAATGATGATTAATGTTAATAATGTAGATTAACGATTAATTATTGTGGATTAAGGTTAAGAAAGTCGATTAGGGTTAATAATGTTGATTAATGATTAATTATTGTCCATTAATAATTAATTGTTGTTGATTAATAAACAAAGCTAAGGTTAACCTAGGTAGTGACTAATGCAATTGATTAGAATGCTTGATTGATTGTTAATTAGTTTAATTACAACTAAGGTGCAATTAATATGGGACCATGTAAATAAGTCGATTATATCTTAATTATTTTTATTTAATTAATATAATTACACATTGATAATGATATGAATTACATTGATAAGATTAATATTCATAATTGATAAATTGAATTAGTTGAATTTACAGTTAACGGGAATTAGCATATTAGAAATATTATAAATCATTGATTAGATGATTAGGTTATTAATAATTAATCAACTAACAATTAGTATTAAGTAATTAATTAAGTGATTAATATGGTAATTGGACATTGACTAAGAATAATGATTTATTAATTTTTATGGAGAAATTTGAGTTACAAAGTCCATGAATATGTTATTTAATGATTAATAAGAGTCCAAGTTGAGGGCTCGAGAACTGACATGGGGGTTGAGGAATTTATGATGAAGATAGGGGTAGTAGTGGGGAGGAAGAGTCGGCAAACAGGGGGATAAGATGGAGAAGGGAGGAAGAAGGGAGAGCATTTTTACGTTAGTGATTTTTGGGGGGGAAGAAGTTTTTGGAGAGCAAAGATAGAAATTTTAGAGCAGAGCTGAAAGGAGTTGATAGGGGGTTTTTGCTGGAGATGTTCCGAAGGGTATAACAGGTTGGATTGTACTCGGTTTGGGCTCGGGGGTCCAAAGGGGTACCTTTGGAGCTGGGTGGTCGGCGAGACCTTGCCAGTTGGCAGCGTGGCAAAACTGTTTGGGCTGGTTGAGCTTTCAGGGTTTTGGGGAAGGATTTTGGTTGCAGGGAACAACCAAGGAAAACAGCAAGGCATTCATCAAAACAGGGACAACAACAAGGGTGGATCTACTAGCTACTACAGGTATTTTTCAGCAGGTATGTTTATCGTTTCTACCTTGGCAAATTTTGTTTTAAGTTAATTGAAAAGGATTTTATGCTGTTATTGTGTCCTATTACTCTTGCACAAACATAACTGGTTAGAGGTAAATATAATCAAATTTTAAAATGCAACTTTCATTATTTTTAGAGGCATGAAATCTCAACAAAACTAGAAACTGAGAACAGAATCAAAAGAGAAACAAAACAAAAGAGTTGACCAGAATGTAAACAGTGAAATACTTAGAATTTATTGGGAGATAAGGGAGACCCAGGTTGGGGTCTTACATATGGTATCAAAGCCATGGTTCCAAATCTGGAACCAGAGGGCTCATTACAGAAGTTGTAAAAGCTTGTTGTAGAAGCTTAAGACCTGCATGAAAACATGAAATAAAAACATGGAAGGGAGTTAGGAAATTATGTTTATATATATAAATTTGTTGTTATGTATAGAAACATGATAAACACAAATATATATATATATATATATATAAGGGATCTTTTCTTTTGGCGAATGAGCTAAATCAAAACACAGCAAAGAAAAAAAAAATTGGGCAAACTATATTCATATAGAGAAATAATTTCATATATATATATATATATTTAACCATTTGTTATAAAATTGATATATATATGTAACCCAAAATTATATATATATAGGCAAAAAAAAAATGAGAATGTTAATTGAAATTTACTCTAATTTAAACTTAAATTTGAAAAAAAAACTATATATATAAACATTTTCCTTTTGTTATTTAAAAAAAAGGGGGGGGAATTACTTATTTATAAAGTAAATAAACAAATATGATTTAGAGGGTTTACAAGACTATCGGTCCATTTACAGAAGACACCTTGAAATTGATGAGTGGATGGCGTGTTGTATCCGTCCATCCATCACAAACAACATTGACACCATATGAGGGTTGTTACTGCTCAAATTAGCAGCCCTAATACAATTAGGTTGTGTGGACTAGATATCATGTCGGTAAGCTAAGGAGAGAGTTAAACCCAATGTCACCACAGTCTAACCTCTCAACACTTTGAGTAACTCCAAACCCAGGGGAAGACGCTAATCAATGAAAGATACCTGCAATCACTAACAAACCACAAATACCTTCCACAAAACCTTAATAGCTATGATTAGTGCCTTATCAGAGTCAAATTATATTAAACAAGACATAATAATCATGCAATAATGGAGTTATTCACTTTATCACAAATTCCAAATAATATCACACCTTTCAAGGTAATTTCACGTCTCCCTAGGCAATGCCACACTTCCCAAGGCAACCACTCCAAAAAGTGTCCTCAAGGAAAAGAGGACAATTGAACTAGGGCGAAGTTGCAAGACAAGCTAGAAATACCACACACCCTCTAATTCACCAATTACTAATGTTTCACGCATCCCAATGCACTTCCTCAGAAGAGGATGCTCTCTAGGGTTTGTGGATAAAACCTTAGGGAGAAATTTTAGGGTGGACTAGAAATACCAAATCACATATATTTTTGGATTTTTGGATTTATTTAGATTTATGGCTTTTCCAATAGTAAAGTATTGTTATGTATTTTTTGCATAAGCCGACCCGGCCAACAGCAATATGCTGCGGCCTGGGCATCCAGCCGACTAGCAAAAGAATAGTCTAAAAAAAAAATTCATGATAAGTAAATCAATCTATGGAAACTGTCTCTAAATCTCTCTTAACTGAGCAAAATATCCGACCTGGGCGCAGCCTGTCCAAGAGCCAGCAAGCCGGAATGGCTCTGCGTGCAGAGTTATGGAAGGTTGTGTGGAGGAAAACCTGCGCACGGGGTGGAAGAGTCGTGGGACTGCGTGGGAGAGAGGTTGGCCATCAGCTGCCCTCTGCAACCTATTGCAAAAAAAAAAAAAAGGAAATGAAAATGATAATGATGTATAAAAACATATATATATATATATATATATAAACAATACAAAACAAAGACGCAGAGAACATTTAAACTGGCATCAACCTTCTGCACTTACAGACAGTCGTGAATCGGGCAACGCCGCCAACCTCCACTGGTTTGCAGTGTTGTTGCAGAGCAGGAGTGTTGTGCAGAGAGGGAACGATGGTCTCCATGTGAGAGGGAGGGCCGTGTTCCCTGCGAGTATACCTGGTCGACCGCGAGCAGAGCTCATGAAGCCCGTCGCTCCCCATGACCGCCCAAACCCTTGCACAAGTGTTGCAGAGCAGAAACTCTCTGAAATTGAGGAAGAAATGAGGCGGAGGGGAGCAGATATGCCCTTTTAAGGGTTTAAGTAAAATTTTATTGGTTGAAAGTGCATGTGGGCCACGTGGCCACATGCAACCTGCGTGCCAGGATATTAGGGTTAGGTTAAGTTTATTTATTTATTTTATTAATATTGTTTTATTTATTTATTAAATTTGTTATAATTAATTTTTTAATAACAATTAATTTGTTTTCAGTAATTTTGTAATAAATAATAATAATAATAATAATTTTGTAATTTGGTAAATAAAAAAATTAATTTTGTTATAATCGGGTTTGTTATAAAAAAATTAATTTTATTAACTTTTAATAATTTTGTTATAATGTTGTTATAACAAATGAAAGAAAAATATATGTGTTAATGTTTATACAAAAAAACAATAATGCTAACTAATTAGTGTTAACCTAATTAGTTTCTCTTATTAATTATAAGAAAAGGGAGTGCTAAATTAACACTAAATGGTTATTTTGTTCTTAAAATGCACCTTGCCGAAACTTCGACGTATAGTCGAAGGGGAAAGACGGACACATAATCTCGAAAACGAGACACCATAGAAACCAGCATGGCGAGTTGATCGCCAGAACACCGATTCTGCTCCATGTTGAATATGTTTGATAAACACGACTCTTGACCAACTTCTTAGGTTAGTTATGCCATTATGCTAATAAGCTAGTAGTAAATTATTAGATTATTAATTGTTAACGAGATTAGCATCAGGTATTAATGCACACTAACAATTGAGGTTTAATGTCGTACTTAAAGGTTAATAGAATGTTAATGAGGTTAGGGTTAGGGTAAATTAAGGCAAAAATGTCATTTATAAATGGTTATTAATAAGGAGCGAAGTAGTAAACATTAATTAAATATCTGGGAGAGTTGTTGGCGACTCAATGTGGATTGTGTGGAATCCAATACCTAAACCTATGTAGAACTACTGCAGTATATCTAGTACCAGGTGGCCTCAAGATGGCCTGATCGAAACATCCTGAACTATAGCTCTTAGAGTAAAATCGTTCGTAAATTAGTCATGGTGCACTTTTGAATTAACTATTGAGTTTTATGGTAATTAGTCATGGTGCACTTTTGAATTAACTGTTGAGTTTGATGGTAATTAGTCATGATGTCATCATAAGCTAATTATCCTATTATTCCATGTTACAGGGATAAACATGGTAAGAACGCGAGCAGGTCGGGGCGAGGTCCGGCGACGGCATTACCTGAGCCAAATGTGCCAGCACCATCGCTAGAGACCATCCTTATACTGCGCTCGCTGGAAGCTATAAATGAAACACTTAGGGGACTAGCACAGAGAGGAAGTGTTACCTCGGAGGTAGAGGTGGATGCCCCTCCACTAAGGGAGGAAGTTCCTGTGGGAGAAGTGAATACGGTACCAAGAACTCTGCATCAGGATATCAAAAGTGAGCTTCAGAAGATAAGGCTTCTAGAATTTTCGGGGGGGTCGATTAGGGATACAAGCAGAGTCGTGGTTGGAAGAGATGACCAGGTGCTTGACCTTGCAGGAGTACACCTCCACGTCCAAGTCCAAATTGGCCATATTTCAACTAAAGGGGGTTGCTTTGAACTGGTGGGGAAACCAAGAAAGGCAGCTACACCTTACACCAGACACGGTTCCATGGGAACTGTTTGTGGGAAAATTCAAAGGGAAGTGCCTACCCGCATCCTACCAGGAAGAACAAGTAGGGGCTCTTCATGCCTTGGTACAAAGGCATCTATCTTTGGAGGAGTATGAAGAGAGGTTCATGGAATTAGTCAAGTATGTCACTTACTTGGACAATGACGAACGCCAGGTTGAGCGCTTCGTGTATGGGCTCAATACCAAGATCAGGGCTTAGGTACGGATGTGGAAACCAACTTCGGTAGCCGAAGCAGTAGATTGTGCTCGTTACACTAAGGAGATGTTGGGTGCAAATCCCATCAAGTCATTCAACTCTCAGCAATCAGGGTTTGTGGGGAAGGCCCCTCGAAGCTACCCTCGGGGAGGATATGCGAGGCCACCTCCCTACGGGAACAGGAGCACACCAAGAGTCGCAACGGTAGACAGATCAGTGGCAACTAGGGCGGTGCCCCAGTCAACCACAGGAACTCACCAGGTTGTGAGTAATTTCAGAGGATCAGCCGGGTAGAGGAAGGGGTCCTAGGGGGAGGAACCCCTCTTAGAGGTTTGAACAGGTTATCTTGCCCACTCCATTACAGGTTGCTTGTTGGGGATGTGGAGGTCCACATTACCAGCGTGACTGTCCCGAATTATGATTCGGTACAGTGCATCGAGAAGGAAAAGCTCCATTGGGGAGTGGGGGTAGTAGGCATCAGATCTCAGCTGCAGTAAACAACCATCAGGCAGAGCACCAATCCACTGTGGTGGAATCATTAGGTACGGTCAATAATGTCAAGCTTAGAATATTGTTTGATCCTGGTGCTACTGATAGTTTCATTTCTCCATATGCATTAGACAAATGTGGGTTGGCAGCCTACGAGCATGACAATTTCAGCTTAGTCGAAATGGCTTCAAGGGTAAAGCAAGCAGTAGGACCTAGTGTCGATAAGTGTGTAGTGGATCTCGGGGTGTGTGTTACACAAGTCAAAGTGTACGTCACCACCCTCGGAATTTATGATCTCATCATAGGTATGAATTGGCTTGAGGAACATCAAGCTTTCTTGGACTGTTATGGAAAGAAAGTTCTTTGCATTAATGACAACGGAGAGGCCATCGAGATCCAGGGTATCAAATGGAAGGTGTCCCTACATTTCATATCAACAATGAATGTAAAGCGATGTATGCGACAGGGATGCCAGCTGTACATTGTTGAAGTGGTAAACAGTGAGAAGGGACCCTCCTTTGATGACTATCCAGTGTTAGCCGAGTTCAGTGATGTATTCCCAAAGGAATTACCTGGGTTACCTCCTAAGAGTGAACTTGATTTTACCATTGAGGTAAAACCCGGTTCAGAGCCAACATCGAAGACACCTTACAGGATGACGGCCCCAGAACTTTGTGAGTTGCAAGTGCAGTTGAAGGAACTGCTAGATCTAGGGTTCATCAGACCAAGTATTTCACCGTGGGGTGCACTAGTAATCTTTGTGAAGAAGGAGGATGGTTCCTTGCGTCTTTGCATAGATTACCGAGATTTGAATAGAGCCACCGTGAAGAATAGGTACCCGATACCTTGAATTGATGACCTCTTTGATCAAATGAAAGGGGCGATAGTCTTCTCAAAGATCGACTTATGATCAGGTTACCACCAACTACGGATTAAGGAAGGTGATATACCTAAGACTGCTTTTCGAACAAGGTTTGGGCACTATGAGTTTGTGGTGGTACCCTTCGGTTTGACCAATGCCCCAGCCGTATTCATGAGTCTCATGAATAGCGTGTTTCGAAAACACTTAGATTAGTTTGTGCAAGTCTTCTTGGATGACATCCTCATCTACTCCAAGAATGAACAGGAGCACGAGGAACACTTGCGAATAGTGTTGTCATGCTTAAGGGAGCATCAGTTGTATGGTAAGTTGTCCAAATGTTCGTTCTATCAGAAGGAGATCCATTACCTAGGGCATATAATTTTCGGTGAGGGAATTTTTTTTTACCCTGAAAAGGTGAAGGCCATAATGGATTGGCCCATGCCAAAGAATGCACATGAAGTAAGGAGCTTCATGGGGTTATCCAGGTATTATAGAAGGTTTGTTGAGGGTTTCTCAAAAATCGCGAAACCCATAACTACCCTACAGCGTAAGGGCACTAGGTACGAATGGACAGATGAATGCGATGCCGCATTCACCGAGCTGAAAAGACTATTGACGAGTGCACCAATTCTACGAGTTCCAGATATGGAGAAGAAATTCACAATTTGCACTGATGCTTCAAGGCAAGGTTTGGGTGCAGTGTTGATGTAGGAAGGTGGGGTAATAGCTTATGCGTCGAGAAAGCTAAAAACACATGAAGAGAATTACCCTACTCATGACCTAGAGTTGGCTACAGTGATGTTAGCTTTGAAGCTTTGGAGACATTAACTTGTTGGACGAAGCTTTGAACTCAAGTTTGATCACCAAAGCTTAAGGTATATCTTCACTCAGAGAGACCTAAATGCTAGGCAAAGGCGATGGAGTGAATTCATGAGCGAGTATGATTTTGGGATTTCCTACATCAAAGGGAAGGAGAATGTGGTAGCAGATGCCTTTAGCAGAAAACCAAGACTTTTCTCTCTTATACCTTTGAAGGTGGATTTGAGGGAGAGAATTTTAGGGTAGCTACTCGGGGATAGTTGGTACCTAAAGGTTACAGCGGCACTCCAGAATGGGAAACCGGTGGGACCAAAGTTTGAAGGCTATGAGTTGGAAGCCGATGGTTTGTTACGGTATCAAGGGAGGATGTATATTCCTGAGGAGGGAGATATTAGAGAGACTATCCTTAAGGAATCCCACAAAGCAGTGTATTGTGCACACTCGGGTGTAAAGAAGATGTATGCAGACATGAAGCAACTCTTCTTTTGGGCAGGGATGAAAAGCGACATGGTAAAATTTGTCACTAGGTGCCTTGAGTGTCAGCAGGTAAAAGTTGATCATCACCACCCGGCAGGACTGTTACAGCCGCATGACATTCCTATGTCGAAGTGGGAGGTTATCTCCATGGACTTCGTGGTGGAATTACCTCTTACCTCTCATAGGCATGATGCCATTATGGTCATTGTTGACAAACTGACCAAAACTGCTCACTTCATTCCAATTAAGGAGACCTATGATGTAACACGTGTGTTCATAAATGAAGTTGTTCGTCTCCATGGGTTTCCCAAGAAGATTATATCGGATAGGGATTCCAAGTTTACATCCAGGTTTTGGATGATTTTGCAATCAGCGTTGGGTACTCAGTTGAACCTAAGCACTGCTTACCATCCAGAGACAGATGGGCAAACAGAAAGAGTGAATCAGGTGATGGAGGACATGCTTGGAATGTATGTCATGGATCAACAAACTCATTGGGAAAAGCACTTACCTTTGGTAGAGTTTTCTTACAACAACAATTACCATAGCTCAATTGGGATGCCTCCATATGAAGCTTAATATGGCAGGCCATGCGGGACACCATTGAGTTGGGAAAGGTTAGAGGATCGAGTAATTATAGGACCTAAGTTGATTCAGGAGATGGAAGAACAGGTTGTTCAGATTAGACAACGGTTAAAGGAAACCCAGGGTAGGCAGAAAAGTTATGCCGATGCGCATAGGGTTGACTGAAGCTATAATGTTGGTGATGCAGTGTTCGTCCACATCAGGCCTAGAAAAAGTACCATCAGGTTTGGGAAAGGGACAAAGTTGTCGCCACGATTTATAGGACCCTTTGAAATTTTAGAAAAGGTTGGACCCGTTGCGTATCACCTTGCGCTGCCACCCCATTTGCACAAAACTCATAAAGTTTTTCATGTATCTGTTTTACGACATTATGTAGCTAATGAGTCACATAAAATAAATTGGAAGGAACTGCAGGTTTCGGACGAGGGAACCATCAGGGTTGAACCATTACTTATATTGGACCGCAGGGTTAAACAGTTGAGGCATCGTTTGGTGGACCAAGTTAAGGTCCAGTGGGACCGATATAGCCCAGGTTCTGCTACCTGGGAGGACACAGAGACTATGTGTCATGATTATCCCACGTTATTTTGATCATAACTTCGGGATGAAGTTTCCTGAAGGGAGGGTGTATGTAACACCCCGTTTTGACATTACTACCTGAACTACTATTATATGTTGTATTTGTTTGATTGCGATACCTCGTTGGTTTGACGACACTGTGGACATATGGTTCTATTATTTTGCCGATATATATGTGTGTGTGTGATGATAGTATTATGATCGGTAGTCATGTTTAGATATGTATCATGTGTTAATTATGTCTCATATATGGAAATTACTGAATGATGGGTACATGGATACCGTTACAGTTATATGTCGAAATAATGAATGTTATGCAAAGTGCATGGCGAATAAATGAGTTTATTGTTGTTATGTTATGATGAAATATATGTGTACATGTCGAGGATTTATGCACGATATTCTATATTGTATGTCGAAGACAGACTTACAGGTTGAAACGGCTAAGTGATAGCTGGATCCTACGAGGTAGGAGGGCCTTGGGGACATGGACTTCGAAAGATAAAATGGTATGCGAGTGATGCATTATTTACTTTTGTGTGATTATTATGCTGTTTATTATGATGTATATTATGACATGGGTGGGGTAGGGTTTCAGGAAACTCAACCGCCCAGATTGGTTATACGATGACAGACCGAGTACAAGTGCAACGTTGTTGTTATGTCGAGTAGACATAGTCCCTTGTTCCATCAGGGGGGTAGAGGCTTTACCCACCGTTTATCCCCGAAACGCAGAGTCATGGGAGGGCTGTGCTACGGCGCGCTCCCCAAGGTTGGTGATGATGACTGGTGGTTTCCTGCTGGGGAAGCTTGGTCGATGTAGTCGACACTTCCGCTTACGGGTTCTAGCTGGAACCGGTCATGACTTGACATTTCAGGGTAGTCCAGTAGAGGACAGGATAGGATGTGGAAGTTAATGATGATGTAGGTAGATAGGTGTAGTGTGAAATAGGGGTGAAAACAAGATCTAACTGTAGGTGTGTAAAACCCTTGGTTAGTATGTGTCGTAAATCAGTGATGTATGAATTGTCGTAACTTGGATTTCAGTTAGTTAATGGATTTGTACCTTGCAAATTACGTTTAGAAATTGTGTCAGTAAACAACAAGTTTCATGATTATGATTGATGTATGTGAATTATTACTGTTAGTGTACTTACGCGGGGCATGTAAGCAGTAGTTACGCTTACATAACTCGCCTACATATTTATGAATTTCATGAAATCTTGCTAAGTAATAATGTTAATTATTGTTGATTAATGTTAAAAATGTCGATTAAGGTTAATAATGATTATTAATGTTAATAATGTAGATTAAAGATTAATTATTGTGGATTAGGGTTAATGAAGTCGATTAGGGTTAATAATGTTGATTAATGATTAATTATTGTCCATTAATAATTAATTGTTGTTGATTAATAAACAAAGCTAATGTTAACCTAGGTAGTGACTAATGCAATTGATTAGAATGCTTGATTGATTGTTAATTAGTTTAATTACAACTAAGGTGCAGTTAATATGGGACCATGTAAATAAGTCGATTATATCTTAATTAATTTTTATTTAATTAATATAATTACACATTGATAATAATATGAATTACATTGATAACATTAATATTCATAATTGATAAATTGAATTAGTTGAATTTACAGTTAAAGGGAATTAGCATATTAGAAATATTATAAATCATTGATTAGATGATTAGGTTATTAATAATTAATCAACTAACAATTAGTATTAAGTAATTAATTAAGTGATTAATATGAGTAATTGGACGTTGAATAAGAATAATGATTTGTTAATTTTTATTGAGAAATTTGAGTTACAAAGTCCATGAATATGTTATTTAATAATTAATAAGAGTCCAAGTTGAGGGCTCGACGACTGACATGGGGGTTGAGGAATTTATGATGAAGATAGGGGTAGTAATGGGGAGGAAGAGTCGGCAAACAGGGGGATAAGATGGAGAAGGGAGGAAGATTGAAGGGAGAGCATCTTTACCTTAGTGATTTGGGGGGGGGGGGGAGAAGTTTTTGGAGAGCAAAGATAGAAATTTTAGAGCAGAGCTGAAAGGAGCTGATAGGGGGTTTTTGCTGGAGATGTTCCGAAGGGTATAACAGGTTGGCTTGTACTCGGTTTGGGCTCGGGGGTCCAAAGGAGTACCTTTGGAGCTGGGTGGTCGACGAGACCTCTCCAGTTGGCAGGGTGGCAAAACTGTTTGGGCTGGTTGAGCTTTCAGGGTTTTGGGGAAGGCTTTTGGTTGCAGGGAACAGCCAAGGAAAACAGCAAGGCATTCAGCAAGACAGGGACAACAACAAGGGTGGATCTACTAGCCACTACAAGTATTTTTCAGCAGGTATGTTTATCGTTTCTACCTTGGAAAATTCTGTTTTAAGTTAATTGAAAAGGATTTTATGTTGTTATTATGTCCTATTAATCCTGCACAAACTTAACTGGTAGAGGTAAATATAATAAAATTTTAAAATGCAGCTTTCATTATTTTTAGAGGTATGAAATCTCAACAAAACTAGAAACTGAGAACATAATCAAAACAGAAACAAAACAAAAGAGTTGACCAGAATGTAAACAGTGAAATACTTAGAATTTATTGGGAGATAAGGGAGACCCAGGTTGGGGTCTTACACAGACAAAAAGAAAAAAAACTAGCACATGCATAGCTAAATCAACTGCATGACCATGCAAAGAACTTCCTTCAGCAAGAATCAACGCCAGAATCCAATTCATGAAGGACCACGCACTGATATGCAAATTTATCGGACTTTGGCAAACTAAAAAATCCTTGATGGGATGAATCTCTACAAAATGAAATCCCAAATCCCATTTTGACCTTCATCTTGGATCTAAAGGCTTCTTTACGATCATATTTTCAAGGATCGAAGACAAAGATAGGGTTGTGGATGGTGTTCCATACTTCTTCATCTCAACTAGTTTATTCATTCGCAACTGGGTTGAGAGGTTTAACGCTGATACAAAATATTTCACATGGTCTCCTGTGTGGATTCGCCTTTACTCTCTCCCACAAGATTACTGGGACGAAGAAACCCTTCAAGAAATAGGTAACTCCCTAGGAGAGTTTTTCAAAATTGTCGACCAAACTAGAGTCAACAAGTACACCTCATATGCAAGAATTTGCGTCTACATGCATATAGCAAGGGCCCTGCCAGACTTGGTCGGTCTAGCACATGAAGATTCATAATGGATTCAACCAGTTGACTACGAGCATGTCCCTTTCAGGTGTCGCAAGTGCCATGAACATGGGCACCTTTACAGGGACTGCCCCCAAAACAAGCCTACTCTAGACTCCAAGAAGACACAAGCTACCGATGAGGAGGGTTTCAAGAAGGTACCTTCCAAGCGCCACCCAAATCGTAAGAACCCCATGATCAACAAATCAACAACCACCCCCACTAGTAACAACTTTGATATTCTTGCAGATCAACCGGAGGATTCATAAACCCCACATGCAGAAGACCAACCAGTCACTAATAATCAACACATAGATCCAAGTAAGGATCAAAGTCAAGATCCACAATATCCCTCTTCCTCAGTAGCAGTAGTCCCTCGTGAGGTCCCGCCAGTTGTGGTGAACCCAAATCCAAATGTGGTCATGGATGAAGACATGAGTGATTTAGATTTGGGAGACCTGGATCTCCTAGGACTTGAGGAAGCATGCCGCTGCAAAGCCTTTCATGCAGTCTCATCCAAGCAAATACAACTACTAAAATATGCACTATCCAAACGCAGATCTAAATTCAATGTGGGCATCCAAAATTTCTTGCAAAAGGATTAGAAGAAAACCTCAAGGGACCTTAAGAAACGAGGTAGGAAAACATATTTACAACACCTCAACACTCTTGGGACCAAGCTAGTGGAATAAGGGAAATATGCCCATATTATGGAGTTCTTTCCTTCCAATATTCCCAGTTCCCAATGAATATTATCTTATGTAATTTGAGAGGCATCAACGGTCTCACCAAACATAGAATGATCCGCAGGAAGATACTCCAGGAAAAGCCCTCAATGATCTTAATTCAAGAAACCAAATGTAGTAGTAGTAACCTAGAGACCCTCATGGTGCGCCTTTGGAAAGGAAGAAAAGCAGTGAAAGTGGATGCAAATGGTGCTTCAAGAGGCTTATCGCTCATCTAGATCCCCCAAGAGGTAAACCTTAACGAATTTTTAGTTACGAAAAACTCAATCTTAGCCTTTTTTCATCTCTCGGGAGCTAATTTTCATGGGCGCATCTCAAATGTCTACGGGCCTCAATCCTCGTAGAAAAAAATCAACCTTCTAGACTATATAGAATGGTACAGGAACACTTTCCCCAAAAACCCTTGGATTCTAGCAGGGGACTTCAACATGATCACCACCCTTTAGGAGAAGAAAGGTGGGTGCAGGGTTTTAACTTAGGAAGATGTCAGATTCAAAGCATTCATAGAAAATAATAGGCTAGTGGATGTCGAGACAACCAATGATATATTTACCTGAAATAATCAACGAGGTGGATCCAACCATATAGCTTCAAGACTTGATCGCTTTCTTGTCTCGGAAGATATAGTAGAATTTGGTACAACCTTAATAGCCACAGTTCTCCCCTCTGCAGAACTTGACCATTGGCCCATCAGCCTACACTAGCACAGTGAAAGAACCTCATTTCAATGACCCTTCAGGTTTGAAAAGTTCTGGCTCTCACACGCTGATTTTCAAGAAATTATCAAAAATTATTGGACAAGCTTCCAAATATCGGGCTTCTCCAAGATGTACGTGCTTCAATAGAAACTTAAATGCCTAAAGAAAAATCTGAAAGTTTGGAACAAGAATACGTTTGGAAATATTATCACAGCCAAAACCTCCCTGGATTAGGAAATGGAATCACTCCAACAACAAATGATTATGGAAAGCCTAATAGAGGAAAGAAGCAAGAGGGAAACATAGATCCAAGCTCAAATAGATGAACGTTGCAAGCGAGAGGAGATTCTTTGGAAACAAAAATCCAGAATCAACTAGGTGAAAGATGGAGAACGCAACACAACCTTCTTTCATCGCTCTACCATCCAACACATAATGCATAACAAAATCAGTACTCTCAAGAAAACATATGGCACTAGGGTGGAAATGCATAAGGAGATCGAGTAAGAACTGCTCACTTTCTACAAAGATATCATGTCTCAAGATATTACTAACAGGGCCAATGTCATTGATCAGGTTGTCAATCACATTCCTTCACTCATATCAAATGAGCACAATGCAACTTTGATGCGACCTATCACCCCATTGAAAGTAGAAGTGGTTGTTCAACAAATAGAGGCTCCAGGTCCTGATGGTTTCACCATCAACTCTTTTCATCACTACTGGGACCTTTTAAAGCAAGAGATCTAGGATATTGTGGAAGAATCGTGCAAAAAACAATGGGTTCTTCCAACGCTCAATGCCACCTTCCTCACTCTCATTTCAAAGGAAGAAAACGCTACTTCCCCAAGTAATTATAGACCCATATCTCTTTGCAACATTATTTACAAAATCATATAAAAACTCATTGCTAATTGCCTCAAACCTCTCCTTCCCATCCTCATCTCCCATGAGCAAACTGGCTATGTGGAAGGAAGACAAATCTTATATGGAATCATCATGGCGCATGAATTCATTCATTCCCTCAAATCCACCAAAAATCTTGGCATGCTTCTCAAGCTTGACCTCTCTAAATCCTTTGACAAGCTAAGCTGGGACTATATAGAACAAATCCTCCTAGCCTTTGGTTTTTCCCCTTCATGGACCAAGTGGATTCTTTCCCTAATCTCCACTCCTTTTTTCGCAATACTAGTCAATGGAACTCCCTCGGCTACCTTCTCCCCCTCCATAGGAATCCGTCAAGGAGACCTCGTCTCCCCCTTTCTCTTCATCCTCATGGCTGAAGGGCTAGGGCGTATGCTCAAATATGAATGTTCCTTGCGTCTCCTAAAGTGTTTGTGCTTGCACGACATCCTTGCCCTAACGCACCAACAATTTGTTGATGACAATCTCCTCTTGGGTCACCCCTGAGTGGAAGAATCTATAACTTTGAACCGTATTTTAAAAGTATTTTATGACGCCTCAGGAACCACCATCAATCTTGAAAAATCCCATATCTTTTTCTTTAACACTTTCGTCATCACTCAGAGAAATATTGCCAGAATCCTAGGTTTTACCATCGCTTCCCTCCCCACAAAATACCTGGGAGCCCCCCTAACTAACACTGCCATTAAGCATACTTCTTGGTGAGAGCTCCTTGACAAACTAGAGCAAAAACTATCTTCTTAGACTTTCAAATCCCACAATCTCGTTGGGCGTCTCATTCTCATCAAATATGTCCTACAAGCTATGCCCCTTTACCTTTTTTATGTTATTGTAGCTCCCAAATGGGTTCTAAAACAAATCAGAAACCTCCAACGTAATTTTCTCTATGGAGGCAATAAAAACTGCCTCAAATAGTCTCTTGTCAAGTGGGACACTATCTGCATGCCTAAGTATGTGGGCGGCCTAGGCCTAAGAGATCCTGCCAAAAATAATGAAGTTCTAAGCACCGCAACTTGGTGGAATTGGGTGGCGAAAAATTTGAATCCTTGGGCCAAAATTTGGAATAGAAAATATGCCCCTAATTGGGAGCCACATGATATCATACGGTTCAACCTCTCTACCCATGGCTCTCTCATATGGAATGTTGCAAATTCTCATAGAGATTTGGTTCAACAACATAGATTTTGAGAAATAAGAAATGGGGCCTCTTCCCACTTTTGGATGGACTCCTGGTAGCAAATTAGCTTAAGTTGCCTCCTTTATTTCCCTCCAATTCAGGACTCCATTCAAATTTCAGGAAGGATTATTGTCAAGGACTTTTGGTCAGATAACATTCAACAAGAATTTAGGACTTGGAAGCATCCTAGGGACTAGGGGATACAATACATAATCAGGAAACAAACATAATATGGCAGGAGTTGCAAAAACGTAAAATATGATGTCAGCAAGGACCATATATCATAATATGGGGATACAAACCAATAGGATCCTTTATAGTCAAAGAGGCTTATCAGCTACACACTTAGCACACTATTGAACCGAGAGACCCCATTTGGACAAAAATATGGAACATGAAAACTTGGCCTAAAGTAACCATCTTTTTGTGGCTTGCCATTCATAGACTCTTCCTCACTTGGGACAATCTCATCAAGTGTGGGCTTTGTGGCCCCTCCAGATGCACTTTATGTAACAGTAAGGAAGAGACCATGGACCATCTGTTGGACTCCTTCCCTTTCTCCAATAGTCTTTGGGACAAAATTGCACTTATATGTAGGAGAACTAAACGAGTTCAAGGAAATTATGTTCAGGCCATCAAAAACTGGAATGACAAGCCTTTTCAAAACAACATTCTCAATCACTTGTGGAATTTAATTCCAAGATTCATGGTATGGGAAATTTGGAAGGAACACAATCAAAGACTCTTTGAAGGCAAGGACACAACCGAGGATATAGTGTGGATTAACTGCAAAAGGCACATATTTGAAACCCCTTTTCTCATCGCTTGGGCAAAACAAGACTTTAAATCCATCCAACCAGAAGTCATTATAATGCAAAACTGGGGCATAACTCCTCTCCCACAGAAAGATCATCCTCCCACTAGATTTGGCGTCTCAGCAAGCCCATATAAATGACACCATATGCGCTTGGGTTTCTTCAAAATCAATTTTGATGGGGCTTCAAGAGGAAATCTAGGGCCTGCTGGATTCAGAGGAGTCTTCAGAGACAGCTCAGGAAATATCATCAACCTCTACTTTGGAGATTTAGGCCATGATAACAATAATGTTGTTCAATTAGAAACGCTCCTCTATGGGATTCAAATTGCAATATTATGGTCCCTTTTTCCTCTCATGATAGAAGGTAACTCACAGCTAATAATCTCTCTTGCCAAGAAAATTCAGTGTGGCTCTTAGATCAAATTTTTATTTTTATTTTTGACAGAAACGGTTGAGTAGCTTTGATTATATAAAAAGCGGAAATTACATCGAAAATAGATAAGATTGCTCCCATAGAAGGTTAGCATCCATCACTCTTTGTTCATCTTTCTCAAGCTTATAGCTGTTGTGAAATTTCTCAGTTCTATGAAGACTGTAACACCTTACAAACTGTCCAAGTAGGAGTATGCAGAAATAAAACATAACTAAAGAACTGTCTTTTACAAAAAAACTGGAAACTTGAAATTTCTAAAACACTGCTAAACATTCATAATGTTCCCAGCTTGTAATCTCCAAAAAGATAGTAGAAAAACCAAAAAAATAGAGGTAGAAACATAACGTGACCAAAACAACGAGAAGCCAAACATCGAGATTCTAACGGTGGATACCAACGTCCATGACCGCGCCTTCAGGCTCTGCAATCCCGTTCTTTTCATTGCTGAGGTCAACATGAGTACCAGAGTGTGCCATAATGTTTTTAAGCTTGTCCATCGTCCTGCCGAGTTCCTCAATTTTACTGCTCATAACATCTAAATTTGAATTCTTACGAACCTTGTGGGGATAACAGAGACCCATAGTTTCTTCCACATGCTCCACATTCTCAACAAATTTACTATTTTGGAGCTTGACCTCCACATGGGTTGCTTGAGCTAGGGAGAAGAGTCGGGTTAGACCCATCTTAAATTATAAGTTCTCATTTCTTACCAGACGAATTTGAATTTACGGGTCCTGAATGTGCTTCATGATTTCCCCTAAATCCTACTTGCTACCTTGCCTATGTTCATTCCCACGAAGCCGTCCAAACCCATCCTGGCCATGGAAAAGACCAAGCACAGGAGAACTGACCTGCTCGTCATCCATTGGAATGCAATTATCTCCTTCAGCCAACAGAAGAACCCATTTGGAGGTGTCGAGAGAGATTCTAATGGGTTTGTTGCAGCGCAGACAGTTCGCGTAAACCTCATAGCCCTCCTGTGGACCAGAGATAAGGTGCTCCATGGCAATGCAGTAACCCCCACACCAGACAAAGTGGGCTCGAAAACAAGAAACAAAACGACAGCGAACAAGGCAGAGGCAGATGCGAACAATGGCCATCCCGCCGAGGCTAAAATTGATGTCAAGGTTTTGCATGTCATCCATCTGGCATGTTGTCCGACATCATTTAATAGAGGAGTGTGTGAAGATTCAGTGCGAATCCGGATGGCAGGCAGGAGGCGGGGTTATAGTTCCAAAAAGAATTTGTGCATGGAAGCTGTAGATTAGTAAATCCATAGTAAGGTAGTGAACCCTTGTTCTAGGATGAGAATAAGGGTGAGGGGATCCAAGTGTTATTAAAAATGACATGGTCACAATCTAGAGAGCCATAGGTGAGCCCAACGCCTTTGTTGTCCATGCAATCCGCTTGTCGATTTAGATCTCTCAGCATATGGACAAATCTTACATCTTTGAATTCCTTGTTAATGTTGTTTAGGAGAGAGTGCATCTTAGTGGGAGGACTCTTCCGGTTGTTGACTATATTTCTAGCTTCTCTAATGACAATTAAAAAGTCCCCTATAACCACCAAATTCTCAATACCCAGGTCTCTAGCAATCTCCAGACCTTTGATAAGACCGAGCCATTCCACTCCATTATTAGTCTTTTTTCTAATGCCCCAAGCAAACTTTCTTTCTTTGTTCCCCTTGGAGTCAAGAAGGTACCTTCCAAGCGCCGCCAAAACCGTAAGAACCCCATGATCAACAAATCAACAACCACCCCCACCAGTAACAACTTTGATATTCTTGCAGATCAATCGGAGGATTCATAAACCCCACATGCAAAAGACCAAACGGTGCCGGAGTACACTAACAACTTTCATACCTTGTGCACAAAGCTAGGTATCAAGGACTCTGAGCAGCACCTAGTACTAAAATATCGCAGTGGCCTACACCGGTACATACGAATAAAGATGGATTTCCTGGACATCTCTTCACTCGGATCCACCTATCGATATGTTGTTAAAATTGAATAGAAATTTAAGCAAAAGAACAAGCGCGACTTCGGACCTGCACAGAAGCAAGGCAAGGGAAACTCTGGCTCGCAGAACAACAACAACCAGTCCCAACCACAAGCGAAGAAAGGTAACGAAAAGACAAAGAAGGACATTGGGAAGTGGTGAGAGTTCCACAAAATCCCCTGGCACAACACTAATGAATGTCGCTCAAAACAGTCATTGGTGGCTGAGATCAAAGCTTAAGAATCAGATCCCAGTTCCTATTCTGACTCAGAGCCCAATGTCACAGTCGCAGACAAAGGGAAGTGAATCATTGATGCAGAACCCAGTGTTACTGTTGATACCACACAGATTCAACCAGAGGAACCTGAAGAGTCAGAGGTAGAAGAGTGCCTCTTCCACTCACAGATGTGGGTGAAGGGAATTCCCCTACATTTTGTTGTGCACAGCAACAACCAAAAGAACTTGATCTCAGCAGAAGTCATCAAGATATTGAAGCTACCAATAACACCACACCCACAATCATACACCATTGGGTGGCTAATCCAAGGACGAGGTATCCGCGTCATCCATCAATGTCGCCTACCATAAGTTATCAAGCCCTTCAGAGATGAGGTATTGTTTTATGTGGCCCCACTTGAAGTATGTGATGTTCTTTTAGGACAACCAAATATGTGGAAGCGTCATGCTACATATGAATCACGACCTCACAGTGTCATTGTCACTTTGGGAGGACAACTCTATCAGATAACAGAGATAGTTGCACCTACCCCAACCAAGCAGTGCATGAAGATAATCTCCCACACTAGGAAATTTTCCCTATTCGCAATTGCCACTAAAGGAGAACATCAGATCGCAGAGACATACACAACCTCTGCACATGATCCCTCTACTCAACAGAAACAAGAAGAACACAAAGTCATTGCAGCATCGTCTATACGGGTACCTCTGCAGTGCAAGGCCACGAATTCAAGGTGCTCCTTGAACAAAAAAAAAAAAACCATCTGCACCTATGCAAACCAAGGATAACACAACAACCAAAACTGTTGAACAGCTCCAGTGCATCCATCAACAACAATTACAACCCTTTGATGATGCCAAAGTAAAGTGGCCTTTTCACTTCAACAAATGTCACACCAGGAGCTCAACTCAACACACAGCTCGACATATGATAAGGGATTTGGCGCAATGGAGACCATTGCTTCCTCAGGGGGGAGGAATGATCCAAATGGATATCGTTGGCCACCCACCTATTCCACTAGCTAAAAACAATTTCCCAATTTGGCATTTTCCTAGTAATTTTTCTACAGTTTTTCAGGTCCCAAACTTCCGGGGCCGTTTTAAGGCCCTAAATGATGTTTTTTGGGCAATTTGGGGAACCAAACAATTGCCAACGGAATTTGTTTGGCCCCACTCAAAATTTGTAAATCTCAGATAGGCCTTTCCAATGGGCTACCGAGCGCCCCAAACGAAGATCGTATGCAAAAGTTATGACCCCGAAAAGTTGACTATTCAACTAACCACCTTAAAGCCGCAAACTTTATCACGGTTCATCTTCTAGGGTTGGTTTTTGGATGTTTGGGATTCTTTCCCTAATGCTTATGATAAATAGGTCCTTTTGGCCTCTTTTTGTATTCATCATGGCATGAATGAGCATAGCGGCCACATCTCTTCTTAGAGATAGCTACTACCATTCTAGCTGCTTGTATTTTACAGTCTGTTCTATTTCCGCTATTTAATAGAATATGTGTTTGTTGTATCGTTGTGTTCTTTGCATATATCTATGTATATGATTTTGTATGTGCTCTTTCATTTCATTCCCACATAAATCCGGATCATAAGACCTACAAAGTTAGTCCTTAACAATAATCTTATCGAAGTACAAAACAAAAAACTTACCCCAACTTTCTTGGTACAAAAATGTTATGCTTGATGGGATCTTTGGAAATGAATGAATTCGACCAGGGAACACCTCGTGAATGGATTGTCTTCAAATGTCCTTTTGAGGTCACCGACAATCGTGCCAAAAATGTTGTCATTTGTTGGGCTTGTATTTTTTGGGAATAAGGACTCCACGAAATGCTTTCTCACAAAATATGTCGTTCATGCTTGGGAGATTAGGATTTGACCCAGAAACATGCCCAAACTGCTATGCAACAATATTAAAGTAATCCTCGTTAATGGTGCTAAAAATGTTACTGCTCAAACTAGTACCCTTTCAAGAGGTCACGAAGGTCGATGCTAAGAGTGGCAACTAATAAGGAGATGTACCCATTGTCAACACAATGCACTCTCCTATCTCTTTAAGTCTTGCTCCTTCATCCATGGGAGGCTTCCCAAATGAACTTAGAAGTATATCTATAAAATACAACAACGAGAAACAACTCTACTTCTAACAAACCCTCCTATTAGATTATTTAACCAATGCCTTGTGAATTCAATAGGACATTCAATAAACACTCACAATACTATGAGGTTAGAAGCAATATGAACTAGCACTATATTTTTATGTAATATATGTCAATAAAACTAATACAAAACCAACACCATTTAACTTGTATGAAACTTCAATCAAACTCTTGAAAAATCACGAGTAAAACACCTCTTACCTCTTACCAACTAATATCAAGCTTGTAACCTATTGTAGTAACTTAGGTTGCCAATGTCCAATGCAATGTATGTATGTTCAAACAATTTCGAATATGTTCCAACTTGCAAATTGATGAGTGACTTGATTTAACACTTCAAAATCCCCCTACGGTACCCAACAGTGCTTTGATATGATGTACACACCTCTTCCACCCCCCTATGGATTAACTTCATTCAAATAAATTCCTACAAAATATTATAACAAACTTGCACTAGAGCTACAACGGTCCCTCAAAGTTGACGTCACACTTTTAGGGCCGGCGTCACCCTAGTTTAGGGCCTAAACCAACTACAAAATACACTTTTTGTAATTTTCCGTCCTTTTTGGATTTTCTAATAAGATGAATAATTTAGAAATAAATATAATTAGTAAATATTTTGGATTTTTGCAAGTAAACTCAATACAACTTCAGAGTACAACTACGAAATAAATAGTTTTTTATTTTTTCAAAATATTTGAATTTTAGGGTTTTTACATACACATATTTTTGTATTTTTAAATATAATACATAAAATTTGGTAATTTTGAAAAATAGAATATGAAGGATATAGACCTAGGTCTTATTCCTATGACAATAAGAAAAATAGGGGCTAGTGTTCTCTCAAGGATTGATAATTCAATGCTTGAATGAATCAAGGAAAGGCTAAGAAAGCCTGGGTTATGTTAGCAGTTGACCTAATTAGGACAAACAAGATGACGAGGCCCAAAACAAGAGGGATCCTTCAAGAGGAATGTCTCACCAACACGATTAACCTAATATGGATTAAACCCTAAAATACCCTTACCTTGGATACAAAAGCAATGCAAGACAAGATCTCCAAGATCTATTACACATAATTTTCATCAGTATTATGAATCCTATAACCTAGCATTGCCACAATCCCTGATGAGATTATCTTGGAAGATGAAACTTGTTTTCATTGGCTTGAAAATCATCTTATTTTGAAACCTCGACGCGCTTTTCTCTCTTAGAAACCTACGTCACAACCCCCTCGATGCAGTATGTATCACTGCAACTTGCGTCGATGGCACGCCTTGCCAATACAACAAACTGGGTCAACCCATACAGACGCATGTTGCTCCACTTCAAATTGAATTGACCTCTATACATGTAGAAAATTAGGTCTCTGAGAGGTTTCTAGAGCAGAATTTGGTTTTATTAGCTTTCCGTCCTATTTAATTGTATCTTGCTCGAGTTCCACAACTGTGGGGATACTCTCTCATCCTTTTTCCCTAATCTTCTCAACTCCCCCTTATCCTCATTGTCCTATAAATGAATCTCTTGGCCATGGTTGAGGGGAGAAGGAATTGATAGTAAGCAGATGCTGTAGGAATAGTACCGGAGTGTTAGATTCTTGAGAGCCATTCTTCCAATGCAAGTGTGACAAGTTGGAGCAAGAAGAATCCAACGAAAGGGATCTACGACACCAAGGATATGGTTGTAATTCTTTTTGCTTTGATAATACAATGACACATTTCCTTTCCCATGTCTGATTGTTAATATCATTTATAGTGAATTTCCTTGGTCATTTACTTAGATTAGTCAAGTTGTTTCTATCGCAATCCACTTTGTCTTTGTTTGTGGTGAATCTCTTATAGGTTCTTCGTCCAAGAAGTTGGATTGTAGCAGTTCAAGGATAGCAAGGACAAACTTCGTTCAAGAGGTGAGTTTTCTCTTCTTTGTATCTCATCAATAGTTGATTAATTTAGGGAAAGGTGTGTATGCATTGTCTTGTTTTGTTCTAGATTCAACTCATTTGAACTAGGGAGGTCCACTTATGTTCACACTCGTATACTTATCCGCTAAGAAAATTAGCGACTCCGTTGGGGATCGAATCTAGATCTCCCTTGCTTTTCTTTGGGATTCTCTTATACCTTGTCACTTGTTTTTGTCTTGCTTGTTGAAATTTGGTTTTCCCGAGTCACTCGGTGATCCAGATAAACTCTAACACCTTAAGTCCATTTGGATCCTTTGAGTGTGGGATCCTTTGTCCTTTATCTTTGAGAAAGACTTCACTGTTGTCATCGACATATTTTGGCTTCATATACAACGTGGCATCGACGCACCTAGGCATAGCTTACATTTGCGTCGACCCTGATAGACGCGTTATGTTACTCAACAGACCTCATCGCCTTGCAAATGTTTTCTTTAGGACTAAGATTCCCACTTAAGGATGGACTAGGTGGTTTTCTAAGATGTGTGCCTTACCTATCTTTGTCATACTCTTCTCCAGATTTGTTTTTTCACCCCTTTTCTTGCATCGATTTTGAGATTTGAAGCTTAGTTTGGTTTCTTGGTGAGTCCTAGGTATTCAAGCGGTTGCCTATCTTGTCTTGGGAAATTTCAATCCCTCATAGGGGAAGCTAGGTTTGTGACTCTTAGGAAGCCTCTGGATTACTTTGCTTTGAGTTTCAAGCTTTTGAAGTGTGATGTTGTGAAATCTTTGATTGTTGTGGGCTTAGCTTGAGTTGTTTGAAGCTTGAGTTTTGAGTGTTTTGGGTGACTACGTTTCTTGAGAACTTCTTTTATTTTGAAGATTGCAAGACTGATTGATCTCTTGCATTTTGAATCAAAACAAAGCAAATAAAATCATTCTTAGAATTTCTTGAATGCATTTTTAAAAGAAATCAAAATCTTTTGAATTACTCTTTAACTCCTTTGCTTCTTTGCTCAAAATTAAGAGGTTTTGCAATTGAAAGAAGTCCATTTTTCATCTTAGTTTGTAGTTTTAAGCCTCTTTGAAAAGGAAAAATAAGGAATTTTTTTTTACTTTGGTGTTATATTTTTTTTTGGTTTTTGGGTTGATTGAAAGACAGTTGTTTTCTTTTGGCCTTTGCTTGAGAAGGAAAGTGAAAGGAGTAGTATTGCATTTTGGGAAGAATTCACTTGTCTTAGGAAGGAAGGAAAGATCTCTCTCTCTCTCTCTCTCTCTCTCGTAGATAGACTTCATCGAAGGAAAAGGAATTGCACCTCATTTAGTTCATGCATGATATTGGGATGAGTCCACACCTCATTGGTACACTTAACCATACAAGATAAAATAAAGCAGTAGTTAAGGTACTATCTTTAGCAACTTGAGTGATAGGTTAGAGACTTCTTCCGACATATTTAAGTGTAGGAGTTGTCATTATTTTCCTACACTACAAATCGGGGACCCTGTGGTTCTTCCACGTACCATTCAGTATATAGAACAACCTTTCATGTACTTCACAGTATTTAGAAAGGTTCTTTCACGTACTTGATGGTATATAGGAAGGCCCCTGTCGAACGGTTGTGCATTAAACAACACTGCTACGGATTGGAGCTCTCACGTACCTTATGTATATTGGGATACCATTTTAAGATCCTAAAACCAACTATCATTCATCCTGTTGTTGCAATACACTGAGAACAACACTCGGGGAGCTACTACGAACATAGTGCTAGTTAGTCGAGTAATACGGTTAGGGGTACGGTCCTAATCCTCTCTAAATAGTGCTCTGAAAGATTGGTCCGAGTATTACTATTGGACCCTATGCTATATCGCGAGTTGCGACGACTTAACACTCCTTTGAGGATCCGGATTTTTAACCCACCCGTTACACAAGTTTGCTTGCGACCATTTAGTTTGAGTAGGACTTGCAGTGTGTCTTTTGTTTAGAATAATTTTAGGGAGAGATTTTTGTTAGACATTCTAGCTGAATGACCTTTGAGGAGATCTCACAGAATGCAAAATTTGCCACCCGAATATCCCCCCGCCTGGGAGGGAAGTGCAGGGGCAAACAAAGACCAACCTACTACATCTTTCCCACATGAAGAAGGGGTCCCAATTACTGAATCAAGAGGAGATTATTCTCCCCGTGTAAATCCACCTATCACCAATCCCATGGGACCACTAGTGGTAGCACCACCTTCTTCGCGTGATACATGTTTTCATCATTCACTTGAAGGGTATTCTGGATCCATAGATTGGATATTTACTCAACCTCCAGATGATCCAGTAGCAACTGCTTTTGGTCCATCTGCTCCATTTTGGAGTACTTCCTTAGGAAACGCTATTTCCAACTTCGGTATGCCATCAACTGTTGAAGCAAATCCACCTCCACGTCCTACCGGATTTATCTCAAACGACGAATTATTAGCACCACTTCAGGATACTATATCCCGCATATGGGAACTTGAAGAAAAAGTGAGACATAAGAGTTTTCATCCTTCTTTACCATCCACCTCGAAGTAGTCAATATTGAATACCATACTCATGTTCATTCTTTCACTTTTTCCTCACCGGGAATTCCCGTGCCCATCATGCTCTCTTCTGATCCAGGCCAACCATCATTTCTAGCTATATGGCCTCAAAATCAAATGGCTGGCTCTAGACCTCTTTTGACCTTGATGACTGGGGGGAAACCCTCAACCAATGTTAATTTTGCAATTGAAGCACAATCTTCAACTACAACTCAAAATGTAACTAAGGGGGAACCTTCAGTTAGTGGTCAAATGTAACTGGGGGGAAACCTTCGGTTAGTGGTCAAAATGTAACTGGGGGGAAACCTTCGGTTAGTGGTAAAAATACGACTATCGGACAAACTTCAGTTAGTATTGGCCAAAATGTGACTTGGGGTAAACCTTTGGTTAGTGGACATAATGTAACTAGGGGGAAACCTTTGGTTAGTGGACATAATGTAACTGGAGGGAAACCTTCATTTACCGCTTACAATATGACTGGAGGTCCATATCCAACCATGGGACAACCTTCGTGGGGGCATCCCACGTGGGGGATATCTACATCGGGTCAACCCGCACGTGGTTATGCATATCCAAGCAATCAAAATATGGCTATGAGTCATATCTACCAACCCACTGCTTCGGGGAACCTTCATCCCAGAGTAAACACAAATACCCCATGGAGTTAAAAGAACTTAACGAATATCCCTCCGACTGGACCTCCAACTGGAGGACCACCTCCACCACCCCCACCCCCACCACTTGTCCCACCTCCACCCCCATCACCTGGACAACCCCCCATTCCAGAGGACCCCCTCATTCAGGGGTAAACCCACCACCGGGTCAACATAGTAATATGGGAGGACCTCCACCATATGGCCAACATCATATGGGAGGACCACCACCATATATGGCTATTCTTTACAATCAATCAATTTATGGTCCTACTGGTACTAAAATGCCATATCAATACTACCAGTATCCTCAGCCAAACCGATAGTTACCGTTTTTGGCTACATTAGATTTGCCAAATCTGTCATGTTTGACGAACGATCCCATTCAGCATGGCACTAATTGACCACCTATTCTTGTAAAGATGACATCAGACATACCTAAGTTTGACAATAAAACCGATAAATATCCAAAAAACCACTTGATGACACATCATTTGTGGTGTTCCTCAAAATCCTTAATGGACGATTCTTTCTATTTGAGGCTCTTTTAGAGAACACTCACTGGCACCGCTGCTAAATGGTATATTGAACTACAACCTCATTCTTTCGTAGATTTTCGATCCTTGGTTATGGCCTTTCTGACACATTTCTAGTTACTGATCCGTTATGAAAATGGTACAGACCTCTTAACCTCGCTCCGACAATCTACCTCCACCCATATCTCAGATCATATCCATGAGTGGAGGAGGAGACGTAGGTTAATTAAGGCTCCTATTCCAGACCAATTATTAGCTGATTGATTTACTAAATCATTACTGCCTATTATAGCCAAAGATGTAGCTATGGGTGGGGCCGTTACCGAAGAACAAACCATTGCACGTGCCCAATATTTAGACTTTCTCCATGCTCAATTTGGCACAGTATATGACATAATTCCCAACGCTCCTTGCCCCACCAATGACCCATCCAAACCAACCATGGGATCACATGCCCAAGGCATTGTGGGTTCCGTTCAAATCCAACCTACAACACAATCAACTGGATCACAAAGCCAACTGGTCCTAAATCCAGCTCTGACACAGGCTGGTAACAACACCACAAATTCACCCAATCTTGCTCCGATTGTGGAGGTGAATTCAGTTTAATCTAGTTCATCTAAAAAATCTAGTGGTAAAAAGAAGAATAAGGGTAAATCGAAAAAATATTCAAACCAACAGGAACAAAAAGCCACTCAAGACATAATTCCCAACGCTCCTCGCCCCACCAATGACCCATCCAGACCAACCACAGGATCACATTCCCAAGGCATTGTGGGTTCCGTTCAAATCCAGCCTACAACACAATCAATTGGATCACAAAGCCAGACGGTCCTAAATCTAGCTCTCGCACAGGCTGGTAACAACACCACAAATTCACCCAATCTTGTTCCGACTGTGGAGGTGAATTTAGTTCAATCCAGTTCATCTCAAAACTCTGGTGGTAAGAAGAAGAATAAGGGCAAATCCAAAAAATATTCAAACCAACAGGGACAAAAAACTACTCAAGACACAACCGATCTAAACCAAAACAAAAGGCTAAGTTTCCATGTTTAATGTGTGGTGACGACCACTTCATGAAGGAGTGTCCCCGTCGTGAAGAAGTCCGAAAATTCCTTAAAGGAAATACTCAACCCGCAGTCTTAACCGACCACAACGACAACAGATTGTTGCACAACAACAAACCCCCTTGCAAGGAGAAACATCCACGACTGCTCATGTTCTTATGATACGTAGTGAGACGGTTAGTTGATCCACCAAGGCACATGCATACGACCCCGTTCCAAAAAAAAATTCCAATGGAGGTAATATTGAAAAATTCTCCACTTCGGTGTCCCCTACTCCTTCCCCACAGGGTTCTCTGTCAATAGATAAACCCATGTCAGGTGGAGTGTTGCGCCCACCCAAGAGCACGATTCGAAAAGCGACTTTCAATCCTAATGCCTGGGCTGCCCAAAACTACATCATTGTTAAAGATTTGGCCTAAGCACCCTGTGCCATGTCGACCCTTGACGTATTACAAAACTATCATAATTAGTGTAAGATCATGTTATCTGCCACTGGAGCAGTGGATCCCGAAACCTCCAACATTATTATGTTTAAACTGGAATACTTCAAGCCGAGGCTTTCCCATCAACTAGCATTCCAAATCATTACCAACGTTGCTCGGAAAAACATCCATCGTACTATTCTAGACGAACGAGCCTCTACTTCAGTTATGTCTTTGTCCTAATCGACAGCCATTGGATCCCATGAACTGAACTGATCTCCTACCACCTTAAAAGCATTTGACGGACACATATTTCAACCACATGGACTTTTACAATCCCTACCTATTGAGTTGGAGGTACAATTAAATCCCTACACAAGACACTGCAATCATGAAGACTGCAACCCAACCTCATCACCGCCTGAAATCCAACGGAAAATATTTCCGTGGCTCGATAGACCCCCCTCTGGTCACCGTCCCTCCATAAATCCCGAGATGCAATGAAACCTAGCAACAAAGTTGGCAATAAATCCATGACGAAAGCATGCACTGAAATTCGACCTCATTGCCGCTTGAAAAGCCACCAAACAACAACTAACATCAGAAGACGACCGCACCACCACCGAAAAACCCTCCCTCCTGTCGTCGTCCCTCCATAAATCTCCAAATGCAATAAAAACTGACAATAAATCCATCACAGTAAGTGCCGCCCATGCTTGGGGAGGGATTCCCCAAGCCCGCATCATGCTCCCACCATCCAATAAAACCCCGACACAACTTCTCCCCCACATTAATACAACTTACAAATGTCCCCACACGATTAAAACCCCAACTACAACTTAGGATAAATGGTGCAATACATTTGAAATCTGCCCTCATAATAAACAATAATAATAAACATTACGATTGAATTTATTTACAGCTCCACCAAAATACATTTATGTGGATAAAACGATTGAATTTATTTAGATGTCCGCCATGTGAACACATTTGTTCAATGGAAAACTACATACGAGAAGAATAAGCATATAACGGGAAGATAAATTGGACAATTTGTTCCTGACGTGCTCCCTCCCTCTATCGGTTTGTCTGATGGATTTGTCTGCAAGGCAGACGGATTCCATGAATATTAACTTCATTTTGGGTGTAACATTTAGATCTTCATTTTTAATGTGTATTTCAGGCCATACTTTCGTTGTCTTCTCAGGCTGTATCTAATGCCTGTTATTTTTCAGTGTCATATTTTTCCGCCAAAACTTGGAAAATCCCTCACAGTGAGTGTAATCCCGTTTTGATAACTACACCCAACGCATTTACGATATACCCTCCCAAATTCCAAATTTCATGGCTACCAAGTGCAGTAATGAATTGAAGCGTTATTTTCTGTCATATCACAGATTATATTAAAATAAACAAACACTCCATCATAAATCTCTGTTCTGTTATTTCTCTATCGGTTGCCCCTAATGGTACATGAATTTGGGTTTGGGTTGGGTAAAGTTTTTAATTGTAAAGTTAGTTATAGCGTGGGGGATTTTGTGATATAGTTTATTTGACAATGGTTTTATGGGGAGGAGTGGCCTTCTGCCTGGGAGGTGCGGCCCTTTATTTTTTAGGTTACAGCAGCGAAAGGTAAATAACTGCTCTTCTTCATTCTATTAATTCTGCTTTAATATTCAAATGCTCTGCCCAGAGAAAATTCAGGACAAGCTAGCGATGATATTTTGTACTTGTTTGAATGATATTATCAGGGATGCCACTACTCTCAAGTCTGTGAAGCGGGCGAGCCAAATCAGAGATCTTGGTAAGGAGTTTGCAAGTTTTCTCCTTGATATTATCAGGGATGCCACTACTCTCAAGTCTGTGAAGCGGGCGAGCCAAATCAGAGATCTTGGTAAGGAGTTTGCAAGTTTTCTCCTTGATTAATGTTTAATTTTTACTTTAAAGTTACAGAAAAATTGGAAGCACGTAAAGCTCAAGATAAGATACATACTGTTATATGTTTTGGTTGCAAACAATTTGAAACTGTGTCAATCTTTACAATTCCTCATTGTAAGACTATAGATTAACCCATTGGGAAAACCTGATTGTGGGGTCCATAAGCCTCAATCATATTGGACTCTGATGTGCCTGAGAGGATTGAATTGGCCTCAAGAGACTTTCCTGTATCTTTATTTCTTTTCACAATGGCAAAGATATTGGGACAAACAGATAAGGTCTGAGATAATAGGGATGCTATTTGATTAATACTTATGTTTTGTTATCTGCATGTGGCAAAATCTTTTATGTTGAAGGAGGAAATGGACAGTAAAGGAATATCCCAATAGACTTGTTGACTCCTAAAGCTCGTCTGCCTTTTTATTTAATTCTATATAAACATGTTTATAGTCGATCTGGAACAGAGAAGAGGAAATTTCTTTTATCTGTTGTGCCAAAGGTATAAGATGGATATTATGAATCTAAGTTATATTTTTCATCCAGTTTATCACATGGAGTGAATACCCCATCACTATAGAAATATGTAATATTTTATTTCTTGCAAACAATAATAAATAGAAAAGTGAAAGAAATTCTACCCGATTTTCTGAACCGGACTCTACATTTGCTTTGAAATGAACCGTGCAAGATTGATAGCTCTTTCTCTAGCCATCAGTTATCCTACATCATTGTGAAGACAAGTTGTAGCTAATTGACATAAGTGAGCTTGCAGAAAAGATTCAAGATCAATTTGGTGTGCGCACTTGAAGGATCTAAGCAAGTTTGCAGCTTGTTGCTATAGTGGCTCCAAAAGAAGAGAAGTTGCAGAATTAAATCCATATCATTTAGGTATAGCAAATTCCTCGATTCAACAACCATAAATGTAACTTGCAACTGTGTTTTGTTTGTAAGTTCTAGTATTTGTTTTGGTTACCTGCATATGTGTTTTTGTACAGTACCAAACTGAAGTTTAGTTGAATTGCACATTGTATGCGGGTGCATTTTTGGCTGAGACCGACACCCCTCACCTTTTAAGTTTGAATCTGCTAAATATTGCTTGTAAAGGGAGGAGTTGCAAGAAGACCTCAATATAATTGAGTCTTTGTACTTGGTCCTACCTACACAAGGAGGCCTTAAACTGTCTTCACTATGTCTAATACAGAAGAAACATTAGAGTGTTGAATGCTCTAGTACATACAATTGTAGATGGCTCAATCATAATCATCGAAGACACACTCCAAACTATCATTAATCAACTACGTAATTTGAAGGCCAAAGAGGAAGATGCACAACACATGAATCAACATTATGAACTAGTGCTTGTTTAGAATAACCCCTTGTTTGAAGATGATTCCTATCACCTTCCAAAAAAAAAATCATGTCAGAATATGTTCATAGTTCCAAATGCCAATAGTGTGATCTAGTTGGACATATGAAATGTCAGTGTTTTGATATGTATCCTTGTCATCATTGCAAGAAGCGTAACCATTCTTCAGATTGGCATGTGAAGCCGAAGAAACCTGTAAGAGTGAAACTTGCAGCAGAATATTGTACTGCTTCTTACTTTGTACCTAACATGGGGAACATGATGTCAGGATTCAAGTTTCAAATCCTTGTCCCTCTGAAAACAAACACTCACATCCTTCCTCAAGTAAGTCACATCAAGCGAGCTTGAGCCATAATGAGTTTGGAAAGCCACCAGATTCAGAGATGCCTAAGATGCATGTATCATGAAGACATAAGATATACACTCCATAGAGTACTCATGTCTTTTGTGTCTAGTTTTGACACCATGAGACACTCCTCTCCTCACATTGTTCCTGGCGGTGGGGAATGAAGACCTTTAGTAACAAGCGAGCCAAAACAAGTGAGCCTGTGAAGGGCTATGTTCGTCTGAGCTCCAGAATTGATGGCCATCCTAAAACTACCGGTTTCGAGAGCACCTTCATTTAGTAGAAGCCAGTGCAAGTTTCTAACTAACTTATAACTTGGAAAAATATTCTCAATCTGGAAATGTTCAGCAAGTGGTGGCTTCTCACTTCTTGTTTTCAGCTCTCCAGTTGGTTTGTGGTCATCCTAAAACCACCCTTCTAGAGAACCTTTGAGCCCTCATGCCAAGTTCCAGAGAACCTATGAGTGAGTGTTGTCTCCAAGTTCCAGAGTTTGTGGTCAACCTTAAACCACACACATAGTAGAATATTTCAGCTTCTGCTAGCCCCTTTCAGTTGGTGGTAAGCCAAAACCATCCCTTTAGAGAGCTCTTGTATTTAGAAGAAGGCGGTGCAAGCTTCTTGCTAACTTTCTTGGTAAATGATGTTCAAGCTGGAAATGTTCAGCAAGTGGTAGCTGTCCACTTCCAATTATTCATCTCTCTTCTTTTTCTTGGACTCATATACACCCTTCGTATTAAGGGGGTATTTGTTGGATCCTAATCCTTGGTGTTAGGATTATTGTGCACCGTTCACGTGCAAAGAAGATCAATAGTCATTGAGGTAGACCAAGAGTCACCTGGTAGTCCAAGAGACCACTTAAGAATTTGAACCCAATGGTCATCTCATTGTATATATTGTAAAATTGTTAATGAGATTATGTGTGCTTTAATGCCTATATTTTTTTGTCTTTGCACATAATTGCCTATTTTCCCCAATGGGGGACCAAACACAAAGGAAAAAGCAAAAGACTAAGTTCAGCAATTTGCAGTTGTTCAAAATATATGCCTCAATGCGCAAAAGCATATGTTTCCTGTAGCTAGGAGCTGCTTTTTCAACATAGGCAAGATTTTTTCTAGCACTACATCATTGGAGGATAACTGGAAAAAGTGAAACTTGGATTCCTGGTTTTTTTTGTCAGATCTAGGAGCCTGTCATTGCGAATGAGAAATGCAATTGCATTTCTTCAATAGAAAAAGCAAAGCAATGCTTCCTTCATAAATGTCTTCAATAGATGCAAAGTATAACTTGCAATGTAAATTGCATATTCTATGGAAGACTAGCTACGTTTGCATTGGGAAAAAATTGTGTTTGAAAATCTAAAAAGAAGGTGATTTTCTAAATTGAAAAGTGTTTGAGTAGTTTAATGATATCCCATTTGTAACCCTTTTTTTTGCTAATAAATAAGTGTTGAAACATTTTGTGCATGGCTGAAAGAAAAATGGGAAAAGGAAAACAAAGTTGCCTCTATATATTTGGAACAATTGGAAAGCAAATTTGTTTGTTTTTTCTGTTCATTTTATTTTAACAGATGATGCTTTGAGCAACAAAGAGCCATGTAAAAAAATAATGGGCAAAAAAAATGGCCATGTAAAAGTAAAAGTGAAGATGAAATCAATTAGAGCCATAACATGAAACCAATAAAATCCACACATGATTTTTTTTTGTTAACCGGGCAAAATAACATAGTTTGCAAGATCAAGAACATACTTCACTTCTAAAAGCCTAGTGGCATAAAACTAAGGCATTATCTTTACCAATAGCAGAAACAAGTTCCATATGTATTTTTCTTCTTTTGGTAGTATAGAACAATGCAGCTACATTGAAACTTTATAATAATAGCAATGGGAGAATCAATTGTTTGAAACATACGAACGACCAAGAAGAAAACCATATCAATACCATAACTCTAGCAAGAGTAGGAAATGGATTAGATAATTTGTTCATTCTCCAATTTCGAAGCCAATGTAAGTGACAATAAACATGACATGTTCTAATCCAAGAGAGAAAATAGCAAACACAAATTGGAATATCAATAACATTTGGCATAAAGCTAAATATTTGCTATTAGTATATGAGAAATTCAGAGTATTTTCCATGAAGAGCACTTGGAAAGCCACAGTTTTATCTTTTCATTTTCTTTGCTATACAAGAGATGTTAATAAAATTGCCATTGCTCCAAAGTAGTAGAAAAAATTACTATTTTTACAATGCAAGTAGCTCGAAAGTAGTTTCCACTATTGCAATACTAGCAAAATAAAACTATTTGAATAATAGCATTCTAAATACAACAAGCACAATGAAGGCTATAAAAGCATCATGGTTTGAAAAAAGTAAAATACAAAGCAATTGGCTATGCAATTTCGAAGCCCTGAAATCTTGTATTTCTCAATGATGAACAACACAAGAGACAAAAGCACACATAATCTCATTAACAATTGTACAATATAGCACATTCAATTTGGTCATCAGTCGTTTCCAAAATGCATTCAACTTTATGGACATAAGCAATTTTTGCTACTTCTTTATGGAATAAGCAATTTCTGTTGCTTCTTTACACACTATGCAATGTGTTAGATTATTGCTAGAAAGGAAGATCAATCACAACATTATGATTTGAGGAAACTAGAATTGTTTCTTATTTACCTTTTTTGTGGGTCATTGTCTATTGTCTTTGGTATTTTTGTTTGTTGTTCTTTCACATTGCCACTTTCTGTTACTGGCAATGTCTCTGAAGAAGACACTGTAGGGATGGAATTTTAAATCAATAACAAACACAACACAAACGAAGAAGAAAAAATCGTTTTAGGTTTCTCATGGTACTTAGTAAATTCCAATTGCCTGATTACATTGGACAATCACAATAAGTCAATTACGTGAGCAAAGTACAAACGTAAATAGCTTTACCTTTTTTTTGTTCCACTTGTCGATGTTTTTGTTGGCCTCTTCTCTAAAGGCTTTGTATTGTTGTTTCAATGAAAAAATTGTTGCAATTTGTTAGAATTTGCAATTTGACAGGCATACAAGTTAGGAACATTTATAATAATTTGGAAATCACAACATCGATTATTGTTTTTTTCCTCTTTTTAAATTAGAAGCATAGATAGGAAATTGAAAATCAAAAGAAGTTTTTTTCCTCATTTTTTCTTTCAATTCTTTTTTCTTACTTTTAATGTGTTTGAGTATCTGTCTTTTGATCCATTTTGCTATCTTGATGCTTGGTATTTTTGTTTGGAAAAATACATAATTGAGATTTGTTAGAATCTTTGTTGCTAGCATGGAATGCAATATGCCTAGAAGAGAACAAACTTTAAGTAAACAAAAGAGGGAGTTGCAAATTTGGGCAAAAGGGAAAATTTGCATTTGCTTCCTTTCAATCAACATGGGAAGGGAAAATTAGGAATATTGCTCAGAACTGTTTATTGGCCAATGAAAACAGGACTCATGCAATATGGGAGATTGTTTTTTTTCCATGCAGTGCCAATCAAAGTTACAAAGGGCAAGGCCGTAGATATTTTTTGTTGATTATACCAAGCCCTTCTTCAACTGAAGCAAAATTGGTAGAGGAAAAAATGGAAATGACAAGGTATTAACCAATATAAGACTTATGTCTTGACAAAATATGACTTCCCTTTAGCCAATGAAAATGATGACATCCATAATGCCACTTCTATCTAGAAGAATGACAATTCTCTATTGCTTCAATTGATAAAGGAAATTACATTTCCAAACAAGAGCCATCACCATGATATCACTTCATTATAGAGCACATGGTTAAGAGAAAGTTCCCTGCTCAAATATTTACAACATATATTTACGACATACAATTGTATGTATGGAGAATTTTATTCAAAAACATAGATCTAATCCAAACAATGCAAACAAACATCCAAGAAATACTGTAATAAAAATTACAAAATGAAAGCCACCTGCAATGTTATTTTAAGTTGCAAGAAAGTATACAATTTTATCTATTAAAAAATCTTAAGGATTCTTGAAACAAATTATCGTAAAGGCAACTACTCTTTGGGTTCTTACCAATACATGTCATTTGTTTAAAAGAGAAACCCTATTGGGCAATTTGCTAGGCTCGACATAATTTTTTATTCACAGAAAGTTATGTTTTGATATAGTGCAATTGACCAAAAAAGATATTGGCTTGTCAAGACTTCCATGGCCACTTCTTGTAGCTATTGACACACGACGTTTTTTTTTTCCAATAAGATTTGCTCTAGGTTTCTTGCCTTCTCCTTTATTACATAGAGCAAATGTTTGAAAGAGTAAAAGCAACTACATATTACAAAAGAACTATAAAATACAACACATTAGTAAGCTTATTGGTCAAGAATGGCCAACGTAACTGCAAATCATAGAGCGACTATAGCATTTGTCACATTAATAAAATAGTTGACCAAAAATGGCTTATCCTAAATAAATAATACACTTTTCAAGACTACACCCACAAATTATTTAAATATTTATTATATGTAATGTTTTGTTTAATTTTTATTAACTTTTGTTTTTTAAATTAAAAAAAAAATGGTTGAAATTATAATATATAATTTTCAAAATGTTTATTAAAGTATAATGTTTGTATAAAATGTTTTGATCGACTTTTATTAACTTTAGTTTTTTTGTTAACCAAATTTTGTTAAAATTATGATATATGATTTTAAAGTAATCTTTATTGGTGTTTCTCTTTTATTTAGTTTAGTTTATATTTATTGGTTTATATAGGGTAGTTTTATATTTTCTTATTTTTTTAATGTTTATAAAAATGTTTTGATTAATTTTTATTGATTTTTGTAAATTATATTAATAAATTTTGTTAAAATTATAATATAATTTTTCCTCTTTATATGTTAATTTAAGTTTGTTAAATTATAGCATGTATTTAATTAATGTATGTATGAAGAAGAGTTTAGTTTTATATTTTTTAATTTTTAATTAATTTAATAGAAGTTTATTTTTAGTATTTGATATTGTTAAAGATATTAATAAAAATAAGATTGTTCTTGTTTTTTTAAGGTGGTTGTTGATGATTATGATGATGATTGTTTATTAAAGATTAAATTGATGTATTATTTTTAATTAAAATAATATAGATTTATCTAACTCCGATTAGTAAGAGGAATCAAATTTGCAAACCTTTCACCACTAAAGTGTATCACATATCTCTCTCACCACTATGCTTAGCATATTATGCATATATTCTATTTTTTATTTATTTTAATTTTTATGGGACATATGAACAATTCCCCCCACCTAGACTCCACTATGTTACAACACAATGATGCATGCATTCTTATTTCTTATTTCCTTTTTTTTTATGGGACAAACATATAGTATTTTTATTTTTAAATTGTTGTTGATGATTATTTATTAAAGATTAAATTAGTGTATTCTTTTTTTAATGAAAAATAATGAAAGTTAATTAATTTGTGATAACATTTTTATTTTTATGATAATGAAGATCCCAATAAAACTTTCTACAAAAATTTGGGTTTTCTTGAGTTAATAAGTTGTAAAAATCTACAATGAATCTTAATATCTATGTAGTTAGAATGATGTAGAATAAAGTGTTTTTCATTCTTTACTTTTTTAATGTCACAAAAATAACATAGTTTTTTCTTCCACTATGTGTTAGGTCTAGTTCATCTCTCAATTTCATTATAAAATTTATAAGAGTTTATTCTTTTGTTAAAAGCATTGATATATCGAAACAATGTGATGTGTTTTTGCTAGGGCTTTGCGATCGAATATGGGTATATGCAGGGCTCCCATGGTGTTTTAGGAATTGTCCAACATCCTTTTCACTATGAAGCTCATGGGAATTTGTTCTTACATTGGCTATATTAACCTTCTTATTTGAACTGGTTAAGATAGAGAGGTACTTTTAATCTTTCATATCAGGATTAATGACTTCCTTGTAATATATTAACTTTCTTTTACCCTCTAAATCTTTCGTATCCCACATTTTCGCTTTGAACTTAGATGTGATAGTATTTTGAGGTTGTTGATGTCTTGCAAAGTGGTATTTTTGTCAATCCCTCAATGATTTAACCAAGCCACGACATTCTTATACCATCCTCTCTTGAACCGAAGAGGACCTTGACTAGAATTTAAAGCAATTTTAGGGAGTCTCTGATCTTCCATGTTATTTATCTTATTCTTGCACATCAAGTAGCTATACATAGCGATGCTTTGGATGGGGAGAAGACCCACTTCTAAAAGGAGAATATGATAGGGCGTATTGCTCTTAATTTTGAGGTTATATGTGATAAAACATTTTTGAATTTGCTCAATCTTTCTCTAGTATTCTCGAGATATGTTGCAACACCAAAGTTCATAACCGTACAAGATAATGGGAGTGACGAGAGTTTCAAAAAGAAACTTATTTTTATCCCACGTCACTAGATTTGCTAATTTACAATTGTTTTCTAGGCCAGAGAAAGATTTCCACCCTCCGTTAATCCTTTTCTCAATGCTATAGTTCCAATTTAGCTTGCGATAGATATCAATTCCGAGATATTTGTAGGAGTACACTTCCTCCAAGTTGTTATTGTCATAAAAAAATTAGCATAAGTGTCTTTCTTTGACTTGATAATCATAACTTTAGTTTTATCAGTGTTAATAGACATACCCATGTTAGAGAAGAAATCCTTGAGAATCCTTAATTGATTAAGGTAAGAGGGGCTCATTGCCAAAAGAACAATATCATCAACATAGAGAAGGAGGATGATGACTATCCCAACTAAGGTCATTCTAGTGCAACGTACTTCTTCTAAACAACTTTCTAGCTTATTGATGTAAATGCCGAAAAGGGTAGGGGCGAGGGGGCATCCTTGTTTGAATACAATATTACAATTAATACCTTTCGACCACCCCTCGGTACTCTTCCATTTGGCAATGAATTTCTCGTACAACATTATCATGATAGCTCTCAACTCTAAAGGAACCTATATCTCTTCCAATCTATTCCACAAGTTATTTTTGGGCACTTAATCAAAAGCTTTCCTAAAGTTCACGAAGCAACAAACGATATTGGATTTAATATTACAACAATCTTCTGTGATTATCCTAAGAGTAATGAGTGGTTTGCGGTATAGTGATGCCTTCTAAACCCGGCCTGGAGTTCATTTCACTTACCTTCACTTTCAAGCCATACACTGTTTTTCTTCTCTAAAATGATACCATATAGCTTGGCTAAGAGAGGGCTAATCATAATGGTTCTATAATTAGAGGGGTTATTTTTATCGCCGCTTTTAAAGATAGGATAATGAAGCTCTGAGTCCAAGTAATAGGGAAACCTTACGTGACCTCCAGATTGAAGAGCTTGTGGATGTGAGGGATGAGAACGGTTCCTCCAATTTTTAGGATTTTTGCTTGATATCCTTCAATGTCTTTAGCTTTTACATTTGCTAGGTGCTTGACCCCAAAATCAATGTCTTCTAACGAGAAAACTTATTTCATTGAAAAAAGGTTTTGAGTGTTATTAATGGCATTTGAGGATTTGTAGAGCCTTTTAAGATAGGAATCCCAACCTTTCAAAGCAATCTTATTATCCTCTTTAGTTTTACTAGTTAGAATTTGTCTCCATGACTTCTTAGAGGCCACCTTAAAGAGGTGTAAAAGGTGTTCATGCTTTTTATTTATATAATGCTTCTTTTTTCTTTTGATTAGGGCTTTGTAATTATTTATCTTGCCAATTCTTAGAGGCTTTTTAATCGCTTCCTTAAAAGTTCTTCTGGCATTTTTGTAATCAGTATCATACCAAGGGTTGGTTTTCCTATTATTCTTTTTACCCAAAATGTCGATGGAGAACTTGTTATGATGGGGGAAGAGAGGGTTTTGGTGAAATTATGGTAGAGGTCTTCTATATTGTCTATATTAGAAATAAGAAACAAGTTATTTTTTAAATCATTTATGAAAATATCATCCTTATTTCTATCAAATATCAAATGCTTTTGACTGAGAGAATTGTCTTCTGTGGGATCTCTATGCATAGAAAAATTGAGGGTTACAACTAGAGGTCTATGATCTGAGTCAGGCTCATGGTCAGAATGTCTAGATTTATCATACTGTTATATAAAGGGATATTAGATATGACATATTATGCCATATATGTATGTATGCATGTATGTATGTCCACTGAGACCCTTTGGTCTATTGGACCTTAAGAAAAGTGAAATATATTATTTGTATTTTTGAAAATTAAAAAGTTGAGAAAGAAGTGTTCCCATAGTTTTGACAAGTTAGAAGATCACGAAGATTAGAATTATAGCAAAGATTAGGAAATTGTGATTGAATGTGTGTGTACGTAGGGAACTCTAAAAGAAAGTGAGGTTCGTCCTCAATGCTCATAGACTCATAGAGCTGGCAAATCCTTTCCTCCCATGGTGTTTTAGTAATTTTCCATCGCCCCGTTTCAGTATGAATCTCATGGGAGTTCGTTTTTATCTTGGCTATATTAATCTTATTCTTCGAACTGGTTAAGATAGAGAGGTACTTTTGATCTTCTGAATTAAGATTAATGACTTCCTTGTGATATCTCAATTTTCTTTTACCCTCTAAATTTTCCTGTCCCGCAATCTTGCTTTGAACTTAGATGTGATAGTATTTTTGAGGTTGTTGATATCTTGTAGAGTGGTATTTTCGTCAATTTCCCAAAGATTTAACCAAGCCATGGCATCCTTATACCATTGTCTCTTGAGTCGAAGATAACCTTAGCTAGAATTGAAAGCAATTTTAGGAAGTATGTGGTCTTCCATGTTATTTATCTTATTCTTGTACATCAGGTATGTAAACCTAGCGATGCCTTCGATTGGGGGGGGCGCTTCTATAAGGAGAGTATGATAGAGTGTATTGCTCTTAATTTTGAGGTTATACGTGATAAAATGCTTTTGAATTTGCTCGATCTTTCTCTAGGATTCTCGTGAGATGTTGCAACCCCAAAATTCACAACAGTTCAAGATAACGGGAGTGACAAGAGTTTCAAAAAGGAACTTTTTTTTATCCCACATCACTATATTTGCATATTTAAAAAAAAAATTATAGGTCAAAGTAAGCTTTCCACCCTCTGTTTATCATTTTCTCAATGCTATAGTTCTAATTGAGCTTGTGATGGATATCAATTCCGAGATATTTGTAGGACACTTCCTCCAAATTGTTATTGTCATAAACAAAATTAGCAATAGCATCTTTCTTTGACTTAATAATCATAACTTTAATTTTGTCGGTGTTAACACACATACCCATGTTAGATCAAAAGTCCACGAGGATATTTAGTTGATTACCAAGGTCAAAAGCGCTCCTTAGTGTTGCATATTTCAGAGTTTTCCCACCATCAGAAGACTGTTGCGAATTACATCAACAACCACCAAACTACTGCCAACTAAAACAACGTCAGTCCTCTTCCAAGTGTCACTCCAAACGTAACTATTTTGGTTCTGTAAAAGACATTGGCATGGCTTTGATGTGCCCGACCCATGCATCATTTTAAGACTTGAAACGGCTCAGAAAAACACTCATTTCTTGCATGTGTGGAGTCTGAAGGTGAAGGGAGGAGTGTCCAAAATTGTGCACGTATCTCTCCTTCTATACCCGATTGTTTATAGCTTGGTCGAATATTGGCGAGAGGAGGATTCGATCCGGTGTCGATGGATCCATCTACATTGGTCGTTGTCCAGGTTTGGATATTTTTAACTTTGGAGTTGATATAACTGAACTAAGCTAAAAAAAACAGTGAGGATATTTGATGTCTGCTGATTGTATATGAGGATTTAATCCATGCCTTTAACGTCTGGTCGTGAAATTTTTCTGTTGGTCAAGCAAGTGGAAATCGGTTGAAGAAAGGTTGAGTTGGTCCATTTTCGGCCACACAGTGCAGATTTTGTCTAGAAAAGGAAATTCATGGTCCTAATCTCCTCTAACTCACTCAACAAGTATTTATGGTCTAGAGAGAGAAATTCATGGAATAAGCAACAAAAAATTAATTAGATGAAGCACAACTATTAAATATAGGAGGCATAACACTGTCTTGCCTTGGAAAAAACTCCTCTTTAAATATGTTTTTTAATTTTATGTAAATTTATGTTACAGGCAGGTAAATATGTGAGGTAATAGACTTACCATTTTGAAAGTAGTATAAGCCAGCAAGCAAGAAGAAAATCCTAATATAAGGCAGAATAAACACTAGTATTGAGGCAAAAAAGAAATAAATTAAGAAGTATACATCTCCAGTTTTGTATTATTACAGTGGATGGTTGTGTTGTAGTTTCCTTTTAATACAAAATATATTTTCTTGTTAAAAAAACTATGTTGTTTATTATCTATTGTTACCCTTAAAAACATTATAACAATGTAATGAAAAAGAGAGAATAAGAGTAAGATAAAGTATTATGAAGAGCTTGTTAAGTGCAACTTATAAGATTCAAATGATCTTTCGTGTCTAGTTAATTTAAATAAGAAATTAACATTCTTTTTATAACCATAATATATAAACTTTTTGATATTAAAACCGTTGAAGAGATTCAACCTTAAAGCTACATATCAAAGATTGTTCTAGGCTCTATCAACTATGGAATTTCTTCCTAAAATTTTCCTTTGTATAGATCCAAAAATTTAAATCTAACAACTTCTCATAACACTTACAACTATAAACCTTAACAAATAGTCATAACAAAAAAAAATGAGTGAAAAATATCATGACATCATAAACATCAGGTAAAAAATGTGGCCGCTATGGCCATCCTCCTTATGTTCTTCTTTAATTCCAAGTTCGTAAGTTCTAGTTGCTTTTATGGTTGATCTGGATGGTTGTTGCATAATGTCGTCTTCCATTAGCTTCAAACCCTTTGAGTACTCCTTATGAGGCTATTCTTCTTGGGACAAAATCCATATAATTTTAGAGTGCAATTTCGAGTCACTCAACAACTTGTTTATTTCCCCCTGCTCCCAAACTTTATTCTCCAACACTTCGAGCTTGGATATTTGTTGGTCAATGTGACTATTTATGGCATCAACTGACCCTTTCAAGCCAACCATTCTAGAATTCAGATGACACATCATTCTTTTCAATTCATGTAGTTCGCCCAATGCATCTCCCCTCGTTGACCCCCACCCGATCCCTGGTTTAAGGGGCTAGCCATCTTATAAAATGGATGAGAGAGCATGGGACCTTCAAGCCAACACACATAATCCACACCAAAAATAGATGGTAGACCATGACACTTCACATAATTAACATATCTCACCACCCTCCATATACCCACAGAACTGTTATCCTATTACATTTACCTCCACAAGGAAAACACAAAAGGCTTGTTTCCTTACCTTTATGTCCAGACCAAATGAATAAGGAGACTCCACCACCTTCCAAGGTTATCGCATTCCAATCTAACAACATTATAGAGAAGGCCGCCACACTGGGTTTCTCCACTAGAGATATGCTACCCACACTAGAAAAACAAACTGGAAATGCCACAAGGGGACTAGCAATCAGGAGATGAAGAAAGCAAATGAGGGAGCCAAGAACATAAGGGAGTGTTATGGCTCCCTTGATTTCCATAAATCATGAGTGCACTCCATTATGATGGTTGTGCCACCAATTTGCCTTCATGGCACCACTTGTTATGTTCATTAAAGCGAGGTTTTAGATTTGACACCTAAGATTCATCCTAAATAACTCCTAGAGGAGCCACTAACATAGAGGTTAGTCCCCAGCAGGGATGGAAATTGACGGGTAAATTTCCCGTCATAAGGCAATATACCCATCAAATACAACCAAAATTCCAGGAAAACCGTCAACAAATAGCTTGAAATGTGTAAAACTTTCATCAATTTTGTTAAAACGGTTAAATTTTATGGGTCATATCAGTTTGAAATTCCATCCCTGGTCCCTAGTTTATATCAAGATACCTTTGTCCAATTTTATAGCCTCATTTGCAAGCGAGTCAACCGAGATGTTTTTATATCTTCGGATGTGAGTGGGGGTGACTTCATTAATGAGACTAAGATACCAATTTATATGATCGAAGATTTTGGAGAGTATTGAGCCCTCTTTTACCACCCTTTTTCTTATTTACTGGAAGAATAGAAGTGAGTCTCCCCAATTTAGAATTTTTTGAATCCCTCAACTACGGATGATTTCCAAACCCATGAGTAGAGTATGTAGCTCTGCTTGATTGTTTGTCGCTCTGTCAATTCCCCATGAGAAGGTCATTTTTGTCTTTCCTTCGAAGTCCATTTGGACTCCCTTGCACTTGTTGCACCAAGAAAATCAACATTAATAAAATAAAATGCATGAATTTTCAAGAATTTGAGAAGAAAAATAATATAAAACACTAGGAAGAAGGAATACATTGTCTTTGTGATGTCAAAACCATGGAAAATAATAAACATTTTTCTGTTAAAATACTTTCTCTATATATATTAAGTTTTAATTTTAATGATGAAGATAATGGTGGTGGTGGTTAACGTCCACTAAGACCAACTTTGGTTTATCGGATTTTAAGAGAAAATATTACTTGGATTTTTGTAAAAAATTATTCCTATGCTCAGAAAGCTTAGAAAGAAGTGTTCCCAGGTCGCCACAATTTTGCCATGTTAAAAGGTTAGGAAGGTTTGTGTTGTAACAAAGATTATGAAAATACAATCTAATGTGGGTGTATGTAAGGCACTCTACGAGAAAGTGACTTTCATCCTCAACACTCGTAGTCTCACAAAGATTGCAAATCCTTTCCACCCATGGTGTTTTAGGCATTGTCTAGTGTCATGTTTCACTATGAAGCTCTTGAGAGTTCATTCTTATCTTTTCTATAGTAATTTTCTTCTTTGAACTAATTAAAACAGAGAGATATTTTTTGTCTTCCAGATTAGGGTTAGTGACCTCCTTATAATTTCTTAAATATTTGTAATGTTTTTAATCTTTATAATTTACTAGTTTATAAAAATAAATATTCTCTCATTAATCGTTTTAACATATATATAAATATTAAAACTTCATAAGATATTTGGTGGTTGGTATTTTAGTAATGTTAATGCTAGGGGAAGACCGATGGGGCTGGTCAGTGGTTGGCAGTGTCAAGGTATGAAATGTATTAAATCATGTGCCCTTGATTCTCGTTTGGGTACAACTCTTTTTTCTTAAGAGTTGGGTTGGGGGTATTGCTCCTAAATATCTATGGTCCTTATAGCGATAGATTAAATTACTGGGAGAATTTGTTTTCAAAAGGATTTATGAAGCAAAATGATCTAATCCTAGGTGGGGATCTAAATTTTTCCTTGGGTCGTTCTGAGGTTTGAGGACCAACAACCTAGGCATATATTCTCTCAGAATTTATTTTGATAAAGTTGGAGGAAGGTGGTTTGTTAGACGTTGAACCAATCAAGCTCAAACCTACTTGGAGCAATAACCGGGTGGCTCCAGATAGAATTGGGAAGAGATTGGAACGGTTTTCGGTGGCAAAAGGTGTAATGGTTTCTCTAGTCATCATTTGATAGTGGGTTAGTGTGGGGGTGACTTTGATAATTTCCTAGTGGTTTTAGAACTGGAAAAAGATGAAACTAAACCCTATATTCTTTTCAAACTAAATTCTTCATGGTTGTCCAAAGCAAAATATGTACAACTCATAAAGGAAACTTGGGTCACTTTTGATGGAAATACAGTAGAATCGACATATATCCAGTTTGCAAAAAAAATGAAAAGGGAAAAGGAGATTCTATTGGATAGGCCATAAGATGGAAATCTCAAGAGGAAAGAGAGATTAAACATACCGAGACGAGCTTGGTTGAAAAGTATAGGCCGAAAGGATTTGGGATCCTCTATGAGGAAACAAGGATTGAAATAGAGGATTTGGAACAAAAGAAGAGGAATATCTTAGGTTACATAGATGTTGAATGCAGATTAAAGAGCAGGGATTTATGGCTATCTATGGGGGATGAAAACATGAGATTATCACATATCATTAATGGGCGTGGGATTGGCGGATCTTCTTTGGTGGTGACGAGCAGTATGGACATTTCATTGCCCTTCTAAGTCGAAGATCTTTATGTGGTTCGTGTTATCTAATAAAGTCTTGACGTGGGATGTCCTACAATGGAGGAATAGGGAGGGGTTGGGAAAGTGAAACCTATGTAAATCATACGAAGAGACTAACTACCATCTAGTAGTGTCTTGCCCCTACTCGAAGCATGCATGGAAGGAGATTGATTTACAAATTGGGATGCGGGTTATGAGTCATGGTTCTTCAGTGGAGGAAATTTTAAGGCTCTGGTGTTCCAACCAGGATTTAAAAGACTATAGAGATTTTCCCTTATAATCATTTGTTGGGATATTTGGATAGCGAGGAATGCAAGCCTATTCGAAGATAAAACTATTCCAACCTTTCAATGTGCACATCAGAGTCTAGGAATCTTAAAAAACTTTTCACAAAGGAGGAACAATGTATCTAAGAGAGTGGTGAAGGAGGAAGTGAATAACGAAAATTATCCAAGGTATTTTTTTGATGGGGCTGCTCAGGGAGAGCCTAGATCCTAAGGAGTTGGTGGAATTTTACATAGGACAGTGGAGCATAGCTTCAGATTCGGATCCGGATTGGGAATGGGAACTAATAATTTTGTTGTGTTAAGTGTGCTTAGGTTATTGTTGTGGTTGGTTGTAGAAAAGGGCATAACCCGCTTAAGGTCTTCGGGGAATCAATGATTATAATTGGATGGATTAATGGAGAGATACATTGTCACAATCTATTTCTGGAACCATTACTTGATGAGACCAAAGGATAAAAACACATTTGTGAGGCGTATCCCTCTCCCATGTTTACAGAGAAAGAAATAATGAAGCATATGCATTAGCAAAGGGGGGGGTGGCTATGCAGTCCGGGAACTGGTACATCATTGAGGAAAATTCTAGTGAAAGATCATGGTATTATCATTTGCCTTTACGTGACCTGAATAGATTATTCTTCAATGGAAGATAGTTACGAGTATGGTTCTTGATTTTGTCTACTTGTTAATTCGCAACAGTATGGCATGATCTGCTCAGATATTACAATAAGTTTTTAGGTAAATGTCATGAACAATTTTGATACAATGCAAAAGTTGATCCTAAATAGCAAAAACAAAATTTTATAGAAACAATATAAGTTGAGTACTAGCGGACATGGTCAGGAATTTTTGGATGTAAGAGTTGGGCCCTAAAGTTATAGGTGGAGGAGAGCAACATATTCTTCCAATGTAGTTGGTGGCAACAATCATGCTTTTGTTTTTACTTCTAGATGATACTTTTCAATTGAGAGTTGATTCAATGAGTAGTAAACGATATTAATGGGGGTTGTTGTTCTCTAATTACGTTGGAACACATTTATGGTCTTGGTCATTTATTTATTTAGTGGTACAATGAGCAATAAATGGCTTAGTGGCACCATGGGTTTCAATGTAATAAACTAATCATAGAAGTAGCTCCAATTGTTTTCTTAATCGGTTTAACCATTCACCCAAGGAATCTTTTTGGCAAGGAGGCCATATGTCATAGGTCCAAATCCAATCAGGTTCTCAATATTACCAAAAACTATTGTGGTTGGCAATTGAGACACCTTTTATTTATATATTTGGGGGTAAAAAAGGGGATCTTGTGAGGCTTTCCTCGGGAAAAAATTAATCATGGAGGAGTGGAGTGATGGGATTCATTTAATGATATCATCCTCCATGGGCTTTATGGGTTGAGTAAAATGTATCTTATATTGAAAATCATTTGTTAATGTGTTATTAATTATAGGTGCATATTAGAGTTGTATAGGGTTTTGCTCACAAGGGAAGCACGTGTAATAGATTTATGTAGTTATCTTGAAGAAGAATAAAGTATATCTAATGATGCAGTTACTATCTCTCGTGTTTTTGTGCATGTTTATTTGGAATATTTAGGGGTTTAAGGTTAATATCAACAATGACTTTGTGTCTTTCCTTATATTTGTAGTTACATATTTTGGAAGAAATTTGTTGAAATATATAAAGGATGACATTCATGTTTTTTGTTATTCACCTATTTATTCATCTATGTTGGTAGTTTTCTTCCAAATTTCTCGAATGGTATTGAACATGACATTGATACATTTTTTTGTTAAGCAAATGTTTACCCTCCTCATCTTCCTATTGAGAGCATTGTTTAACCTGTCCTCCTATTGATCACAATATGGGATGGGACTTTTAACATGAAATAAACTACCCCCAAGCACACCAACTTATCTATAATATTAAAGATTGCAATGCTCACCTTAATTCACTAGATTGTAAATTCTCCTAAGGACATTGTTGTCTTTATTTCGCATGTTATCCTTGTTCCATTTGTTATCCCAACTTCTTTCGTAGTCCCTTCCTAGACCATTCATTCCCAAATAAAAAAAGAAGGCTCAAACTTTACTTTGAAGAAACATGAGAGAGAACCCATTGATTTTACTATTAGGATAGAAGTAAAGGCAGAATACGAACTAGTTTTTTACTATGTGATTATTGAGTGGGGAAAAAGAATTATTGCCTTAAATTTAAATGACACCCTTTGGGGAAAACAATTAACATTTTCTGGTATGGTTACACTATTTGTAACTATCAGTATGAAGTGTTTTTATTATATTTTGCTTTATTGAATTGTGATTTTGTTGAGGCGTAAAAAAATTTGACTGTACATGATAGTTACAAACTTACCTTACTTTGCCTTGCCTACGATATATGGGTTGTTAATAGTTTGATGATGATATAGATTTTATATTGTTCAAATCAATAATATGTGGTTTACTTTGATTAGCCACGATTTATTATTCATGTTGGTTGGTGTGATCCGGATTTATGTGAGAACGAAATGAAAGAGCATATATATATTCACATACACGTATATATGGCAAGAAACACAGCTATCCAGTAAACACATATTCTATTAAATAGCGGAAATAGAACATACTGTAAAATAAAATAGCTAGAATGGTAGTAGCTATCTCTGAGAAGAGATGTGGCCGTTATTCTCATTCGTGCCAAGTTGAATACAAAAAGAGCCTGAAAGGGCCTATTTATCATAAGCACGAGGGAAAGAATCCCAAACATCCAAAAACCTAACCCTAGAAGATGAACCGTCGTAAAGTTTGCGGCCCCAAGGTGGTTAGTTGAACAATCAACTTCCCAGGGTCATAACTTTTGCATACGATCTCCATTTGGGGCACCCGATAGCCCGTTGGAAAGGTCTATCCGAGATTTACAACTTCTTACTACAAAAAATACATGCCATAGGAAACCAATTTCCCCCTTGAACAGCCAAAAAACGTCATTTAGGGCCTCAAAATGGCCCCGGAAATTTAGGACCTAAAAAACCGTAGAAAAATGACTAGAAAATTGCCAAAATGGGAAATTGTTTTGAGCCAGTGGAATAGGTGGGTGGCCACCAATATCCATCTGGATCATTCCTCCCCCCTTAGGAAGCAATGGTCTCCATTGCGTCAAATCCCTTATCATATGTCAAAATGTGTGTTGAGTTGAGCTCCTGGTGCGACATTTGCTGAAGTGAAAAGGTTACCTTACTTTGACATCTTCAGAGGGTTGTAATTATTGTTGATGGATGCGTTGGGGTTGTTCAACAGTTTTAGTTGTCTTTTTATTCTTGCTCTGCACCGGTGTGGATGGTTTGTTTCTGGAGGATCACCTTGAATGCGTGACCTTGCACTGTGGAGGTACCCGGCTAGACAATGCTGCAATGACTTTGTTTTCTTCTTGTTTCTGCTGAGTAGAGGGATCATGTGCAGAGGTTGTGGATGTCTTTGCGATATGATGTTCTCCTTTAGTGGAAATTTCTAATAGGAAGAATTTACTATTGTGGGAGATTATCTTATCGCATTGCTTGGTTGGGGTAGGTGCAGCTATCTCTGGTATTCGATAGAGTTGTCCTCCCAAAGTGACAATGACACTACGAGGACATGATTCATATACAACATGCCGCTTCCACCTATATGGTTGTCCTAAAAGAACATCACATACTTCAAGTGGGGCCACATCACACAATACCTCATCTTTGAAGGGCTTGATGTTGTATGGTATGCGACATTGATGACTGATGTGGATACCTCGTCCTTGGCTTAGCCACCTAATGGTGTATGGTTGCGGGTGTGGTGTTATTGGTAGCTCCAATATATTGATGACTTCTGCTGAGATCAGGTTTTTTTGGTTGTTGTTGTCCACAACAAAATGTAGGGGAATTCCCTTCACCCACATCTGTGAGTGGAAGAGGTGCTCCTCTGCCTCCGAATCTTCAGGTTCCTTTGGTTGAATCTGTGTGGTAGCAATAATGACACTGGGTTCTGCATCAATAATTTGCTTCCCTTTTTCTGTGGCTGTGACATTGGGTTCTTAATCAAAATTGGAACCGGGATCTAATTCTGAAGCTTTGATCTCAGCCACCAATGATTGTTTTGAGCGGCGTTCATCAGTGTTGTGACAGGGGATTTTTTGGAACTTGCACAACTTACCAGTGTCCTTATTTGTCTTTATGTTACCCTTGTTCCCTTGTGGTTGGGATTGGTTGTCATTTCCCTGTCCCGTGTTCTACGAGACAAAGTTTCCTTTGCCCTGCTTCTGCGTAGGTTCGAAGTCGCGCTTGTTCTTTTGCTAAAATTTCTACTCAATTTTGACATCATATCGATAAGTAGATCCAAGTGAAGAGATTTCTAGGAAATACATCTCTGTTTGTATGTACTGGTGTAGGCCATTGCGATATTTCAGTACTAGGTGTCATTTGGAGTCCTTGATACCCAGCTTTGTGTGCAAGGTATGCAAGTTGTTGGTGTACTTCAACACCGTTTGGTCCCTCTCTTGATGCAGAATGGTCCATTTTGTGTACTGGTCATCATAGTTTCCCACAGGGTAATATTGCTCCTTAACAACATCTATAAAAGAGGCCCAAGTGGGATTGGCCTCAAACAATCCGGACTCGTCTAATGAGTTTTGCTCACAATAAGTTTCCCATCAATTTTTGACATGGGGAACAACCTTGAGGAGCGCAAAGGTGATCTTTTTCCTGTCGGAAAAATTGTGGACAGAGAAATACCCTTCTAGTAGATTCAACCATTTATCTAGGGCATCGAAATCGATTTGGCCTTCAAATAAAGGGATATCAAAGTTGACATGTACCTTGAAGGGAGTCGCATCTCTAAAATGGTTGGTCGTTGAAGGTGTATTTGTCGCCGTCGGCATGCATCGAAGGATTTGGGCGAAATTATCCATCATCTCGTTCCTCTTTCATGTGAGAGATTCCTTGAGCAACAAATTGATAGGATATCCTGCTCCTTCGTCTCTCTTTTCTTCCGCCATGGGAGGTCGTTCGGGGTGGTGAGAGTGATCTTCCCCAAGTGAAACTAGTTCAAGACCCAACTCTCTATATCTTGACTTCGTCGGGGACATGCATTGAGAAACAATCAAAGAGCAAATTGCTCTGATACCACTGATCCAGATTTATGTGAGAATGAAATAAAAGAGCATATATATACATTCACATACAAAAATATATGTCAAGAAACACGACTATATAGTAAACACATATTCTATTAAATAGAGGAAATAGAATAGACTGTAAAATAAATAAGCTAGAATGGTAGTAGCTATCTCTGAGAAGAAATGTGGCCGCTATGCTCATTCGTGCCAAGATGAATACAAAAAGAGCTCGAAAGGGCCTATTTATCATAAGCATGAGGGAAAGAATCCCAAACATCCAAAAACCTAACCCTAGAATATGAACTGTCATAAATTTTGCGGCCCCAAGGTGGTTAGTTGAATAGTCAACTTCTCGGGGTCATAACTTTTGCATACGATCTTTGTTTGAGTTGCTCGATAGCTTGTTGGAAAGGTCTATATGAGATTTACAACTTTCAGATGGAGGCAAATGCATACTATTGGAAACCGTTTGCACCCCCCCCCCCCGCCCCCTCCGGAGCTGCCAAAAATTGCCATTTAGAGCCTCAAAATGGCCCCGGAAATTTAGGACCCAAAAAAACGTAGAATAATTACTAGAAAATTGCCAAAATGGGAAACTGTTTTGAGCCAGTGGAATAGGTGGGTGGCCACCGATATCCTTCTGGATCATGGTGGTTCAGTATGAATACATATTGTAAATGGATAAAATAGATGTAACCAATGGAAAACGATGTGTTTCTATTTTGGTCAAATGCCTACATTTTTAAATGTTATGACTATATTTGAGAAGCAAAAGCGATGAAAAAGCATTTATTTCATGTTATAAATTGCATAAAATGATTATTATTGAGTCTCAAATCCAACCATGCATGTTAGTTTCTATTGCGCAGCATGATTTGAAATTGAAAAGTCTCTTTAGGACATGGAAAATATTATTGACTTTGGACTTCTTGGGCCCAAGCATCTCATGTTAAATTGTTTGAGTCCCTTGTGCTAACCGAAGCTTAGGAAAACATAAAATCCTGAACCGAATGCTTTACCCGAAGTGGTTTTATGTTATTTACTATTTATCATTCTTTGAGAATTCCATAACTTCTTCTTTGTTCTAGGTTCTCTGTAAAAGAGAAGTGAAAGAGAGAAAAAAGGATCACTCTTTCGGGTATGTGTGTGTGTGTGTGTGTGTGAATTTTACACATTCCATTTAAGTTCAAGATGGGAATTTCATGCTTGGTTGTAATTACAAATAGCATGTTTGTGTGGTTTTATGCCGAGTGAAACTCACAACCCATGGATTAAGGTTTAAGGCCTTTATTGTTGGTATAAGTATTATTGCTAACTAGCGAGATGTGTGCATATTTATTCCTGCTAGCTTGTTTTGGTCAAGTCATCCTTTATATATTTCCTCTATCCATTTAGGCATGTCATTCCTTTCATAAATTTCTTGGCTCTAGCTTGTGTGTGTTTTTGGAAACATCCAAGCAACTATAGCCTACAGACTTGTATCTATACAATTTCGTAAATGTCCTAAGCAAGGAGCTTTTTTATATTCCAAGACCTTCATTATTGGAGTCTTGCAATATCCATAATATTTCCTAATGCATCTCCTATAGATTTTGATATTGAATGCATTTTTTATTTGTATTCCCATTGAAGCATTATGGTAAACATAATAAAATTGCATAGTATCATGTCTTATATTTTCAAATTTTCATCTAAGTTGTTTTTTTAAGCTAGATTCAATTGAATATTTTTGTTATTTATTTAGCTTTGTCTATGCCTATATTTTCAAACTTTCATTCAAGTTTTTTTTAAAGATCTATTTAATCATTTATTTTTGTCATTTGTTTGCTTTATTTAATCATCTATTTATGTCATTGTTTTTCTTGCAATTTTTATACATAAATAAAACATACAAAAGATTGTGTGTGTGTTCAACAAATAAAAACAAAGATTCGATTTTAATTTAGTATTTGTGTTGTATATTTCAATTTAGTTCTTTCTCACCCATAAGATATATCAATATCTTAATGTTTTTCTTATTTGACTATAAAATACGAAATGCAATCCTACAGAATAGATTAAAAAAATTTCTGCACTTTAGTTTCCTTTATTTCATTGCTTCAAGATTTACGTGAGGAAGAAAATACCGTGGCTTCTATATTTATGTATTATAGGTTGCTTCAATTGAGTATTCCTGAGGCCCGAAAAATAGTTTGAAAGTATACAATCAATGTTCACCTCTCTTAAAATTATTATTTTTTGTTATGTTATGATGATTTCAATCAACCATTAATAACACTCAAACTAATACTAGGGGCATTAAACCCATATTTATAATGCTGGGATGATCATTCTAAGCATCGAAAAACTTCACATCTAAAACATATTCCTTCAAATCTATCGCTTCCATCTCTTACTCTTGTTGATACTCTTCCTCTTTGAATGCCATTTTCTCTTCTAACACAATGAGCTTCATTCTTGGCAATGATTTTATTTCTAGTTCTCTTATCTCTCAATATTTTTTTTCCAACTTCTTGACCTCTTTTATCTTACATTTCTTTTTTTCTTACTCTAACAACTCATCGTCAACTCTTAAGGCTATTTAACAAGTCTCTGCCATTAGATGAAAATTCAAAACATTAAACTTATCTTGAATAGGAAAACATAGAGCACTACTATACCTTGGAATGGATTCATGAATTTCCTCATTCTATCCATACCTTATTGAAGTTTGTATAGCTCTTCAATATACTCCAATGCTTTAAATTTTACAATCTTCTTAAATAATTTAAAGAATAATCTAGATGTGGAAATTTACTTTTCATTTTTTCTTCCACCCAACCCCAAATCTTGATCTTCTCTTTCCCACTATTCTATTTATTCAATTGCAAGCTATCCCATGACAAGGATATATGGATTTTAAGCTGTGTACATGCAAATGATATGTCGTGTCATTCTCAATATGTTTAAATTCAAAGAAATTTTATATCTCTCCCATCCAATTAACTAATTCTAATAGGTTCATAATTCTATAAGGGATAGGGATATCGAGGCTAAGTCTTCCTCCAAAACCATAGATGGCTCTTATCATTCTTTCTTCAATTGCAATTTCACCTTCAAGCTTTTCTTTAACAACATCCACTTATTCTTCATCTTCACTTTCAACATTCATTGCATATTGCAATATTTTACTATATTTATGACATGAGATGTTAACTTTCAATAGTTGTAGTAGATAACCGAGTTTAGTGCCAAGGATATTAATTAGGGAGAAATTCATTATTAACTACATTTTGTATGACAAGAAGAAGGTACCATTATGGTTTTAATCTACATTTTTCAAGAGGGAAATAGAGTTTTAACCCCTTGTTTTTTTAAAGTTTGCATGAGCCTATAATATGGATGGTGGCAACACAACCATCAAGACTAATTGTCGATTAAAGTTTTTTTATAGTGATATTATGTCTTTGTTATAAATCGCTTTATAATGGAGGTATTTGATGTTGATTAACCATGGGGAAATTGATTTTCATACCCATATACTTATTCTATAGTGCAATTTTTTTTATAAATTCTTATGCCGATGGAGAATTTTGTTTTTGCTCTACATGATTTTTTTTTTAAATCCATAAAGCTCAGATTTCATAGTTCTTAAAGTTCTATCAAATTTATACAAAGAATGATAGCATATTAAATAAAATAATTATTATTTTTCTAAAATGGTCCAGTTGATTACCCAGAGGCACAAAAACATGATTGAACATTATCTAGCTTTTCAAGATAATTAACACCAAAAAGCAAAAGAAGATATATGCAAAATATGGACATAAATTGATGAAAATCAAAATAAAGGATTAGTTTGAGAAAGCATAAAGCATTTTGTTCATCTATTATATTTATTTTCAAAAGCAAGCATTTTATCGATTTACTATATCTATTTAAATAACAAGAACAAACATATCCATATTTCATAAATAATGTCAAAAATATCAACTACTTTCTTTAAACCATTCAAATAAATACTTTGATATAGATTTATCATAAAATAGAAAACCACCGACCAACAATATTTATTTGTTTATTTAAATGTTAAACAAATGCATATAGATGTAGTGTATTTAGTTTTAAAATAAATACACTATCAGTCCTTGTTAAAGGCGAAGACTTTTGTTTCTAAACTTTAGATTATTTTAATACACTTTTTTTGGCGGCGGGGTGAGGGTAGTATAAATTTCTTGCATCCACAAACATTTGAAATTATGAAGAGGAAAAAGCATTTGAAATTATGAAGAACAAGTAAAGTCTTTTGAAGAGACTTTATATGATCAATTGAATGATGCTATTAGTATTTTCTTGTAGCAATGCATAGATAAACGAGAATGCAAAAGGAAGCATGTTATTTTGATGACTACTTAGATTGGGGGTAACATTTTGTATTAATTTACAAAAGCAAAAAAAATAGTTTATGTCTTTAAATTATGAAGAATAAGTAAAGTTCTTTGCAAAGACTTTGTATGATTGGTTTATATATGTTATCAGTTTTTTTGGTGAGAACAAGACATATATAAAGGAGGGTCCAAAAAATTCTGGTGATTATCTAGACTAGGCAATGGTTCGTCCCTAATTCACAGAAGTGAGATGCTTTACATTTTAAATGGTTGTTGCACCATCTCGGAAATTATAGAATCAAAATAGCTTATATATTAAATCAATGTTGTATCATTAGATAAACAAGATAAGCAAAATACTATGATTGGTAAATTGGATTCGAATTTTCTTATTAGCTAAAAGAGGATGAACTGATAAGGGGTCAAAGAAATGCAAAATATGTTTGTATCCATATAAAGTTTAACTGTGAATTTCTAGAGGCAACTCCTTGCAACATCATAATTTCATCTGGAATACTTGTTTTAAGAAAAGGAAATGTTAAATCCAAATGGTTTCTTCTTTTTCTTTTTCTTTTTTCTCAGGTCGAGGAAAAAAAGTATTTGGATTTCATATGCATATTAAACATAAATCTATAAGATTTCACACTCAATCTAAGAACATCTATGAAAACAAGGAGGGTTAATTCAAGCAATTCAAAGACATATAAGACTATGGAAATATGCATTGGCTAGGAACAAGAGACCTTACCATATTCTTTGAGTTGCAAGGCACCCAGTGGCTAAGCATCTTTTTTGTCATTTTGGTTTTGGAAATTGGAAAACACTTTCGGTTTGTTTTTTGCTTTGTGCCTTGAACATGCATCAAATATTTCTATCAGTTCACGTTAGAAAGGAAAAAAATTAAAAGCATATACAATAATTCTAATGTTTTTAAAATTGTCAAAAATGTTTTTCAACAAAGCAAAAGATTTTGTTGAAAACAAAGGAAAAAGGAAAATACTAAGTTCAACAATTTGCACTTGTTCGGAATATACACCTTTCAATGCATTGGAATCTGGAAGTGATATGCCTCAATGCGCAAAAGCATATGTTTCTTGTATCTAGCAGGTGCTTTTTCAACATAGGCAATATTTTTTCTGGCACTACCTGATTGGAGGATAATTGACAAAAGTGAAACCTAGATTCTTGGTTATTTTGGTCAGATCTAGGAGCCTATCATTGTGAATGATAAAAGCAAGTGAATTGATTCAATGGAAAAACAAAAGCAATGCTTTCTTAATAAATGTCTTCAATAGATGCAAAGTACAACTTGCAATGTAAATTGCGTAGTCTATGGAAGACTAGCTCTATTTGCATTGGGAAAAAAATATTGTGTTTGAAAATCTGAATAGAAGGTAATTTGCTAAATTGAAACGTTTTTGAGTAGTTATAATGATATCCCATTTTTTTCCTTTTTTGTTAATAATAAATTTTGAAACATGTTGTGCATGGCTGAAAGAAAAATGGGAAAAAGGAAAACAAAGGTGCCTCTATATATTTGGAACAATTGGAAAGCAAATTTGTTTGTTTTTTCTATTCATTTTATTTTAACATATAATGCTTTCAGCAACAAAGAGCCATGTAAAAAAACAATGGGCAGTAGAAATGGCCATGTAAAAGTAAAAATGAACATGAAATCAATTAGAGCCATAACAAGAAAGCAATAAAATCTACATGTTTGAATATAGCCATGCTTAGGATTAGTTGATAGTAAGAAGGATCTGCGTTAGAAATTTTGAAACTCAACATTGCCTTAGAAAATAAAATCTACATATGATTTCTTTTTGTTGAATGGGAAAAATAACATAGTTTGCAAGATCAAGAACGAACTTCATTTCTAAAAGCCTAGTGGCATAAAACTAAGGCTTTATCTTTACCAATAGTATAAACAAGTTCCATATGGTTTTTTCTTTCTTTGGTAGTATAGAACAATGCAGCTACATTGAAACTTTATAATAATAACAATAGGAGAAGCAATTGTTTGAAACATTCGAACGACTAAGAAGAAAACTATATCAATAACATAACTCTAGCAAGAGTAGGAAATGGATTAGGTATTTTGTTCATTCTCCAATTTCCAAGCCAGTGTAAGCGACAATAAACAGGACATGTTCTAATCCAACAGAGAAAATAGCAAACACAAATTGGAATATCAATTGCATTTTTCATAAGCTAAATATTTGTTATTAGTATATGAGAAAGTCAAAGCATTTTCCATGAAGAGCACTTGGAAAGCCACATTTTTATCTTTTCATTTTCTTTGCTATATAAGAGATGTTAATAAAATTGCCATTGCTCCAAAGTTGTATAACAATTACTATTTTTACAATACAAGTAGCTTGAAAGTAGTTTCCTCCTTCCCCTGGTTCTTGAATTATTTTGGGTTATCTTCATTTGTATATATGTAAATATGTTTTTTTTTCAATAATAAGAGTCATTTCTAACAACCCATTGCATTTTTTTTTTAACAGGAAATTCATTATTATGATCAGCTTATAAAATTTTGTCAATTAAAACAGGAAGACTCTTTTCCTTTCCTTAATTTTGAAAATTTTGCATAACTTTCTTTGAACATATGTTTTTGTTTTGAATAAATTTGAATCATCTAATAAGTGGTTTTGCAGTCGATTACCAGAACCTTATCACTATAATCAATCAGGGAATATTATCTGAGAAGGGAAGTGATCCAAAATAAATTCATAATATATCCTAAACTCCTTCTCTTTCAATTATTGTTGAAAATTGAAATTTATAGTGAAGGTTAAAGCGTTCTTTATATCATTTTTAACCACTTTCTTTTATGATTCTGTATGGTATTTGATTCAGACATGCACATTTCTGATTTATCATTATAACAGTTGCTTAAGACCTACTTCAATCCTCATGATTCTCAAACAATTCTATCTTACACCTATGGACTACTAGCTCATCTTAGGCTCATTATCAAAACTTGTCTCTCAAAGCATTCTTTAAAAAGGTAGCCCAAAAGTGAGTGATACTTCTATTTTGTGGGGAACATTACTGATCTTCCATGAAGAATATGTATTGAGAAGTCAAAGAACAGCTTTAGGTTATTATATTTTGACATGATTTATAATCTAGGCCATTTTAAATAAAGTTACTCATAAGGTCCGCTCTAAAAATTTGAATTATGTGTACAGGGTTGGCAGGTGCGGGAGGATTCCTCTTCGACTCCGACGGGAAAAAAAGGAAAGATTACGCTTGGGGAATAGGAAGATTATCAAACAATAATGCCGAGTGGCTTGCGCTCATCAAAGGCCTGGAGATCGCTAGGGAGGAGGGCATCAACGATCTCATAGTATGTGGAGACTCCATGCTGGTCATCAAAGAAGCCCGGAACCTGAGTAAAAGTAGAAAGAGTCTTGTTTTAAAACAACACAACCTTCTGAAATGTTTGGTAGGAGAATTCAACAATATTAGCTTCCTTCATATATTGAGAAACAACAACCATGAGGCTGATGACATGGCCAAAATTGGTGCTAGACTTGATCGAGGAGTCTTGGTTAGCAATCTTGTTATGGAAAGCAATGTTTGGATCCACTGTCTTTGAATCTAAGTTGATCATTTTGTTATTTCTTGGAAAAACTAATTCCCCCATGGGGTGCATAGCGTGTATTATCCCCTCGCATCTCTTGGATTTTTTAACCAAATTTGAAAACCCTCCATTGGACCTCGAATGGTGTGTTGATCACATGCACCCGTCACATGCCTCCCAGTTGGAAAGCATGCGATCCCTCCCCTCAACCGATCAAGGTACTGCTTGCATGTACAACGAGCAATGGTGGAAGGCCTCTATTTATTCCACAGGGCAGAGTGTGAAGGCGTCTCATTTTTTTCATTATCTACAGAGCTTCAACAAGTTTCTTTACAGTGTTGAGAGAGAGTGCTCGGTCTGAGACATCAGATATGTCAGATTCTGGATTACTCTCTCGTGGTAAGCAGACAATGCCCCGCCTGGGCAGTGATCCCTTACCTAATTTTCGAAAGAGGCACCCCTCTTGGCCTGGAGCACACGAATGTCAGGCCTGCGAGCAGCACAAAACTAAGATCTATGTATGTGGTGGTATGGAAGAGCAGTCGGGTATTAAGGCTTCATTTATGGTGGTGGATGACCATTTGTCTATTCTGGATGCACAGATACTGGTCCTGAAGAATGAGAATTACGATATCAAAAAATTCCTTCATCGTATGAATGCAACGGAGCAAATAGGATGTCTAGAGGTGTGCAATCACATTGGAAACCTCAACACGAAGGTCGACTCCATATCTGTTAAAGTGGATGAAGGTTGTACATGCCAAATTCGGGTGGTTCGGGTCATAGCAAAGCGCATTGAGGCAGAAGTGGACAATCTGCGTCGGGAGCTTGTGGATTTGGATTTGAAGAAGGACTTGTTAAACATGGAAGCCGAGCCTCGAAACTAGTCGAATTCTGTTTTTTTTACTGCTAAGATTGGTCTTATGGTGCTAGCTGTTTCCAACGTCTTTTGGCTCTATAAAATGTAACTTTTTGGCCCACTGGTGTCTTTATGAGTCTATAATGAAAGTTTGAAGAGTCTGTCGATATCGGTAATGTCTAAGCAATTTCAGGTCTCTCATGTCCATCTTGTCCATATGATGTAGTTTTGTTTAAGATGATAATTAAGGTATGTCGGCTCTCCATAGACGAGAAGCTGCATGACCTTACCCTTTGTAACTTGGCTCCTGCCACCCTTTTTATTAATACAGAACCTCTCAACCGTTTTCGTAAAAATAAAATAAAATTGAATTATGTGTTTAACAGGATTAGCACACTCTAGTGCCAATCGGCTTCCTTACTAAAACAAAATATCATTATACGAAGCAAACCCGCCGGGGTACTGAACAGGCTCGCTGGCAGCGGGTCCATGTTAAGTAAAATCTTAAACAAGGAAGCTCGGTAAATGCAAGTACACCCGTCGGGGTACTGAACAGGCTCGCTGGCAGTGGGGCTATGCTTGCATGGTACCAAGATAAACCCGTCGGGGTACTGAACATGCATGCTGGTAGCGGGGAAATATCGGGTAAAAGAGGTTTGGTTAACACATTGCTATGCACATGGCTCATAAAAAACCTGAGTATACGAATACATGTTGAGGCCAATTATTTATACTGTCATTAGAGAATGGTTGTAAGATGGACTTGGACCCTGTCATCTAATTCAAACAATACCTAGGGTATGACTATCCTAGAAATGGGACCCATAACTATAGAAATCTCACAAACTCCAGGGTGAACTTTATCTATATTCTTTGGATGACAAGAGATCTTTCAAATGAGTCATGGATGGCTAGTTTTCCTATGGCATTTTTCGCATTCATTTCACTATCGTTCTTCATGTGGTCTTCTTGAGCAATGTTGTATTCTTTTTTATGAATGTACATACCTGAATCATCTACATTTAATAGTTAATATTTCATTTTCTTGAAAATTATCACAGCATTTTAAAAGCTATTGCCTAGATCATTAATTGAAATATTTGAATATTAATCAATTTTTCTTTGATGGCTTGAGGACATGCCATATTTTTGGTTTGGGGGAGACTCGGAACTATTTTTACCTTCTGAATATTTATGAAAAAATTCATTTATCTCTGACAAATGATAGGTGTTTTTCAGGATAATGAAAAAAGCAGAAGGAAAATTGTTCTGGTCGTGACAAATAAAGAAGAATGCGACTAAAGTTCCAGAAAAGCAGGTTTGCAACATCTCTTGTGTGCTGACAAGTCCCAGGAAAATTCTCTGCATAATCAACAGTAGTCAGATCCATTAAAAAGCACATTTATGTACAAAGGTCTATATCAAGGGTTGAATGAAGGGTCGAATGACGATCCGAATGAGGTGACGAACGAGGCAAATGGGAATAACGATCTAAATGAAGTGCCGAATGAAACCTTAGCTTGTAATGATATTAATAAGTGTGCTAAGATATTTAAAATTTTGATTTTTGTTGATATATCTAATCAACGAATCATGTCAAGGATCAAATTAAATGCCATCTTTGCTTACTCATTTTGTCTCATCAAATGAGTTGATCAATCATCATATGGCTATCATACGATTTTAATCCTCCATTAAGTTTATCGTGCGATCTATCGTTTCATTTATTAAGTCATTGTGATTTTTTATGTGTAATTTATGGCTATAATTTCATAATGAGGATTACGTTCAACCTGTCCAAAGTTTCACTTTGGACATGGTTGAACATATCATAAGCCATATGAATTCATTAACTTGCGCAGTTCTATGATGGCACATGAATCAAGGTAACTAAATGATAGTGTATCATTCGAACGTTCCAAATCTATCTCCACGATTATTCAACCACTCAAACGGATCTCAATTTAAACTTATCCTTGCGTAAATTCTGCTTCAACTTGCTTCTTTTTCATCCGCCTTGAACCTATAAAACCCCATCTCCTGCAAATTCATGCATTCCCTCTATCCATACACATCCTTCGGCCTCTGTTCAAAATGCCAATCCGTTATGAGTCTGGAAGTTACCAGGACCTCCTTCACATTCCCGAGTTTAAGGCATGTCGTGAAATATTTTTGCGAGCCGGATGGGGTCCATTTCTTCACCTTCTTGACGGCCATGATGCCGATATTTCACTACTGTTTTCTAAGGGATTCGATGGTAAGACAACTAGAGTCGGCCATCTCACTTTTCCGGTGACAGAAGAATCCATTGCATCGGCCATGAAAATGCCCAGGGAAGGAGCTCGTTGGCACAAACATCTCTTTCTTCGGCGGACGGAGCATGAATTTGCTCTTAAGACCGAATATCAACATGTTGCTGGCACCAAAGGATTCCATAGGGAATGGGTTAATCCTAAATACCTCGAGCCACTGACTATCATTATCCATTTGATAACTTGTGAGGGTAAGTTCAATGTTTTTAAAGCTTGTCACTTTAGGTTACTGGCACATTTTGTTAATGGTCAGGCTCTCAATTTCCCCTTCTATTTCCTGAAAAGTTTAGGGAAAATGTCAAACCAGGTTAGGAAGAATAACATTAACCCCTCTGGAAGCTTATACCACCACTGTTTGATCAAAATCTTGATCACTCACCAGTTGGAAGAAAAGGGGCAAACCTGGGAACGCTTTGTCTTTGAAGTCTTGAACCCTCATCTAGAAAAGAATCCTATGGTTAAATCCCCTACCTCTTGTAAAATTCCTTGTTTCCTATCCTGTGCTAATGAGCCGACCCAAACCTCTATCCAAGAAGAAAAGGTTACCAAGTCTGTAAGATTTAGTGAGGGTCCCTCGGGAGAAATACACCCTGATCATGCAACTTCTCCTGAGCATGTCCACGAGGACACAACCACGGAACCCCCATTCTTTTCACCCATACCTATGAAATCGAGGAAGGCTAATCGTGACCAAACCATCGTCCAGTCCGTCGACCAGACCGTCGTCCAGTCCGTCGACCAGACCGTCGTCCAGTCTGGCGATCAGTCCGTTATCCAGCCCATGCATTCAGACAACCCTGACGACCACGCAAATGACCCTGTCCTTAAATCACCACTCCTTGCATTAGCCAATGTGTCCTCCCATTTACTTGAGCCCCCACTTTTGAATTTGCTCCTGCACACAATGAAGATAGGGCTCTTGAAGAACATACTGCTGAATCATTTCTAAGGAAATCGAGCCCTCAAAACGACCCTAAGTCTTTTGTAGAACCATCTATCCCACTTCATCAAACTGTGGATAGACTAACCCAGTACATAGTAGATATAAGAAGCCGGAATGAGAAGTATGTAGAGATCATCTATGGGCTTCATCAAGAGAACAATAACTTATGTTTCCAGGTGAAGTGTGTGGAAGATTTAAACAAAGACAAAACCACCTCCAACCTTTCTCTCTGGTTGAAGCATGATACTTTGAAGGACCAGTTCCATAAGCTTAGAGCTAAAATCACTTCCTCATCCAGTTCAAAGGTAGCTGCTACCGCAGCTCAGCCTTCTTCCTGAATTTCTCTTCTTTTTGCTCAGTGGGACCTGGCATATCTCCGGTGTGGGTGAATGTTGGTGTCCATTTTGTCACCACTTTTGATCATTAAACACACTCTGATTGGCGTCGTTTTCATTATTTTTGATATAATAAGTTATTCTTTCTGCCATTCAGACTGTCAAACAGATCAGGTATGCGTATATTCACACATCACATGAATTTTGGGTAAAAATCATCGTATTGTGATTTATTGATGTTTATTTGATATTTCTTGGCTTGCTTGGAAAATATATTTCATTCTATAGGTTATGCATCTCAAACGAACCTCCATTCAGATGCGTATTCATGTTGCAAACGATCAGCCGCATTTAGCCCGCCGTTTAGACCCGCATTCAACCCGCGAGATCGTTAGTTGAGATATTCCGGGGCCGTTAGAAAGCAAACTGTTACATGGGTTCTGTTTAGAATGTGGCCCTTATGGTGCGTGAGCTGGTGTTCTAGAAGATTCCCTCTCCTGCACGCTCAGCTCGACAGCACATTTCTCTGCCCACGTCAAAGGAGGATCAACGTCTCAATGACCCCGTGAAGGAAACCAACGCCATGGAACTTGGTAGATGCTCTGTGCGCTGTCATAAACTTTTATGGGGTCGTTCCTTGGCCTATGTGTTGTCGTGTATTGTTAATTAGAGTCATTTTCTGGCATTAAGAATGCCTATTATTAGAGTAGTCGACCACTAAAGGGTCGACTTGCTCTCTCATTTGTAATTTTGTATATATAGATGTCTTTGTGACTGAGACGAGTTAGTCTTTGAGTCTTTTAGGTCTTTAGTCTTTTCAGCTGCAAGTAGACACAGAAACGCTGTAACTCTATTTTAATTTAATATACCTGTGTTCTAGTTTTATGAAAGCTCAGTAGCGTGCGTGGTGATTGATTGATTAAGGCACAGCCTCTGATTGCTGAGAAGGGCCCCTCAACAACCAGCGATCTTCCGTCTGTGTACATAATTTGTCTTTGTTTTCTGTAGATAAGTTGTGTTATTTGTTTAATTCATGTAGTTATTTTTGTATATGATATCTTTGTCTTGTAATATGTATGTTGTTTTACCACTTATGTAAATAATACCTTTGTTATATGATATGTATATCTCATTTGTTGTTCATGTTAATGATATTTCCAGAATGTAGTTGGTGACTGGTCACGCTTAGTTTGCTTAAATTGTTTAGTCTGCTTAGTTTGCTTTTAGTATTGTTATTTACAAACACTTAGAGTTTAGTTAGCTTAACATTCCAAGTCAGTCGTAGTTAGAATTAGTTCCGTCAGTTTCTTTCATGTAGCTGTAGGTTAGTCTTATTTATTTCAATTTTGTTTTCTTATGCCATAGAAATAGTTCATTCCTTAGACAATGATTTAGAATAGGTTACTTCTTGTTATCTTCTAGCTCCTAAACACTCTATTCATTTCTTCCTTGCACTGTAGGTTCATATGCACCAGTCAGCTGACGTTAAGATCATCCAAACTGCTTCTTTCCTTAGTTTAAATCGTTTTCCTCCATTGGGACTTTCATTCGGACAGTCATCTGGATCGTCATTCGGACCTCAATACTTTCGGTATTGTTTTTATGCTTATTTAGAATCTAGTTTTCTTAGGTCTTTGAATTGTAACATTTCTTGCAATTAATTAGCAGTCTTAGATGTAATTAAGACCTTGTTTTACACCACTTAGAATTTTAATTAAGTTCCATCATCATTCTTAGTTTTCATTCTATTTTCCCTTAACTTTGCTTCAATTGCTTTACAGATTATGTTTCTTTTATTAATGCTTTACTGTTATAGAATTTATCAGTTTCATTCTTAGTGTAGTTTATCATATGTCGTCAAGATTAATATCAGATTAGACTTAGTAATTTCATTCTCCAAGTTATCTCAGTTTTGATAGTTTCTTCGTTAAGCATAGGATTAGTTTCCCATTCACACAGATAATGAAGATATTCATGAAATAGGGTTTGGTTCAGAAATAAATATCTTTATCAAGTTTTCTACTTGTTTCCAAATCAAATTCAGTTCCAGTAAATATCTTTATTAAGTTTTCTACTTGCTTCTAGATTTCATTAGTTCCAATTCATTTGCTCATGGATAAAATATAGGTCACAATGTTTAAAGTTAATTGTAGTTGGACATTCTTTAGTTTGTATTTGTTCGTCGAAGTTAAATTAGATTTGCTTCCATTTTGTTTCCTTGTTACATTTGAAAGTCATTTTGATACATTCACCCCAGTTCTTATCACATTCGATGTACAACCTCAAGGAGAATGGAATTAGGTAGTTTAGTGTAGTCTTGAAATATTAATTGAATGCATGAATTATTGTTGAATTCACTAAATAATTTTTAGTTTTTGTTTTAAGTCAAGTAGTTTCCTTTTTCATAAGAAGTAGTTTGCTTTTTTATCAGTATTTGTTCTTTTCCCTTTGTTTAATCATAGAGTATAGTAGTATAGCTTGATACTATTCTGATCTGTTGGTTTAGCTAGGTTTAATTAGTTCCTTTGTTGTCTTTCTAAAGTTTGACTCGGTTTTTCATTTTGAAAGATCTTTCAATCTTTTCTTTATTAAAACATTTCTAAGCTCTGCCAAGCCGAAACTGTAGGTTCCATTCTACCTCAGCATATACTGTGCCACAACTCTAATATTACCAACCCTGGTCGATAATTAAAAATTTTGGTGGTTCTTTAAGAAAATAATTACACCTCAACAGTATTCTCACAGAAGTGAGTTTGTTTGTTGTTTAAAGAACTGCAAAAAGGACACTCTTAGCAAGGCCCGGTGCTACTTTTAGATTTTCTTTACTTCAACAATTTTGTTGTCATCCGCTAATGTGAAAATGCTAACTTGGAAAAGTTTACGTAGTTGAGCAACAATCATTGAAATGCTTTTTGAATAGTCTTCATAAGAAATTGCAACAATTTATGGGCAACATGTCTCAAGTGCTTTTCCAGTCAATGCACATTCAATTTGGCCATCAATTGTTTCCAAAATGCATTTAACTTTATGGACATAAGCAATTTTTGTTGTTTCTTTATGGAATAAGCAATTCCTGCTGCTTCTTTACAAACTATGCAATGTGTTAGATTATGTGTCATTTGTTGCTTACATTTTTTTGAAGATGCACTGGAAGGGTGATGCAAAAGCGTTGCTTGCTTTAAACAAGCCCTACAATTGCATCCAAAAAAAATTTCCGCTTCATAATTCAGTATTATGTTTTTTTGAGAAAAAATTCAAAGAAAAGAAGTTAAATAATGTTTATTTTTATTGCATAGTCAAATGGGAAACAATATCACAACAAAGCAAAATAGTCAACTACCTGAGTTCTGGGATAGAAAATTTCAAGCAACATTTGTTTTGCAAAGTCATCATTAAGGTCATGTATGAAACTTGTTGCATAGCATTGCAACATTATATTTCCTTTTGAACCATTTCTTATGATATTTTTAAATAGGTACAAAGGCGGAATGTTCGACACTAACTGCTCTTGGATTTGGTCCAACAAGGGCTTACAATGTTCACCTATTTACAACTGTTTGTAAACAAGCAAAGTATTTAGAATACTTTCGTTGGACTATATAGGTTGAAACTATTAAATTTATGAGTAGGGAAAAACAAAAAAGCATTTGGGAAGAAAATGGTCAATGCAAAAGGAAATATCGTTGCACAAAGAGAAGACATACAATAGCACTATTAGAGACTGTTTTTCCATCTTTGATAGTCAACTCATATTGATCGTTGCTTTGTTCACAAGCAACGATGATTGCCTCAATGGATCCAACCAATAATGACTCATTTGATGCAATTAATTCTTGTATAGTACTATCTAGTCCAAGTCTTCGATAAGTACAAACCTGGCCAATACTTTCAAGCTTCATTCTATTAAGGAGGAAAATGCAAAACTTTGCATCTCCCTTGTGGTACACTCCTTTTGTTGGGTGTTGAACTCATATATTCTTACACTGGCTTCAGGAGGAAACTAGTCGATGAAACGAGGAATCATGTCATTGTTTTTTTTTAACACATACGGTTTAAGAGCTTTCTATTGAAAATATGGCTGAAAAGTACAAACTGCAGAAGCAGACTGCTCCTTTAGAAAGGTAGCATCCATAATGTCAAGGTCTTTCCTATCCTTCTTATGATCATGGAGAGGAATTCCAGGTCCATGAGAGCTATAACATTTCACAAACTGTCCTAGAATTTTTAAGCAAAAGAAGTACATGACTAAGAAAGTCTCAAAGGTTTAGATTACAAAAATTGAGGCTGCCCTGTAATAGAATGTTTCCCATATTTATCCAAGCCAAAAATTGGGAAAACTTAGACTTCGAAATGGCAACAAAAAAGAGTGTAACAAACCTGGGGAGATTAGGGGCTGTCGGTGTTCTGGATTGCACTTTTGGAGCCTGCAATCCCCTTCTTATCTTGGCTGAGGTCGACATAGTTCTTAGCGTGTCCCATTATCTTCTTTAGCTTCTCAAGCTTCCTGCGCAGGCTATCCGAGTCACTGGTATCCAAACCAACAATGTGTTTCTTATGGGGATACCCAAGACCAAGCTGCTCTTCAATATGCTCAATTTTCCCTGTCATCAGGTTGTTCTGCTGCTTCAATTCGAGTTGGGTTGTTTCAGTCAAGGAATACAGACGAACTAGAATTTTCTTTAGGTCCAAGTTCTCAATCCTTATCAGCCTAACCTGCCCTTCCATTTCAAGCATACGGCTCTTCATATCCATCTCATGATTTCTCAGGCCGCCTCTTTCTTCCGCATTGATCGTGCTCCTCGCCCTATCAGGCCGGTGGTCCGTGGCATGTACAGAGCTCCTGCGCACTTCCTTGTTGTCAATTTCTTCCTCCACCATTGGATTAGCCCGTATACATGCCGTATTTGGGCCTCTGAGATTCTTATTGCATCTGAAACAATGAAGTTAGAGGTTGTATCCTAACTGAGAGCACCCATGATCCATGTTGCAAATCGCAAAAACTATACCAGAGAAGCCTTCAAAACACAGGTTCGAATGAGATTTCTGAGCGGGTCTAGGTAGGATAATAATGGCGAGGGTGCAGTGAAAGGCACTAGGGTCCTGTCTTAATACATCCCACTGTCCTCGCATGCTGGCCATCTGGCTGGCCGTCTAGACTTCATTAATGCTGGAATGCTTCAGGCAACTGCGGGGAGAGTGCCGACCATCAAGAAGGGAGGTGGGGAAATCGAGATTCAAAGAATTTGAATTTCTATGGCTTGAGGTCATGAAGAAAGAACGACGATTCATGTGGATAGAGGCCATCAAAACACTAAGGAGGTGGAGATTAGGGAATCCAAACATTGTTCATGGTGACATTATCACACTCCATATGGCCATAAGGAAGTTTGACTCCAGAGTTGGCCAAATCGTCTGCTTGTTCATTGAGTCTTCTCAGGATGTGAAAGAAAGAGACCTCTTGAAATTCATTGCTAATGCTGGATAGGAGTTGATGAGACTTGGAGATTGGAGGATTCTTTTCTTTTACAATTTTTCTAGCTTCTCGAATGACTATGAGTGAGTCTCCAATAACGCTCAGCCTCTCAATATCCAGGGTTCTGGCGATCTCAAGGCCTTTAATTAGTGCAAGCCACTCCGCGCCATTATTTGTCTTTCTCCCAATGCCCCAGGAAAAAGTTTTCAATTTTTTCCCCATGGAGTCAAGGATCATTCCCCCCGCACCTGCCAGCCCTGGTGGAATCACATCATTGTTAATGTCAACATTTATGGTCATTTGGCCATTTTTATCCACAAGGTCAACATGTATTAGTTGTGTTTTTGTGGGTGAAACTGGGCTTTTGTTCTGTGTAGGCCCATACTGCTCCATTACATCTCCTTTAAAGACATTATTGTGTGTACATAAATAAATTTGCAATATTGATGTTGGCAGGGAGACACTTTTTTTAGGACTGCAATTATAGGCCACTATTCATCATAGACAAGAAAGAGAAGAAACAGTAACAAATGCACATGGCAAAAGCAATGTGCATTAAGTTGCATGGTTTAGAAAATTTATTTGGTTTATGCATTTTCGGTTCTAGTATTGCTAGAAAGGAAGATCAATCACAACATTATGATTTGAAGAAACTAGAATTCTTTCTTATTTACCTTTTTTGTGGGTCATTGCCTAGTCTTTGGTATTTTTGTTTGTTGTTCTTTCACATTGCCACTTTCTGTTACTGGCAACGTCTCTTAAGAAGACACTACAGGGTTGGAATTTTAAATCAATAACAAATACAACACAAAAGAAGAAAAAAATTACTTTATGTTTCTCATGGTACTTAGTAAATTCCAATTGCATTGGACAAACACAATAAGCCAATTAGGTGAGCAAATTACAAGGGGAGATAGCTTTACCTTTTTTTGTTCCACTGTTCGATGTTTTTGCTGGCCTCTTTTGTAAAGGCTTTGTATTGTTGTTTCAATGACAAAACTGTTGCAATTTGTTAGAATTTGAAATTTTACAAGGCATTCAAGTTAGGAACATTTATAATAATTTGGAAATCGCAACAACGATTATTGTTTTTTTCCTCTTTTTAAATTACAAGCATAGATAGGAAATTGAAAATCAAAAGAAGTTTTTTTCCTCATTTTTTCTTTCAATTCTTTTTTCTTACCTTTTTCATGTTTGAGAATTTGTCTTTTGATCCATTTTGCTCTCTTGATGCTTGGTATTTTTGTTTGGAAAAATACGTAATTGAGATTTGTTAGAATCTTTGTCGCTAGCATGGAATGCAATATGCCTGGAAGAGAACAAACTTTAAGTAAACAGAAGAGGGGGTTGCAAATTTGGGGAAAGGGCAAATTTGCATTTGCTTCCTTTTAATCAGCATGGGAAGGGAAAATAAGGAATATTGTTTAAAATTGTTTATTGGAAAATGAACACAAGACTCATGCAATATGGGAGATAGTTTTTTTTCCATGCCATGCCAATCAAAGTTGCAAAGGGCAAGGCCATAGATATTTTTTGTTGATTATACCAAGACCTTATTCAACCGAAGCAAAATTGATAGAGGAAAAAATGGAAATGACAAGGTCTATTTAGATTCAAGAGACATATCATGTTTGATTTTGCAAAGGTGGTCAAAGTTGTAGTGGAGCTTAAAAGGATGCATTAGCCAATATAAGACTTATGTCCAGACAGAATATAACTTCCCCTTAGCCAATGGAAATGATGGCATCCATAATTCCACTTCTATCTAGAAGAATGGCAATGCTCTATTGCTTCAATTGAGAAAAAATATTTCATTTCCAAACAAGATCCATCACCATGATATCTCTTCATTATAGAGCACATGGTTAAGAGAAAGTTCCCTGCTCAAATAATTATAACATACAATTGTATGTATGGAGAAGTTTTTTTAGAAACACAGATTTGATCCAAAAAGAAACATCTAAGAAACACTGCAATAAAAATTGCAAAATGAAATCCACCTGCAATGTTATTTTAAGTTGCAAGAAAGTATACAAGTTTGAAATAGAAAATCGTAATGATTCTTGAAACAAATTATTGTAAAGGAAACTACTTTTTGGGTTCTTACCAATACATGTCAGTTGTTTAAAAGAGAAACCCTATTGGGCAATTTTCTAGGCTCCACATATTTGTTTATTCACAGGAGGCTATGTTTTGATACAGTGCAATTGACCGAGAAAGGTATTGGCTTGTCAAGACTTCCATGGCCGCTTCCTGTAGCTATTGGCACGCAACATTGTTTGTCTTTTTTTTGCAACGGGATTTGCTCTAGGTTTCTTTCATTCTCTTTTATTACGTAGAGAAAATGTTTGAAAGAGTAAAAGCAACTACTGATTACAAAATAACTATAGAATACAACACATTAGTAATGTTATTGGTCAAGAATGGCCAATCACGACAACTGCAAATCATAGAGCGACTATAGCATTTGTCACATTAATAAAATAGTTGACCAAGCTTATCCTAGAATAGATACACTTCTCAGGACTACAACCACATAAACAAATTCAAGTAGCTCCTAGTGTAGGCCTATGTTATTCTTTGGATAGACCCTTGTCTAAATACAAATTATGTAAAGGTGAAGCATGTATGCTATGAAAAAGGAATCCTACTTTAGATTGTATCAAAAGAAGGAAGAAAAGGACACAACAAAGCTAAAAATGTTCATAAAAGTCATAGATGAACCAAGGAAAAGTAAAGTTACTAGTGTCTAAGTGACAATGGTAGATACATGATTTGATGTTCCTGTGCAAGATTTTGAAAGAGATACTGACATTACAAAATCTGTCTTCACTATGTTACATCTTTTGTTCTTGTTCAGTATCTTAGATATTCCGCTTGCAATTACAAAATCACATCCAGAAAAGGGAAATAGCCACATTCACGTAAGTGCAATGAATATTCTATGTTTAGTCGAGGAAAACATGTTGAAGGTGAAATTTCTAAACATTGTATTAACGAAAACAATTATGTGTAGAGACGGCATTAGTTTTTTTTCAATCCATGTAGCAAATGATGTCCATGATGCCAATTTTATTAAGAAAGCTTTGGATATCACAATTTGGCAAACAAATTGCATGGACCGAGCATGTTTTGGTGCCAAAACCATATTTTTTCCATTTTTCAATAATCTTAAATTGTTATTTATTATCACTGAAACTGCCCTTTGTTTTGTTTACTTTTCTTTTTCTAGTATTTATATTGAAATGTAAATGCAATGGATAGTTTGGTTTGCCCATAGATATTCCAGCAATGCTCTTTAAAATTGAAAAGGAAAATGTTGAAAAACTCTTCAAGCAAACAAAGAAGTTGCATGAAGCTTAAGACATAGTAGATATGCCCATTGCAAGATGGTATCTAAAATCCATTGCACATATGCATTTGGATAGAAGACGACACATCTATAAATCAATCATGTGTTCCCAGAGGAAAACTTCTTTCGAATAAGACTCTGTGTAAATACACTATGCAATTGCATATCCTAGGCTGTATAAAATGCTTTGCTCCTAGGAAAGCTTTTACAATGGTTTTGCTCTATTGCAACTGGCATTAACATAGAGCAAAGATCGATTGCAAGAGCTTTGTTTTCATGGATCAGATGTAAGTGCAAAAGAAATGAGTAACAATTTTTTCTACACGACTATTTTTCAAAGCCGGGAGAAAAGTTTCTTCCTTCGCAAATGTGAGTAGAATTTCTACAAAGTGAATTTGTGCAAAGTGTCAAGTAAGGAAGGCAGGTTTCAAGCAACCAAGAGACCAAAGATGTTAACAAACTTGCATCGGAAGAACATAAAAGGTTGATGGAAAAACCTTTTTCTTGATGGAGCATGTGCAGTTGCAGGAGCGATAGGCAACAACTATTTCTAGACAACAGTTTTCCTTTGTTCCAATTGTTCTTTGTGTGTATTGAACAAGTTTTTAAAGTGGTGTTATATGCATAAGCACTATTTGGTTTTATCACAACAAAAGAACATTTTTCCTTGTTTTGGTATGCTACTCTTTATCTTTTTCTAGTGTTTAATTTTTATTGAGCTATTGTTAGAAAGTAAAAGAACGATATTTGTTTTTTTCTCTTTTTTGCATTTTTTTATGAATACATGGGTAAAAAAGCAGATTGTGAGGTGAAGAGCACTTCTTCTTTGACATATTTTCCAAAAAGGCATGAACAAAAGGCCATATTTAGTTTTCCCAATGTTCATTTGTGCAAAAGAAAAGCAAACTAGGGGTTTTTGGTAGGGATCAATAGGAAACTAGAATGGTGGTCAGTACAATAAAAGTCTGAAATGTTGAAGGCAAGATGATGACTATGCAAGTTTGTCCAAAAGTGGTTAAGCATAGAACATGCATTTGTTATTTGTCAAACCCTTCATTTGCATAAATGATTGCAACTTTCTTTTCAATGGTGTTTCCTGCGACATGTTAATGTTGAAGTCACCAACTAATAGAACATGTGTTCCAGTTTTTCTACTTGATAAAATGCAATTTAATACGCAGAAAAGGTCATCAAACATATCATGTGGTGTACTATAAATATTCATTATTTTTAAAACATTGTTGCCAAACATTAGTTCAATGGAAATTGCCTCTATGGAGTTCTTTGTGTAGTTTTTTTTGTGTTAATGATGGAAATGTGCTTTTTAATCAATGTAAGGATAGAGTGGACTAAAAATGTTGATAGGAAATTGTATTGTTCTACGAGCTTCTTTTTCCCTTAGTGGTAAATGCAAGTGAATTTCTTGCAAATATAAAATGTCTGCCTGCATTAGCTCATGGTCGTTAACAACATCATCATTGTGCAAAAGCAAACTGCGTGTGTTTAATGAGGAAATAAGCAAATGTTCAATTTTTGGTATTGAATGCAATCCATATTGAAATTGCCAAGATGCATGGTTTTGCAATCGGTTTATTTCAACAAGAGAGAGTGTAGTGTAAACAAGTCCATGTCTTCTAATTCTCAAATGCCATTTTTAACAAGAGAGAATGTAGTGTAAACAAGTCCATGTCTTCTAATTCCCTTTGGATCAAATGCCATTTTTTCATGGTTAGGCCTTATGCTCTGTGATTGTTCGTGCACATGCCAATTGAACTAGAAACTATGCTCTCATGACACTAACTCTATTTTCATTTTCCATTTGTACCGTAATTCTTTTGATTGGTGTCCAATTGCCCATGATATTAGGGGTAAAAAGATGTTGCATTTGGATTCGTTGTACTAGACCGAATTTTGGATCTGAAATTCAATCCAAATAATTTCAGTATTCCTGTGTATAATGTCTAAAAGATCTTTATGCACAGTTTACCAATCCATCTTTGATTGAGTAGTTGCCTCCCACCAATTCATCAAGTATGTTCTTTCTAGAACTGTTGTAGAGGGCAATGGAAATGTTTTTTTGTATGTTGACGGTATTTTCTACTGTATCAATTTTTCTATCATGTGCTATAAGTTTAAATGTTTATGTTTGCAGAGTTGCCAACACTTCTGAATTATGTTCTTGAACGTCTTTGTTACTGTGGAAAAGATATGAAAACGTTGGATTCATTGGAGGTTGTCTGTAACCGTACATGTTCTAATTCTATTTAGAATATATATAAATTCTTTGGTTTTTTTTGTCTAACCACTGTGTCCAGTTCATAAAACTTGACGACGTCAGGCCAAAAGCTCTATGGAAACGTTTATTGCTGGAATTTTGGTTGTTCAGAGATCCAATAGTCATGTACAGGATGTGCTTGACAAAGGTCTCCGCAAAATATCACGTCAAGGCCTCCAAATGGCTTCATTGGAGTATGCATGATATCACGTAGCCTTTTATCTATTTTACATACTGTCTAAGATCCAATCAAATATATTTCTTCAATTAGCATAACTCGTAGTTGTGCAAACTCTTTTGTTAATTAGAATTTAGCAAAAGCATGTTTGAGAATTTAATGGCATTTTAAAAGCAGAATGGACTATAACGCCATTTGCATGGTACGTTGCCTTGCTGGTAAATGCAACTATTAGACCCTTTTTTTCAAAGGGCCACTTTCAGTATCTTTGGCATAGCAATGCAACAAGCCATCATATATTATTTATGCAATATGGGTTTTGCTTGTCCCTGCACCTTCTGTCGAGAACAAATGGATTGGAGTCAGAGGGTCATTTCTTTTTCTTGCAGTACTTTCTTTTTCTATTGATTGTTGTTCATTATTGAGCGTTATTCTAATCGCATGATATTCATTGATGCTTAGAAGAAATGGTTTTTTTGACAACTTGCAAATGCCATTTCCCCTTCTCGCATGCTTGGAATATCTGTGCGGAAGATCATATCCAATGTCATATTGCTCAAACGGAGGCATAGCAGTAGTTGTGTCTTTCGATGCAACAGATCTAGGCACTTCTTCAGGCACGATTGCAATTGTTTCAGCTGCAATGTCAATGCCGCCCCACTTTATTTTTGTCTTTGATATGAATCTTTGTTCAATAAGTTATGTTTGTTCTTTGCAATCCATATATGCTTTAAACCATGTTTTGAATTTGGCTTTTAGTAAATTTCATTTGTCTCTATGTGGGATATAAAGTATCATTTTTTTTCTTGAAAATTTATTGGGATCTAAATTTCCTTGTTATAGAGAATGTATCGTGCAATTCATGGGCTATTTCTTTTTGTTGTACTTCTACGAAAACAAGAATAATAAGAATCATATTGTGCCAAGGAAATATTTTCAAGTTCAATAGGGCGTGCAATGTACTTGTCTACCATGGAAGCAATGGCATTGTCTTCTAAATCATCCACGGAGTTATTTGGTAGGCAATATCCTATCACGTCTATTTATATTGGGGAAGAAACTATGATATAAAAATGAGAAAATATATTGCCCTATATTAAGGGGTCAAGGGGGCTTAATTATGTTATATGGAAATACAAATATTTAGGGTATATTTTATTACATTTCGTGTAGAAGCTGTGGAAATGAGGAAAAGATAAAATTAGGGGACAAGGGCACAAGGTATTGAGTTTGATGGACAAGGGATACTCAATCAGGATGTAGGATGGTTGATGATAGTGCTCTATTGAAGGGTTTTCATGTTGCTCATGTCCTTGCTTGGATAGTGGATCTTCAAATTGTTAATGGAATTGAGGTAATGAAGGATTATGATTTCTATATTTTATGTGATTGTTATCAATTGCAAGTGTAGCTTAGGTGGATATTTCGTGTCTAGAAATCATGTGTTTTTTTATGCGTTTTAATGTAGCTTTCTTCCTTGAGTCCATTTGAATTTTTTTTTCTCCAGGAATTTCTGTTGTGTGATCTCTAAAATCAACCCATCCACTAGAGAGCATATAGGTTTGTACATCATGACCTTGTCCCTTTCTAATTTTCCTATAGAAAGCCTCATGCAATCCTTGGTTGACCCCATTTTCCCATTGTATAAAACACTGGTCTCTAATTCCTTCATGACTCTTATATTTTACAAAAACTTAAACACTTTGTTTTTCTAAAGTTACTCTTCATTTTCACCATGTACTCCATTGTTAAACTCTAGTAATCCTACCCTTGGGACTCCACCTTTGAGCTATAGAAGAGATAACTTAAAGAGAATTTTTTTTTAGGTGTGGTGACAATGGCCTCCCTCTTAGCTGTCCATAAGTTATCATTGATTTTAGGAATTCAATATTAAGATGTTAGTTTGTGTCCTAACATGGAAGAGCAAGCATCTCTAAGATGATGGATATATTCTTAATGGTAGAAAAATTGGTGGAGGAGGTTGAAAGATGCAACTATTGGGTATGAAACAATGGCTTATATGATTATCTACTTATTCTTATACAACTAGAAAATGAGGATAGAAAACCTCCATTTCCTTTTAAATCTAATCATGATTGGTTGACTAAGGAATATTTTAGACTTCTTATTACAAAAAATGGCAATTTTATGATCCTTGTTAATGAGATTAAGTTATGCTTCAATTTGTCTCCAATCTCAAACAAGTTAAGAAGTTAGTTGTAGGGAGCGTACAAATGAAAAATGAAGAAAATCAAGTAGACCTAGAAAAGGTAGAAGAAACATAACAAGTCTTTTTAAAAATAATGTCAGGCAGCCTTCCAATGATAAAGAGTTGCTAGATTTAAATACAATAAAGGATAAAAAATGAATTTTTAGACAAAAAGGAGGTAGAGTGGAGGCTCAAAAGTAGATCCATATGGTTGGAAGTGTAACACCTCTAAACATTAACACATTATTTTTTTCTATTTACATCAATAAGCAAACGTTCTTATACAAACAAGAGCCACGAGGTGGCAATGTCCCCAACACTGGCACTTGCACCAGCGAAGGAAGGAGCTAATTGCATAAAGGTATGATCCATTGCTAAAATTGAAAACAAGTATAAAAAACACATGTTTGAGAATGTAAAGCAATACATAATGATTTACTCAAAACAAAGTAGAAGTATTATAAGAATAAGACTTAAGTATGCGGCAAATGCTTTCTTTGCTTTTTAAGTTTCCTTTTGTTTTTTATGCTCATGCATTCCCTATCTATGTACATCCTATTTTAGAGAATGCAAGTTTTTGCATACATTGCCGACAATGCAAATTGTATTATTAAACACACAATTTAAAATATGATTGTGTTCACCTTAAAAGACTAGGATGTGGCACCTATGGACATAAATACAAGAGGACTTAGGAAGAAGATATAGTTTTCTTGTAGTGTATTTTTTTCTTTTTCAAATTTATTTTAATTTGTTTCTTTCTAAAACATAAACACCATAGACATAAATACCAGATGACTTAGGAAGAAGAGATATTTTTCTTGTAGTGTGTTTTTTTTTAATTTTTTTTAATTTGTTTCTTTCTAAAACATAAACACCATAGTAACATGTGAAAAGACATAATAGATGATTAAAAAATACATATTTTTATATATTTTATGTAAAATAAGAATTAATTTGGATAATTTGAATATGTTTGTCTATCAAATCATTAGAGATTAATAACCAAATAATATGATAATAAATAAAATTAACAGCCAAATAATACTACAACAACTAATAATCCCAACAATATTAATGTTTTAAAACAAACATTAAAAAATAATTTTATTAAAATTAATAGTTACAAATTATGGTATATAAATTATATCACAAGAGAACAATGTCTAATACCAACATAAAATATAATTCAATGTGAAATACACAATTGTCAAACAAAACAATGACTATAATGTGCTAAACTTAAAATTGAATATTTATAATAAAAATTAACTATTTTAAAAGCAAGCAATCACATAAGCTAGCTAGTAGGTTGATTTCGAAGGTTTTTTAGGTTGATTGAGGAGGTTTCTTTAATTTATTTTGAAAAGTTAAAACTTTTTATCTGTCCCCAAATTTAATTGATTGTACAACGTGGGACTTCAACTCTCATTGAAGGAATAGATTCAACAATTTTTTAAATAATTAATCCAACAATAATCTTTACCGACAAACACCATTGAAAACATTAATATGAATTATATTTTTGGAAACTATAGATTATAAAAGGGGATATAATAACCATTGAACAAAGGCCGTAGACGTGAGAATTGCATTATTTTTTAAGCCAAAGGCCAGAAATGAGTTTTATATAATATATAAAATTTAAAAACGTTACAAATTATATTGAGTATGTCAACAAAATTGGAAAAGTGAATATTTAAAGGGATCGAAGGTAAACCTGGTGGCTTTTGGCGGGGAATAAATGATAGTGTGTGATTCATGCTTCCACTTAGCGCTCTTTTACTCCCGAAGTCAGAGAAGTAATTCTTATTAATGTTGTAAAGTACTACCTGTCCTTGCCTCAACTTATATAATTCTCCTTGCGAAATCTCTAGAATTTCTCTCTCTAGAATTGCGCCCTTCATTTTGCTTTTGCACTGTTTGAGCCCAAGGGAGAGAGGGATTGCTCCTTTTCAGCTCTATGGTTATGCAATGAGGGTTCAGAGTTGAACAAAAATTTACACATATATATTAAAGCATGATTATGAGAATGATCTACATAGTTGTGAATACTTAGAGGACGATTATATGGCAAGATATCCATCATTTTGAAGTTTATATCTGCTATCTAAAGTTACAGATCTTTAACATGACTATAAGATCACTCAGTCTCTCTCCCAGCTATGATTTCTTGGCATATCTTCTTGGAGAATTTAGTTATACACTTCTCTGGCTTTTCAGGTATATAAATATGTAGGTTTCTCTTTGAGAGAAGTTTAAGATTTAAAACTTTTTGAAATAGTTTATTCTTAATTTGCAAAGTGTGTGTTTTTGTTAATTTTTATAGATTGGAAAAGGAGCTTGCCAGTCTGTGTTCCCGTATTTGCATTGCGACTGCATTTAGAGTATCCCTCAGGTAATAGATAATTTTTGGTTTGCAACTGGTATAATTTTGTTTTATATTTCCTTGAGAAAAGTCGTTGTCTCATCTAAGTGATTATATTAACATGTACCTATCCTTCTTTCTGTCAAGGATAGCGTTGGCGGTTTATCGTAACACAGAACCTAAGATATGCTCATCACTCGAACTTCTCATTAAGTTAAAGGAGCTTGTGTTGCACTGCAATGGAACTCTCTCACTATTATATATGTTGGGAATTCATCTAGGTTTTTAAACTTCTTATAATCGTAAGTGTTGTGATCTCGTCAAGTCTTACGACCAAGCTACAACAATTTTGAAGGGTGTATTCTATTGAACATCATTTGGAATCTCTTTGATGGATGTATTTAACACTATGTATTTTTCTATATTCATGAATATACCCGTAAATTTGTAATAGTTTGGCGTTTTTCACTGTATTAGTAGAATTGTTGATTGTTTATTTTCCACATAAAGTTTTATGTTGTGTAGTTCGTTATTAGGGTAAATCTCTCTTAGATATGTTGGTTCATTTCCTTGATTTAAAGGGAAGGCTAAATGTGAAACCCTATTAACAACTTGATCAATTTCTCTGTTATATTTTTATTTTGTGAGTAACACTGAGTGTTGTAACCGACTAGGGTTATCAGTGGTTACATAATATTATAGAGTTTAATGTTATACAAATTTTTTGGAAAGCAAAGGTCGAATTATACCTTACTTTTTCTTATAAAACTTAACAATTTGTAACATCCATCTTTAATAGCATAGTTTTAGTTTCTATAGGTTACTATGGGTCAAAACCAACTCCATCCCATAGTTATTTATTTTAACTCCATGTTCGATATTTTAATGGTCAATATTAACTTGAAATACATTAACCCAAAAAAATTAAATTACATTTAAACCAAATACAAATAAAAGGCTACGTCTTCCTAAATCATAATTGTAAATAAGCATTTATTCAAAATTTATATTTAAGAAAATACTAGAGGACTAGATCCCTTCTTTTATGTTTGTTACTTCTCAATTTCCAATGGATCCAGCATGGTATGTGATAAGTCATCTATTGTCAGTCTTATAAAGATATCCATAAAACTAATAATAAGATAATGATAAATACTCTTTACAATATTTCCAGCCCTTTAGGGCAATGCAGATAAAACACTTATTTGTAACAATTCTGGAAAATATGTTGGATACTTCCATGAACCACCCAAGCTTATATGGACAGCCACTCTTAAACTCTCACTCTGTTGTCGATCACCCCCAAGATGAGTCACAGTTCCTTTAGGGCTAGTTTATTAGAATGCAACAGTTTTCACTCCTTAATTTCAGAATAATATACAGACTCGGAACTTTCATCCTAGTTTCAGAGAATTATTGTCACTATTAATCATGGTTCAAGTCTATAAACAATCTATTAATATACCAACAGTAAACTTGTGCTAAGTATCGAGATAGTAAACTCCTGTCTCAAATAACCAGAATTAGTAAACTCCTAACATAGCTCAATTAGTAAAGGTACTAATGTCTAGTGATATCATAAAATTTAGAGTGAACTTGAACTCCTAGATGGCTTTTGTACCTTCAAGCTTCATTGTTTGCATATTCCATTACTGGATTCTGCTTTTGTCTGATTTTGTAATACCCTTCCACTTTTGTTGCCCATTTTTTTGCAGGGAGTGCTAGTGAATTGTGATTTAAACTTAGATATTAATAGTCAAGAAGTATAAATTTCTTTGTTTCCGTTCTTTTTGCCCTGAATTCGACAATTCTGCATGTCTCAAAGTCTATAATACATATTCAGTATACCTTATCTTTTGAGCTTAGCATGACTCCACTTCTATCCCATTTGTGATTGTTTTTACTCTTGGAGGTCAATTTGTGATGACAAGAAGATATTAGACACGTTTTCATGAAGGTTATTGTTTCCTCTCGATCTCTTGTTTTTGTTGGCACCCATGGGTTTCGGTACATTATGAGATACTAAGTTATTCAATAGGCTTTACAAATTTAAATTGTTGCATCTCGGACATCTCTTTTTGGAGTTTAAGATTTTTTTTAAGTATGAGGATTTTGGAGTGATAAGAATTGAAAAACAAATCTATGTCCCACTTCATGTGATGTTCCTATGTTATTTGATATTGACTTTTCATGTTTTTTGATATTGTGTTTCAGGTGTTTTTATGATGATTGTAAAACTTGTTTCAACAACTGATGTTTTGGCCTTCTTATTATATTCAGAGCAAGGAAGTGGAGGTTGATGAACTAAACAAAACTTGGCATTTTAAGAATTTGGATCTAAAGATAAAAGAACTTTTTAGACCACCTAGGTACTAGACAGAAAAATCCGAAGTTGTTCCTCACCTAGGTACTAGACAGAAAAATCCCAATTTGTTCCTTTTTGCCATTTATGCTTCCTATTGTGTTAATTTTCTTTCTGCAGTTATCAATTGTCAAAGGAAAAATGGCACACACCAATATCAAAACACTTGTCTTGGAATTCATTTTGACTTTGATTAGTTAATATGGTTTTCTTTGGGCAAGTAACTGTAGAGATTTGGTCATGGGATCATATTATCTTGCATCCATTTTATTCTTCACATGTAGAAAAGAAAAGACATAGAACATCCTTCTTCTTCATACTTGTCTAATAGCCACTCAAGCATGTTTTTTGTAATAAGAGGTGGTAGCAAAAACCTAGTATCCTTCAATGAGTAATCTATTTAACTTGATTTATTTTTTGTATGGTAGTTACAAGATTTTGAGTGTTAAAATTTGATTTCACCTCGGGTGATTTATTTGCAAAGAACGCAACACAGTACGAGCTTCCCAACTCCATGAACGGTTCCAAGTTAAACGCTCAGATGAGTGTCTAAGCAGCCCGCACCAGGAAGCCAAGGAGCCAAGGTGTATATTGGGCACAACGCAACTAAAGTTTAAATCGTCCGTGTATATAAACATATACACAAAAATATATATGTTCCCTCGATTAATGTGGGGTAAAGTTTAAAACATACTTGTATATAAACATATTTACAAAAATATACGTGTTCCCTCGGTTAAGGTGGGTCAAATATTTGAATTATATATATCCAAAATCTCCACATAGAGAAAATTAAAGTCAAACACATATGTAAGCCATCAATACGTTCAAATTTGTGATGAAGCATGTGATGTTATGACCCCTATGCACCTTGTCTTCTCCCAAGGAGCAAGTGTCACAAAGCAATATTTTAACCTGGATGGGGAGGATAACAATATTCCTCCCAACCACCCAATCTACACTCAATTGACTATCATAGTTATGGGCTTTTAAAACTGTTGGCTTGTAAGGATAAACTTAAGGAAAAAACGCAATTTTAACTAATGAAAACAAAGTATTTCTCATCTCAATGGCTTTATAATGATACATTTATATTAGAACTCGTTAAAAGCTCTTATTTTTTATTTAATTGGTATTTTGTAATTTTTAAAATTTTAATATTTATTTGTGGAATGGATTAGTGTGTGACATTTATAATTAATGGGTTATGATTTGTTATTTTGTTTGTTTTTACTATGTTAAATTTTGTTGAATATGAAAGTTTGTCTCTAATTAATTTAACTCTTTAGTAAGTATGTGGTAGAGATAGCCCTGATGGGTAGGCTAGATCTCGGATCCCTCGCTGCCAAGCATTTGGCCCTCTGTCATGAGGCTATGGGATCGATTCTTTGGGTTTGCCGAGGTTAGGATTATTGTTTCCATTCTCTAGGTCTGTCATGGTTAGGCTTCTTTGAATAAAACCAACAAGATGTGATCCCTTCAGGTGTATCTACTTGGATTGTCTCTACGAGGAAAAATAAGTATGTCGTTGAGATATTTTATAAACTGAGTATCACTTTTATAAGATAGTGTGAGATAGTGTGTTTATTGAGACAAAAGGAGATGAGAGTGGAGTGGCTACTTGATTTCAAGATTAAATTTAGAAGTCTTAAGATTAAAACATGAAAATAGAGTAAAAATAAGAGTGAAATTATAACATATTAATTTTAGTGATTAGGGTATGTCAACATGTTTCATGTAATTTCCTTAATGTTACAAACTCAATGAACATAGAAAGAAGATAAATCAACATTCAACGTTAAAATCCATCTTTACTTTACTCATACTTTGAAGTCAAAGTATTAAAAAAGGATAACCTTGTAACAATTCATCATTTATTAAGTATTTTGGGCTTTCTTTGGTTTTTGGCTGGATTTTGGTAATTTTTTTTGATAAAATCCAAACTTGGAAGCATTTAAAGAAAAAAAAGAGAAAAACCCAATTTTACCAAGAAGTTTGAACTCATTAAAAGCTTTTATTTATTTAAATGGTGTATTTTTTTAAAATTAAATTTATATGTATTTTTTAATAATTTTAATTTTTGTTTTTGGTAAGGATTAATGTAAGATATTGTTAGGAACCCATGTCTTTACTTTGTTAGTATATTGTTGTTGGACGCATATGCTTTGTAAGTCGTCCTGTAGTATTTGTTGATCCATAGTTTATATTAGCCCATAGTATTGGACGCATATGCTTTGTAAGTCGTCCCATAGTATTATATGTCCCATGGTTTTGACTCATAGTATTGGCGCCTAGACTTAGCCCATGGTTTGTATTGACACATAGTATTGACCCATGGTATTGGTGCCTAGACTTAGTATATAAGTGTGTGTTGAGGCCTATGAAGGCACCGTGAAGATAATTGTATTGAGCTTGCTCAAAGGAGGTTGCCCCCTTGAAGTGGCCCGTGATCAATATAAAAGTGATTCTAAGATCTATTATTTCTGATATCTCATGTATTTGCATTAATTAATTATTGCAGGTTCTTCACATCTGGTATCAGAGCACTTTCTTGGGCTCGTTGGGTGGACTTTCTGCCAAATTTTTTTTCGTATCTGTTGCAGCTTCGGATTTGGGAATAATCCCTATCCACTTAACTGTGGGAAGTAATTGGGCATAAGCCCTAAAACTCATTGTGAGGAGTACCACAGGAACCCCAAAGTAGCTGGCCCATTGAGAGGACCTGCCAGCGAAAAGGGCAACGACCCCTACCTGATTGACTAGTTCCCACCCGCGAGGTAAACCAAGAGTTGTCGTTTATGGCAAAGCGGTTATCAGTTTTACCTGAGCCGTGGAGTGAGGGGTACTGCCCCAATACGCAAGCCGTCAGACAGCATTGGTGGCCGAGTGAAACACCTGAACTATTAGGAAGCCGTACATACCTGGGGTCCATATCTATTTTCAGTTGAACTGTTGCCGATCACTTCCGCTCCAGATCCAGCCGTTTTAGATCTATTCTGAAAGTCATTTCAGATCCAGTCGCCGTTTCAGATCCAGCCGTTTTCGATCCCTTTCGCGCCGTTGTTGCCGATCCATTTCTGATAAAAAAAAAGGGTATAAAATTCTGTTTTTCGGCCATATCTCCCTTCCACGCCGCTGTTGCCGATCCATTTCTGGAAAAAAAAAGGGGGTATAAAATTCTATTTTTCGGCCATATCTCCCTTCTGCGCCGCTGTTGCCGATCCATTTCTGGAAAAAAAAAATTAAAAAATAAAATAAAAAATAAAATTCTGTTTTTCGGCCATATCTCCCTTATTTCAACTCTGTTTTCCCTGAAACTTCACTGACATCCCTGCAATCCCATTCTGCATATTTCATTCCTGAAGACTCTATCCCAAACTCCACTTCCCAAGACCAGAAATCCCACATTTATCTATTTTTAGGGTTTGCCATAACTTCTTCAATTTTCACCCGATTGCCTTCAAATTTTACCATAGAGTTCCTGCTTCTAAAATCCCCATTTTTTGCTTTCCTATCCCTCAGAAAGTGTCAAAAACCTAGTCAAACCCCAATTACCCATCCGAGTTTTTCCCAAATCCAAATTTCCCCTTACTAAATAAGCATGTGTTGGTGTTTTTCTATCCATTCTCACCCCCCCCACAAAAAAATAAAATAAAATTACTGGTTATGGTTGTCACTCGCATAGGAGCAAACACCATGGAGGAAGCACTTGCAGCCATCCAAACCAAACTCCAAGATCTGGATGAAAAATTTCTCAGCCTCCATCTTCAGCATTCAGCCATGAACAATAACCGACAGCCAGAATCTTTTACAGCCACCGGGTTCTCTTTTTCCAGCAATTTTCGTGGGCCGAAGCTTGATTTTCCTCGCTTCAATGGTATTGATCCGACTGGATGGATATGCCGAGAAAAACAATATTTCAGTCTGCATAATAATTTTGATGTTCAGAAAGTTCCACTTGCATCCTTTCATTTGGAACAGGAAGCCCTTCAATGGTACCATTGGTACATCAAAGCTCATCCCGAGCCAAACTGGACAGATTTTTGCCAACTCCTTTTGTCACGATTTGGTCCTAGTTCTTTTGACGACTTCACAGGAGCACTCACTAAACTTCACCAAACTGCCACAGTGAGAGAGTATCAGACGGAATTTGAGAAACTAGCCAATCACACAGAAGGATTGTCCGATGAATTCTACAGGAGTTGTTTTATCAGTGGTCTCAAGGATGAAATCCGCTCAGAGGTCAAAATGTTTTGTCCCAACACAATGATGGAAGTCCTAGGGTTGGCTAAGCTGGCTGAGGACAAGATCGCAGCTCAACAATGCTCCAAACCCATCTTTGTTCCCTTCAGAAATATGGGTTCCCAACGACCTCCATCACGCCTACTCCTCAACCAACTCCTATCAAGCAATTGTCTGAAATAGAGATGCAGGCACGCTGAGAAAAAGGGCTTTGTTATAATTGTGATGAGAAATTCACTTGGGGACATAGATGTGTTCAACAAAAGCTCTATCTCTTGGATGTGGATTCTCCGCCTGCCTCAAAACTTGATGAAGAAGCTCTAGATACAGTAGATGATCAGGTCGACATTCAACACCCGCCTGTTGACACGCCATCTCAGGACGACCCACCCGAGATCTCTCTCCATGCTGTGACCGGCGTCACCACCCCACAAACAATGCGAGTCAGGGGATACTTCAAGAAGCTCCCTCTTACCATACTCATTGATTCTGGCAGCACTCATAACTTCATTGATCCTCGGATTGCTAAACAGGCTGATTGTTTTGTCCATCCTTGCTCCAACTTTGAAGTCATGGTTACCAATGGGGGCACCTTACCTTGCAAGGGAAAGTGTCACAATGTGCGTATCTCTATGGAAGATTATAACCTGCGCTCTCACATGTTTGCCTTGTCCTTAGGCGGATGTGATGTGGTTTTGGGCGTTCCATGGTTACGCACACTTGGCCCCATCTTATGGGATTTTGCTTAACTTTGGATACAGTTTTCAGTCAATGGGGCACAACACAAATTTATGGGCTTACAACCAGGGTATTTCTGCATCATTAGTTCACATCGCCTGGAAAAAATACTTAAGAAGAATTCACATGGTGTCATCACTCAGCTCCATTCCATTCAGATGCACCCATCAACAGTCTCCACTACTTCCTTGGATAGATATGCAGGTGTCTTTGCTGAACCAATGAGCTTGTTGCCTTCAAGAGACCTTTTCGGTAAGAATTTAGCCGCATCTACCTCTCAGCAGGAATTGATGACTATTTTGCTTACAGTCCAGAAGTGGCAGCCATCCCTATTGGGGAATTATTTCTACATCAACACTGATCTCCAGAGTCTGGAAACTTTCCTGGAACAACGGGTCTCCTCCCCAACACACCTGAAATGGGTTATCCAACTCATGCGTTATGACTATACGACCACTTACCAGAAGGGTAAGGACAATATGGTGAAAGATGCTCCTCCTCGCACATTTGATGACCCAGTTTCTCTTACAGCTATTTCTCTGCTTGTTCCAAATTGGTTGCAATCTATTCAACAGGGCTATCTCTTCTATGAACTCCATGCTTCTTCATCAGTAGGGCACTCTGGGTTCCTCAAAACGTATGACCAGGAACAATGTAACTTCTTTTGGCAGGGACTCAAAAGGACAATTCAACGGATGGTGGTTGACTGTGATACTTTCCAAGTCAACAAGGGTGAAACGACCCTCCTTTCAGGACTGCTTGAACCCTTACCCATCCCTCCACAGATTTGGACAACTATTTCTATGGATTTCCTAGAAGCGCTCCAGTGGTATAGTATCACATCTCAAAGGACACCATATGAAGCAGTCTTTGTACATGCACCACCAGTTCTTCTTCCATACACCTTCAGCAGCTCCCCGGTTCAGGCAATTGACTCAATTCTTCGAAACCGTGATCAGCTTCTTCTCATTCTGCAGGACAATTTTCACATGGCAAGAATTCGACTGAAACAACAAGCCGATCAGCATCGTTCTGAGCGCACTTTTCACATCGCTGATATGGTTCTTCTTCGTCTACAGCCTTCCATGCAATCCTCCCTGAAACTCCAAAGGCGCCAGTGGCTCGGAATGCAACCCGAGGATGATACAGGGGACCCACTCCTTCAGATTCTGCATCAATTTCCACATCTAAAGCTTTGAGGACAAAGCTTTTTCTAAGGGAGAGGGGATGTTAACAACCCATGTCTTTACTTTGTTAGTATATTGTTGTTGGATGCATATGCTTTGTAAGTCGTCTTGTAGTATTTGTTAATCCATAGTTTATATTAGCCCATAGTATTGACCCATAGTATTGGACGCATATGCTTTGTAAGTCGTCCCATAGTATTATATGTCCCATGGTTTTGACTCATAGTATTGGCGCCTAGAATTAGCCCATGGTTTGTATTGACACATAGTATTGACCCATGGTATTGGTGCCTAGACTTAGTATATAAGTGTGTGTTGAGGCCTATGAAGGCATCGTGAAGTTAATTGTATTGAGCTTGCTCAAAGGAGGTTGCCCCCTTGAAGTGGCCCGTGATCAATATAAAAGTGATTCTAAGTGCTATTATTTCTGATATCTCGTGTATTTGCATTAATTAATTATTGCAGGTTCTTCACAGATATAATGTGTGATATTTATAATTAATGGGTTATGATTTGTTATTTTGTTGGTTGTTACTATAGTTGTGTAAACTTGTCTTGATTTGGTATAGTTAATTTGTAGATTATCGCCATGATGTATTTTTTTTAATAAACTCTCGTCTTAAATATAATATATTCAATTAATTTGTCTTCTGCACTCAAGTCTTCTATTATAGGTAACGACCACCTATTTTTCATTTAACAAATTGTTGTTATAGTTTATCACTTGTTAGTCAATGGTCTCATTTCATGATTTGCATGGTTGTTTTGTAGGTCTCCTTGTCACCTCGAGCACTTGTCCAAGCGAAGGTGGCAAAGTCCTTCCACAAAAGGTACCTCGAGTTCCCCTTGTGTGCATGTCATTGGGTTTTATTTGTGTCCATTGTAATTATTATATATTTTATTACCATATTTATTAATTTTAAAAAATATACAATTAATATTCTATGGTTGAATGCAAACAAGTCCATGCACTACAAGAAAAATGACATTTTAACTCACATAAAATTGTTGTATATTAAAATATTTAATTTAAAATAATTTTTTTATAATATTATAATTATGCTTAAAATATTTTGTTAATTTTATTATATAGCTTTTATTGTATTTGAACTAACATGAACATAGGTGAAAATCTTAATCTCTATAACTATTGCATGCTTCAAACTTAATAATGGATATATTTTCCTCTCATTTAAAGATAAAAAAAACTAGATATAACTCAAGAAAAAGTAACTAAATGTTGTTAATTCCCTTGATTGCAAAAATAAATGTAGAGGAGGTGGATGCAATTCATTTCATCTTGTGAATGACCCAAATCCAAGCTATGCACATGACCATATGGTGTTATTGGAAAGTAAGATGAATTTTTCTATGTTCATTTGGGTTCAAACATCATTGATGTTTGTTTTGATAGGAAGGTAGGGAAGTGCATCCATGAAAGGGTTTCAATTTTGTTTTTTTATGGAGTACTTCAATTTATTAATATTATAAAAAACATGAGCACTCTAGGGCTATACTCATATTTACATGATATACGCAAGCTGTGGTGTGAAACATTTGCAATTTTCATATTTTCTAAGCATTGCACTGATCATTGGACTATCAATCTTTTATATTCGACTTTGTTACGTTGATCTCTTGACCGTGTTTCCTTTTACGCATTTTTCCTTCCCCATTACTATTTCGTTGGGTCTTCCACTATCCAACGCTACAAATTGATTACTCACCCCTACAATCCTCATGGGATCATTATTAGCATTATACCATTATTTTATTTATCACGTTTTCTTATACTAAGATGTGTTAGAGATCTTGTTTGTTACAACTTGAAAATATGATATAAAGGGGGTATTGGAAATGGGTTGATAGAAATGGATACCTGCAATATCTGGTGAAGCTAGGGGTGTTCTTAATTGGAAAGGTATATTGGAGGGGGGGCTCAACAATACAATTTTAGGAGGCATTTTTCAATATTTAGTGAAATTAAGGATATTCTTTAATATCGTGCAAATGATCATGCTATGTGACAAGTTCACTGAGTGAACCCCCCGTGAAATCATCAACCTCTTTTTGCAAAAGTGAAGGCCTCTTTAGAACAATAATTTTCTTATCATCTGACATAGTGTTGATGAAGATTGCTTTTCTTAAAGATGAGTGAAGATGCGTTGAAAGGACAATGTGGATTGCTTGTCTAGTATACATTTGTTGCATGTTCAAGAGTGCATTTCCAAGTTTGTGAACTGTTTCAATTTACCATCATTATCAAGAACACATCGTTCTTTGATCTTCTTGAAAGCATGTGTCATGGTTCTATCTATCTTAGTTATGTAAGAACTAACATATTTTGCCATTGCATAAGCATCTAGAATATATTGTGCATCTATATTTGCTTCCCATAGTTATGGCATGTGCCTTGCAAATGGTTTGATCCAAATGTCATAGGGGTTTCTTTTTAGTATCAATGTAGAGTGATCAATTAGAGAGCGCAAAAGCAATGTGTATTCATCTCTACTTATCTACAAATCTCGCAAAAGCATTGCAAAAGACATGGTTTTAGGATGTTTATTTTCTAAACAAAGAACATGTCTTTCGCTTTTTCACGTAGGTTATCTGCATTGTTTTCTAGTGGTTCTAGAATCATAGTTTTATCAATAAGTGGTAGTGGAAAATTGATTCTGCATTTAGAACGTTCATGTTTTTGAGTGATGGTGTGTTTGAATCTTAACAAGGTATTCATTAAGCAGTGAAGAATCTATAGAAATGTAACCATTGACGAAATGAGCAATTTCATCATTTGTATTTTTTCCATAAATTGGCGCATTTTGGATCTAAAGCAGCCCATGCTCGTGCTCATTTCCTCTTTGATGAAATTATGTTTTGAAAAAAAGTCCTACAGTTTTCCAAAGAATGTGTCGTTCTTCAAGATTAAAGATGATACGAACCATTACACCAAAATCCCAAGGTGTTAGTGAAGGCCACACACTAGGATCTTAACATCCCACCATGCTCCGGAGTCCAGAATTTGGGCTGGATGTATGCCCATATGATGGTGTCCCCTTTGAGTTGTCCGAGCCTTGGACGAACGCAATGCCGACGTTACCACCCTAACTCGAACCTGGGTGTAGGCTCTGATACCATATGATACGAACTGTTACACCAAAACCCTGAGGTGTTAGTGAAGGCCGCCGACTAGGATCTTAACAAAAGATTTCAATGCTGATATTATATGTCTATAGTGACGACTATAGATGATTGGGTGCCTTCTAATCAATACTTTGTTCTGGTGAATTGCTTGGTGTTTTGTCTATATGCATTTGTTCAATTTAATGCAATGCATCACATAGAGGGGTCCAGAGATGTTATGCACTTGTAAATGTTATGAAAAATGTCGAAGGACCAAGTTGTCACACCATCGCAAAAATATATTTTTTAATATTTTCAAACTAGTCAGGTGATGTTCTTATTGCTTTGAATGAATGATATCCGACTGGAGATCTAATGATTTTTCAAGTTTGGTTTTTTATTTTACATCTTTTGCTAACAATTTTTTTCCTTTTAACTCTCCTATTCAAATAGATATCCAAGCAGTGTTAGAGACTTGTTTTATAATGACTTTAGCTACTTTAAAGAAAATATTTGTATTATGTGTTTCAAAATATATACTTTCTTGTTGTAGCTCCCATTGAACTATTTGTTGGTAGGGAAATCTATCCAAAATGTCTTCAATTCTATTGAATCCAAAGAACAATGTAGGGAAATTTAGTTCTTCGGAATATTTATCTTGGAAAATGCCTAATGGCTAATGGCTAAAAATTCTATGAAGGTGCAATCTCTATTATTTTATTGTCCAAATCATGTAGTAGATAAGTTTCTCCATATCCATGTATCAATGTCTTAGATATTGGTTTGAATTCCATTTCATTTTCAATTGTTTTCGTTGTTTGTATAGTCGATAGCATGATCGATTCATGTTCAAGTGTCCTATTAAACATGTGCTCCCAACCAATGTCAATAACAATGCCATCGTGTTTGTAAAATCTAGTTTTGCAACGATCACTTAGCGCATCCATAACAACGGATTGGAAAACATTTCAACACGAGAAAGCATTTTTGTATTATAATTTTCATTTTAACGTAATTGCAAATGTCATAGCGTCGTCTAGATTTATCGGCAATGTTGTCCGAACTTTACCTAGACCTGTTGGCACATTGATAATTGTTCCATTGGCCCAAGTTGAGCTCTTTTATAACCAAGTTGTCTTACCCGTGCAAAGGCTATTCTTGGTGACACTAGTCGTTCTTCCAAAGGTGTCAAAATAGCCACTGATGGCAATACGTTATTGCGTTGAATTCGTGTAGGAAATGCAAATGCTGGAAATTGTCCACTAGTTATTGCTCTTTTGCAGGACTTGCAAATTTTTTTATGTTTCCAAGAGAACGTAGCTTGTTCTACAGTTGTGAAAGATTCAACGGCCAACACAATGGCATTGTCAATTGCACGGATATCTTTTTTGAAATGCCACCATTCACACACATCACATGGATGCACTGGGGTATCTTGAATAAAATGTAAATACATAACGATTGCTTTCTTTTCCTTTTCAAAATCCTTTTGTCTTTGGTGCTTAGCCATCTCTTGTTTGCGTATATTTTGTTCCAAGGAATGCAAGATTGTGGAAGAAACATTGGCGGTGAAAAACTGTGTTTTGTCTTTGCCTTTTTCACAATGTATATCGACATACGAACTATTTGTTTCTATGTTGACAAGTCGTTGGTTTTTTGTTCTCTGCATAAACTTTCCTCTTTTTTTGTTGCTCTAGTTGCATTTATCATTTCTACTTGCGCAGGCAAGCAATTGTTAATGTATTTTTTACTAGTGTTGTTCTTTGGTATTGTTTGCTTCTTTCTTTTGCAATCGCCCACTGCATTAACAAAGACATTGTCCATAGAAGAATCAGAATTTGGAAAACAGGTTTCGTCGGTGGTCCTTTTATCAAGAGTTGGAAATGCAAATGCAATTTGTCTATTGCATCTTGCAACATATATAGAGCTTCTTTTGAAGTGATTGTTGCGTGAACTTTAGAAACAATCTCTTTCAATTTATTATCCCACAAATATATGTCAGTGTCTATTAGCTCACACAACCATTGAATAGCAAATTGATCTCCTTCTATGGAGCCAACCATATATGGCTCTAACAAATGTACAATATATGTTTTCCAACTAGAGAACAAGGTTTTCTGACCAATTCTATTGTCATTGAGATATTTCTATAACCATTTTATTGCTCTTTTGTCATTTGAAAGAAAGCAATTGTAAAAAGTATGTGCAATTGTTTTTCTAAGACTTTGGTTATCAGAGAACATTGTCAATGTACAAATGGATTCAAACAAAGATTCATGGAAATTTCTCCTAGCGACAAGAACAAGACAAAACCCTTGTTGCAAAAGCTCTTGTTTGTCTATTTGCACATTCATTTGCACTAGTGCTTTGAGAAAGTTGAAACAAATCATGGCTTTTTCTAATTTGAGTCCTATACGAAACTAGTGGTTCAAAGTGTCCAGACGCTGGACTTCGATAATTGACCAATAGATTGTAGCAATATTCTGATTTTGTAGAGTTGGTTCAAAGTGTCCAGACACTGGACTTTGATAATTGACCAATAGATTGTAGCAATATTCTGATTTTGTAGAGTTGAAGTGAAGATATTTTGTTTCTTTTTTCAATGACCAAACAACTACCGAAACATTTAGCCATTTGGAAAACCATTTGATGCAAAATATACTACCCTGGAGTCCATAAACATTTTGTACCTTTGGATGGGAGGCAGATTGAGACATTCGATCCAAATATTACTCGATATTTGAGATGCCATGCAATTCCAACAAGTACTCAATAGCCAAATTTGTATGCATTGATTGAAAAGCAATAGGATCTTTGCAGTCTAGGAAAACACGAAAGTGATTCACAATGTCTTCTCTTATTTCGATTGATGTATATCGAAAATGAATCAAAACAAACAATGCATCAAACAAACAATTTCTTTTTGTATGAGGGTGTTTGGAGTTTCTACTGTGATTGAGAAAGTGATATTGTCAACATTTCGAACCTTTCACTGCAGTTCATCCTCAGGACAGAGACAATTGTCCAAAATAATTCAACCGAAAACAGATAGAACCTAGCCAAACTACGATCAACCTTTTGCATTGCAATTGTTTTGATTCCAAGGGAAATTGCTTTTCGAAGATAGTTTCTTATGTTTGCACTTTTGTCCATACTGTCTACAAAAGCATCAGTAGGTCAAGCTTATGTTTCAATTAGCTACGCAATAGCAAAAGCCTATAAGGAACGCAAGCCAATACATTAAGACAAAAGGAAAACCAGCTAAGATCTTGGATTGTGTGCAACCAACGATTGTTTGAAACATAAAAGAGAATATTTAAAATTGCAAGTGAGCACAAGAAAATTGCAAAGGTAGTTACTATGGCTATGTTCGACGCACTGCGTTTTTTTGCATTTCTTTTTACATTTTATTGGATCAAAGCACTCTAGAAATCGAGAAAGAAACAACAAAACCATTGCTAGATTTCTCTAAATAGTCACATGAATATGGAGCAACTATTCTACATGAAAACACATAGAATAACCCATAAATCCGGTTCAGATGTGAACACACATAGTTGAAGTCATACAACATGGTAAACATTAACATAAGCTTTGAATGTTTGAGGTTTCCATAAGTATTTTCATGTAGAATAATTGAAATTGAACGTGGCAAGTATCTAAATAAAGTTGCAAAAGGGGAGTTTTGCAATAAGAGTATGGGATCTTTTGCTATAAGGTGATTCTATCTAGCCAATAGTCTTATCATATTTGTGCCTAGAAGCTTTAAAAATGTGGGCAACAAAAGGGCTAATAGGTGTGCTTGGTTAAATTTTTGAAAGGGCAAGAGCCAAACTATGAAATTTTGTAACATCCCCTTTATCCAATCTAACCATCGAGAGGGGACATTAACTAATTTTGGGCTTCCAAATTTTACCCCATGGCCATAATATGAATTTCATAACATATAAAATATGTGTGCAGAAACATAAATAAACATAGACAACGGAATTAAACTCTATCCACACACTTCTAGCATGTATTTATTAGCAAAATCATACCAAGCATTAAATGAAACCATTTCATATTCAAATGCATGAGAATACCTATCTTTATCCAACGTAGATCCAAGCAACTGGCTATGTAAGAGTGATTTTTCACCCAACCATAGGCACTCTGTCCAGCATATACTCTTTCTGTTGAAAGGCCACCCCCAATCTAGGCTATGAGGCCACCAGGGAAAAGGAAAAACCTAAAGGATTTTATCTCTCAACCCACGACTCATTCTACTCTTTATGCTTAGCCAAATGCTCATATAGACCTCTACAAGGGTCTCACTCATCCCTCACATCCTTGGTTCCAACAATACCTGCCCCACACAACACCCTTATGTGCTTAGGCATCGCCTTCACCGATCCACTGTTCTCTTGGGAAATCCATCTTGTTGGGTGCTTCTAGTGTGTGCATAGAAGGAGACCAACCTGCTATATGTTGTTGTAGAAACACATGTAACTTTAATCCATGGCTTCTCAAGCATCTATGAGCACCTACAACCATCTATTTTCCCTTCCAAATCCACATCTCTCTCTCCAAATTTGAATTTTTGGGTTAAACATAATTTGGTAAGGCCTTGGACAACAATGGAGAGCTTTGCATAGTGTAAATATGCATGCAAGAATGAGAGAAAGAGGGTTGACTCCGAGGGTTATGAGAAAATGGTTCAAAGACAACTAACATAACTTCTGACTATAGAAGAAATGACTCCTGGCTGTTGCAAACTGAATTCTGCCATGACAAAATTGACATAAAAGTGCAGTAAGCCTCGTGCTTCAATAACTACATGAGGTGACTTTTCCCACCAACCTCACACATGCATTCAATAATTGGAAAGTAGTCAAAAGGGAGATAATTGGCTTATTCACATCAAATGACATAATTTGGATGAGTTCTAAGGTTGACACTTGGCAACAAGGATTTAGTCTCCCATAGACCCCCTTTCTTCTTCTCCTCTGGTGGAATCATAGCCCCTTTGGTGCTCTTTACACAACCATTCTTGGAGAATTTTATTATGTATGCACATAATATTTGCATCTATTCTAAATCAACATGACAAGCCAACCATATAGTCCAATAACAATATTTACATCATACATGCCTAGCCATTCACTAGTCGGGCCTTGGCCTTGAGCTCTGCACTAGGAATATGTACTAGCATATTTACATCTTTTACATAATTTTGGTTAAATACATTCCAAATCAAAATTGGGGGTATTACAAACTTAAATATGGAACTAGTGAAACAAAAAATTGACTAGCTTTGACAACTAAAAGGAAAAGTAGTTTTGTGTGTGTGTGTTAAACCGCACATTGCATTGGCATAGAACCATACAAAAAGCATGCAAGTTTCAAATCCAATAGAAATGCAACATACATTAAGATGCTTAGCACACTAGACATAGATTGCAACCTATTTTTGAAAGAGTTTGTTAATGAGAACAAGGATGCTAATTGCTAATACACACCAACAATAGACAAGTGTGTTCTATGGACGAATTTTTCTATGGCCTATGGACATTTGGAAAAGGATGATACAATTGTTTCAAGGTCCACATGCAATCTTCCATGCACAAAGGAGGGGGAAAAAGAATTTACAGTAACTAACAGACACTTGACATTGCATGCCAAGAATTTTCTTGTCGACTGCATGCATTTTACATTGGTAGGGTCACATTTTATATTGGAAATATTTCTGATTTCCACATGAAACACGCTCATTATTTTGTTAATGCAAAAAGGAAAGATACAAGTGACATTAAACATAATCAATATATGACCAAAGAAACGCAGCACAAATTACGCCCTAGCAAGCCGAATACACCGAAAGACAAATGCAGTCTAAGTATATTTGTTTATGCAAATGAACATAGAAGAATTTGACTAAGCTGTGTCTATCCATTTTTCCAATAGACGAAAAATATAAAGGAAATCACATAGTTCAACATCAAAAAAGAACTTATGAAATGAAAAAAAAACAGTGAAACTGAATCACTACAACATAAGATTATATACCGTGTTCAATCGATTTAAAGCCAAAACCTAGTCCTCGTTTAAAATAGTTGATCAGAAATAAACTGCATTGAGAAAAAACAAGACTAGTATATGCAACCATGAGGCTTAACCATATATGTTTATAGATATATGGTTTATGATTTTCTAAGTCTCTTTTCCACCACTGATTAGTATATTTCCAAGTTAAGGACAAGCACCTTATTTGAATTACCTCTTAACAGTCATAGCAAGCTAGAAAATGTTGGTCGTGTTCCTACAATGCAATATACCCACACTCCTCTGTCTCACAGGGCATTGTATCTTGCAAATCCTCTACCTAATATGGAATTATCTCGACATATTCTTTTTTATAGGTTGAATTATGATGAGGGAAGACAATATTTTCAACGATTTCTATGATGTTGGTGTGTGTCCATGATCAAAACAAGACTAGTATAACCATATATGTCTTTTTTTGTTAGTAACTCTAATCTCCAAATTATCATGCAGATTTTGTCCAGGAATCACTACTTGCTTGACTATGAAAGCCTATCTATGTTCCGTAGCCTATTTTATTTTATAAGTACACCCATCTATAATGTCCCAACTTGTTTTCAGAATTTGCCCAAACCATCATTTTGGAAAAGGGGGACCCTAATTGATGAAAATATGTTACTGTCCACTTGGGTCTACATAGCCTCACATTATTTATATGACAATATTTTACATTCATGAGCAATAGCAATTTTTAATCTCAAACCCTCTCACCACCCCCTTAGTTGAATTTCTAGGAAATCAACTCAGCCAATGACTTTGGATTCTATTATGGATGTATGACCATAGGCCAAACTTTATCAACTCAAAAAACCCTTGAGACAATGTTCTCTCCGTGCCCAATTAGTTTCCTATAAAACAATGATTACGAAATTTAGTTGCATTACGTGAATTTTTATGAAACAATTATATCTTAGAAGTGTTATTTTATTTCTATTCTACGTCGAGGGAAACTTACATTAACTAATGGATTACAATGACCCCTACACATAATAAACTTGACCAGCTCAAAGAACTCTAGAGACAATGTTTTCTCAACACTCAATTAGTTTCCTTTAAAAGAATGTTGAGAAATTTAGTTGCATTACATGGATTTTTATGAAACATTTATATCTTACAAGTGTTATTTTCTCTCCATTCTACCTCGAGGAAAAATTAAATCAACTAATGGATCAGAGCAATCCCTACACATAGTAGCTTCAACAAGTTTTTTCAACAACCAAACTTGGAGAGACCTTCAAAGATAAATGTGATAGAGTTTGACATGAACAAGCCTAATGCATGCTTTGATCTATGCTTCACATGGAAATCTACATCACCACTTGTCATTGAATAATCCCAAAACAAAAACACATAAGCTCCAAAACATGCTAGAGCTTTGTCATAAACCACTCATTTATTGAAATGCCATTTATATAACTAGGAGATATTCTACTTCCACTTTTTAAAACAACTATTGCCAATAAAGGTTTTAAAGGTGATGGTATGTTTCCTACAAAAGGTGTATCCTATAGAATTTTCTCATTATGCCCAAACATCCTAACTTGCAAGCTTTATGTTTTGTCTATGAGTTTTGAACATTATACAACCTAGTGAAAGCAGGCATAAACCTTAACCATATATATTTGCAGATATCATGTCTATGATTTTCTAAGTTTGTTTTCCATAACTAATTAGTATGTCTCCAAGCTAAGTGTGATTGCCTTGTCTGAATTGCCTCTTAACACTTATAGCAGTCTACCATGCTAGTCATGTTCATACAATGTAATGTACCTATACTCCTATGTTTCATAGGGCATTATATCTTGCAAAACCTCCACCTATTATGGATTTTTATTCATAAATTCTATTTTATGGGTTGAATTATCATTAGGAAAGACACTATTTTCAAGGGTTTATATGATATTGGTATCTGTTCATGAGCAAGAGTAGATTACTATAGCCATATTTGACTTCTTTATGTTTGTAACTCTAATCCCAAAATCAACATGCATATTTTCTCTAAGAATTATTAGTTGGTTGAATATGGAAGCCTAACTATGTTCTGTAGCCTATTCTATTTTATAATTAAACCCATCTACAATCTCCCAAGTTGTTTTTAGTTTTTTGGCTCAAAGCATCATTTTGGAAAAGAAGAAGGCTAAGTGATGGAAATATGTTACTCTCAAGTTGGATCTACCTAGCTTATACACTATCTATACGATGATAATCTACATTAATGAGCAATAGGACTTTTTAATTTGAAAGCCTCACACCACCCCATTAGTCGAATTTTTACAAATTCAACTCAGACAACGACTTTGAATTCTGTTATGAATGTATGACTAGAGGCCAAACTTGAGCAACTCAAAGAACTCTTGACACAATGTTCTCTCAACACCCAATTAGTTTCCTATAAAACAAAGTTGAGAAATCTAGTTGCATTACGTGAATTTTTATGAAACTATTATATCTTACAAGTGATATTTTCTCTCCATTCTACGTCGAGGAAAACTTACATTAACTAATGGATAAAAACGATCCCTATACATAGTAGCTTTAACATAAAAGAAAAAATAAATAAATAAAATCTACAACCAAACTTGAACGACCCTTCAAAGAGAAACATGATAGAGTTTCACATGAAGGAGCCTAATCCATGTTTTGATCTATATGTTTCACATGGAAATCTACATCACCACTTGTCATTGAATAACTCCAAGCCGAAGACATGAAATATCCAAACAATGCTAGAACTTTATCAAAACCTACTCTTACATTGGAAACTTCCTTAATCACCTACTTATCACGGGAATGCCATTGGAAATTGACATTGATTGTGGTCCACAAACACCTCATACTAGCAAAACTATTATTATAGCCAGAGCCTATGCCATATGCATGTCTAGTTTCTTTGAAACCCAAGCACAAGTACCTAATCCTAGAACCACTTCGCATTGATAATTTGAAATCAAACAAAACCTTTTAACCAACCTTCAAATCCAGACTTGAAAATTTTCTTTGGAGGCATACGAGTATCCTATACAATTTACTTTACTTGCTTTTATATAAGCGCACTCCACCGTGCATTGAACATTGACATATTTATTTTTTTCAATCTTGCACATGTGAGTAATTGTCCACTTGATTGGTTCTATCCACCATTTATTTATTTATTTTGTATTCCATAAAATGGCAATATTTCCTTCCAGATCCATATAATGTAAATTGTTTAAACAAATATAAAAGCATTAAAATTTTAATTTATTTTTTTATTTTTTTGTTGCCAACCAAGTTTTGGAAACCATAAAATTCTCTAATGTATCAAAACCCATGGTTGAATCCTTTAAGTATGTCACTTGTTTAAGTTTTCCATTAACATCTTATAAGTAGGAGACTGGTAGCAACATGGCCCTATTTAACATTCACTAGCTTCAAGACATGATGCCTTTCTTTAATTTTAAATCGAGTATTTGCAAGCTCCCCCCTTTTCCCATAGGAACTTTTTTCCATATTATTCCAGTATAAAAATGTTTGTTCAATGATATCTTAAATATTTGTTCAATGCTATCTTTAACAACAAATGGGGTAGAAGTTTATTTATTTATTTTTATGCTGATTACTTGTTCGTTAATTTGTCATGAAAATGGAAACAAGCTTTTCATAAGTGGTGTGTGAAGACGTTGAAACTACATCCATGTAGCTTTTGCTGGAAATCCGACTCTTAGACGCTTTTGCGTTTACCATAATTCCTCATCAATTGTTAAATTATTGTTCTATATTCTCATAACTTCATTTGTTTTTCTTGTAAAACAAAACTACAACTTGGTAGGCGAATCATATACATGCAATAAGCAAACCAAGCACATTTAATAAATAGCTAATTTCTTATAATCTCCCAATATAGATCCATTTTCCGAATAAGAACCACTCCCTCGCATTCTCTACATCATTTGCCAGGTTTCTTTCCCTTCATTCTTGTAATTTGTTATGGTTCTTTTTTTAAACCATAACCAATTGTATCAAAATTTCTTGTTCATCAACTACTACTATTCTTACCTTGTATTTTTTTGTTTTTTATTTTATTTTTGCATCAAAGGTCTCCTCACAGTATTTAACTTCTTAGGAACCTACTAGGAGTCGGGAGGAACCATTTCTACATCTGGGAGATATTCTAACTCCGTCTTTCATAATAACTCTTGCTTACAGAGGTTTTAGAAGCGATGTTATGTTTCCTACAGAAAGGAATGCTTATATATTTGTCCCGCTATGCCCATACAACCTAGCTTGCAAGCTTACTATTCCCTCTATGAGTTTTGTACACTCCACAACCTAGTCAATGCACCTAACAACCTTTACCATATATATTTTTACACATTTAAATTACAATTTTTTTCCAACTTAAGTATTGATGCCTTAGGTGAATTTCCTCTTAATATTCATATCAATTTATGAGCCGAACACTAGTTCACTCACACAAAGATGATCAAAATACTTGATAAACCAAATAAGCCATAATAAAATATAATATATGAATTTATGATAGAATAGATTATATTACAATGGATGGTATAGCCCGTATAAATAGGCTATAAGGTGACTATTCACCCAAATGAGATGTCTCTTAATTAACCTAACTATTTAATTATTATCTATTTATGTTCGTAACATTGCCTCTCTCTTAGAAAGGCTTTGTCCTCAACGCCTTATAATGTTGTTGCATCGTTTTATGTGGTGTCGCAATTGATGAAACATGTCGATATGATTGGTTGAGTACGGAACATAAATTTTTTAATTTAGTAGGATTTATCCATCCTAATTTGATTTGTTGTTGAGCGTTGTGATGCGATTGTGAACCATCGTCATGAGCTTTGGTTCCATTAGTACCATTATATTTCGTCATTTCCCAATTTTTAGGATATCAGTTTTTATGGTTGGGTGTCTATAGGGAATTCTCACAATGTCATTTTCTTTTACAAGCGTCGTTTTTTGAGCATTGATATGATCTGGAAGTTGTATTTTCATCCCTTGAGGTTTTAATGATTCGTTCTGTATCTTGTCCAACTTGTTTTCTAACTGCATGTTATCATTTTGAAACTTCTTAATCAATTCTATTTGCGATTTTTTGTCATCTTCGGTCTTCTTAAGTTGTTCCTTAAGATCTTTGTTATGATTTTTGATGTAGCTATTTTCTTCTTGCTTGTTTAGAAGTTTTCCTTCAATGTCTTCTGTAGAGTGTTCTGCCTTTAGACTATTTTTCAACTTCTTAATTTTTGTGACTAACGTCTATTATGGTTCTTTAATTTGAAAATTTCTTCGGAATTGTTGGATAATGCTTTTTTACTTTTTGCGATCTCCAACTTGTGTGCCTTTTTAGAGTCGTCATTTTGTTGCTGAAGAACTTTTATCTGTTGTCGACACTGGTCGATCTCTGATTCTTGATCTCCTAATTTCTGTCGTATCTGCGTCAGTTCTTCATCCTTTTCGTTAACGATTTTGTTCAAGCGTATTATTTCTGCTTTATAATTGTTTACTTCTGTCTTTATATCCTGATTTTTTAATCTCTGATTGAAATCCTTTTCGTCTTTTAATTCCTGCATTTGCGCAGACAATTTTTCTATATCATTTTTTTGGTTGGAAATATGTTGTTCTTTGAACCCTTTTTGAAGCTCATGTAATTTAATCCTTATTTCCAATTTGTTATTCATGTCTCGCAATTCATCATTGTTTCTTCGATAACGTCTTAATTTGGCTTCTAATTTTTCTATTTGTAGTTGCAAACTAGCTTCCATGGTCTCTGACTTCTTCGATGATAGACAATCATTCTTTTGACTTTGAATTCTTTGATGAGCCTTCAATTGACTTTGATTTCTTCAAAGATTCTTCCTTTGATTTTGACTTTTTCGGCGATAAATTGTCTTCCTTTGACTAGTTGTCTTCTTCTTATTAGGTTAAATAACATTTTCCCTTTTCCAAAAATAATTATTATTTCAATAAAATAATAATAATTTTTTCTTTTTGATTTTTTTCCTTTTTTGTTTCCCAATAGTTATTATTAAAATAATAACTATATCTATAACAAGTGGAATTAGCAACAAAGCTGCTTATTACTGCCGCTTAAAAACAAGGAAAAATAGTAATAAAGTTAATCTACAAATAAAAAGCTTGGAACTCATATGGAGGATTGTGTATTTGCATCTGTTGCCAACGTACAACATGCCATGGTTGTCTGCATTATGTTTCAATGTTAGAGAAATTTTTAATTTGTAAAATTTATATACGGAGTAACATAATGTTCAACATAACGTTCGTTGTAAGAGATATATGCAATAACAAGATGTGGAACATAATTAAATTAGAGGAGACTATTACTCATGGTAATGATGGTCACTGTGTGTGAGTGATATGAGTGCCTTTTAGAATGGATTTTTTCATCTAAATATTTTATAAAAAAAAATGGATATAGAATGTTTTCATTTCTACAATATATAAGTGTAAATATAAAGTGTTTATATTTATGGAGATACTCAAAAAAAGTAATACTTTAAAACTAAATATAATATGTGAGGAACTATAACATTTAACATCTAACATTCACATTGATTAAAGCTTCAAAATGATTAATTTTAATCAAATAATTTTAAAAGTTTTAATATATATGAATGATAATAGTTTTAAAGGTATTAATTAAAAGAAAATTAAAATATAATAATACTACCAATAATTTAAAAAATAATAATATTTAAAAAAATCAAAATACATTTTATAATAATTTTAATTTATATTTTTATATTATATTTAATTGATATTTTATTCAATTATTTAATGTTTACAAATAACTATACATGTTTTTAAGTTTTATTTATTTATAATAAGTTGAAATAGAAGACATAGTTATACTAAATGTCGATACCATTAAAACATAGTAATAAGATTTTACATTTGGTATATTAAAATTGACTTAGAAATTTAGTAAATATGGGATTTAGTATGAGTAAGGTAAATTTAAATAAATACTTTTAATTTTGAATTTTTAAAGATTGAGGAAATGTTCCCATGTGTTAAAATATCTTTAAATATTTATTACTTTATATTTGATCTCATATCTCCACGCAAGGGTTCACAACCAACTTCCCATTCGAGCATTCGATCGCCAAGGTTCGGGGTTGAGGGCCGACGGCTTCTTCCATGTACAATTGTGAGAGATTATCTTGCACATTTGAAGCAAGTGAACCAACCAGCAGACATTGGTGAAGCTTGAATTTGGACAGTGAAGATTCAGTTTGGCTCTGGTTTTTAGCTGCGCACGCTGGCCGCGCATTGATTACAGTACAAAACATTTAAACTTGGTAAGAACCAAAGTATAGACATGATGTATGAAAACCAGATGGCAAGCTACTGTTTTTTTTTAATTTTGTAATTTGAAATTGTTTTTTTTTTTCTTCAAAATTTCACATCCCAGGCAGGGGTAATTAGTCACTTCATTGTCAAATCATAGTTTTGGCCAATCATATTGTCAATTCATTAGTTTCAGCCAATGATAAAATAAGAATTTAAATTTCAAATATTAAAAAAAATAATTTTTAATTTCAAAATATTAAATTTAATATCAAATTATTTCAAAACATTTGAAAACAATACAGTTTTTTTTTGGCAAAAAACAAAAATATTTAAAAGTTCAAAATCCTAACTGATTGCTATATTATCCGCCTTCGGCAGTAATAATAATAATAATAAATGTTTTTTTTTTTTTTTTTTCAAAGAAAAAAAAGCGTAATTTCATTCATCATTAGAGATCAAAATTACATTATGTATTCACTGTGACAGTGAATTATCAAAGGCCTATAGTTCATAGGTATCATGATGAGACTCTTACGTCTGCTTTCAATCAAAAAACATTTCTGTTTTCCACAAAAAAAGTACAGTCCCACTGGACTATTTTGCTGTTACAATTTCAACTATAAATGCCGAAACAGTGACATTAATTTCATATAAATATAAAAAGCATACTGTTATATAACAAGTATTCTAGATCAATCTATAAAAGTTCTGTGGTAATATGCAGAGCTCTGTCCATCCCTTATTTCAATATTTATCCAGTTAACGTTTGCCAAGTCGCAGCCCATCTTTGGATAATCAGCAATGTTATGTAATGAAAGGTCTGAGCATGCTCTCAGTTTTCTGTCCATCCAGCTCTTCAACTACTTTCCAAATGCCAAAAGCCAAGTTCTGCCCTTCTTTGGATGCCTGGTCCGCTTTTTGGTTATTTTCCCTGTATACATGCCGGCATATGAAAGTGTCAAAAGTTTGTTTAAGCCTCTGTACAGTGTGAAGAATATTTGCAAGTCTAACAACTCTGCAATCCTGTGTTTGATTGGTCCAGTTTATAGTATTCATGGAGTCGCCAAATACCGCCAGTCTATTGATGCCTCTCGCAGCAGCAAAGATAAGCAGCAGTTTCAAACTCATAACTTCAGCATAATTGTTTGTACCCAAACCCAGTCCCATGGTGATAATATAGAAGTGTGAATCCGTTAAATATAAAACAGCGCCCCCTCCACAGACCTCATTGCTAGCAGCTCCGTCGAAAAAACCCCACGGGAAGGTTCTGTCGATCTCCACTTCCATAATGCGTCTCTGATGAGAAGCCCTAATATGTTCGGGATATGCCATGTAGAGACCCACCGTCATTGTGCCAATAACCTCAGGTGTGTAAGGTTTATCCAGGAATATAACTCCGTTCCTAGCCAACCATATCCCCCACATGATAAGTAAAGGTAGGGCCTTCAGTTTCTGAGTGCGCGCCCAGCTCCACCAGCGTTCCCATGCTTCGTTAACAGTGTTACCATCCCAACGACAATCTAAGTTCAGCAACCTTGAACATTCATGCCAGACCGCCGCCGTGAATGGACACTTGATAAAGAGATGTGTAATATTTTCCATATCCTTCTTACACAGGGCACACCACCCCCGGGCCCTGAAAGCATCTCTTCTGCAAAATATCCCAAGTCGGGACCCGATTTTCCAATGCACACCACATGAAGATTCTGTTTTTCGATGGGCATTTTAGTGTCCATAATGATCTCCACCACCAGGCCCCATCCCGTGCAGCCTCACCAGCACTAAGTACATTATAACCCGCCTTAGGTGTATAAATCCCCGCCGGATCAAGTTCCCATATCAATACATCCTCCTCCTCCGTGAGATGTATACCAGCCCGATTCAAACCATGTATATAATTTCCCAAGAAACCAGCCTCCGGTTCCCCCAAGCCCAACATCTCAGCAGTTTTCCAATATTGAATCCACGGTTCATCAGGACGCAGATCAGCCAGATGATTAAGAGTGTAGATACCCCGATTTTCCAGCGAATGGATAACATGAGCAGGCATGATATGCAGTTGTTCACTCCCATTCCATGGATCTCTGCCAATTCTAACCTTTTCTCCGTTGCCAACATCCCAAGCCAGAAAATTCTCTACCAAAGTGAAAGACTTAACCACAGCCTTCCATATCACCGAGCCCCCAGCATGAGTTTTCCTAGGGCTCCGAATCCAATCCTCCAGTGTAGTATCAGATAAATATTTACAAATAATAACCCTGGTCCAAAGACTATTCGTCTTGATAAGTCGCCAGCCTCCCTTAGCTGCCAATGCCTGGGAGAACAGAAAAATATTCTTTAATCCCCAGCCCCCAAGACCTTTAGGGACAACAATCCGCTTCCAATTGACCCAGGGTGTGACCTGACCCTCCTTCTTACCACTCCACAGGAATCTAAAGCAAATTCTCCTGATCTGTTCCAGGATTCCTTTGGGTATCCAGGACAGGGACATCCAATACACAGGGATGGCTTCTAAGACAGCCTTAACCAGAACCAGCCTACCAGCACGCGACATCCACTTATGACTCCACACATTCAACCTTTTTTCCACCTTGCCGATAAGCCACCTCCAATCCTTCTTAAAATAAGTATTAGCTTTAAGTGTGAATCCCAGGTATTTTAATCCTTCATCAAGAGTAGAAACCTTAAAAGGAAAGTATTCAACAAGTGCCCGTTCCTCCTCCTGTCGAAGCAGATGAGTGGTAAGTGTGGACTTATCAGCATTAATGTCCATCCCTGTTGCCAAAGAGTACAAATCCAGGATCTCCTTCAAGGTCCGAGTATCCCTTCGATCTCCTGAACAGAAGATGATGATATCGTCCACAAATAAGAGATGAGTAACAAAATCAAGAATAGCCCTGCTCAAGCCTTCAGCCACCAGCAGAAAGAGAAGTGGGGAGAGCGGGAAGCCTTGTCTAAGGCCCCTTTCCGCATGGAAAGAGGAGGTGGCAGCACCATTCAATAACACAGAAAATGAAACAGTAGTTATGCATGACATGATCCATCTAATAAAATCAATACCATAACCCAAGTGGGTTAGAAGGAGTCGGATGTATATCCAACTTACCTTATCGTATGCTTTGGACAGATCGATTTTAAGAATAGCACCTTTGATGTGCCGCGTCTTCATGCTGTGCATTCCTTCCTGTGCCACCCCTATAGCCTCATGTATCTGTCGACCCTCAAGAAAGCCAAACTGTTCAGCAGAGATATGTTCTGAAAGTGAAACCTTGAGTCTCCGAGCAATGACCTTCGACACAATCTTGTAAATGCAGTTGCACAAAGAAATAGGTCTGAATTCAGAGAGGGTAACCGGGTTATCGTTCTTAGGTATGAGGGCTATAAAGGTAGAGTTGAAACAGGCAGGAAGCCTCCCATTCAATCGTGAATCCTCCACCACCTGCAGTAGATCCAGACCCACAATCTCATACAGCTCAATAAAAAATTCCACAGAACAGCCATCCGGCCCAGGGCTCTTGTCTTTCTGAAAGCTGCCAAGAACCTCCTTCAACTCCTCCTCAGTAACAGGTCTCATCAAACGCCTATTGTCTTCCTCCTCAGCAAAACGTGGGAAAAGTTGAGCAATCCTGATAACTTCAGCAATGGAGGCCTGTGCAGGAGCCTTGAACAGTTGCTGAAAATGACCCACCCCACATCTAGCTTTGCCTTCAAAGTCAAAATGTTCAATACCATCTGCATCTTTCAGGCTCCAAATAGTATTGACCGCCTTCCTGCCCCTAGCAAAATGCATGAAAAAATTTAGTATTCTCATCCCCACATTCCAGCCATACCGCCCTGCTCTTGAGTCCTCCAGGTTTCCTCCTTTTCCATCAATAGTTTATTTCTGAGACCTTCCATCCTGGCCAATTCAGCCTTAGTTTCCTCGGTCAGAAAAACCCCCACCATCCCCCTCATAAATCGGTAGAAGTTCAGCCTCAATTGATTTCAGTTCAACTTCGTCTCTAATTTTCTTATCAAAGGCCCATTTTTTAACAGCTCCTTTTAAACCGTTGAATATTCTCAGCGAACTGGAAAGCCCCAGTACGAGCATGTTCCACATCAAACGCCCGCCAAGTGTCCTGAAAGAGCTCTTTAAATGATTCATCTCTAAGCCAGTTCTTGTTAAATTTAAGAGAGCTAGGTGGATTATCAGGTCCATGCCTGATCTCAATAAAGATAGGGAAATGATCAGAATCCCCACCGTTCCCCACCCACTGTCGGATTTGTAAAAATCTGTCCACCATCTGTTCAGCCACCAAGAAACGATCAAGTCTTTTAGCCACCCGAGCCTCACCACTCCTGTTGTTCCTCCACGTGGGTTTCAACTTGATAGGTTCAATATCCAGCAAGTTTTTAAGAACCAATTTCTGCTGAAAAAAACCCAGCCATAGGATCCACAAGTGCCCGGGGTCCCCAAACTTCTGAATTTCCCAAAGTGAAATTTAGGTCACCCCCCACCACAACCGATTCACCTTCAAATAAAGGATCCTGCAGCAAAGAATCCCAGAAAAGGGCCCTATTTACATAAGGCCCGTAGACATTAACCACAATGAAGCAGGTGCCCAAGTCAACAGAGCGAAATTCAGCTCCTAGCACAGAAACCCTTCCCCAAGCGTTAACCAGTTGAATCGCACAATTCCTCCAGCCCACCGCTAACCCCCCAGAGCGACCCCTCGCATCCAGGGGTCAAGAAAGACCAACCTGCCAACCATAGTTCCAATTTCTCCTTGATGATAGTACCTAAACCTAAAGTCTCTTGTAACAGAATCACATCAGGATGTTCAAGAGTAAGCACCCTCATGAAGGCTGATTTCTTTTTAGGCCCAGCCAGACCCCGGCAATTGAAGGACATAATCTTCATAACCGCACCTTCGTCCGGGGCATTCACTGCTCTAAGTGCCCTTTCAATTGAAACCTGTTTCCCATCCCGGAGATCCAAACGGGCCCTGCTCTGTGCCTTGGATAAGTGTGATCTCCGGGCCTCTGCCCCTCTGGGCCATCACCACCGTCTTACCCAAACCCCCCCCAGAAATTTTGGTGCAAGAACGGAGATTGTACCCAGAAGCAGAAGATTCTGGTGAAGACCCCTGGTGAAGGGGGCTCAGGTGTTAAGGAGCCAGGATCCGGTCCCAAAGGAGTCAATATGTTCTCCAGAGGAGTCGTTGACAAAGTAGTGATGGGTTCAACAGGTTCGTCCACCGGACAGATACAATTCCCATAAGAAGGCTCAACAATAGAAAGAGGGGTAGTTTCAGGCAGACCCGACAAAGTTAAATTCTTCAAACCAGCAACCCAATCAAACCCGACCACAGAACACCGATTGATAAAAAGATGTACAGAAGGTGTAAAAGAGAGCGAAGAAAATACCCGACAAGATAGGTCTCGGCACAGCATCCTCATCATACGGTACAGAGCCATGAAATTCCTCAGTTGTATCGTTGAGGTCTCCAGCAATAATGTCCAGTGCCGCATCCGAGTCCGGTCCAGCAACAACCGAAACACCCAAAACCTGGTCCTCATCCACCTCCATCCGATTAGTCACCGGCTCGTTGTGCATCAAAACCGTGGGTTCAACCCCAGTCTCCAACCCCACAGGGTTATACAGCCCCTCGTCCATGGCGCGAGCCGAAAGCTGACATGCAGACTCCGGGTTGTCCATACACACTGGACCACCGTCGACACCGAAAGGTAAATTCTCATAATCCAGCATTGGGTGATAACAACAGGCCCCCATTCCAGCTTGATATGCTCCGGCAGCCCCTCCCGCACATTCAAATTGACCAGTATACGAGCAACCTGCTTGTAGTGTGTCCTTCAAGAAGGAGAGGTCGGCTTCCAGAAAATCCCCCAAAATATCCCCAATCTGACGGAAATGGCGGATATCCCAGAAATGAAGCGGAAGACCCGGTAGTCTTACCCATACCGGAGACGAATCGAATTCTCTCCCCGGCTCGCATCGAACAGGGGGTGCCAAGGCTTCAGTAGAACCGGCTTCTGTTTAAGGTGCCAATTCCTGTGCAAAATTTTGTGCATATCATCCTTATCACGGAGTACCACCGCAAACCAGCCGCGAAGGAGCATGTCCACCTCAGGAGTGTATCCCAGAACCCCGCTCCACTGTGATTCCACCCATGCCATCGCCGTGGGCCGAGCAAAAATCCTGCCCAAAACCCTCCCAACCAGCGTAACACAAGACATCTCAAGACACGTTCCCAAGCAATGTCCTCTCCTACCGCATAGCTTCCCACCGAGCGGGTTTTGACCCAACTCCTCTTCCTTCGCCGTCTAGAACCTTTAAAAGCAGTCCCAGTCCCCAGACCGATTCCCAGCGCAATCCTTTGAAACCCTGCACCCGTCACAGGACTACCACACCCCCCGTAGCTCATGAAGAGACAAAGGCACGCGAAGATCTCCGCCATATTCCCCAAAAACCGACCCTGTCAGTTGTTCAGCCTGACGGGTCACACCAGTATCGGCAAGCCCATTACAACCTTCCTCAGCAACCAAGCCCACCTGAAACCCTGGCACCGGAATAAACCAGGTTCTCAGCAAAAAAACCGTCCGTCGCTCTCCAGTCCGGGCTTCCCAAGAGCGCTCCAGGTAAGCCAAACGGTTCCAAAACTGTCCGGCAGAAGGTACCCAGGGACGCAAGGCGAATATACCGGTGACGAAAAAACCAAAATCCGGGCTCACCAGCCCCACCCCGGTCGCTGCATGTGTCGTCAGGCCCCAGTTGAGGGTAGACCTCCAAACCCCTCCTCAACTCACCAACTGGCGCCCCCCTGTCAACAAGTGCCTCCATCTGTCCATCATCACATGAAACCAAATCCATATTCCTACACCAAAAACCAAAGCCCAAGAACCACCCGCAACCTGCAAGACCCCCACAATTCCGGCACATACCTCAGAACCCTGACGCCTCCTCAGAAAACAACAACGAATCTCGAAAAAAATAACTCAGGTATTCTCCCACGGCCATCGTAATCAGAGAACAGGTCGACAAGGACGTGTGTGATGCCCGTCATCTCCAAAGTCCAGTGGTCGGTAGCTCACAGCTACCAGCCTCCGCACCAAACCCTACCCCCATCAACCTCCCATAATAAATGTTATTATAAATAATAACAATACTTAAAAAAAATGGGATTGAGTAATTTTATAATAATAATGTTATTATTATAAATTAATATATATATAGTTTAGAAAATTAGAATTTTAATAAAAATTCAATATTAATAATATATGAATATTATTGTGTAATATTGAATTTATTAAAATTGGGGTTTTATAGTTGAGAATTGCGTGTGTGTAGGGCCGAAAGGTAGCAGGCTATGAGGAGCAGTGTGAGGGTGTGAGGGAAAAAGTATGGCGTAGACAAGAAGAGGGAAGAATTGGGCATGACGAAGCAACGGTACAAGAGGGGGAGAGATGGTTGATGTAAATGGCAGGGAGGGAGTTGACGGTTGAGGGAGGGAGTAGCTCGCAAGGCTAACGAGCAAGCACGATGGAAGGGTGGGCGAGCAAGGAGGGAAATAGGGTGGTGGAGTAGTTGAGGAGGGTCGCAAGGAGGGGCAGTGAGGTGTTGTATGCGGTGTAGGGGATAGGGAAGGGGAGGAGTTGAGGACTTAAGGGAGAAGGGAGAGGAGAGTGATGAGATTGGGAGAAACCGAGAGATGGAATGGAAAGCGCAGGGAGCTGGGGGTGGTGAGGAGTGGAGGCACGGGGAGGAGTAGGAATGGAAGGTGCGGGGAGATGGGGAGTGGTGAGGAGGGGGATGTGCGAGAAGGTGGAAGCAGTGATGGAGGCACTGAGGTAGGGAGGGCAGTGTTGCAATGTTGCAGGTGCGGGGATGGAGCACAAAGGAGAAGCTGTGGGTGGGAGGCAAAACGCTGTGAGTGGAAGTGGAGCAACGGAGGGATGAGGACGGGAAGGTTGGCGGGAGAATGGAGGTGCGAGGGGGGGGGGGGAGCTCGAATTGAAGGAGAGAGGGATGGAGTTGGAGCATGCGGGAGGCTAAGCGCAGAAAGAATGTGTGGGTGATGGCTTGTGTTGAGTGTGATCGAAAGGGTGGGCGTGAAGAGGAACGTGGAGAGATGGACGCATGAAGAGAGAGTGCGTTGGGGTTGAGCGAAAATGTGGAAAGAAAGCGGAGCGATGAGTGAAGTGAGTTGCGTGGGAGTGCGACGATTTTTTTTTTTTTTTTGAGGGGGGAAGGTCAAAGACTAGCAACTTAGGGAAACCCTTGATTTTCTCAAACAATGTTTGAATTTGATGACCACCAGCCAAATCAAGCAACGATCGCTTTTGATACCAAATGAGCCGAACCACTAATTCGCTCACACAAGATTACCAAAATACTTGATAAACCAAATAAGCCATAATAAGATATAATATATGAATTGATGATAAAATATATTATATTACAATGGATGGTATAGCCCATATAAATAGGCTATTTAAGGTGACTATTCACCCAACTGAGGTGTCTCTTAATTAACTTAACTATTTAATTATTATCTATTGATGTTCGTAACAATTTACCATCCTATGCGATGAAATATACTTAGACTTCTAGGTTTCACAAGGCATCACACGTGTCAAAGCCTTTGCCTAATATTGAATTATCTTCATGTATTTTATTTCATGGGTTGGAATTATGATTAGGAAATACAATATTTTCAAGGATTTATAATAAGGAGAATAAAAAGAATTTCTGCTTAATGCATAAAAGGGCTCGTGTAACGTCCCCATCTTGACCCTATTGCATTAATATTGTAAATGATGTAAATATTGTTATTTAGTCATGGTGAGGAGCTCGAGGCCAAGGCCCCGCCATTGATTTATCGTTCTATGTATCGGCGATTAGAATAGATGCATATGGATCTTGTGCTAGCCGTGCACAATGAAAATTCAGACATCATGTAAATATGCAATTTTAATGAAAAACCCACAACCAGCTATGCAATGCAACAAAGAGATGGGGGCACGAATCTTACAAGGAATAGGGAGGGAAATTATACAAACCCTTGAGCCCACTAGGGTCAGCCCAATGTGTCAATGAGAAAACCCATGAACTCTTAACTATCCATTTTGTCTCATGGACCCAATCATTTAATTCTTCCAAAGATTAGTTGGGGCAGTTAATGTCTTGGGATTGGAGAAGTATGGCAGTCAGATTTTCGTGCATGGGCAAGCCATCAACCTGAAAATCGTATTTTTGGCTTGCTGGGCAAGAAAACACCCCACGAAATGCTGCCTAGGGCAATTCCTCATCCATTACGTTCTTCCTCTCACGCAGATTGAGCTCACTGGAATTTATCCTCACGTTTTCACCATAACCCTAACGTTTTTGCATGCCCAAGAACTCGTTTTGGTATTGTGCAGTAGTTGGGGAAGGAGGGGACGCGAATTGGGACTGAGGGAGAGGTCGTTTTTGCCCCTGGGGCATTTTCCTGGAATGGGTTTTGCTCTCCCAGTCGAATTCTCCTAGTTGCAAATTCGTTTTGAGTCTACCCATGTTTTTCTGAAGTTCAGGAAACCCCATTTCATGCATCCCACTGTTGAAACGTTTTTATCATGCCCAATAAGAGTGGCTCTGCTGTTATGAGCATCCCTGTTTAGTTTGAACCTGTGAGCAGGAGATTCAGGAGTGGAAGAGGACAGATTTGGCTTGATGGGCCCAATGAAGTATCCATAGGCTCAATGGTTGAGCCACTAGCCTAGTAATTCACCTCTGCCCATCTCTTAGCAGCCTGAGAAACCCAACTGCTGACTGGCTTAGCTGATTCTGGTGTATCCTTGTCTATGTGAGAGTTTGTTTTCCCCTTTTCCTTGTGGAGAGCATGCCCAGCTCGGGCGGCGGTGGCAGTGGTGCTGAGAGATTAAGGAGCACACTGGCCTACGGTTGGGTGGAACGTTGCAGAAGCGTATCTGGTTGCCTCATGGATTACTTGGTTTAAGATAAGTATTCTCATTTGCTAATTTGATATTGCTTAGATTGATGAATGGCATGAAAATCTGAATGTATAATGGATGTGTATTGAAATTACTTCCACTGTGTTTTAAAAATATTTATGCACTTTCATATGTCTTTTATATCATTTGAAAACATACTTAATAAGTTCATGGGGCCTAGATACCCGGTTTAACATCACGATCCTCTCCATCTAGCTGGTATGATGGGAGGGGACGTGACAGCTTGAATAGCTATTACTGGCATCTTAATGTATTCACAAGAATTTTTTTGATGCATTCACTTCATGGTAATTTGAATTTCCTTGCCTCTCAATCTTGTATTTATTTTCTGGTTTTGTTATTGCCCAAGTCACCCTAAAACATGGAAAAACGTTGAATGCTTTAGAAATGTGAACAATATGTTTTGACTTGGAAATGGTTATTGAGGGGAAAAACACATTTGTTCAAAGGAAACTACATACGAGAAGAATAAGCATATAACGGGAAGATAGATTTGGACAATTTGTTCCTGACGTGCTCCCTCCCTCTATCTGTTTGTCTGATGGATTTGTCTGCAAGGCAGACAGATTCCATGAATATTAACTTCATTTTGGGTGTAACATTTAGATCTTCATTTTTAATGTGTATTTCAGGCCCATACTTTCGTTGTCTTCTCAGGCTGTATCTAATGCTTGTTATTTTTCAGTGTTATATTTTTCCGCCAAAACTTGGAAAAATCCCTCACAGTGAGTGTAATCCCGTTTTGATAACTACACCAACGCATTTACGATATACCCGCCCAAATTCCAAATTTCATGGCTACCAAGTGCAGTAATGAATTGAAGCGTTATTTTCTGTCATATCACAGATTATATTAAAATAAACAAACACTCCATCATAAATCTCTGTTCTGTTATTTCTCTATCGGTTGCTCCTAATGGTACATGAATTTGGGTTTGGGTTGGGTAAAGTTTTTATTTGTAAAGTTAGTTATAGCGTGGGGGATTTTGTGATATAGTTTATTTGACAATGGTTTTATGGGGAGGAGTGGGCTTCTGCCTGGGAGGTGCGGCCCTTTATTTTTTAGGTTACAGCAGCGAAAGGTAAATAACTGCTCTTCTTCATGCTATTAATTCTGCTCTAATATTCAAATGCTCTGCCCAGAGAAAATTCAGGACAAGCTAGCGATGATATTTTGTACTTGTTTGAATGATATGATCAGGGATGCTACTACTCTCAAGTCTGTGAAGCGGGCGAGCCAAATCAGAGATCTTGGTAAGGAATTTGCAAGTTTTCTCCTTGATTAATGTTTAATTTTTACTTTAGAGTTACAAAAAAATTGGAAGCACGTAAAGCTCAAGATAAGATACATGCTGTGCAACACAGACAGATAGTGGCTCAGGATCCTTCCCTATTAAAGACATCCAATTCAGCATTTGTGCTAGAATCTGTGTTTTGGTTGCAAACAATTTGAAACTGTGTCGATCTTTACAATTCCTCATTGTAAGACTACATATTAACCCATTGGGCAAACCTGCTTGTGGGGTCCGTCAGCCTCAATCATATCGGACTCTGATGTGCCTGAGAGGATTGAATTGGCCTCAGGAGACTTTCCTGTATCTTTATTTCTTTTCACATTGGCAAAAGATATTGGGACAAAACAGATAAGGTCTGAGATAATAGGAATGCTATTTGATTAATACTTATGTTTTGTTATCTGCATGTGGCAAAATCTTTTATGTTGAAGGAGGAAATGGACAGTAAAGGAATATCCCAATAGACTTGTTGACTCCTATAGCTCGTCTGCCTTTTTGTTTAATTCTATGTAAACATGTTTATAGTCGATCTGGAACAGAGAAGAGGAAATTTCTTTTATCTGCTGTGCCAAAAGCATAAGATGGATATTATGAATCTGAGTTATATTTTCATCCAGTTTATCACCCGGAGTGAATCCCCCATCACTGTAGAAATATGGAATCTTTTCTTTCTTGCAAACAGTAATAAATAGAAAAGTGAAAGAAATTCTGCCCGATTGTCTGAACCGGACTCTACATTTGCTTTGAAAGAGAAGAAAGAGTGATCTGATCTGTAAAAGATAAAACTCAGTCCACAAGTGTTGTCTTGTGATGCACCGTCAAAGAAAGCCCATGGAGAAGCTCTGTCATGAATTAGAAACTCAATCTTCCTTCTTGCGGGAACTTTAGGCGGTTTTGTGAAGAGGCTAAATGAATTTACAATTTTACAGCCCTTGAAGCCACAGCCTCCTCAGGGGTCCACCTCCCTTCAAAAATCAATGAGTTTCTGGCTGTCCAAAGACTCCATAAAACAAATAAAGGAATTGCATGAAAATGCTTAATAGTTCTCCTGTACAAATCTTGAAAACAGAGCGTAACATTCTCCTTATCCCATCAAATTTGAATATTTAGAGCTTTGAAAACTGCCTTCCAAACTTCCTTCGAGAAATCACAATGAATAAAAAGATGAGCATTGTCTTCAGAATCCTTTCTGCATAAAACACAAATGCTTGGTCCATTCCAGCTTTTCTTCTGTAAAACCTCCCACGTTAAGATTTTATTGCTTAGAATCAACTACATTAATATGATACATTTCGGAGGTGTCTGCAGTTTCCACAATGGCTTTCACCACCAAGTTATATCCGGAATTCTGTCCTCAACCAATGATTGGCATCCCTTGTTTGTAGTATATATACTTCCAGAAGTGTTGTACGCCCATACAAGCTCATCTTGATGATCCGTGAGGCGAATATGAGCAGAGGACAAGGCTTGAATAAAAAGGGTCCCAGAAATGCTTCCATATATTTGGAATTTCCAGTTCAACAGATATCCATCCCTGGTGCCAAATGGTAGTCGAGAAAGGATCTGCAAGTCTTGCGAGAGTTGATTTACCCTGCTCTTGAAGTGCACTGACCATTTCTTCAGGTAGAAAGACATCCCTATTACACCCCATCCTCGCGTCCACTCCAACTCTTACATCCACTCCTGATCCTACCTTCCAAGCTAGGAAACGACTTATCACAGGAAAAGAAAGAGTTAAAGCCTTCCATTGGTTAGAGACCCCATGCACAGGTTTATTTCCTTTTCGAATCCAGTCCAAAAGATTACCGGAAGTAATGTATATATCTAACATTATGTCTTTCCACAGGCTTGATTTCGAGACAAGATTCCACAAAGACCTTGCTGCCGGGGCTTTACCAAAGCAAAATATATCTTTCAGACCCCATAACCCCCATTTTTTAGAGAGAGCAATTTTCCTCCAACCTGTCAGATGTAAATCCTTGTATTCCTTGCATCTCCTCCACAGATAGTTAAAACACATTTTACGAATTTTTTCTAGGATCCCTTTTGGAACGTTTTGATCACCAATTATTTCTCCTTTTGTAATTCCACTTTTTGGGCAGAATACATTAACAACACATTGGTCAGGTTAGCTTGGATTGAATTCGGGAAAAAAAATGTAAAATCAGAGATTACCGACCTTACAAATTGAGTGTTAGAAGTGGAATTTGAAAACCATTCCTCGAAGCAATTGGCGACGGACATGAATGCTAGGGAAAACATTCATCTCCAAAACTCGCTTCGAGACCTCCATACTATAATTGGAAATCTCTGACCTTAAAACCATGTGGGAAGAAATGAGATCCCAACAGGTCTTGATCAAGTAGGTTATAAACCCTTGGGTATAGGGGGTTTGAAAGGAGAGGGCTCCCCACTCACTAAGGTTGAAGAAGTGATTGAGGCCAAAATCATAGAGGGGTGTCTAAGACGGTGTAGGGAACTTAACCATAGGGTGCATGGGTGCCCCTTCTTTAACCCTTTGTATCCCATGCTCATGGGCTCTTCATTCCTTCACAATACCCTTGATCTGAAGGATATCAACCCTGAGTGAGCTTGGGTTGGGGGCATTGGAGCCAAATTGACACTTTTGATCCAATTCAGGACTTGAGGGGATCGGCTTGGAGCTCTTTGAGCTAAGAAATGACTCTCTTCTCTGGCGCACAAGACCTTTTTTGATGCTAGCCTCACTAGATCTTAGTTGGCATAGCTTAAACACTCTAGTGAATAGATTACCATAGGAAGGAGGGGAAGTGGATGGTCATCGAGTACTTCAAAAGTTTATTTGGGACTTCCCCCTAGGTGGTCTCACCCTTGGTCCTAATGATGGGTTTGCTAGGGTGGGAGGATTTCGTCCGCTATTTTCATTGCTTGTTGGAACTGCAATGGTGCATTTTTGAAGTCTTCTAGGACACTTTAAGACGTGCTTGGGTCTTGAGATCTACTCTTTCTCACAGATATCCACGCGAGTCCCGTGTAGACACCACCCTTGATCCAGGGATATCATTGGGCTTGGTCTTGCAGACAAGAGACACGTCATTTTGACAACATGAAAGGTTCCGGTGAAGTTGCATGTCTTATTTGTGATTCCCTATAGTGCCATATGTTTCAATGATTGCCTTTGATGTGCATGCAATGTTCTTGTGGAGTCGGGTTCACAAGAGTGCATCCCCACCTCATATTTAATTCAAACTTTGTGATTACTCCCTATCTTCTTCACACTTAGTATTTCATACAAAATCTGAGGGAGACCATTTCCTCAATCTATATGTTGATATTTCCCATTATTCTACTTAGCGATGTTATTCTCTTGGGTAACTTTAACACCCATACCAGGAATTTATAGGAATTGTTACATAATAGTTTTGAGGATGCTCTTTTCCTTCAAGAGATTGAGCTGGGCACCATGGGCCTTCATGGGACATCAACAAATGGTATATACTATTGGGTCGCTCATAGCTTATGGGAGGCACTTGCTACAACTAGAGAAATCTCACAATCTACTGCTATTGAATGGTAGGGCTAGTGTGGTTGAGTTTGTGATTCCCTGACGATAGTAAGGCTAGTGTGGTCAATTATGTGCTTCCCTCACATCGATAGGGTAGTGTGGTCATTTACGTCCTAACCAATGAGGACTTACTCCCTCACATCCGATCTTTTTCTATAACCCCCCCTAATTCTTATAGATCACACCCTTCTCACTTTATCCCTTTGTGCCTCCCCCCACTCTTCCCCCCCCTCTCACACCATTATTTCTTTGATAAAGAGAATGCTGACTCCTACACCACTCGCCTCTGGGAGTTGCTTCTCCCCTCCTCGATTTTGCATTCATTGAGACAACCACAACCAAATACAAGTTTCTTTCCAAGGCCCTTGGGGAGGTGGCTCTAGACTCATATCCCCACTCCATTCGGCAATGCATTGGCGCCCCTATTTCCAATTTTTGGTCCATGAACCATTGATTTGCTAAAGAATGCAAACTTCGCCATAAGTTCCTTCAATTCTCCTTTACAATCAATCCCTCTTCTTCCCCTGCCTTTGACACTCTTACTATTGACTCCTTCATCTTAAAAGGTGAGCTTTCAATATCTTGAGGAGACACAAGATTTTGTTTGGCCCTATGCCATTCCTTCAAAACCTTATGTTGCACCCCTTTTCCCTAAACACCAAACCCTCTTGCTCGACTTAGATCCCCAGTCCATGTTTTCACATACAATCTCCCTATATGATGTTCCTACATAGGGCCCTACGTGCATTGCCTCTTTGAACCCCCCTCTTGCCATCTTTTCTTTGAGAGGGACATTGGGAGAGTAGTTAGGGTTATGAGCACTAACAAGTTAGGTGATGAGGAAGGCTTTCAAACTGAGTTCCTCAAGCACGGTATTTACTCTTTTGATTCTCACATTGCAAATTTGTTTAACCATGATGTATTCTCCAGGTTCCCCTAGAAATGGTCCCGAAACATTATCCATCCTTTTCCAAGTTAGGAAACAACTTGAATCTGAACAACTACTAGACCATCTTGATCAAGCATATATTCTCTAAGCTATATGCTATAGTTCTTCATAATGCGACCTTTCAAATTCAGCTAGAGCATCGTTAAGGTCAGGCAAGGGTGCTCCCTCTCACCTACTTGTAGGGGTTGTTACCTCCCAAATTAGCATGTGTGATTAAAGTCCCAAAGAAGCAAGTTAACCGAGGGGATCTCAAAAGGAAAGGCTAATTTTACCAAAACGATCCCTTTCGCACTTTCGGTTGGCTCTTCTCCAACTCAAGGGGGGATTCCCTAAGATAGGTTTACTAGGGCAAAGACAATGAGGAGCAAGGTGAGATAAAGAGGTTTCCCTAGCAAAACAATTGTAGCATAGAAAGTGAAGAAAGAGATGATGGGAGGATAGAGAGAAACCAATCAAGAGACTAGTGTTAATCCACCAAGGACAAATGGAGTTAAGAAGTAACATCTAAGAACCATCTAAGAGGGCCTTTTTTTCATGTCCTAAGGGGGAAAGGTCACATGATCGATCACACTCTATTTAATGAAGTGCAAGAATATACTAGGTTTTACAAGGGAAGGGATCGAATAAAGTATCCACTTCCTTTCTAGCTTTGGGCATGCAACATGTTATGCCCTAGATTCTTTGCTGTGTACCCTACCAAATGTGCCAAAGAGGGGGGTCTTTTTCCATTGTAAAAGGCCAAGTTGGGGTTTGTTTATGTAAAAGTGTTGGTCTAGCGGGGCTCAAGACCCTTGGTTTGGTCATGGCAGGTCCTCTTGGTCCTCATTTTAAGGCGTGCTGACCTAGTGGCTTTGTTGACTACCCCTTGATGGGCGGTAACCCCTCATAATGTTGGGCATTTTTTTACCTTGGGTGGGTGTCTGGTGCACCTTGGAATGAATCCATTAGGACACATGGCCTGGGGCTCCTAGCGCCACTTATGGTTTATGCTTTGTAGAGGGTGATTGTGCTTGTAAGGGTTGTCATATCTGCCTTGCACACCTCATTATACCCTCTTGGACCTTATTTTGTTGTATCATTTTTCCCTCTTGGTCATCTTGGTCTTGAAGAGCAAATCGTCCACCATCTAAGCAAGCTTAAAGAGGTTGTACCAACCTAAGGAGGGTGTTGAGGGAAAAAGACACTTGTTGGGGTTAGATGGGGCATGACATCCTTCTTCCAAGCTCAACTATTCATCATGTTGAAGCATTTCATCAATTTTTATCATTATTTTATCTTTTATGAGGTTTAGTCCGTGGATTGTGGGAGACAAACCCTTAAAAATCATTAAAAGTCATTTTAAAGACAAAATTAGGCAGGTAGGCCCAGAGGAGGGAAAAGTTGTCTTTTTTGAAAAGGCATGTCTTTTCTCATATAAATAAGGCATTCATTTGTAAGCAAAACCATGGGATCAAATAAGACATTATTTCTTTTTCTTCTCGTGTACGTGAGCTTTCAAGTAGTGCACACTTCCTTTCATGGCAAGTTCTAGGGTTTCAAGGTTCAAGGTTGATGCATGAGGTGTCTTTACTATCTTTCAAGGCTTGTCTAAGGTGGAAGGATTCTTGAGACGTTAATGTCTTCTTCCTTCTCCTCAATTGTGGTAAGATCTCTGAGTCTTTTATCTTGCATTGTCGGAGGCATCCAAGGTAAGAGTAACCTAGGGTTTTTATGCATAATAATACATATTTGTAAGTGCGACATCCCTCTTGAAGGGTCTCTCTTGTTTGGGCCTTGGCATCTTTCTTTGCCCTAACTAGGTCAAAGCTAACACAACCTAGGGTTTCTTAGCATTGCCCTAGTTCATTCAAATATTGGATTGCGAATTCTTAGGGGAAATGTTAACCTTGATTTCTCGGTGCCTGGAAGGAATAAAACTTAGGTTTAATTTCCTTATCTTCACCAAAATTCTCTTTAACAACATTCCTTGTATTATATATTGGAAAAAGTACAAAAATACAAAAAAATAAAAAATAGAAAAAACCATAAAAATCAAGTGTTTTGAAAAAATCCCAAAATATTTATTTTTTGTCGTTGTCCTTCTTTTACTTGTTCAATTATGAAGTAGTTACCATTGTAATAAATTTATGAAGTTGTTATATTGATGAAAAATCCATAAAAAGTTGTTTTTGCTGCTCAAAAAGCCCTAAAAAGAGGTGGCATCATCCCTAGGAGGGTGACATCATCTTTTAAAGGCTACTACAACCTTGTTGAAGGTCTGTATAATTGTTTTGTAGGCCCAATTTTGATAGAAGACCAAGCCCTAGTGGTTGCAAGGGGTTCTTACTTCATCTCCAAGTCTTGGTGGTTGACCTTGGGGGTTTTGAAGTGCTAGATCAAGCATTTTAGCCATTACTACAGGTTATTACATATTTGAAGGTGAAATTAGTCTTGAATCTCATCCATCCGTCAGAACAAGTGTGCCCTAGGGGGGATTGATTCCTTTCTTATTGCTGGGTCCGGGGAGGTATTGTTCCAGGCATTTTCATGGTCTATGTTGAGTATTCTTACAAGTTTAAGGTGTTGGTTTTTACTGCAGAAAATTGATTCATCTTATTGTCCAACGAATACCAAGTTTTATTGCTCCTAAACCTTCCTAGTCATTAGTATTTATTGAATATCTTGTTGACTCCATTAAGGCATCGATCTAATAACTTAACGAGGAGGCCTTGTAGAGATAGAATTGTTCTCATTGCATGACCCAGGTCTATTTCTATCCATATTTGGGAAGCATCCTGTGGCCAAAGGAGCAAGCCTAAAGAGAGAGGGGAGTGCATTGAAGTGACAGTGGGTGCATCTCCTGAAAAATTGTCGATCTTAGCACCGGTCCTCGTGACCTAATCGGAAGGGTGCGAATTTGTGAGGTAACATACATTACACACAAAAGATTAATATTTCACCCTTTGAATTAAGAATGAATGCAAAAATCAATACCGTTATGTGCACTGATACAAAGGAAATGAGGATAGAGATTAACATAAACCCTTCTCCTTCCAATGTGGTATCTCTATGGCCTCCAACCCAAAACATAGAAATTTCAATGTAAAAGAACTAGCAATACTTACAACCTTTGAAATCTCAGGACAAGATTAAAGGCCACACATCAACAAGAGAGCACCTCAAATACATACCACAAAAGCTCCAAGAATGATATATCGATTAGGCTCCAAGAAGAGGAATCTCCAAAACTCCAACCATGTTTTACCATGAAGAGGCCGTCTCCTTATATAACCTCAATGAAGCAGGAGGGGCTCTAGCCAAGTGTTGGAGTCATGTGAGAGAATGCACCACATGTGGAAGAGAATAGCCACGTGTGCAAACTCATGTGTGAGTGTTGGGTGCCACTTTTGTGAACTAGAGAGAGCTAGAGGTGCGCCTAGCTTAGAAGAGGCCACATGTGGGAGAAAACATCCCTGAATCAAGGGATTATGTCCCCAAGAGGATGTGCCCCCCTTAGATTGAGGATCCCTAACAAAGATCCATAAATCAGGGATTTTGTTCCTAGAATAAAGGGATTATGTCTTCAAAGAGGTGCGCCCACCATAAAACATGGAATTCCAGACATAAATCCACAAATCAAGGGATCTTGTCTCCAGAAAAGTGTGCCCAACATAGATTGAGGAGATTTATGGGTCTAAGTGGAGTGCACCCACCATTTTTTAAGGAGGGGGCATTCCACATAGTCAATACATCCCATCAATGTATACTTTACAATAATACACATGATAATCTCTCCAAAGGGACTCTAAGCCATGTGCAACTGATCATGTTGTGTCGATATCTGAAATTTTAATGAAGCCATCACAGTCATTTGCAGGATTACTCTCATACAATATGAGGGGTAACAACTAGCTCTAACTGCTTGACATGTGCTCATCTCAAGAGTGCATGAGAATCCTAGCATCTCAACTTGTATGTGATAAAAATGACCATCCCAAAATAAAACAAAAAGGAAACCATGTGGTGGGATGGACGATCTCAACATCCCTAAACACCACATCACATCAAAAGTTCACGACATCAAGCTTGGCTTTACAACAAAGGAAGCTATCAATGAAATCTGTTCTACTCTAATCCTCATGCAAGAGCTTATTCATTCTCCTACCTACCAACTCTAACATATGAACAAGAGTATGCTAGGTAAAATCAAATGTCCAATGAAACCACCTCAACATCTCATCAATGCCAAAGAATCTTCCCTTGTAATTGGTCATGGACTAAAACATGGCAACATCAATCATCATATACAAACATGCTAAAATCTCCATGATGAGATCATGAGTGTGTTCAATAGCATCAAGCACTTGCCAAGCATGGCAAGTCTTCCCACAAGCCTTTTCTATCCAAGATTGGATAGGGCTTGTATAAACATCATCAACATGAAACTGACAGTAATAACCTAGCTAGGCACGAGGAAAAATTTCTGAACATGGAAATGGAATTTTGCCCCAAGTTACATTGTTGGAAATGATTGAAAAAATTACTGATTTGTTTATTTTGCTGTACAATAACATTTCCAAAATGCAGAAACAAATTTCCATGTGCAAAACTAGATGAAATTTCCAGAATTTGAGAAGGAGAAGAGGGCTGGAAAGAATCTGCAATAAAACTCTGTTGAACTGTCTCATTTCCAGCTGCAAAAATGGGCTCAAGGGCTGATCTTTTGCCATCGCATGCATCCAAAACTGAAAGGCTTCTTGACTGGAAAATTTCTGCAATAACATTAGAATCAAAATGCCCCAAATCATGAGAGAAATCTGCACAAGAAGGTGAAGAAAATGGTTGAAAATGACCATCCAAAAGCTGCTCCAAAAGTGACCTAGAAATGAAGATTCAAGGCTGCTTCAATACATCATCACGAGTACACAAACATGGTTAAAAGTGATAATGGGAAATCTCTTCATCCATAGGCTGCCCATGGTCTTCAAAATCAACACTTTCATCATGAGATAAATCATAGATGGGATCACCAACAAGTTTTCAATAACCTTCACCCATGCTATTATCAAAATAACGAAAAATGTATATCACTAACATCACATCCATGGTTGATCTATTTCATCACATGCAAGGAGATGCTCAAATCTATCATCTTCAAAAGGCTTGACTTCAAAGATATGCGAAGGAGAAAGGCTCACCAAACCTTTATCACTATGAAGAGAACAAATAGGAGCATCAAGGTCTTCAACATACGCTTCAATGGGAACACAAGGAGGCTCTTCAACAAGATCTTCAAAAGAGGCTTCTTGATCTTCTTCATAAACCTCATGGATTGCTTCATTTGCTTCTCCAAGTGCATTTTTACTGACTTTCTTCTTTTGAATCAAGATGTGCTCTACTTGAAAGGAGGGCAATGAAATCTTTAATAACCTTCTCAATCTTGTCCTCTTCTTTATCATGCCAATGATGGAGAAACTTCTTGAAGAAATCTGCAATAGAAGAAATTCCTTTGCACCCAAGACTATCATACCAATCTAATGCATCGTTCTCTAATGTGCAAACAAATACTTCCATCAAATCATCCTCATGAAAAACATTGAAATCAACCACAACTTTGATGAAAGATGCAATGTGAAGGAAAGACAAATCACCATGCCCACGAAATGAAGGAGTAAAATCAAACAATACATTTGGATCATAGCCCTCATTTGGAAAACCAATCATTTCTCAACCAAGGAACCCTTATTTTCATCAATGATTTCACTTCAAGATCTTTAAAATGATATTATAAGTCTGAAAATGCACCATAACATACCTCATACTAAACCAAAAATAATAATGTGTGGAGTCTCCAAGATGAACCTTCAAAGTGCCTTCAATATGTTGCATGTGTTCAACTCTACATACAACAAAGCCTTCAAAATTTGCAAAGAAACAAGGGCTTCGTCCCTTTGAAAAATCTACATTAAGAGTTTGTCACAAAAGATTATGAAGCATAGTCTTCAAATTTCCGGGAAGTGGACTTTCTCCCTGCTTATGACGCCAAAAAATGTTACCTCCCAAACTAGCATGTATGATTAAAGTCTCGAAGAAGCAAAAGCTAGCCGAGGGGAACCAAGAGGAAAGGCTAATGTCACAACACCAATCCCCTTCACACTTTTGGTTAGCTCTTCTCCAACCCAATGAGGGTTTCCCTAAACTAGGATTACTAGAGCAATATGCAATGAGTGCAAGGTGAAATCATGAGTAGCTCTAGCAAAATGTGTCTTATGTAACATTGGAAAAATAGGTGATTTGAACTTTTGGAGTTCCCTCTCTCTTGAGCTTAATTGGTATATCTTATATTGGAGAAATCTTGTTGTAAGGAATCCCTTCTTCATCTTGTGTGGCGCACTTATCTTGCTTGGAGCTTCATGGTTGTAAGTTTATTGGGTTCTTTTACGTTGTCATGGCTACTTCTCCAACCCAATGAGGGTTTCCCTAAACTAGGATTATTAGAGCAATAGGCAATGAGTGCAAGGTGAAATCATGAGTAGCTCTAGCAAAATGTGTCTTATGTAACATTGGAAAAATAGGTGATTTGGACTTTTGGAGTTCCCTCTCTCTTGAGCTTAATTGGTATATCTTATATTGGAGCAAATCTTGTTGTAAGGATTCCCTTCTTCATCATGTGTGGCGCACTTTTCTTGCTTGGAGCTTCATGGTTGTAAGTTTATTGGGTTATTTTATGTTGTCATGCCTAAGCTTCTTGTTTGCGCTTTTGGGAAAGGTGTTACCACCACATTGGAGAAAGATGTCTAAAGTTAATTTCTATTTCCTTTTTTTTTTGTTTGCTCGAATCTCCCTAACTTGCAGGAGTGGCCTGTGGTCTAAGAAACCACGACCCAGGGGCATCTAAGCCATCAAAATCACCTGGGGATCGGACCCAACCTGGACCGCACCAACCTCAACTTGGATGGATTTTTGGGTGTCGCCTCCCAACTAAGTCACCCCTAAGGGGAATTGAACTTGGGTTGCCTTGCAAACGATACCCACACCTTAATTGAATGAGCTAGCGAGAATTGACTAAAATTTCTATTTTATTATTTATGGCATATTTATTTATACGGGATTGATGTGTTGTATCTTTACCTTCATTTGAATTGTGCAACCATAAAGGCTTATTTATAAGGTGCACCCAAGAGCTAGAAAGGAAGTGAATACTTTATTCTATCCCTTCTCTTGTATACCCTAGTTCATTTTCAATTCCATCAAGTAGGGTTTGGGTTAGTGACTGCAATTCTTCCCTATTATGCAAGGCCCTCTTAGTTGGTGATCCTTTAACTCCATTTTGCCCTTGATTGGATTGGCATTAGTCCTTGGAGTGATCCCCTTTATCCTCACATCACCTATTTTTCCCATGCTACACAAGACACACATTTTGCTAGACACTCTTCATTTCACCTTGTACTAATTGCTTATTGCTCTAGAAATCCTAGTTTGGGAAGCCCCTCATTGGTTGGAGAAGAGCCAACCAAAAGTGCGAAGACGATTGGTGTGGTGACATTGGCCTTTCCTCTTGGTTCCCCTTGGTTAGCTTGCTTCTTCGAGACTTTAATCACACATGCTAGTTAAGGAGGTAACAAAGATCACAAGAGATAAATGAGGATTGAATGGAACCAACTAGCAAACCCTAATTTAACATAAGCACATAAAGAGAAAATGAACCCATGAACAAGAGAAACAAAAGATTCAGGTGCCTATAGGCTAAAGAATTAATCATTAATGAATCTATGTGATGTTATAAATGACTCATGAGGCATGTATGTATAGACAATTTATGAGGTGGCACGTCTTCCCCATAAGGGAGTTATGGGCCCACATAAATGCATAGGTTGGCCTTGGCCACCTAGAATAATATAAAGTTGATTAGGTTGCCTATTAAACCATGACCCAGTAATGCACTAATGAGGGTGCTTAGCCATAATATCAAATAACCACAAGTGAAGATTACCATCATTTCAACACCCTCCTTAATCCAAGCATGGGATCATGTAGGAAGATGATAAAGTACAAAAGGAGTGGGAATAACCAACTCAATAGAGAGACAAGCATCGCTATAATGAGAGAGAACGGGTTTGTGATGACCAAATTCAATATAAATGTGGAAGAGTTTATGAATACAGCATCGACAAAAAATTGCTCAACGCTTGAAGAAATGCCACACTAAACTGCTCATAATTTGGTGGAATATGGTCATGGTGTTCCCATCTAACAAAGAAGTGTTGTAAAGAGGTATAAATACAAGAGTGAGAAGGTATAAAAGGGAGTGGGCATATACCCAACTCAATGAAGGTTCAATTGTAGCTAATAGAAGAGAGAGTGGGTTTGTGATGAGTTGACTCAATACTACAGTGGACCCAATAACCTGTTGTAAGAATGATGCCACCAAACTGCTCATCATCTAAGAGACTACGATACTAAACTGACTATTTGATAAAGTGTCAGAAGAACATCCTATTTACGAATGAACTTTGCACTACTTATACCTTGAAGGAAAGTGATCACTGAATTGTTCATATGCTGAAATAATGTTGCCATTGACTTGCTCATTTGCTAGAGAATATTGTCATTGACTTGCTCATCCAATGGAGGAAGTTTGGAAGACACATCTCAACCATACTACACATCTATTGGAAGAATCATGCCATTTAATTGCCCATTTGAAGAATTGTTACAAGGAACATCTTGTAAGAGAGAAGAGATGGGATTACCCAACTTTAATGACTTCTGTTGTCATTGAAATGAGAGTAGAAAAACCCAACTCCATTTAGAGCTCAAACAACTAAGAAAGCTCAAATACAATAGTGGTGTGGGTGTGTGAATGCCCAACATAGATACACTTGAGAGAGCAAAGATGAGAAAAAAGCTCAAATATAATTTCAGAGCTTGAACACAACTGAGAGAGCTCAAATATGACGGGTGTGGGTATGTTAATACCCAACACAAATGCACTTGAGAGAGTGTAACTTAGAAGGAAGCTTATATACAAGATGGGAGTGGGTGTATAAATCCCACATTCCTCACAAAGAGAGGTTGTGGCCAGAATATAGAAGAAAGTGGGTGTGTGTACCCAACTCAAATACAAATAGGAGTGAAGATAGTTGAAATACAAGTGAGAGTTGGTGTGTGGATAACTATGGTCAATTGTAGAGGAAAAGAAGTAAGAGGGTTAATGAATGCCCACCTCAACATAGAGTTGACCCTATGCACAACATCCTCTAAGATGATGGATAATAGGCCAAGAAGAGAAAGCATTAGATGTTGAACGTGGTCTATTTGAAGTTAGAACCTCCCCAAAGCACCATAGTACCTATACCAACACGATTCCATGTTTGACTAAAATAGGGTATTTCCACACAGGTTGAACACCTTAAGCTATCAATCACACAAATAGATCACATATTGACACATCATCATATTACATGGTTACACTTAGAGAGGGAAGCAGTCCACGGTCCCAGCCAACACGGCTCCTTGAGGAAATATATTAATGCAAAAGGAAAATATTTTACATATGAGCTTCTTACAATCGATCATTAGCAAGTGACCCTCGGTGGTCTTTACATAGAGACCATGGACCAATTATTAGGTGTTAAGCCACATATCAATATAGTCATTAAGATCGAGGAGAAGATGAATCATCAAATCATTTTATGTTTAGAACATATTGTGACCCTCAGATTACACAAGTACAAATGCATACTATTGCATAGTAAAGAAACTTTACCTACACATTAGTCCAAGTTGATCTTAATTAACTCTTGACTATCTAAATATCCTAACATCACCCCTTAAGAACAACTTGGGAAAGGATTAAAGGATTGACAAATGTGACACAATTGGAGAAGGATGTAATATCCCCACTCAGATTACTTGGAGATATTAGATTAAACACACAGTGCAGAATCAGAAAAATTGTAAACTAGTAACTAGTTTTGAAACTAGATTTGACACAGCTAGTTACTGTCATATTAAACCCTCCCAAGACTTGAATAGATGGAATTGAGACTCTGATGTGACCGAGGATAGGTGTGCAGCAGCATAAACTACAGGTCCTAAGCTAGCATCAAGAATCCTTTGCACAATGTACTGGGACCTTTTATGTTTCGAAATCAGTTGCCACTGAAGTCTAGTCCAAGGCTTCCTGGGTACACCAACTTATGCAAACTAGATCCTTACCGCAAGCTTTAGGAACAAATTGAAGGTGGCTGACCTCTGTCTACCCTCTAATCTACTGATATACAAAAAAATACAGAGGTTTTGGGGCAGCTAGACTGAGTTTGGGTGACTTGGGAGAAGTTGCTGCTATAGTGGCAGCTCAACTAGGTAAGGTTCAATCTGACTCAATCACTGTACGACCTTTCCAAAACTCTGATCTGAAGCTTGGAATGGGTTCAAAAGGGTCTTATTCAGCTACAGGAACTTACAGAAAGAGATTTTGATACTTAGAAGTCAAGTTAATAGCTCAGTGAGGGAAACTAGCTAGTTGGACTGCTCAACTAGTTAACATTCAAACTTTTCCCAAACGACTCAGAGGGTCACAAAATCTCAGTTTAAGGCTTGGGTTGGCTTCAGTAAGGTCTTCAGGACCTGCAATGATTGACATAATAGAATTGGACCACCAGAAGATAATTTATTGCATCAAAAGTGAAGACTAGCTAGTTGTGATATTACAATGAGCATAGGCTGAGAAAATGCATTAAAAATAATACTTTCAGTGCAGAATCAAAGCAGCCTGATATTAATAATCTGCATAAGAGTACTTTGGCTATACATGTCTGCAAAGAGAGCATCAATCATTCATTAAATGTGCCCTTTTCTAACTAATTACAAAGCAGAACAAGAGAATTGAATTAAACCCTTACAATAACTCATTGAAGGAGTAAGATGGCATTCTCTGGAGGATGTTTGGAACTGAAATTACATAAAAGAACCTGCAATGATCTCAGGAATGATGGCTGAGTGCCATCCTCTTCAAAAGGCATCTGATCTACTCATTAACTACACCCTTCTTCAACTAGTTTGCAACACCCACACTCAAGAAACCACTGTGAAGGAGAATGGAAGATTCCTTCTTTGATAACTATTGTAAATCTCCACTGGCATCTAATGAACAACTTTAATGGCTGTAGATACCTGCAATAAAACTCTATGAATAAGATTGGATGCTTCTAATTTTTCTTTAGTTGCACAAATCAGGAAGCTTCTTTCTTTTTTGCTTTTGAGAACTTTCCTGCTTTTTTGCCTCCTTCCGCTTTTCTTTGCTTTCTGCTTTTCCTTCTTTTACCACTTTCTTGCTTTTCACTGATTCTTGCTTTGTGCTGCTTTTTTTTTTCAAGTGTCCTTTCGCAAGGCAACTTCTTTGGCCCACGTTATCTCCTTTTCCAACTCATTATTACATTTAAATAAACATTAAATACTCAAAATAATTTTACATCCCTTCTAAATTAATTTAATACAAAATACTTTAGCCATAATTTATTATCTAGCTAAATTAATTAATTACTAAGGTAACTTGGGCCCAAATTATTCCCTTATTATTAATTTAATACTAGAACCCCATGGGATGGAGTGGTTAGTGTTTTGACCTTGGTGCTACCAAAAATGGGGACATGACAATCCTCCCCTCCCAAAATTGCTTGTCCTCAAGCAATAATCAAATCCAACCATACATGAAGCCAACCACTGACCTCACTCCTCAGTATATGCTATTGACTGATGAGTATTGGAATTTTCAACCCAACTAAGCACCAAGGGCCATCATGCTTCTGCTTCACCACTCTGATTATAAACTGCTTATGAACTCTCCCAACAGATAGCTTCATCACCACCAACCATGCACCTAGTGTGGAGACTAATCACAATTGATACTAAGATCCCAAATGATCCTCGGAAATGCAAGGTGTAAGATACATCCTCCAATGCACCATGCATGCAAACCATAAGTCCATCCAAAGAAATGTTCCCCAAGTAGGAAACTGAAACCAAGTGCAAACATAGATGAACTTATGAGAGAGAAGGTTGACTTGATCCATCAAGCCAACATGACAACAACTGCTCCAAAGACCAACAATCCCGGGATCCCATTGCTTGTATTTCACTCCCATCAATGAGAATGCCATCCAACAAAATCCAGCAGGCAAAGGAATGCTTGGATCGCACTGCCTCAACTGCAAATCTCCATGTGGCAATGTCACTTGAGGAAACTTGACATCCCGAGGAATTCCAGGGTCCCATTGTCTAGTGTGTATCCTCCCAAACATCATCAACACCATGTATAAGCTGGAACCATGAAGGGTACTGGAAGGGATGAAGGAACCATCATGATGAATGACATGATCATGCAACCATACTGAAAGTGTGTCACCCTCAATGCTAGGCTGAATCATAGAGAGATCATCCATCATGAAAAATGCATCCTCTAGGTAGGGCTGAACCCAAACAAATCTCTCCAAGCTCATAGGAAGGTTCTTATGTGTCCAATGCACACAAGAATCAAAGATGAAATCAATAAAGCTCAAGTGACAAGAGTGAAAATCCCATGTCCAACCACAAGAAAGGTAGGCATCATCGAACGAATAAGGATGCTCATGCTGCTCACAGGAAAATGATGCATCAAAGAAATCTCCAAGAATGCAAGCATGAAATACAAACATGTGTCTCCTTATCCAACAAGGGAATGGAAGGAAACTCCGATCAACTGATCCAAGTAGAAAGCAAAGTGCTTTCCCATGTGAATTCATCCAGTGGCTCAACTCGCTGCCACTGATCCAAGGGTGCAAACCTCCATCATATGATCCACTTAATGAAGAGAGGTGGAAATTCAATGCACCTCTATACATGGAGGCATTAAAGATAGGCATAGGATACCTAAATTGTTGCTAAGAAGGGGATGGTGCAATCAAATCAATTGGAGCGAATGTAGGAACCTCTTGCTCCTCCTCAGGCACCAACAAGAAGAAACCCTTCACCCAATGCTCACCCTCAAATGTGTAGGATGAGGAAGGATGAACCAACTCTCTGCAACAAGTATCCACCAAAGATGTGGATGCATCAACTCCATCACGGGATGGTCCAACACTAGGAGCTCTTTTTACTCTTCAATGGAGAGAGGACTCACTCCCTGAGAGAGCTCAGTTTCGCTCTGGCAAGTGACATGTGCTTGGAACTCATCATCTGCATCCCAAAACTTCCCAAGCACATGCATGTCATCATGCACCTCATGAACCACCATCTCATGAGGTTCCTCCATAGAACTCTGAATGTCATCAACCGAAGGAGAATGGCTGACTGGAATGTAGGAGGGAATATGTGATCTTTGCAAATCTTGGTGAAGTTGCTCTATCTCCATCTTAGATTCCAAGAGGGCACTTTGAGTGCTTCTCAAAGAATCTTGGGTGGCCATCAACTCATTATTGATCTTGCAGATCTCCTCATCATCCTTCAAGGATGCTCCCATAACTGGATGATCCTTAGCAGAACCGGTGGTGGCTTTTTCATGCTCACAATCCTCATCAGTAAGGATTGTACCTTCATCTTCTTCAGATGTACATGGTTCTTCACTTGCGAGATTATTGTTCCTCTCATGTTCATCGAATGGTTGATATTTGACTATCGACTTTCTTTTATCATCATGAGAGTCTCTGGGAAGATTGTTGCTCTTCTCCTTCAAAAGATGATTTGTCCTTCCTTCTTCTTCTCTCATTGGTTTGTTTCCCTTCAATGATTCGTCATCTACATCCTTGGACTCAAATCCAAACCTACAATAAAAATATTCTTTGAAAGGAATGGCTTTACAAATCTCTTCTCCCAAGGCTAGATACTCTTGGTAGTGGTGGGGCAAGTTTTCATTTGCATATATCATCTTTGCTAAATCCTTCTAGGATTAGCTATTGGTGGTTCAGCACATTGGTCTTCATTGTACATCTGGACAAAAATGTAACCATCCTCATCTCCTGGTAAGCCCTCATCAATATAGATTACCTCTTCATATTGCTCCCAATCTTCATCACCCACTGGTATGAGCCTCATAGTTGCACTCTTGAAGATGTGACCTGCAATATTCCTTCAACTGAGAGCCTACTTTCCACGGGTTGGGCCAAGGAAAGTGCTCTGATACCACTGTAATATCCACAATTAGATTACTTGGAGATATTAGATTAAACACACAGTGCAGAATCAGAAAAATTGTAAACTAGTAACTAGTTTTGAAAATAGATTTCACATTGCTAGTTACTGTCACTATTAAACCCTCCCAGGACTTGAATAGATGGATTTGAGACTCTGATGTGATTGAGGATAGGTGTGTAGCAGCATAAACAACAGGTCTTGAGCTAGCATCAAGAATCCTTTGCACAATGTACTGGGACCTTTTATGTTTCGAAATCAGCTGCCACTGAAGTCTACTCCAAGGCTTCCTGGGTACACCAACATATGCAAACTAGATCCTTACCTCAAGCTTTAGGAACAAATTGAAGGTGGCTGACCTCTGTCTACCCTCTAATCTACTAATATACAAAAAATACGGAGGTTTTGGGGCAGCTAGACTGAGTTTGGGTGACTTGGGAGAAGTTGCTGCTACAATGGCAGCTCAACTAGTTAAGGTTCAATCTGACTCCAACACTATACGACCTTCCCAAAACTCTGATATGAAGTTTGTAATGGGTTCAAAAGGGTTTGATTCAACTACAGGAACTTACAGAAAGAGATTTTAATCCTCAAAAGTCAAGTTAATAGATCAGTGAGGGAAACTAGCTAGTTGGACTGCTTGACTAGTTAACATTCAGGCTTTTCCCAAATGACTCAGAGGGTCACGAAATCTCAGTTTAAGGCTTGGGTTGGCTTCAGTAAGGTCTTAAGGACCTGCAATGTCTGACAGAATAGGAATTGGACAACCAGAAGATAATTTATTGCATAAAAAGTGAAGACTAGCTAGTTGTGATATTACAATGAGCATAGGTTGAGAAAATGTATTAAAAATAATACTTTCAGTGCAGAATCAAAGGAGCCCGATATTAATAATTTGCATAAGAGTACATTGGCTATACATGTCTGCAAAGAGAGCATCAATCATTCATTAAATGCGCCCTTCTCTAACCAATTACAAAGCAGAACAAGAGAATTGAATTAAACCCTTACAATAACTCATTGAAGGAGTAAGATGGCATTCTCTGGAGGATGTTTGGAACTGAAATTACGTAAGAGAACCTGCAATGATCTCAGGTATGATGGCTGAGTGCCATCCTCTTCAAAAGGCATCTGATCTACTCATTAAATGTGCCCTTCTTCAACTAGTTTGCAACACTCACACTCAAGAAACCACTGTGAAGGAGAATGGAAGGTTCATTCTTTGATAACTACTGTAGATCTCCATTGGCATCTAATGAACAACTTTAATGGCTGTAGATACCTGCAATAAAACTCTATGAATAAGATTGAGTGTCTTATTCTTCAATTTTGATGAATAGAAGGGCACATCTCCCTACTAAGACAAGGGGTGCATTTCCCAAGTCAATTGAGGAGCTCAGAGCTCTTCAATACAAAACTTTGAAAGTAAATTAGCCAAAAAGATGTGAAATGGAGTTCTCCTCCTTTTATAGACTTTTATCCTCATTGTTGAGCTTATCCTCTTAGAAATTCGAATTGGAAGAGGCATGGATGTTTCCTTGACTAGTTGTATTGGGTTTGGACCCACTTAGCCTCATGGATGCGCCCTCACTTGCTAAACTTGGACCCTGTAGCTTTTTTGGATGTTTCTAATCCTTCTTGAGTTGCACAAATCAAGAAACTTCTTTCATTTTTGCTTTTGAGAACTTTTCCGCTTTTCTGCCTCTTTCTGCTTTTCCTTTTTTTTCCACTTTCCTGCTTTTCACTGATTCTTGCTTTGTGCTACTTTTTTTTTCGAGTTTCCTTCGTTTGCAAGGCAACTTCTTTGGCTCACTTTATCTCCTTTTCCAACTCATTATTACATTTAAATAAAAATTAAATACTCAAAATAATATTACATCCCTTTTAAATTAATTTAATACAAAATACTTTAGCCATAATTTATTATCTAGCTAAATTAATTAATTACTAAGGTAACTTGGTCCCAAATTATTCCCTTATTATTAATTTAATACTAGAACCCCATGGGATGGAGTGGTTAGTGTTCTAACCATGGTGCTACAAAAATGCGTACATGACAAAGGAATGAGGCATTAGAGCCTATCCCCCTTTAATGACAACTTCTTGAACTCCTAACATAGATCGAAGTTTGGAAAACTTCACTTCTATAAGAGACTTGGATGTTAGCAACTTGATCATCTGTAAGAAAAAGAGCACTTCGATAATGCATTCCTATATAAGCTTTCTGATGAAGTGCATGTGTAGCTGAATGTGTTTGTTTGTTGCACTAATGTCATTAGAACAAATTTGGGGTCTAAAATGGGCCTCATAAGAAAACGAGCCATCTCATAAGAAAAAGAGCCATTGATGAGTTGGAATTCAAGAACCAATATAATTTAAATAAACAGAGTCAACCATAATGGTTGACTTGGCATATTTGTCATAAAAAAAATACTATTTTAATTCGTATATTCAACTTATCTCTCTGTGGCTTTGCTCAAATTTCGAATGGGAGTACTCGTTGGATGCGAAATTAAGTTTTGCATCCTTCAAGTACCCACATTGCATACTTTTGAAGGACCCCACCCCACGAAAAACAAGAAATACATAAAAAATGTGTTAGTTGAATGTATTTCTTGTCTTTTGTGGGGTGGGGTCCCTCAAAAGTATGCAATGTGGGTACTCGTTGGATGCAGGATTAATTCTGCATCCAATTTGTGCTGCTGCTCAAAATTTGAGTAAAATCATCGGGAGATAAGTTGAAAATATGAAGAAAAAAAGTAGTTCATAAATATTATTTTATTATTTTCCTTAGGAGGCCCATTTTAGACCCCAAATATGCTCTAATGTGAACTGGAGCTTTGGTGAATTTGATGCCACTTTGATTGTCAGACCAGAGGGAGTTGGATGCTGTTGTTGGAATTTGAACTCTGAAAGGTCTATTGCGGCTCGATACTTTGCTTCTAGTGAAGAAAGAACAAGAGTTTGTTGTTTCTTACAAGACGAAGTGACCAGTATGGAGCCAAGACTGAAAATATAACCTGCAATAGATTTCCGGTCATCAAGGTCATTGGCCCAATCAAAATCAGTAAAATAAACCAACAAAGGAGTCTTGCTTGAACTCTAATGAATCCCAAACTGAATTGTACTTTTGATATACCAAAGTATCCTTTCTGTTATTTTCCAATGGCTTTCCAAAGGAAAAAAATTGTCATTGAGAGAATAAATTGGACAGATCTTGCAGACTTGTGAGTGTAAACTACATCAAAGGAGTTGAGAGGAGTGTCCCTTTTGCAAACAAGTAACTATAGGCTTGTTAGAGTCATTATGAATCGACACCAGTCATTGAGGAGTAGGCCTCACATTACCAACTATATCATGTAAGAGAAAAGTGCCAACCCTCAAAAGATGAAGAATGTCTCCAAATAAAGTGGAGTCAATACCAATGTTATAGGAACCAATTGGTCAGATTGTTTTTGAAGGTCTTTTTATTAGAATTGGTCGTTTAGACCAGAAATGATCGATTTTGTATAAGGGTGTACGTAGCCATTTGGGTTTTGTTATCACATCCATAGTAGCCGGGCTACAATGATTGCAGATCAGTTTCCAGTATATTTTTGGGCCAGTCCTTTACACATTTTGATGAGATCAGTTGATGATGAGCAACATTTTGATGATCACTCCTATGCATTCAGTGGATCAAGAGCTTGTACATTTACAGTCTCATGCCAGGACTGAGCCCCATGACACCAAGTCGGTGACTAAGATAGCCTTTACTCTATCATCCAGAGCAGATTGACGACAGTGCCCATATTATATTCAGATGCAGTGCTTCAGTGTGATTCAGGTAGTTTAGATAAGGGACTCAGGTATATGATCCAGCAGGTATATTTTGGTACATATGGGTTGTTGATGTGCTCTTCCTCTTATTTAGGTAGTTTATGACTGGGTATATTATGATGGTTGCTGGCTCTACCTTATTTGATGCTTACTTGCTGTTTAGAATGGAAGTGGTTGGTTACTATTGGTAGGAGGTTCTTGTATATACTCGTTGGTCATACCCTTACTCTATGAAGTATTGACTTGTCCATTCCCTTATTTTAGGGCTTTTGCTATCCATGGCACCATTAGTCATTTTCTCTGTCCATCCGTTATCTTCCAGTTTTGGTTTTATCTCGACTCACACCTTAGCTAGTGATCTCGAGGACTTCCCCCACCTAGACCTCTGTGTTGGATAGATTCCCAATTTACATTGTGTCTCGACTCTAGAGTGTGTGATTTTATTCACAATGGTTGTTCTCCTATAGTCCTCGAAACCAATTATTCCTACAAATAGTGTTGCTAAACACTAGAGCATCCGATCCTAAATGCTATATATAAGGGATGCTTAGTCAACAAAAATAGTGTTGCTAAACACTAACAATGCATACCTATATCAGCTAGTTAGTGGCCAAGGGACGCGCACTCATCTTTTGTATGATGTAAGGCCGTTTGCCCCTACAGGGCAACAGGGTGGTCACTTCATTGCACCTATGGACGGTGGCGGGCAATGGAGGTCATATCGAGTCATTATCTGAGGCCCACCAGGCTCATGCTATTTAGGGCACTTGCTCTTGGAGGTTGGCTAGTGAAAATCTATAAAGTGAAATAAATGTTAAATTTTAAATTTGAAAGTTGACAAATAATAAATTGCTAAAAGGTTGCTTTCCTAGAGTCTATTGGAAGCATTCTCATCACTCTACCCATTTGTGAGACACCACCATTCCTCGTGTTATCTTCTATCCAGTATATGTGTAGGTGGTCTCCCTGGTTCCTTCATCCGAGAGATTGCAGTGTTGAGGTTGTTGAGTCCTTCCCCTAGCCCAGGATTTGTTTTTCCACCCTCATCCATGGTTAGCAAATTTTTCAAGTCAGTAAACGAGTATACACTTGAAAATCCTGTTTTTAGTAGCTAGTTACTTTGATCTAGACTTATCTTATTTATATTATTATTTACATGCTTATGCTAGTTAAACATCATTCTATGCTTTGGTCTAGCTCAAGGCTGCGGGGAATCGCTCTACCCCCCAACGCTTCGCTCCCAATTCGCGATCCAGGAGGAATCGATCCCAGAATCACGATTCCTTTCGGGAGCGATTTTGGAATTTGCGATTCCTGGGGGTGAAAAAAACGATCCCTGGATTTCCAGGAATCGATGAGGAATCAATCCACAATCGACGATTCCGGATCGATTCCTGAGCGATTCAGGGCAAAAAAAATCGCTCCTGAAATAGCTTCCTGACCGATTCCGCGGGATTGGCGGACTTCATGAAGATTTTTTTCATTTTTTTCATTTTTTTTTGTTTTTTAGGGATGGGCTAGGGTTAATTTGGGCAAATAAAGGGTATTGGACTCCATTTGGACTCATTCCATTACTCATTTCATTGATTTCACTTCTCTTGCTAGGGCTTTGAGCTTTGAGTGGGTTTGCTAGTTGTTTGAGAGCAAATTTGTGGGAGCTTGGAGGGGAGATTGAAGGGGAGATTGAAGGCTTCTATTTGGGAGAGCTTGCAAGGGAGATTGAAGCTTCCATAGAGACATTCAACCACCATTGAAGAGCTAAAAGGTAGGCTCTAAAAACACAATCTTTGTTTGTTTTTGATTTTTTTTTTCACTATGTTAAAAAATTTAGACCTTGCAATGTTCTCTTTTCCTACTCTTTCCAATTTCTTCTTCTCCATCATTCTATTACAGGAAACAAGTGACTCATCTTGAATCAAGAAACATGATGGGTATGTGGTTTTGGCTTTTCATTCCACTTCTCATTATGATGGCGTTGGGAAGTAGATATGGTGGTGGTAGTGATGAGGGGAAAGAGGTAGAGAGTGACACATACCATGGAGAAGAGGAGGAAGGGGAAGAGGGTGACGATGATGAGAATGAGAGTGATCAGGGGCAAAAACAAAAAGACACAACACCTTTGTGGAAGTATGTGACAAGGCTTGGGGGAGGGAGAGGGGGTGGAACCATAAAGTTTATATGCTCCCATTGTAATAAAACTTACACAGGTTCATATACCTGGGTGAGAAAGCATTTGTGTGGGATTATGCCATGTGATCAAGGTAAGGCTACTGGAGTCAAAACTTGTGACAAAGTGGCAGCTAAAGAGAGAAGCAAATACAAGATGGAAGAAGAGGCCGCTCGAAACAATTCCAAGAGATCAAGGGTTGAATTTGAATCCTCACAGAGAATGTTTGGTAGTGGAGTTGGATCATCATCGGCTCGATTGGGACCCTCATCTCCCCATGGAATCTCGCCTATGCGAAGAACATTATCGGATTTCCTTGACCAAGGTTGTAGAGATGATGTGGATTCAAAAGTTTATAGGTTTCTCTATGCATGTGGTGTGCCATTCAATGTTCTTCACTCACCCTATTAGCATGAAATGGTACAAGCCATCAATGGTGCCCCTCAAGGATACAAAAGCCCTGGGTATGACAAAGCTAGAACCGTGGGACTTGACAGGGAAAGAGCCAAAATCAATGGTGCTCTTGGAAAGTTTACAAATGATTGGTCCAACTATGGGGTACCCATTGTATCTGATGGGTGGACAGATGTTAAAGGCAAGCCGTTGATAAATATTCTTGGCGTTTCTGCTAGCGGTGCGATCTTCCTTTCAGCCCATGACTACTTAGATCGCTACAAGACCGGTATTAATATTGCACAACCTTTACTTAAAACCATTTAGGAGATTGGGCCATACAATGTCATTCAAATCATCATTGATAATGCTGCTAATTGTAAGGTAGCAGGAGCAATCATTGAGGATAAGTATCCCAACATATTTTGGTCAGGGTGTTTGGTTCACGCATTGAACCTTTTGATGCATGATATTGTTAAGATGAAGGACCCTAATTACAAATGGATTGGTGCCTTGTACAAGAGAGGTAAGAAAATGATCAAATTTATTACCAATCATAGCATGGCCCACCACATTTTTCACAATCACTCTAGGTTGGAGCTATTGAAGATTGCAAAGACTAGATTTGCTAGCTACTACCTCACCTTCAGGAGGCTTTTGAAGGTAAGAGAGGCTTTGGCTAGTATGGTCTCAAGTGATCCATGGCAAGAATTAAAAGACAGATCTGCAAGCACAACTAATAGACATGACTTTCAAGAGGTGGAGGACACCGTTCTTGAAGGTCATTTCTGGTTACAGGTTAAGTATGTTCTGCAGTTCACCAAGCCAGTTTATAACATGATTCGTTTTGCAGATACAGATCAACCGGTGATTGGGGAGGTATATGAGCAGATGGATAGCATGCTTGGTCAAATCAAAGACATTGTTGAGCAAAGAGATGCAATCTTGTATGAACATATTCATAAACATGTGGTCAAAAGGTGGGATAATCTAAATGTTCCACTCCATGCCCTTGCATATGTCCTTACCCCAAAATACTATTCTCCAATTTGGTTGGCCCAACCTGCACCTGGGGGTGGAGTTAGGAAAAAACCCCACACAGATCCAGAGGTGCAAAATGGGTATATGCTTGCATTAGACAAGTTGGTCCTTGATGAGGATGAGTGTGCTCAAGTACGGAGTGAATTTAGCGAATACATCAGTGAGCATGGAGCCTTTGGTGCCTTGCATGCAACCAAAGATCGAGATAGATTGGATCCTATCCATTGGTGGAACATGTATGGCTCTGGAGCCACATATTTGCATAAATTGGCAGTGGGGTGCTTTCATAGGTTGTTAATAGCTCTTCTACAGAGAGGTGTTGGAGCACTTACAACTTCATCCACAGTGTAAAGAGAAACAGTCTGAATGTAGAACGTGCATAAAGCTTGGTTTATGTGCACTACAACTTGAGGTTGTTGTCCCATTATTGTGAGGCGGCCTATAATGATATAACATTTTTGACTTGGGACAACAATCCAGTGGAGGCTAATGTGGAGGATGGAGCCATAGCATTAGAGCGCTTGGAGGCTGAACTATTGGGTGATCATGATGATCCAATTCACACTATAGGTACCCGTACAGAGATGCCACCCCCAAGCAACAACAGCTTTCCGGATGCAGGAGTTTTGCCTTTAGCTTCACAACATCCAACAGCTTGTGGGGGCCATTCATCTTCTTCTCATGTTCCACGATCACTTCCAGCAACTCCTATTCCACCTAGACCACGAGAAAATGAATTGGAAGTTGCTCGTGGCAAGCGGAAAGCTTAGTAGATAGTATCATAGATTCATAGTACTTTGTATTTCATTTTCATGTTTATTTTGTCCTATTTTGTAAACATAATGCCCTAATTTGATGGCAAATATTATATGTTGAAATTTGAAGGTTGATGTTGTTGATGATTGATGATTGATGATTTGATGATGATCATTTAATGACATTGTTATAAGTTATAGCTCCTAGATGATTGATGTTATATCAATGTGTATTAAATGGTTATATGAATATCTATGTTTTCATGTTTTCTATAGTTAATTTGGCATAATACATGTTTTTTTTAATATATATGCATCAAAACATATTAAAATATATATTATATAAAAAACGCTCTCGAAATGCTCCCGAAACATTCCCGAAACGAAAGCTTTTGAAAATTTTGCTTTTCGCTCCCACTCCCCCGCTTCGCTTCGCACTCCCAACAGCGTAGGTCTAGCTACTGGTATAATTGAAGGAGCATCATATCATAACCATTTGTACTTGCAACAACAACTATTCGTGCTCGGGATCATTATTGACATGGTCAGCTCAGTTTGACCAACTCAATCGCAAGGTCCAGGATGAGTTTGGGAAGACAGTGTTCAAGATGCATTATTCATGGCCCATATGTGTCCATTAGATGGTTCCATGCCTTAGACAACAGTTTCAGATGATGGTTTGATGGATTTTTTATGATTATTATTATTTACGAACCATTATTTTTATTATTCTGGGCATGGATGAGCTTACAGAGGTATCTTTGATGGTCACATGGTGTATGAGTGCTCATTTCTAGTGGATTTGAGCATTTTGAGCTCATTGATGCACTCAGTTATCAGTTCGAAGCACTTACATGTGATGATATGGTCAGATTACCACTTTTCTCTAGTTTGCCATGCAGAAATGGCTTGTCCAACACTTTCATTGAGCTAGCACGTTCTCCTAGGGCGCTACAGAGGGAGATGGGGGTCCAGCCAGTCGTTATTACCATTTTACCCCATCCCCAGACATTTTGGTACAGTCAGATTTGTGTTCGGGGCACTTGGCAGTGAGTTACAGGCATTTTTGTACTTTAAGAGGGGGTTTTCCGGTAGAAGAATGTCTCATTGAGGAAATCGATTTGGCTTAGTGGGGCAAGGAAATGGCGTGAGATTGGTCCGGGATATTTTGATGATGATGTCCACACCTTCTAGCACTTGTTCTGGCATCAGCGGGGTCCACACGTTCCAGTATTCATCATTTTAGATATTTTATTGTGTATTTGAGGGGCCACGATTTGGTCATATGATCACATTATGATGTTATCTTGTCATATTATTTGTTATTGTGCCATTGGGCCATGCTAGTGAAGGATATGATTACCTCCTAGCCCCACCACGTGCTTATGTCATGTGTCTTAGTCACTTATCATGTGGTGCGTCCTCCTTTGGACGTTTTCGTTAGTGTGCCCCCCTCTATTTTTAAGTTGATCCATGCATTGTATTTTCGGCTCATCTTAGCCGTTGATTATTATTGTTATATCTTTTGATCTCCACCACTCATTTAAAAAGTGGTTAGGGTTTTGGTCTCTTTCATTCCTATTTACGGAAGAGAACCCCCTCATTGTAAAGGGACTTTTGGCTCTTGGCTTTTGGGAATACAAAGAAATATTTTGTGAGAATTCTTGTGATCTTGGGTTGGATGCTTGGCTATGGTTATTGAAACTACTTTTCCATTGCACTGAAAGATCTTGGTAGCTATCTTGCATATTTTGTTAATTGTTCCACTATTTCGATTTGCAGGTGAAGGAGGCGATTTGGGAGAGGGGCGCATTGGTTTGGGAGACCCACCCTATTTCTCTTTGTCAGATATTGGTTCACACAGGGACTAATTTTGTCTTTGTACCAATTATTCTCTATCTTTTACTTCTTCATTGCATCTACCCTCATTTTTGTTTACTGATTGAGCTTTGTCTCCTTGGTTTTGTAGAGAGAGAGGGGCGCACTTGTGGACTTGGGTAATTCGTTGGAGCAAGAGAAGTGATCAAGCTTTCATTTGATCTTTGCGGGAGTAATCCTCGTCATACCGACATTCATCTTCATCATCCAAGTACGCTCACAAGGTACGTATTTGTCTCCTTAGCTTACCCATCTATCAAATTTCATACAAACCCTAACTCATAAAACTTATAAAAATTCCCTAGCTCTCTCAACTTGGAATTTGGGCAAAAGATTTATGGGTTTTTCACTTAAGGCCTAGCCCCAAGTGGGTCCTCAAGGGCGTCACCCTTGGGAGACTCCATCTACCCTAACCCTTAGGCACTGATCTTTAGCTATTATGCCCTCGATTTTGCCCCTTTTTCTTGATTGTTTGAGTCTCAGTTTTGGCTTGTGAGCTTAAACACGTTTAGATCTATCATCAAGCCTTGCTAGGAAGCCCTTATCCTTTCCGATCTACTCCTTGGAACCAATGTCTATCTTTTAAGTACACGTTTCCCAAGGTAGTTGATTTTGATCATTTACCCTAGCATCTCTTTCCTAGATTCATTCTTAATCACAAGTTATTGTAATTGATCTACTTGTCTCTCATATCTCTTATCCCTTAAGCCTCTACAGTAACTCATTTCCTTAAATCTAGGGTTAATCACTTTTCACCATAAGATCCATCATTGAATATCTTGATCTAGTGTTTGATTTGGATCTCTCTCTCTGAGAGATCAAGGTCTCCCCCTTTGTTATCTGGGGCTTAGATAGCAAGAAGCGAAGAGTGCCCCGGATGGCATGACAACCAATCCACCTTGGGAATCGAGGTCCTCTTGGGTCACCTCTTTAGTTTCCCATCTCCTCTATCATCTTGGATAGGATCACCTTTTAGGGGCAACTACAAGTTGTGTGATGACAACCTGTTATGCCAAATTTTTTGGGCATACTTTGAACTTGTTTTTGCTTCTGTGAGTGATATATCCCAGACTACTGTGGCTCATTTATGTTGTTTATTGGGCCTTCTATATGATTCCAATGATGTGATGATGTGATGATCATGTAGATATGCCATTTTCTATTTCTATACCATGACAAATTTTGTATAATGATTAATGTTGTACTTCATATTACTGTTGCTACATGATGTATTGGTTGTTTGATGAGTATAGTTAGCAGTACCACCCATAGATTAATGAGGGTAAATGATTCTTGATTTACTTACCATTGAACCATGATAACTAGATCTTTACAAGGATTCCCCCCCCCCCCTTCTTCGGTTCCATCTTTGGCCACTCACATTTCATCCACATCACTTCATATTTTGGTCTGCATCCTAAGGGTTTGAAATTGGTAAACTGACTCTTGCTATCCTCCTCTATAACTCTTTCACCAGATGTGCCTCCATGTTTCCTTGTGTCTTGGGTTTGTTGTGTTGTAGTGAATCCTCAGTACAGGATGCTTTCGGGTAGATTGTTGTGGCTGGCTATCAATAATCAGGAAGAACTATAGTTGAGGAATGCCTTCTTCTGAGATCCAATTTTTTTTTCTCTAGCAATAAAATGGTTAGTGGTTGGAAGGATAGGTAACCTTTGTCGAGGCTATGGATGCTTGACTGGCAACAGGGTAAGGCTTATTTGCACTATGTACTTTATCGAGGCAACTCCATCGGGGCTATGGACAATTCTTGGTAGCGGAGCTAAGGCCGTGTCATCACTGGTATCCCAAAAGTTGTAAAACTAGGTCCGGTACCTTTCAATCCATTAATCTTGTGAAAAAAACAAAGAAAAGAAAAAGCGAAAGAAAATAAATAAAGGGAAATGTACTGCTGGGATCAAAGGGGAAAGGTAACTTAGAACACACCTCGTGTTAAGACACTTCCCTATTGTTCATACTACTGATTAAACTTACAGAGGAACCCTTTATCTGTCATCTTGAGTCAGCCAGTCAACTAAATCCCACCCCACTTGTCGAAGCTTGGTTGAGTCATCTATATCCACCCCAAATAAGACAATAGTCCTTGTAAATACTTTGATGTTGTTATGGTATTGGTTGGTTTGTAAATCATCTATCTCAAAAATTTGTTTGAAAATATCTATGGTTCTTTGGTATATCATCATGTTTGTCACTAAGTTGCACGAAACAGGGAAACAGGGTTGAGTTTTTGAAATGGGGATGCATTGGAAATGTGACCCCTCCAAAATTGGAAACGAGGAAGCGTGATATATATATATGTATGTATATTTTAAATTAATAAATGAGTAAGGACATTTAAAAAAATGAAGGTGAAACATAATTCATAAATCATTTAGTGAATCATTGCCTATATTGGGATTCTATTCATCAATAGCACCCTATGCCTCCGTCTAGGCTCTAGCCCTTGCATTTACCTCGAATCAAAGTTGATTTTCCAAGGACATTAGTCAACTACTCAACACCCTACAATTTGGTGAAACTTCCTAATCCAATTGTTTAAATAAGGTAGAAAAAGCTTCCCATGCTTAATAAGTGATTTTGCTTGAGTGAAGAGTATGACATTCTCCTTATCTTTCATTTTCTATCCTTTTACTTTAAGAATTTAATATTACCAAAAAAACCTAGGGAAAGTGGATATTTTTTAATGGGCAAGCCAATACTTATTTTGAAACGTGGCTATACGGACCTCATTCGTACCAGAATTGCATTTTCACATGGATGAAACGAGAAACGCGCCCCGTCCATAAGGAATGCGTTTCCACGCCGTACGACACGTGTTTCTGCATTTATGGTTTGGAGACATGCGGGGGAGGCCGTTTCCTGCAACTTAGGTTTGTCATGATTAACTATATGATGACTCACTTGTATAATCAATTGCATCCATGTATACTTCTACTAGTCCACTAGGGACATTCTTATAGTACAAACAATATCATTATCTTGCCATTATCATATATTCATAATAGTGCTGGTTGGTCAGTGTTGTATAGTGGCCAGTCCCATTCACTGAGGGACTAATATCATATCCTCTATTGTACATGGGATCCATGCATTATAAGCATATATTTGGATACCCATTTGGCCACTTATTCAGGTATATGCCATCAGGTTGATTGCTACTGCCTCAGATCAATCACTTCCAAAAGGTGGCAACTCCATTTCTTAGTGTTATGCAATCCTAGATTTTTATGAACGTGCATGGGTTTGATATACCCAGTATTTTCTAGATCTACTGATGGATTTGGACACCCATTTGGCCATATTTTAAGTTTCCAGGATTGCATGTCAGAACGCTCCTCCAGTTTGGTCAGATCTTCAAGGGCCACTTAGATAGTACTAAGCTAGTAGCCTGCAAAATTCATGATCATGCATGGCTTTGATCCAGCCTCTAAATGCACAACGAATTTGGATTTTTGGTCACCCCTTTGGATCTTCTATCTAACCATACCCTCTGATTGCCCAACGACCTCCCCTTTCAATAATTTTCAGCTAGCAAGGGGGGTTTACATGCATATTTTAGCAAGTTGGCAACTAATACAGGTTAATACTATGGTTTTCCTAAGTTGAGGCAAATATTATTACTAAAGGCTATCTAAGTGCACTTTATGTTATAATTTGATGTTGAGGTGCACTTTACTAATTTACATGAGGATTACTGCTTTTCTCCTAGAGAGGTCGATTTGCCTATGTGGCACTTGGGCGTATGTTGAGGCACTTTTGGATGATTTGGCACCTTGGCACACATGTTGAGGCTTATTAGGATCTTCATGCCTCAATATCACTTGATTATTAGATCGAAGCCCTTGATTACTACTTTTTCATATGGATCGACCCCCCTCATGCATGGATCCTACACTCAACGACTTGGATCAAGGAGGCTAATTTGACCAATGACTTGGTTTAGGAAGACATGTTATGGTATTGGCACATGGTATTTACCTTGCTTATGATATTTCCCCATGGTTTTGAGAAGACCCATGGTATTTGGCATTATTTTACTACTATTGACAAGTCAAGAGGAAATTCTCCCCTCTAAAGGAGGAAGATTTGCCTTATTTCAAAAATATCATTGTAAAACAGATGAATCTAGACCATTGATCGAGCTTCTATTCCATTGGGATCATCACTTCATGCAACTACTTTTTCCTCTTCCACTTAGGGTTTTATTCGCCCCCTTAAGCTATAAAAGTGGAGGTCGAATCCTTTTGGAGGGGTCAAAATGATGGGAATATAATCACTCTTTCGGTTTTGCTAGTGATTCTTATGCTTTGATTTTTGTATGCATGTGATTGGGATTTGCTCTCTTGGTGGAAGGAGGCTCTTCACAAGGGCCTATGGTAATTTTTAAGTTTTCATTTTGATTAAATATAAATCAAGTTTAGAATTGCTTTGTCCTTCTTGTTTGGATTAGATCTTTTGTAGTATGCTTGGATTGCTTGTCCTCCTTCATTTACATTAGTGTTTGATCATATTTAATCATTCTCTAACCTCCTTGATGCTTAGCCAGTCTAGGATTTGGATTGCTTTGTCCTCGTTCTTTTTAGGTTCCCATCAAGAGTTGGAGTGAAGATTTGAATTTATCTTTGGCTAGCAAAGGAGGGGGATTGTCTTGACCTCCACTCTTCCTTGAAGACTACTTAGCCATCACTTGGGAGGCTTCTCAACTCCACACCCAAATTTTGATTTCCATTTAAGGAACTTGGTCTAATCCAATGTTGCACAACTCAGACTCGACAAAGACTCGGTTGGCATGTGACTCGTCAACTCGGGACAGACTTGACAAATAGGAAAAATTTTAAATATGGTAAACTTTGGGCACAAAAAAAGGTTAATGGAATTTCCAATCCAATCTTTGAGGGCATCAAATTACCACCCATCAAAGGGTGATAAAGGCATAAGAGAGAGGCCTCCTATGATCCAAGTACAAATAATCCTTAGGTGAAAAAGATGATAATAAAACCGTGATCCTAAGCTCTAGATAGAGTATATGGATAACCCTTAATCCAAAGTTGTGCAACCATATACGTGTATATCAACAATTGCCATGGAGTGATCATGTTCCCATTAACAAAAATACAAGGGAAGAAAGATATAATCAATCTAGTAGACTTTGACAAGCTCGCGAGTGATATTTTTACAGAGGTAAGCATCTCTCTATGAAACAACATTTCTGATAGGGATATTTGAAGAACAAAGACAGATTCTCCCGCCCCCATGTCTTGGAACAAATTATAGTACTTCTCTTTGATCTCATAATAAAGTGTGCATCTGAAAATGAAATACACTTCATTCTCAACCTCCTGAAGGGAACAATTCTGCATATCCTTTCCTCCCAATATATGTAATGATCAGTTTCAATGTGCATCTGATGCAAGCATACTCTGAATTCCCTCCAAAAACACTCCCCCCAAAACTCAAGCAAACCATTAAAACATTTGAAGTCCGCTGTCAATTCCACGGGGGTCTCTTTTGTGCGTCCAGGTGAGTTCGACCGAGTCTGTGCCGAGTACACGCGAGTCTTGGCGAGTAGACGAGTCTGTGCGGAGTCTTCGTCGAGTATGAAACGGTTACTCGTTTTGAGGTTTGACTTGGGTAGACTTGCAAGTAGCTGCGAGTCTTGGCTGAGTCGTGCTACACTGGTCTAATCAATTGGGGTTTATTCCAGCTTTCTTCTATTTTGATTTTTTCTACTAAATCTTTGTTTTTCAGGTACATTGCAACCTTAACTTTAAAACCCTAAGAACCTAAATTGGGAAGCAAATCGCTATCCCTTCCTTGAGCACAATTTATTATCATCTTAATAAGGAACCTAAGACATAATCACTTAAGGTCCCAATAATTTTCAGATTTTAACTCATTGATCTACTGGTTACTTGAATTCTTGGGCAATTTTATTATTGGGTTTGTTGAAGTACCTAGCTAGTATATGTTTTTCACTTTCATTTTAAGCCATACTAGGTCTTTTAGCTTGTTGTTCTGTTACTTTAAATTGCTGATCTAGATTTGCAGCAAGATGTGTTGAATAATCTATTTAACTTTTTAACTAGCATTGTGTATTTGGGTATTTACTATTTTAATGTTTCATGCTTAAATACATGTTTACTATTGCTGGTAATCTAATAAATTCAACACTATAATTCTGCCATTCTGGTGAAGAGGGCCTTGACCTTTAGCAAACTTAACTTTGCTCAAGGCCAACCTATCCTCTCATAAGGAAAGCAACATAGGGGAAACTCCAAGGAGATTCTCCTTCTAAGATCAACTTGTGCTTGTATAATCTCACTTTACTTTTGAATAATTTTTTATTGGGTATTTTGCTATAACACAAATTTTTAATAAGTTCATGTATTTTTATGGAAATATTGGCTATTCACACTTCTTGGGATATTTGATACGTTAGTAATGTTATTTCACGCTTGAAAGTTCATTTCATATGTTATGGTAATTCGATTTTAATGACATGCTATTAATTTATTCACATAGCTACATATTGTCTACGCTTGGGAACATTTATCAGTGGGTACATATGTCGTTGGGAGATACCATTATTGACTGCAAATACAGTAGGTACATAAGTGCAGGCTGTGCCATTTATTGGTGCAATGTTGGCAACCGTTGTAGCTCCTTTTAATACTTCCTTTGAGTATTATTGCTTTAGACAAGACTTGAGCACGGATTTACTTCCACGTACTTGGAGTATATCGGAAGTCCGCCAAGTTATCCTGAAACCATCCTTTGGCCATCTTGTTATTGTAGTGCACTGAAAACAACATTCGGGAAGATTACTTTTCACGTACCTCAAAGGTATATCGAAGACCTACAGTTACTTGACACACCTTTCTTGACTTGAGCTATTTCATTTTGGGGATTGCTATTCACAAATAAATGTGGTTTAATTCATATGTTTATGAGCTATAATTAAATGTATCATGTCATTTTATTTTCATGGTAACTTGTAATACTTATATCATTGGTGTTGCCTTGAACTGTTCATTGGTTAAATTGGTGTGGTATCTAAACTTTAATATTGCAAATATCTTAACGAGCTTTAGCCTAGTGTGTGTCTTATACTCAAAACCCTTGAACCTAGCTAGGATACACCCTTTATCCTAAAAAAACTAGGTAAGTACTTGGGACAACTAACATTCATTGGTCGATATCAAGGAAAATCTGGTTAGGGTCTCTCTCTTGGTTAGTCTAGGTCTACCTACTTATAGATCTAGTAAGCCTAAAAGAGGGTTTACCCTTCATATGTGACATGTTGAGAGGGGAATTCCATAATTGTGTTGGTTTAGTGGTTGATTTTCCTTGCTAATCATGAGGCCGCTAGGTTGTGCATAAACAGGGCCCACAAAAAACACATACATGTGCATTACTTGACCAAACTAGTGCATTTCCTTCACCCTAAAAAACTAGAATTTTGGATGATTATGTAGTTTGATTTGATTGTAAACTATAGTATGACTAATTTTGAACTTTGTAGGCCATTTAGAGCCTCAATGTAGTGGTATTTAAGTTTAGAAATAAATTGCACTTTATACCATTTTACCAATGTTATTGGAACTGGACTAGTCGTCGAACTAGCAGAGCCCAAATATCTGAACCGGATTGAAACTGGAAAAAAACTTGGCCAAAAAACTGATTGACCAAAAAATCTAAGTAACCAGGATACGGATACAGATTCACCATATTTTTTAAAACCTAGGATCCGGTTACGGCGGGGAAATGACAAGTACAAAAAAATATAAAAATATTATATAGAGTGAAGAATCAAAACTATTCATGAAACAAAAGAGTAGAACTATAAGTTATTGCCAAAAAAGAGAGTTCATGTACCATAACTGGTAATTTGATGAGTTGTAACCATGATTGATATTGATAATTTCAAAAACCATTTCAGCATGAACTTGAAGCAGGTCATAATAGTGTTTTTGTGAGCCACATCCACATGTCCCTATCAGCAGTGAATAAAGTGGTTTTCTTGAAGGCTTTGGCAAGACTACATAACAGTATAGGTGAAGTGAGCAACAACATAGCACATAAAGATAGATCAGCCCTTGACAACAGGCCTTGACCATAAAGAAATTTCAAATAAAAACATTGAGAGCAGAACTTGATATTGATATATCAGAGTTCAAGAGCAGATCTTGACATAAGGATAGATCAGACCTTGAGCAGGAATGGGTTTTACACTTTTAGCCATTAGTTGTTTAGTTTTTTTTAAAGTTTTTCATTAAAAACAATTTTTTGGGGGGATCAATGGGTCATAGAAGCACTGGAAGTTTCAGGATCCGTTTGAAAATTTCAGGAAATGTTTGATTTTTCACAGGATTTGTTTCATAGGATCAAGATGTGTTTCCTTCTATAGGGGATCGGTTTCCATGATGAATCCTAGGCGGATCCGATCCGGATACGTATCGGATCTCCGGATCCTACACACAGGGGTGGCTGATCCGTTAACACTGCAAAAAGCACATGAACTATTCGAATTTTGAAAAAAAAAATATTCATGTGCATCCATAAAAATCCAAACAATTATACACAAATATTCAAAGTTTCTCATGTATATAGAAAATAAGGGTGCATATAACTAAAATAACATTGAGTACAATCCATATTTGACCCAAAATACATAAACAAAGAGGCTCTAAATGGCCTCTAGAGTCCAAAAAACTTCAAAACTTCATGCTACAACATATAACTACATATCATCAAACTCATTGCTTATATTGGGATCCTATTCATCAATAGCACCTTGTGCCTCCCACCTCTAGGCTCTAGCCCTTGCCTCGATCTTGAATCTCAAAGTTGATCCTCCAAGGACATTAGTCAGCACCCTACAATTTTGATGAATCATCATAATTAAAAAAATGAGAAAAAACTTTGCATGCCTAATAAGTAATTTGCTTGAGTGAAGGGTACATTTTTACTAAGGTCATGACAAAGGAGTTAAACAATCAACACCACCAACATCGAGGCACTTAGAAGGGTTGATGCGCTTGATTAAATGCCAATCCCCTACCCTCTTACATGATAGAATCCACTAGAAACATTGCAATCTTGAAACCCTGAACACTGTTAAGTCCGTTGAATTCTAAATGGGATCTAAAATCCTCCTTTTTGCATACGAAGTCCGATGAGGTTGGAACCACTCTCCAAACAATTAATGGTAATGTTAAAAATTTAAAGTAAAATGATCTTTTACTTTAAGAATTTAATATTACCATTTACTGTTATTGATGATTATTGTATAGATTAGGTTAGGTATTTTGCTATTATAGTAGGCCTTTTTTTTGTTAAAAAAAAAAAAAATGATATTTTTGGGCCCACAACCACGGCTGTACGACGTTGTATGGAACCGGCCAATCAGGTGAAAAAAGGCCAGTTCGGGACGGAACTGGCCAATTCCGATTGAGGGTGGCAGTTCAGACCGGTTGGGGGCCTAAACCTGTCGGACTGGTCGGTTTTTTCGGAGCCGGACCGGTTCTAATGACATTGCATTTTACTATATTCGCCCTTACATGAGAAAAAATTGCATATTTGTGTCTAATGGTTTGAATTCGCATGGATGTATGTGAATATACATTTTTAATCAAAATTTGAATATTTCATGTATGTTTGGGTTGATTGGTTTTTGTGTCAGGTTCTTTCTTGGTTCCAATTTTTGTGGTTGATTGATTTGGTCACTGGTCTGGTTTCGATAACATTGGTCAATAACCATAACAACATCATATGCAATCGGTATAGCTTGATCAGCAAAGTACACCACCATATGTGTAGCAAAAGGGTTGTCCATCTGGTCTAGTAAAAGGAATTTTGGAGACGGCTTCAAGAAAACCCATTGAAGGCATCAAGAGGGGTTTGAAAAATATTTAATACAAGATGATCCAGAAACCCATAACCCTTAGGGAAAGTGCTACTAGCCAATAGTTTCGTAGATCAACTGTGTAACCCAGAAAATTATGTTGCCAAGCAATACTCCGGATCAAGTATAAGAGGTGGTCCCCACTAGAAGCCCTAAAAAAGAAGGAATCCTGAAGCGCTTCAAATTTCCTGTCAAGAACTTCAGATCTGTTTGGATTAGAGGCTGGAAAAGAGTATTGGTGTGAAAGATTCTAGCATGAGTAGCCACAAAAAACCTTGAAACATCCATGAAATAGGGCTGAAGAGAACCCTTGAAAAGGATGGTCCGGAAAGAGAATTAGTACAGCATCCCATAGAAGCTTCCAAATAGCCAAAAAATCTTCCTGATCAGTGGAAAACAGAACTGAAATAAATTAGCAAGAAAGCCTAATGCTGGGCATTCAAAACTGTGCAGAAATTCTCCAAATCAGTGCATAAAAGAGGCCAAAAAATCCTAAATGGGGTGCCCTTCTCCAGCAAACAGAATATCACCAAAACACAGCCCCAAACTCCATAGGTTAGGTACAATCTTCCGCTGTAAATTCTGGTATTGTCAGTAAGAAACCCTAAAACCTGCAATAACCCGAGAAGACAACAGCCCTAAGGAAGCGCTTTCCTTGGGGGTGAAATTCCCTAGTATAAGTGCACTAGAGAGAAATCAGTGGAAACTTGAAGTGAAGAATTGAATAAGGAAGAGGCGGCTCCACCTGTTTTGATACCAAGTAGAGATCACAAGAGATAAACGAGGATTGAATGGAATCAACCAACAAACCCTAAATCATTGTAAGTACATAAAGAGAAGAGAAGGTGACCCCATGAACAAGAGAAACACAAGATGCAGATGCTAATTAAACTCTCGAGAATGGCAAGAGAAGTAAAAAAGGCACTTCAAACTCTTATTTTACAAAGGCTGCAAGGGACTTCTAGTGGTTGGACAAGGTGTCAATCATTCTTATACTAAACAAGTTAGATAGATCATTCCTTTATCCATGAGAAAAATACAGTTGTTGATGCAGGTGCTACAAGTGCAGCTATGGGGGCATGTAACATATCTATACGCTGTCACAACATCTCAAGCTCCCAGATCGGAGTGATAATATGGAATCTACGAAGTCTTTATTTCGTATCGAGCTTACAAATAAGGTTCGATGTGCAAAGATTCAGAGAAAAGTAGATTATCCTATAGAGTTGGATGTTCTGCATTTCTGTTTTGATGAGCTGTATGAGAAGGGAACCATGCCAGATTCGCAGAGACTGAGAAAACAGAGATATAAGGTGGTCAGCCCTGTCTATAAAAGGAAGAAATGCCAATCAGATTTATGCACTTGAGTTCTGTTACAACATTGCAAATAGGAAAAATGATTGTAGGTATAAGCAGCAGTATACTAACAGCAACAGAATGATGCTAAATGATTGCATACATGTCCCAAAGTTGTGCAGGAGCACAGGAAGTTTGCCTGTATCTGTTGGTCTTCAAAGGATATGTGACAGCAAGAAAATAAGGTAAAAGGACATGTATAAATGATTGAACATGGAAGGCGCAGTCCTATTTTAGGCATGCATGCATGGGTATATTCCAGTTTGAACGAAAGGTAAGTGGAAGATCCAGTTTTCATGGGGCGTATTTTAGTTTGCATGAGAGGTAAGTGGAAGATCCAGTTTGCATGGGTGTATTCCAGTTTTCACAAGAGGTAGGTGGAAGACTGAGTTTGCATGGGTGTATTTCAGTTTGCATGAGAGATAGATTGAAAACCCAGTTTGGCATGAAGGGCGTATTTCAGTTTGCATTAAGGATAGGTGTGAGGATAGTATTCTTCTAATCTGCCAGTAACAAGGGTGTACTTAATGGCCTGTAATATGGCAGTGGGAGTGGAGGATTACATGCATTCTTACATGCATGTTCGTTAAAATGGTTGAACTCACAAAGGTACTTCACTTTTCTATTCCACAGCATTCACAGCAATTTTGGGATTCAAGGAGCAGTTTTTAGGGTATATGGTTCTGTAAAACAAGGATATTTTGAATGTAAAAAAGAGGGATTTCCAGAGATTGGAACCTTTTTATTGTAATTTCAGCTGGTTTGAAGGTTGAATAAAGCTTGAATAATTGATCCACATGTGTTTCCTTTGTTTCCTATGTGATTAAATCTTGTAGAATGTGTTTTCAACTTTCTCGTTATGTGTTGCTTAAGACAAGTCAATAGATCTAGAGGACATTCACCCCTGATCTGCCAAAGCTATTACAGATCTGAGGGAGTATTCCTAGCCCCAAAGATCTGTAGAGTGGAGAAATTTGCTCCTTAGTTGCATTGAAGCAACCAAGATAGGGTTGTTCATCAACACCGATCATAAGGTTTAAATTACTCTTTGTTTATTTTGTGAGATTCTTCCTTTCTGGATGCCTCACTATTATTCTTCTTATTCTTCATTATCATTCAAACATACATTCTTGCTTGAATTCGACCCAATAACCCCTTGGTAGGCACTGGTCTGCCTTGAGTTTGAGCTTTATTCTACACATAACAAGTTCCAAGTACTTGTTGACTGAGGCCCTATTGCATTGTCATTCCTACGTCACATGCATAGTTAGGGACACCCCCTTGGTGTCAACAAGAACCAACCTGAAGTGAGAGACATGCACATTAAGGTGACAATGGGCACTGTATCTACAATTGCATTGAGTCTCCATTGATTATTGCAGTGCAAGTTTAGGTTATGGGACATAGGGTGCCTTCCCCCACAAGGGGGTTATGGGCTCACATAAATACCTAGGTTGGCGTTGGCCACCTAAAATAATATAGAGTAAAGTTGACTAGGTTGGCTATTAAACCATAGCCTAGTAATACAATAATGAGGATGCTTAGCCATAATAGCAAATAACTGTAAGTGAAGATTGCCATCATTTCAACATTGCTCTCATTGGGATCTACATCGATGAGTTGGAGCCTTTTTAATAAATCATATTCAGGATGGGGATGGCTATCTGCTACACCACATGTTAATATCTCTACTCTTTTTTGATGACTTGATTCTTTTGACCTCCTCTCTTGAGGACCTACAAAGATAGATTGCCCTTTCTAGCTTATGTGAGCTTCCACAATTGATGGTCAACCTAGGTAAAAGTAAGGTTATGATATGTAGCGTGTTGAAAAATGCTTTCTCTAACATCCATTTCTACTTTTGAGGGGAAGGGATAGAGATCACTATGATCGACACTTACTCCAGGGTCCAAATTGTGGGGCCATATTTTAACTTGCATTAGGTCCTCTAGCCTTAGCTCAACAAGGGATATGGCCCACTTTCCCTCTTTGAGTGACAATGCTTCCATAACTAGTTCCAAAACATAGTCTAAGATTCATCTCTTGGATACAATCATCAAACCCACTGTCCTCTATGGTTTAAAGGTCTGGGAATTGATTTTGAAAAATGCTTTCTCTAACATCCATTTCTACTTTTGAGGGGAAGGGATAGAGATCACTATGATCGACACTTACTCCAGGGTCCAAATTGTGGGGCCATATTTTAACTTGCATTAGGTCCTCCAGCCTTAGTTCAACAAGGGATATGGCCCACTTTCCCTCCTTGAGTGACAGTGCTTCCATAACTAGTTCCAAAACATAGTCTAAGATTCACCTCTTGGATACAATCATCAAACCCACTGTCCTCTATGGTTTAAAGGTCTGGGAATTGATTTTGTTATAAATTGTTTTGACCAAGACTAAGAGAATTCAAACCCTCCTTCTTGGACCCATCATCCACTGTATAAGCAAACAGGTCCCCAACCCATTGTTTAGGTAGAGTTTGATGCCCATCCTTTTTGCCTTGAGGTGATCTTTTGTTTGGTTTCTTTCTTCACAAAGTTTAGATATTTCTTGATTTGGGCTTGGGGAGGGGTTGATATCCCTACCTAGTAGCTAGCACTCTAATATTGTAAGGCCATCGCCTTTGTGGGCCCCCTTGGGTGTGCTTGTGGTTGGTTCTTAGAGGCTTCCCAGATCCTCCAATTTGTGGCCATCTTTCCAAAGCATCTACCCCCTTTTAGGTACTCATTAGACATGCCATGCCACCTCCTGTCGCCTAAGAAGGCTTGAACTAGGCTATCAAAGAGGAGATATATAGACATACATTCAGGTTATTTGGGTTTCACCTTTTGAGGGTCTTGGCTTGAAGATGGCTTTCTACTTCGAGCACTTTATAGAGATGAAGGATGAGCTTATTGTCTAACCTTTGTACACACATAGATACTACATGCATGCATTGAGGATCTTCCTAGGTTAGTTTTGAGTGGGATCCCACTTATTTCAAATCAAGATCAACCACCACATCCTAAGATCACACAAGATTTGCTAGCTTTGGAATTTATAGGAGTTGGAGAGGGAGGTGTTTTGGTGTCCACTTTCTTTCATTACCCCAACCAACGATGTCTTGCTCTCTTCATGAGAGAAGTGCTTGGACACAGATTTTGGTCTTTGGCATTTGCAGGTTTTGTCTTGGTTAGAGGCCTCCTAGGGGGATCACCTCCTACTTGTTGGATGTCCTGTTTGATCAAGGCAATAGCTGCCATGCATAGACCCTTGATAATTTAGGGGACAAATTGATGAGGCCTTGTGTTCCCTCTTGACCACTCCTTGAGATCCACGAGTGATTTAGTCCTAGGCACTACTAGATCAATAGATGGATCAATGCCAAGAGGGTCTAGAGTCAGGATTGCCTTGCCCAACGAATTACTCCCTAGGTTCAACCAAGTAGTCGAGATTCTATCAAAAGATTCTTCTCCATGGCCTAGATGGATACAATCCCTCCCTCTTATGCTTCCCCGAGGATCATACAATCGTGCCCCCTTAGCCTCGATTACTCTGTGAAGGACATCATCCACTAGTGCATCATCCATTTTACAATGATCAATGACTCTAATGTTGTGCCCATCTCTTGGTCCTTTCACTCGTCCTCTATTACCAACTCTAGTTGGGCTTGACATCCTTTCTCCCTTTGCTCAACTCTAAGATTTCTAGTCTTTAGCATGATTACTATACTTGCACCCTCTTGTATATTTATGTTTGCTAGATATTTAGCTCTTAGATAGACACTTACTTCTTTATTTGTTTGCTTTTAGTGTTTATCTAAGAGTTTCCTTTGCACTCTCACATTTTACCTACATTGGATGTACCTTTTAGTCCCATTGACCTAATTTTCTAGTCATTTGTTGGACATTAATAAAATTATCTTATCTTTTCCACTAGGGTAATACTGTGTATTTGTATTAGATATATTTTAAACATCATAAATCCAACTCTATGCTAGTCAACTTGAATTGATATAGAAGTTTGTTTATATGTTCTTATCCTTGTGAAATGTTTCAATTCTATGTGTTACCTCTCAAACTCTCACCTCTTGAGATAAAATCCTAAAGCTCCTTGGAGGAACTAAGAGGGATTGCCAAGCCCTCTTCACACTTTGGGCTAGCTCTCCTCTGGCTCAAGGGAGGCTTCCCTTGGATAGGATTGCTAGAATTTTAGACAATGAATTGCAAGGTGAAATGAAGAATATATTCCAGCAAAACAGTTTTATATGTTTGGGAAATAGAATGGATGAATGGACTAGAGACTGGTGTCATATCATTGGGCCAATGGGGTCAAGTTAATGCTAAATGGGAGGTCATCTTAATGAGGAACAATGGTTATTGATGCTGAGAAGTACAAGCTACAACAATCCATTCCTTGCTGTCCCAAATTGCTGAAATAAAATTAGAGAGATTACTAAAATAGATAAATTCTTATACTCATGAAAATTATGGTTACGAGGAATAGAATTATATGTGCATTTAACCAAGTAGAGAAAGAGTGCATCGATAACTAATGATTCATTGATAACCATAAGGGAAAAAGGAAGCGTGTTACCAATTTTAGCATTTCATAAGCATATGCCAAGGTTTTTCCTAGCAAGGTGAAAGAACATTATGATCTATAAGACATTCCCATCCATCAAGCACTATACTCAATCTTCCAGCAAGATCCAACAAGTATTCCATTAGGCTCCAAGGTGTCTAGTGCCAAATCCAACACACATTAAATGGAGAGAAAGCTCCTTTTTATAGAGGGAGTTTCTTCTCTCTTAGAATAAAATATAATATTCACCTAATTGACTGCATAAGTCAAAGAAGTAATATAATAATGGAGTATTTAGCTCTCTTCAAGTTTGACAAGTCAAAAGATGTCCATTCTCTTTAAGAGAGTTTGCTCCATTAGAAGATAAGATACAATATGTAAGAAAAACTTCCAAGAGAGGGAGGGCACATCACTAAACTAGGCTAGTTGACAAGTGACAAGTCAACATGCTGAAATGTCCATCACCAGTGCACCCTCCAAGATGCTTGCATGCAAAATATGGGATAATGTGCTCGATGCCCACATAAAAGAAATCACAAAGTGCACCCTCCAAGATGCATGAGATATGATTAATAATATAATATTCCTCCTAGAAGAGCACTCCTCAAAATAGTTTTGTGGTCCACAAGGTGCAAGAATAGGTGTGCAAAGTGCTCCTCAAGAAGTAACCACCTTCAAGTATGAATGCCAAGTCAAAAGGTGAATGCGCCCTTAAATGTAGCTGAAATAATGAGAGATTCTTCAAGAAATAACCTTTTGAAATAGTGTGGAAAGAGCATCTAGGAGAGGTGCACCCTTGAAGAGTGTGTAGGAGTCACTTTCAACAAACAATAAAATAAACATCAAGAGAAGTGCGTCTTAGAAAGTTGTGCCTTGAATCCCTTCAAACCCTCAAGCAATAAAATATTGTTCACATGTGAAGTGCGCCCTAGGAGAATGTGCTTTGGTAACCACCTCGACTATTTTGACTAGGAAAAACAATGATAAACTATCCATGCACCCTAGGAAGTTGTGCTATTCAACAACCTTGGTCAAGAATTTTAATAAAATATCATTCCTTGAGAGGTGCACCCTTGATGCATGTGCATGGTGCCCACTTTGAAAAGTTAATAAGCAATAAAATAATTATTGTTCGCAAGTGTTCCCTAGAGAATAGTGCAATGGTAGTTAACCTCATAATCAAAGCTCCTCACATGTGTGCAAAGAAATTTCCAAGTGGCACGTGTGATTCCAACTAACTCACCAAAGGTGTGCCAACAAATGGTAAAATATTCTCCACCATGCCATAGATCCATGTGCAGTCCAACTAGGTCAAAAATTAAGGGGATGGCCCCTCTATGAAGCAAAATAATATAAATATTGGTGATTTGCCTCAACATGTGTGCCAAAGGAAGGGTGCACTCCATCAAAGTGTTGTACCATTTAAATAAAGTTCTTCCTAGTAAAGGACCCACCTTGATACCACATAACAACAAAATATAAGGTTCAAGCTAGGGCACACCACCATAAAAAGGATTTTTGCATCAAAATACATTATTTAGCCTTAGGTAAAGGCTAGATCACCAAAGAAACAATCTAGTAAACTCCCCCCCACCACCGCCCCCCTTTTTTTCTAACTCAAACTTAGGAATTACACACCAACAAGGGTACAAACGCCCCTCAACTTTCAAGTGATGTCTAGCAATGTGACAATGTAAAGTTATGTGACCAAGGAATATCTCACCATCGCAAATTGTATCATCATATTTCATCAACACCATAGGAAGAAGGGGACATAAGAAAGGTTTTAACTCTATCAAAAATCAAATATGTCCCCACCACACATAGTCAATAGGATGCACCATAACACCATCACCAATGTACAAGGAATAAATTCACCTAGGCCTGATGGGCAATATGCCAAGCACAACATCATTAGCAAGAATCAGCATCAACTATCATGCTAGCATCTTGCTCCATCAACCACAAATAGGCAACCATGAAGAGAGGACCCAGCCATGGTAATCTGTCACCAAGGATAAATGAATCTTCTTTACTCCAAAGTGCTCAAGCAAACCAATGTAGGTACTATCCTCATGAAGATACCATCCTACAAATCTTTGAATATGTGATGGAAATCACACCTGCAATCCTCATGCAATATGAGGGGTAACACTATGGAAACACTTTCAAATTGTGTTTCTTTTTGATGACAGATTTCAAGGATGCTTTGATTTTCGATTCAACATCAATGTCACTGTTTAACTGTCAATGTGTTGCTACTAGTTAATATGCAAAAGACGCTTTATGATCACATAATACATTGTGCTGGTTGTCATCTGTATATTAAATTTTAATCATTTCCTTGCTTTGGACACAATATTTGAACTAGGATAAGTTTATCGAATTGGAGGTTATTCATTATGAAATTTTTGTCACTGTTATCCTTATCATTTGTAATTCAAGGGATGTGAAACCAAATTTCCTTCAAATTTCCTGTCATAAGCTACCCAGTTCTTGAAACTTGGAGCAAATTGCTTTCTATAAATAGAAATTGTGATAGACTTGGTAATTTCAGACGAACAATTGACACAGATAAAATTGCTTAGTAAATAAATGAAGAAGTTTGGTTGTCCAATGAAGCAAGGAGCACTTTTGAACAACAAACCTCTATACTTGTATATATGGTGTCAAGTAATAAACAAATATTGGTCTTTTTTTTAAATTTTACCTCTTGACAATACACATGCACTCATCAAACTCAAGCCCTACAGTAGAAACTGAAAACTTCTGAAACACCTATGAGAATTATAGATCAACATAAACCAAAATGCTGTATGGAAGATTCAAGAGTGTAGACATCGCATATCAAGAGGTTAGATCATTCCAGCGGCAAACAACGAATAGATCTAAGAAAATAAGGATATGAAGATCAGATCAGCGTATTTCTGCAAGAATCCAGCAGTAAATAGATTACAGCACCACGAAAAGAGAGATCTCAAAGTGATGTGCCCCTCCTTCCTTTTTATAGAGTAAGAGGAGTGAGTTACAAGTAAGGTAAAACCCTAGACTAGGTCCACAAATGACAATGGGTTCAAAAGTGGAGCACTCCACCTTGACAAGGTCCACTCTAACCAACTCATGCTCTCCATGAGAATCTTCCTCCAACAATGTCAAACCTCAACCCAAGGGAATGCATCCTTCCTCAAATAGTGCATCTCGCTTGTGCTAAGGCTAAGTTGTTACATGATGACTCGTTCCAAGCACGCTTATAGCTAACTCAAGTAGCACACCACAGATGTGCCAAGGTCAAGTAAGCACATGCCCACACGTGCCAACTCACCCACTCCACATATTTTTATGCAATAACTTTAGTGCGCCCTCCTAGACCTAATTCCATCTGCCAAAAATAGATGAAAAGGGGCTTTGAGACAACTTGCTCTCATAAGACTCTCTCCCACTGATGCATCCTCTCACAACAAGAGTCAAACAGTGTCTGAGCAACAAGTAAACTAACACTCTGAGGCTTGAGCCAACACTAATGAAGGAACGATGAGCTTCCTTAGTCAAGTCAAAGAAAATTGACATATGAATCTATGTCATGTTGAGTAGGGGTTGGCTTTATCTTTTACAAGTCAATGAACTATTTTATAAATGCTGCGTTCTTTGACTAAGGGCCTTTATCACATAGCATAACTTGTTTTGATATTCTGTAATCCACCTCAAGTGCCACCTCATTCTTGCCACTGGCCCAATTTTTCTAAGTTGACGAAAAGGGCAAACCCAACCCCTTGTTCTCGAAGACCCACCTACTCCCCACTACATGAAAGATTACATTGCACATGTGCTCACAACCTAGCTTTAGAGGCTTTTTATTTGATCAAAACTTTATGTTATTGGTTTGTTTTGGAATGCTAGGGCCTTTCATTTGTGATGTTGCAAAAGTAGTGGTTCTTGAGCTTTTTGCTATCATAATGAAGGGCAGATAGAGCTGAGAAAAGTTAAAAGAAAACAAAATAAAGAAACTAGATAAGATAATACATTAACAAGTCTCAATCTGAAATTTCACTCTCTTTAGTGGTTGCTGCACTCTTCTATCCTTTGAAGAAATGGATGAATATAAATGAGGTTATTGTTATTTATGGATGAATACCCACTTAATTTTTAAATTATTCTTTTGCTTTTTTGTTTTGTTTCTTTGTGGGTGTTTTTCTCTCCTTAGAAAAAAGCCAAGAAACAACCATTTCTAATCTGAGAAAGGCACTTATCATCTCAAACTAAGAAAGGAATGATGCTCCTTTTGGATGTTGTTTTTGGCCAAAAACCATTTTTCAGCCAATACCATGTTTGGTAACATAGTAACACATTGTAACAACAAAAGTTGCATTTGTCATGCAATCATAGTTGAGTCCGGATTTATACATGTGTACCAAGTACACTTCAACACATTACAGGGTATTTTTGAGTAGTTCCACTGGATTTTGTCCTTATTGTCCCTATTTGCCTCTTTTGAGCGTTGTGGTCCTTCATTTGTCCTCAATTAGATTTAGTGGAGTCCAGTTTCATGCATGTTCTGGCTTCATGTGTGATTTTTAGTCAATAGTGATCCTCTTTTGTCAGCATTAGATTTAATTTTTTACTTGTCCCCACAGACTTGCACAGACCCCCATTGTTCTAACTTCTTGTCTCCCTGCTACTGTTACACACTTTGGATTTTGGTTACCAACGGCTATATTCTGTCCATGCTGACTTGTGTGGGCCCTGGCTTTTCTTGCACAATAAGTTACACATTCTGTTTTCTGAAAGGCCTGCTTTTAGGGATCATTTGGGTCTTTTTAAGGGATAGATTTCCTCTTTTGGTCTCTCTTAGCTCTTCTTCAGAACTTCTTCAGTTTGGCACACCAATTTTTGAGCTCTTTTACATCTTTACACCACTCTGGCATGTGGAGAAGTCCTACCTACAATTGATTTGGGATGAAGCTGTGATTTGATTCCATTGCATGTGGGCTTACCTTGGTTGAACATTCTCTCAGGACTCTTGACTGCACTTGATCACCTCCTAAAGTGATCTTGACTCCTTGTGATCTAGTGGCACTCTCCCAATCTGCTGCTTGCTCCTACCAGGCATCATGGCATCAAGATTGAGACATCACAACACCTTGGTGAACTATTCTGTTTTAGTGCTTGAAATAGTGAGATGTGATATTCAGTCAAGTTGATTCTGTTTTTCATGATTGATGGTAGTTTCTTGTGATGAAATGTTTCACACGACTTGTGTTTGTTGCAGTGTGATTTGTGCACAGGTGCTAACAGAAAGCCATAAAATTTCTGATACTTTTTCTTTTAACCCCAGTTTGGTGCTCGTAGGGATTTCTGTTTGCTACCCTCTTGCATGTCTTGATTTTGGCAGGTTGTGATCAATCCTGTGTGTGGACACTCGGTTGTGCTCCCTTTCTTCCTAACACATTTCTCCATGAATGTTGCAAATAGATTTTGGTAAATTTTCAAGTATCTATATGCTTGATAGCGTATTTATGCAAGAAGTAGAACCTCAGGTATACCTCTGCTTGTCTTATACATGGGCCCCAATTTGGTTACCATACAGAATCGGCTAACTAAATCACCTATTTAAAATTTTAAACTCTTAGCTGTACTTTAAGTGTCACTATCTTTACAAATTTGAATGAACCAATGTAACCAATTACAACCTAGAAAGATTTTAACTATGGATACTCATACAAACTAGGTTAAGAAACCAAAAATACAGTTACGTACTAAACAAATATTACTATTATTATAAAATTTCTATATGGGCTAATTTGGGTCAATAGTAATTGCATATCTCTTGATATCCCAGTTTTCTTTTGAGAATTGCATCATTTATTATTAATTGATGGAACAAAGGTATTTACAGCAATGAGGCTCTTTTTAAGCAGGAACTGGCTTTGCTTGTTATGTTAGCATTTTTGGCTTGATATCCCAGTGAATATTGTGTTGTCCTTATGTGATCATCACGACAATGCTGTATACCTCCAATGTTGATAATTTCAGTATGTATAACTTCTTTTTCCTGTTCTGTGGGTTCCTCAATTATATAATGCTCTGTAAAATTGCTCAGTTTTTAACTTCATTGAATCATTAGGGATATAGATGTTTGTAGAGTTGCTGTATTGCTGCGTATGGGCTTATTTCATTTAATGCTGTGAATTGCTCTGTGCATCTTGTGTCTTATGTTTTTTCTGGTAGGTTCCAATTGGGAAAAGGTGTTTGTATTATAATTGGGAAGAACTGAGTCCAAGAAAAGGTCAGTACAAAGCAGAGCCTAGGTTTCAAATCCCTTTAAACAGAATTATCTTAAAAAATTTAGATAACAAGGCAAACTAATTTAATGTGTCTTCTGAACTGGCTAAAATTACAAAAGTGACAAGAAGCAGTGGAACCAGAATTTGCACAAACCTAAGCCAGGTCTTTTTCTTCATACAGGCTTAATTCACTCTTTTATCTTCAAGTTCTATAGAATCTTGAGTATAGGGAAGCTCTGATGGTTTGGTTCCCTCCATTGGTTCATGGCAATCCATCCTCCAATAGACTTGTTCTAATCAAAGGCCATGAACAATCTTTTTTGCTTTCTTCCAGCAAAAGGATGGCAGTGTCCTCTGATTCCCTTAATTTTCTATCATCTTCCTCTTATTCAGGTACAGGTTAAATATCCACAGCTTCCCTCTCTCAGCTAGTTTTAAGAGCCCAGGAAATAGGCTTGGATTTCTCTTCATAATACTTTGTTTAATAATTTTAACACTTTCGATAAAAATGCAAGAAACTAAACTCTAAAAACTAATTTAAGAACACTTTTCTAAAAGGCAATATTGAGGGGCCATTAGAAATAGTGAAAGGAATAGGAGGATGGCGTCGAAATTAGTGATAGGTGGTTACCCATTTTACAGAATCAAATTAATGGCTTTCACAATGAGTACCATTTTATCACATAATATCATTTAATTATCTTAATCAACGAACATATTGAAACTTCTGGCCAACGCTGTGAAACACCTTTTTCTATCATATTTCTAGCACTGAAGTCTCTATTTAGTATTTATTAAATTCATTCATCTATCTTTTATACAAAGGAATACAGAGCAATCTGTCCTGAAGATGGACTTGGATATGGTCCAAAAAGTCGAAATAGAATACTCAACCACAGTTTATACTGAAATCCCATTCTCATCTATACTTGGATGTACTGGATCATTCATTGCCCACACAGAAGCTTTTCATCTCAAAGTTCATAACTTCTTGGTTTTCAGGTTTTAGACTACCTCTCTTTACTGGAAAAGCTGCTGCAAAGTGCCCATAATCATGGCATATCCAGTACCTGATGGCCACTATTTTTATAACCTATCATTTGCTTCCAAACTGCTCCAAACTCTAGGAGAATTTCCTCCCATAGTTTTTAATTAAGTCTACCTAGACACAGATTTGAGCATAGAAAGCTCCCAGTCTCCATTTTGAGCCTTCTTCTTGGGTGATCCAATTTTCAGGAGCATTTCTGATTTTTTCTCGTATGTCTTCAATTTAGAAGCGTGTTAAACCCAGGAAACCAGGGTCTCATTAAAAACTTGCTTTTCCCCAAAACCAAGGGCTCTTTTCAAGAATCCTGGATCTGTCAGTATGCTTGTTGAATTCTGTCACAAAATAAAACCTCTCGAACAGAGGTAGAGGCTATACTCACCTTCGAAAATGACTTGAAAATTTATGCTTCAATTGCTTTTTTACTTGGCCAAAACCATGTAACGAGAATAATCAAAGTGAGCTCCATAGTATAAAGTAATTCCTTATGGACCAATGCTGTAATGTCCCCATTTTTGGGTTCCCCTGTTCTGCAGTTAGGGATAACTTCTGGGGCTTATGTCTGCCTAGAAAGAAGGGTGAGGTTGTGTTATTGGCGAGCTCGAAGGATTTGGAGGAGTTATATGAGGCCCAGCCTAGTCCATTTACCATCTTTCATCATTGGGATCACTCCCGCACAGTTCGCTCTTGGTTCCGTGGCATTCCAAGAATTCTCGTAATTTGGGGTTATTATTGAGCTTAATTTAATGAAATGCACTGATGGTATTAGTTGGATCATATTATTTGAGGGAATACCTTAGTGTAATAGCTCGTTGGAACCAAGACGAAAATATCTAAAGGTTGGGATGAGGAGAAAGGGACTTCCTGTGTTTGGGAATGTCTTAAAAGCCAATTGATCACTTTCCGACATTAAAACATGTTAAGAATCTGAGCTTAACTCAGCCTACAATACTCAATACAACTTTGATATCAGACTTCTAAAGACATGGAAAACAACCACATTTCACTGGCATGCATTTTCATGAACAATAAGCTGATATATAGTACTAAGTATACTTTTAGCAGTGGAAATAAATACAAAACAGCAGTCTGTAATAAACATTTTGACACAGGAAATTTGGTCAAAGACCCTGGAAAAAAACCCACTTGGGGAAAACCAGCAAGAGAGTTTTTATTGAGCTTATGGAGAAAAGATATCAAAGAGTACAGCAGCAAATTAATTACAGCAGAAAGTACACAGTACTTTCTCAGTCACTGTGCAAATATTTTCCTTGGAAACTGTGCCAAAGAATACCCAATCAACATTCCCAAACTCTTGCATATAAAACAGTGCTCAGTTTTCTATAGTACAGCCTGTAGATTACAAATTCTCTGACAGCAGACAACCACCTTGAAAATAGTGCAAAACAGAAGTACAAAGTACAACAAAATCACCTCGAAGCATGTGCCCACTGGTTGCCTCGATTTCTGTGCTGTACGGCCTCACTGTCTCAGCTGTATGGCCTCAAATTACTTCTGCTGCACGGCCTCTCTTTCTGCTGGAACATAACAGCATTCACAGCTGCTCTACCTTGGAACTCGTGCCCACTTTTCTCCTTGAGCAGTGCGCCCCACCTCCTGCTGAGAAAATCTAGGAATGCGTGCCCCTCTTGGTTGCCTCTTCCTCTTTCTCCTTAACTCAGCTCAAACCTCTCTTTCTCTTGTATTATGTGCCTCTCACACTTCCTCACTTTGGAAATGTGTCACACTCCTCCAAAACTCTCTTGGAAAATGTATCTCACATTTCTCCAAAACTCTCTTGGAAAATGTGAGTGTGTTTAAACTCTCCTACTTCTCTTTTTATTAATTGTGAGAATGACTTTGTCTCTTCACTTTCCCAAGTAACTTTGTCTCTTCACTCCCCAAGTGACTCTTCACTTTCCATGGGTGAGACAAATTAAACTTTATGAAATAAAAAACATTTTTCACTCACAACTTTAATAAAAACTCACATTAACTTTATAAATCTAAAGTTAATGACTAGGAAAGTCACCAAAGTCCTTTCTACATGCTTAAACACCAAGCAATGTAGAAGACCTTCCTCGCTACAAATTTCAACCAAAAAGGGGTTAAAAAGGGTTATAAAGTGACTTTAATCTTCAAGTAAAAAAGTATAAGGGAATAAGGGTCATATGGATTAAGTCAAAGAGGAAAGATCTAGAAGGGGCTCAAAGAAGTATAAAGGAAGGGTAGCGCGTCACTTTCCTCAATATGATTTGATTGATCTCTTGTGAGAAGTGCTCTTGGAGCTAAGGTTTTCGTTGGGGTTTTGACAAAACTCTTCCACTTGAGTTTGGAGCTTCATCTTATTATTGTCTTTAGTTTGGAGGAGTATTGCTCAACTTAGGAGGTTTGTGGAGCTCTTTTGGGGAGATTGATCTCATCTAATTGCAGGGTCGTGGCACTAGGAGGGATTGGAGGAGGTTCATGTGGCTCCTTGAGGGTCAATTCATCTCTTGTGCAAGCCGTAAGGGTGGGAGGAGCTGCGACAACCTTCTTGGGGGTTCGTTGGCACTTGGGAGACCTCGTGGGGTTTCCTAGAGGGCTCGACCCTCTACTATTTGCTGGGCCGTGAAAACAAGAGGGCTGTGGAGGCTCCTTAGGGGGTGGACTCACCCATTTTGTTGAGCCATGGAGACTCTAGTGGGCTATGAGGATTTCGACAGCCGTTGGGGCAAAGGAGATAGGGCCGCAAGGTCACTTCTTGTTGTTGGAGGGCGGATTGCCTTTGGGGTTGGATGACATCATCTGTGGCAGTGTTTTGGGGGCTAGAAGAGCCTTTGGAGGTGATGCATCGACTGGTAGAAGAGCTTTGGAATGATTGCAATATGTTTGATGAAATGTCTGTTGAGAATGTATGCAAATAGTTTGTAAAAAGTTGTAAATTGTTTGACATAAGCACACAACTAAACGACATCAAAACAGTAATACCCTAGCCAATCCCAATTGGGGATATTAAAGTGGTATCAGAGTTGGTTTTCTTGCCATCCTAAGGGGAAAATCAACGAGGAGTTATTTCAGATTGTGTACATATAGGGGTCAAAAAAGATGAAGACAGGGAGAGAGCTCTTGGCTGAAATTTCGAAGAAGCTAGAGCAGTTAAATACATGCCTTACTACCGAGGATATCTAGCATTGGGTGAGGAGATCTGTGCAGCCTTGTCCTTTAAAGGCTATTACACCATCAAGCATAGAAGTTGGCCCAGGGATTTGGACAAGTTCCTTTAAAGGCACATGGTAGAAATTAAAGAGAGATGAGCATGAAGGACAGGTAAAGGAGCATGCATCTAGCCATATTGAGGATTTGTGTCAGTTTTATCGAAACCGGTAAAACCGGTTAGTCTAATTGGTTCAAAGGCCCAACTGGTCTGGTTTGGTGCTTGAACCGGAAAAACCGGATTTTTGATTTAGACCAACCCTTAATCAGCCGGTTCTGTATGAAATCGGACCAAAACTGTCGAACTAGCCAGTTTTGTCCAGTTCCGTACGGAACCGGTTTGTTTGTACTGTGCCGTACAGCAGCAGCAATGGAACCATGGATTTGAATTTTTTTTATAAAAAAACAAAAAAATCTCTCTCCTAAAGCGTCTATCCTAACCCTAATCCCATACTCATGCATTATTTGCACCCATACTTGCTATATATATGAGAAAATTTGCATATTTCTGTATTAATGGTTTGGATTCATATGCATGCACATGAATATATATGTTTTTTTACAAAATATGAATATTTTATGTATTTTTTAGTCGATCGGTTTTTTTCTCGGCTTTGTCCCGGTCCAATTTCCGGTTCGGTTCACATTTTGGGCTCTGTCGGTTCGATCACCAGTCCGGTCCTGATAACATTGATTTGTGCATATAGAGGAAGACCAAACAGCAGCATATGAGGCATCATCAGAGCTAATCGATGAGGTTGATGACACTAGTGTATTAGATGGGTATACCTATGATGAAGTTTTCAAATCAGAAAAAGATGAGGATGCAACATCTTGTCCTAATTATGATGACTATGAGGAAATGTTCAAATCATCGTTGTTGAGGTCCCACATCTTTCCTTGTGTATGATGCTGATGGTTTAAGCAGGCTAGTACCTAACGATGACATGGATTTAACACCTCCTATTTATGACATGTTTGATGATGCAGGCATGATTGTGCTAGAATATGACAAAGGTTGGGAGCTATGCGTGGAGGAAGATAACGAAGGGGCTAAATTGGTGGATGAGAACTTGTATGAGGATGATAGGCCACATGAGTCCCATCACTGCATGATATCAACTGGTGAGTTAGTTGGTCCCTTGTGTGACAGCCTACGCCATGTTGATGAAATGACATTGCGTGATCTAGAAAATCGACTATTGGTCACAGAGGAGCAAATTGTGTAGGTGTTGACGAGGGCAAATGTTGCTCATAAGTTTATCGAAGACCTATGTGGAAAACCCAGTTGGAGGAGAGACAAAAGGGAGTTGCAGAAGGAGTCACTAGTACCCAATTGCGCATCATCAAAGAAGTACTAGAGCAAATGAAATTCGATTACTTGCAGTTGTTCATGGATAGGGACCTTGCTCTTACGTCGAATGAAAACAAGGCAAGGGAGGTTGTGGAGCTTTGTTACTAGCTGAGTTTGGCACACTCTTCATCATTGACAGCAGCAGAGACTCCATCATCTTTGGCAGTCGTGACACATGAGGGCGTGAGTGGCACTCATGGTTTCAGGGAGGAGCCTTTCGTGACGATTCCACATGAAGAACATTCAGAGTTGTAGGTGCTTGAGGAGAGGTTTGACACAGAGGGTTTTGACCATTCGCCTATTTTGCATTGTGGGGATCATAAGCCGCCTTTGTTGGAGAGGCCACTAAAAGCTTTAGGCTTAGCTATGAAGGAGATACTTGAGCACATTCCTTGTGGACCAGGCCGCAAGGAAATGTATGCATCCATAGATTGGGTGGACGGGTATATGACAGATGTAGGCATGCTTTGGGATATAGGTTTAGGCGACATCAGTAGAGGGATGGATACAGTACCACCTACAAGATACATAATGGTACAGGGCGATTTAGTGATAGGCAGTAGCATGCAAGAATATTCATTGGTACTGGTAGTGTACATTGGAGTTTTGGAGCGTTTCTTCCAAGGAGACCTCTTGACAGAATCCTCGAGCATACCATTGAATTGAGGTTACCCAAAATCGGTGAGTGGAGGTGAGCCTCAGGGAGCAACATATCCCTCGATGATCGATCTTCATCTGAGATATCACTAGACGTGGGATAGGGATCAAGATACTCACAGGTCTGCTTCCAGACTTAATTATGATTTCTTGGTCATGCCCTTGGGGTTGACCAATGCACTAGTCACTTTCCAGTCTTGTAGGCAGTGGCAGAGGCATCTATTTCCGTTACTTGATGCCCTCATTATATACAAGAAGACATGGGAGGTTCACTGGAGTCAGTTGGATGAGGCAGGTGGCATTATGACCATGGCAAAGGTCTTTCATTTGGACCATGCGATCGGTGCGTAGAGTGCATAGGTGGACTTCCAATTTGAGGATGGGATCTGTTATTACCAAACTTGTAGGTGCCCCTAGAGATGAATCCAAGATGGATGGCAGAAGGGAAGGGCAACCAAGATGGCCTCGACTCCCAATGGATGGTTGTCACGCCAATCGAGGCAATCTTCACTTTATGTTATCTAGCCCAAGACAACAAAGGGGAAGACCCAGATCTACTCTCGATAGGAGAGATCAAACCAAAACACCAAATCAAGTCAAGTATAGTTGAAGTACGTAAGGTGTATGGTGAACCCTAGATCTATGGAAGAAGTCACAAGATAAATAATAGTTTGGATCAAGGGGTTTAAACAGTGTATCTTTGGTTCATTATGGGTGGAAGAGTGACTTATGATGTTTGAAATAAGATCCAGGATCAGGGTACTAGTCAATTATGAGAGAATCCACTGCCTTGGGAACCGTGTCCAATGCAGGGTAGTTAAGGACTGAATTGGGGCTAACCAATACCGGAGATGAGCTTGATTGAGTGATATGACAATGTCAAGGGGTTCCAGCAACCAAAACAAGGATCAAACCACAAGCTAACCCAACAATCTAGGAAAGTCGAATGGGCTTGGAGAAAGATCAGTGCCTTGGGAAGTGGGCCAAATGGAGTCGGATGTCCACCAAATTACAGATTTGGAATGTTGAGGTATTGAGGTAGGTGGATCTAAAAGATAAAGGTCATCCAATGGCTGGATCTTAGTAGATTTGAGATTGAAGTATGCCACAAAGTGACCCAAGTGGGGCACAACCCTCAAAATGAGGATTGGGGCCCACAAGGTCAAAATCACTGAAGTGACACACTAGGGGTAGGTTATTGAATGTCTAGATTGCAGATCAAGTGGAATCTCACCTACCCAGGTGCTAGATCCCTGCAAACTCACCTCTCCCAAGAAGTGCGACCTCCCTTGAAGAGGCTTCTTTGCCTTGGAAAGTGGGTCAAATGAAGGCCAAATCACACCAAACTACAGATCCGAATTGCCGTGGATACTGTAGAGGTGGGTTTTAAATTTTATACCCAAACACCAAGTGGATCTTACTAGATCTGAGAAAATGTAAAATGAGGATTTGTAAATTAAGGGTTTTATCAATGAAGTAGCTATGTCAATGGATTGGAGCCAAGACAAGAAGAACAAACCTGTGGATCTTACCTGGATAACCTTGTAGATGCCTTGATGATGATGATCTATGCAAACCCGATCAATTTGGAGCGATTTGAGGTAGTTTTCTATGAAGTCGAATTGCCCAAAGAAGCCAATGCGCCCTCTCTCCTGCACAATAAACGCCAACAATATCAGATTTACTGCGAACAAGAGATAAGACTAATGCCACAAGAGAAATAACAGAAAGATAGCATAGATCACAATGATACTAATGATAACCCCTTGATACAAGCGAATGCCAAGTGGAGCGAGTTGAAGAAGCCTTGCAAAAACGCCCAAGTGAAGTCACCCTCCTGTAGACAAGACAAATGTTTCCAAAAAACGATAGATCTTACCACAAATATCCAAATGCTAGGATGCAATAGACTTTCCAATCACCATCTAAGAACACCAGATGCAAAGGAGACCACAAGAATTTCCAGAAGAAAGTTTTTCTATATCAAGATTCCAAGAGCCAAAGACCCCTTTACAATGAGAAGCTCTCTCCTTTAAATAGGAAGGACAGGCACCAAAACCCTAACCACTTTTTGAATGAGTGGCTAAGATTAAAAGATCAAAATGTTTAATCAATGGTTGAGATGAGCTCAACAATACAATACATGGATTACTAATAAAATAATACAATATATGGACAAACTCACCCTGGAAGAGGGGATCCCACCAAATCATGATGACAAAATAATAGATCTAGCTTATGGTGGGTCCAAGGGGTAATTTTAGACACCCTTGGTCAATCCCCATAGCACAATATCAATAAAATAATCATCAAAGTACCAAATCGTGCCTCTATGGACAAATCGTGAGCCTTGGGAGGCTCCAAAAATCATCAGAAAGTGCCATAAGTGACGGATGTGGGTCCTGATGAAGCTGAAACCGCTGGAGAAGGTGTGGAAGACATCCCACTCATCATCACTGATTATCCCATGCCATAACATTGCCTCAGTAGCCCAAATCGAATTCCTCTGTAGCCATTTCTACCATTTCTGAATTGCCTTGGGAAACGTGAAACTACCCAAACTGCCTCCTAGAGTGCCTGTGCTGTCAAGGTGAGCTCACCAATGAGTCTGGGAGGGGGGTAATATGGTAATAACAAGTGGCTGGACCACCCCCTCCATGCACAGCGCCCTAGGTGAACCAAGTAAATCTCATCACTGCTCTGACAGGGCCTCCGATAGACCAAAACTGCACTAGGATAGCCAACTGAGGCTCAATCATCACTGTAACTGCCCGGAACTGAAAACAGACTGTCTCATTGGACTCAGAAGGTCCAAATCCATCTAAAGTGTGTACTCATACACCACATAGTCCTTTGCATGGTCCAAAATAAATACTCATCATATCCGGCAGACCAAATAATAATAATCTGTAAAAGTGCTAAAAAGCACAAATCATCATCATAAGCCTGAAACCACTGCATAAGCCCACCATGGTGCCTTGTACCAGACCATATATCATCTATTTGTAACATCTGAGGTCTGCCACCTCATGTCCTGTGGTTGACTTTTGGTCAAACTGAGGTTTGACCAAGTCAACATGACCAAAATATAACTCAAACTGTCATCAAGTTGCTGCAAGGTGTCCAAGGTTAAGACATGCTTTACAATCCATTCAATTAGCAATTATAACAAGAAGTAATCATTACTGGCAATCTAAATCCAAATATAATAAGTCATAATTATTATTTATTACTCAGACTAGACTTTCAAGGTCATACTCACTTCATAGTTGTGATCAATTTGCTAGTGAAGGGTGAAGGCTAAGGAATACATGGCTTGGTCTAAGGATGACTTACTGACTTAACACTGTGACACTTTGGAAATGGAAAAGGGAATACACACCATAGCATATAGTGGACAAGCAACAACACAGGGAATGGCGGTGTCTCACAAATGGATAAGTTGTTTCAAGAGTGTATATTCACCTTACATAGATGCGCACAATCCATAATACAAATGAGGCCAACAATCTTTTTGATATAGCATTTAAATTCCATTGCTTTTTGGGCCTAGAGTTTCCATAGCCTTTGATCTATGTGTGTTTACAAACACATTGCATAGATTTACATTTATTTAGGCTTCTTGCTGCAGGTGTGTTTTTAAGGCACTTGTTTACCTGAGCACTTCTAGGTGTGTCACATACAGCTTGTTTACCTAGGCATTTACATTTCACAAAAGATATAACATTTGATATTTCATAGCCATTTTCATTTGGCTTGCCTTTCATTCATGTGTGTTTAGAAACACATTGCATAAATGGGCTTTTCATACAAGATATAACATTTCATTTCCATACTTTGCATTAATGGCAACACTAAAAGTTTTAGGTTTAGCCAACAACATCTTTAGTGACTAGGGGGAATTCACGAGGAAATCCAACTCACCATAGGTAAGTTTTGTCACCAACTCGGAGCCGAGACACAATAAATAGGGAAGCTTATCCAATATAGAGGCTACAGTGGGGGAAGGTCCTCCATGCCACTAGTCAAGTAGTAAGTCAAGGTAATGAATCAACTGGGTAAGTCATGGATGGATGAAGATAGTGAATAATGAAACTGACACTAGAAAGCCAAAGTATGGCGGGAATGATCACCTCTATTCTCCCTAGGGAGGGTAAAACCAATGAGTATAGGCCAAGAACTTCTAAGTCTGAGCAGGGACAAATATGATATATATATAATACAACCAGGTCCACATATCTATATGATCGTCAGATCATGATACTAAATGCTAAGACATGCCAAGAGGATGGAAATAAAAGCAACATAACCACAACACCATAATATACCTGCTGAGTCATATACCTGAATGCTCATCATCTGAACCATCATCTGTCCTCTAAAACTGCTACTGCAACTCTGGGCACTACTGACTGCTCTGTATAAATGGCTAAATAGCTACATCGGTTATCTCTTTGAGTGTCCTGAAACTCAGTCATGGCATGGGGAATAAAACTGCTGTCCAAAATCTAATAATGATCCATAGTAGATGCTCATCTCAGCATCTCAATGCCAGGGAACTGGCTGAATAGTGTACTGGAATTAGAAAAATAATGTATGGTAGCCCGGCTACTATATATGTGATAACAGGATCTTAGCATTCATCGGAGTGATAGACTGCTTTAGATATTGAGGATGATTGAGAGAGTCATGTCAGTGATTGGGTTGCGTCATTGTGGGGATGTTGTGAGAGGATTTGTTGAGCTCTGTTCTATATGGCAAGGTAGACTTTCCCTTACGATACCCAGGATTGAGTCTATCCACGGGTTGGCAGACTTTGACTTCATTGAGATGCTTTGGCGAGACATGATCCAGGATAATGTGTTCAGCTTAGAGGTTCAGGAGAGTAGAGCGTATTCTGCACATGGTGATCAGATGGTCATGATTAGAGGAGTGCAACGTCAGCGTGATGGTTCCCCTCGAAGATTAGTTTGGGACTCGAGAAGTGTAGTGTTTGACAACGCGACAGTCGATACAGATGAAATGGCCAGTTTTCACTTTCCGAAGTTTACTCTTGAGATGCTTAGGATTGGATGCGTGGAGTGATCTTCTGAGGAGTTGATCGAGTTTGTGCAACTTATGATTGCCTGGATTATCAAAGGAAGTCATCGGGATTCTTGGGATAGCACCTTGCAGATTAGTGCTAGGAGCAGAGTGTTTCACATCATCTCGGCAGGCCCTATAGAGGTTCGCATGGAGGGGCTTCGCAGACGATGTAGGGGGAGATATGGGAGAGTGTACGACTTGGCAGTAGAGTAGGTCGGGGCACACTCATCCCACAAGATCGATGCAGTCTTTGACCATTTTTGGGCAGGAGTGGGGGAGTATGTTGGCAAAATGCATCATAGGTTCACCAAGGGTGCAGCGGGAAAATAGTTTGTATGTAGTGATTGATGTAATGTCCTCTTCTGCTTAAGCACAAGGGACCATCCCACTAACTTATCTAATTCCCATAGGTTTGAGCGGGCACTGACATTTAGGGAATTGACTGAGGACTGATATCATTCAGAAAAAAAGAAGATCTTAATCATGGTTATTAGGTCATCAGTAGATAAAAGAGGGCCACAAGAACTAGGGCCACTTGCATGCATTACACGCGGGCCATATTTCATGATGCATGCACAAAAACACCTTAATCAAGCCTGCATGCGTACAAAAAACAATGCATGCAACTCAACTGAAAAATAAAAGAGAAAAGCGACTTAGACATGCAATAGTTAGGGCATGCAATGTCAAAGTTATAAAAGAAGGATTAAGTGAATGATTAGGTCTGTTTATTGCTTATTGATTTGTGAATTCAATTTGGAGAGCTCAGAGAGCCAAGTTAGGGTTGAGGGCACACTACTCAACCATCAAGTGTATTTTGACAGTGGAATCTATCTGCCCTAGTCACTTTCAGGGTTGGATCATACAGGTTCAACATTACTTCCATCTTAAACATCAGTCTTCAACATTCTTTAGGATTCAAGCCACATATTGGATCAAGGGAACTCGCCTTCTTGCATGGGCGACTTGGACAAAGTAAGAGATCTTCATATCTAGACAAACAACTTCTATTTGGTCTGCATGCAGCTTCCATCCTTCCGAGAGAGTCATTATTAGCCTAGTTACTAAATACAGGATTCTACTTCGGCTTATGGAGCAAGTGATCATCAAATCAAGTATCAGAGGGGCACCTTTCCTTGCATGGGCAACTTTCCTTGAGGATACTCACGCTTTATGCCTTAGAGCTGTTGCATAGCTTGCATGCAGCTTCCATATTGATCAGAGGGGGATTCTAACCCTAGTGCATACCTTCTTGGAGCTATCTCACATATCTGGATCACTTATTATTCATTCAGAAGACTAGAAGAGGCGCCTTTATTGCATGGGCGAATTGTTGGGCAAAGATCATCACATATCTTGACCTAGTCTCGGCGCATGACTTGCATGCTTATCTCATATTGACCTACATATCCGACAAAAGTTATTCATACGTACATGCATCATTTCTATCCCTATCTTATAGCATATTTAAATACTTGGGTTATTTAGGGTTTACACAACCCCATGCACTTGCATGCATTCTCATGCAATCATAGTACGACACATGCATTCATATTTTCTTTAAGTATTGGGTAATAAGACTACAAGCAAGCAACAACTACATCATAAACTCTATAAAAGAACAACAAATATCAGTTGGGATATTACAATTGATTAGTTCACACACTTCCCAGTGGTTTCTTCGGAATGTGGGCCAGTACATGTGACAGAGCTATCTAGTGGAGAGATATTTAGAGTCCATGAGTAGCTCGAAGTCCTTGCTAGTGATTGGGACAAACTTCCTTTTCTGATATTCGAGATAAAGTATGGCAGTGGATTTGCAAGCTGTGACTTCACCTGGATGCCTATGTAGGCCACTATTCATGTTGGTAGGTTTAGTCCTTACAGGTATTTCAACTTGGAGTTCCAGGAGAGGAGGATGCAGACTAGGGATGGAAACTGGACGGTTATGATCAGAGTGGCACAACGTCAGCATGGTGATCCCTTTCTGAGATTAGCTTGGGACCCTAGGATTTCAAAATTAGACAGTTTAGCAACTGACAAAGAGACGAGAGCTAGTTTTTGCTTTCTTGAGATTGGTTCCCTAGTAGAGCAAATCTTTGAGGGGTTGATCGAGTTGTTGCAGTATCAAGTTGCTCTAGTTATCGATAGTATTCAGGAGGGTTCTTATGTCAGTACCTTGCTGGACCACGTATTGATGTGGAGGGTGCTTCACCTCTTCCTGGTTGGTTTGGGACCTTGGTATCAATTTTAGTTTTAGTCCAGTTCATTCGATGGAGTGTCAGGTTGTGGTGGCATTGCTTGAGGTAAAGCAATATTTGGGAAGGGAGGACTATAATGTCCCCATTTTTGGGTTCCCTTGTTCTGCAGTTAGGGATAACTTCCAAGGCTTATGTAAGCCTAGATAGAAGGGTGAGGTTATGTTATCGGTGAGCTCGAAGGGTTTGCAGGAGTTATATGAGGCCCAACCTAATCCTTTAACCATCTTTCATCATCGGGATCACTCCCACACAGTTTGCTCTTGGTTCTGTGGCGTTCCGACGATTCCTGTAATTTGGGGTTATTATTGAGCTTAATTTAATTAAATGCACTAATGGTGTTATTCATATCATATTATTTGAGGGAATACCTTAGTGTAATAGCTCGTTGGAACCAAGACAAAAAGATCTAAAGGTTGGGATGAGGAGAAAAGGACTTCCGGTGTTTTGGAATGTCTTAAAAGCCACTTAATCACTTTTCAACATTAAAAAGGGGTTAAAAAGGGTTATAAAGTGACTTTAATCTTTAAGTGAAAAAGTATAAGGGGAATAAGGGTCATATGGATTAAGTCAAAGAAGAAAGATCTAGAAGGGGCTCAAAGAAGTATAAAGGAAGGGTAGCGCGTCACTTTCCACAATATGATTTGATTGATCTCTTGGGAGGAGTGCTCTTGGAGCCAAGGTTTTCGTTGGGCTTTTGACAAAACCTTCCACTTGAGGTTTGGTTTCAGTGGTGCAATATCCACCCTAGTGAGACAAAGAGGGGAATCCGTCCAGGATTTCCATTGGAGCTTCATCTTATTATTGTCTTTAGTTTGGAGGAGTATCGATCAACTTAGAAGGCTTGTGGAGCTCTTTTGGGGTGGCCAACCTCATCTAATTGCAGGGCCGTGGCAGTAGGAGGGATTGGAGGAGATTCTCGTGGCTCCTTGAGGGTCGATTCATCTCTTGTGCAAGTTGTAAGGGTGTGAGGAGGCCACGCCAACCTTCTAGGGGGTTTGTTAGCACTTGGGAGACCTTGTGGGGTTTCCTAGAGTGCTCGACCCTCTACTATTTGCTTGGACATGAGAACAAGAGGGCCATGGAGGCTCCTTAGGGGGCAGACACACCCATTTTGCTGAGTTGTGGAGACTCTAGTGGGCCATGAGGATTTTTGCAGCCATTGGGGCAGAGGAAATAGGGCTGCAAGGCCACTTCTTGTTGTTGGAGAGCAGATTGCCTTTGGGGATGGATGACATCGTTTGTGGCAGGGTTTTAGGGGCTAGGAGAGCCTTTGGAGGTGACGTATCAACTAGTAGAGTGAGCTGTGGCATTATTCCCAGTTTTTTAGTTGCATAGTGTGTGTTTATTGATGTATTGCAGCAGCCATTGCAACCATTAGAGATTTGTATTTGAAGTTCACATTCATAATAAAAATGCTCATGTTGTCTCTTATATATTCATTTGTACTTGGAATGATTGCAATATGTTTGACAAAATGTCTCTTGAGAATGTATGCAAACTGTTTGTAAAAAGCTGTAAATTGTTTGACAAAAGCACACAAACAAATGACATCAAAACACTGATACCGTACTAGTAACCAATCACAATTGGGGATATTAGAAATGCTGAATCAGCCTTTAAGGAGGGGACATCCGTTGCCTTCTCTACTCAAGGACAGCAGGGAGAATATGAACCTTGTAATATCCCAAACTGATATATATATATATATATATATATATATATATATATTTTTTTTTATCTGTTTATAGAATACTGTTGCTTGCTAGTAAATATGAATGCATGTACTGAACTATGCTTGCATGCGCATGCATGCAGATGCATGGGTTTGCCAACCGCTAAATACCCAAATAATCAGAAATGCTATAAAATAGGGATAGAAATTATGCATGTATGTACCATCATCAGATGAAGGAGTGGATGTACGTCAATATGAGACTAGCATGCAAGGATTGTACCAGAGAATGAGCAAGATATGGAGTAGTCCTCCTCCAATAATGCGCCCTCTCCAATCTAGATAGGGATATATAGAGGCAATACCAATAAGAAGTAGCTCCGGAAGGTGTGCAATGGGGTTATAATCCCCCTCTGATCACAATGGAAGAGGCATGCAGACCATGCACCAACTCTGAGGCCTAAAACGTGAACCCTCCTCTGAGAAAGTCGCCCATGCAAGGGAGGACATCTTTTGAAAGAGAAAGATGCTGATAACTAGCCTGGGAGTCCAAATAAGAAGCCCTTCCTCCAGGGGTAGGGTAATAGTGCTGCTCTCGGAAGAATGGAGCCAGCATGCAAAAGGAAAGATCCCTGAGCCAGCATGCAAAAGGAAAGATCCCTGTAGAATGAGATACGAATCTATCTCTCTTTGTGCAATTCGCCCATGCAAGAATGGCAAGTTCCTTCCACCTCAATCTGTAGCTAGAACCCTGCAGAAAGTTGAAGACTGATACTTGATGATAATAGCAATGCTGAATCTGGATGATCCAACCTGATAGTGACTAGGGCAGATAGATTTCGCTGCCGAAATACACTAAATAGTTGAGTGTGTGCACTTGACCCAAAATAGCTCATTGAACTCTCCAAATCGACTTCTCAAATCAATAATCATATAAGCAGGTCTTTCTCACTCACTTTACTTTTCTTTTATAACATTCACTTGGCCTGAACTAACTTTTGATCTAACTTTTGCATGACTAGGTCGCTTTATCTTCTAATTTCTAGTTGAATTGCATGCAGTGCTTCCGATGTGCATGGAGGCTCAATAAAGGAGTTTTAGTGCATGCAACATGAAATATGGCTCGCATGTTATGCATGCAGGGGGCCCCTCGTTCCTGTGGCCCCTATTTAACCACTGATGATCAAATTACCATGCTTAAGATCTTATGGTGTAAATGGCATAAATCCTCAGTCAATCCCCTGAATGTCAGTGCCTGCTCGAACCTATGGGAATCAGATAGGTTAGCGGGAAAGTCCTCAGTGCTTAAGCAGAAGGGGACATTACAAACCTCTACCAGAATGCTTAGAACACTTGAGGGCCAGATTAATAGCTGTCCTTTGCAGGGCATCTCTAAAGGACAGTGAACCACCCTCACTCACTACAAATAGTAGCCTGCTTTTAACTGCAAGAGTCCTGACCCTGCATCAGGAAAGGAGAATGGTTTCACTGTTTTAGCAATGGCCTGCGGTCCTCACACCAGCCCAACAATGTCATTACTCAAGGGCAGGGTAATTTTAAAATTTTTAGGGGCGAAATTTCGCCAATTGGCTATTTTTTTGGGCATTTTAAAAAAAAATAAATTCGTTATTTGGTCAGTTTTAGTCTCTAATATCGCCTATATATACATAAAATATGTTTTTTATCATAATTTTCGCCAAAATTTACAATTTCAGTAGTAAATTGTATGTTTCATATTTGATATTCGCCTACCTATCTATATATATGTTTTTTTCAATCCAAAATATTCGCCTAGAATATTATACTTAGTATAATATTAGAATCCTTAAAAAATACCCTGCTCAAGGGCAGATGCTTCTGGACATTCTCCTGCTTCACTGAAAGAGCCCTCCTACTATTGCTTCCACCATTGATCCCTGGCAGCATTTGTAAACAATGATAGATTTTGAAAGTGATTAATGCATGTTAGTTATGTGGCAGACAAAATTGCTGATGTTTTGGATGGATACTGTTCAGGGAAGCTAAAAGGAATATTTGTTACATCATATATTGATTTTCACTTTGGCTGCCTTATCATTGTTTCATGCTCTCTTTTGGAAGCTACTATTCTAGAAGAGTGACTCTGACATTACCTTGTACTGCAGCTTTACTTCTGGAAACAGCATCTAGATTCTTACCTTTGGTTGTTTCTGTTGCTGGACGAGTGGGATCTGAAAATCCAATTAATTGCCAACACAGCAGTCTCAGAGGTGTTATTTTGGAAGAGACGGTATTTAGCTATTTTTTTGGACCTTATGATGGTTTTATTTATTGGCAGTTTCAGATGCCGTTACATATAACTTGCTTTCTGTTTTATGTTGGATGAAGTAAAGTGTTGTGCTTTCATAATATTCTAGGCTAAGCAACATTTTTTAAAGCATAATGATGCTGGTTCATGGATTCAAGAGTCTGCCTTGATGCTTTCAATAAGTAAAGAGGTCCCATGGTATCTGGTAATTGTTGCCATCTTCATCCTATCAAATCTGATGCATTTAGCAGTCAATGTTTTCAAGCATATCAAAATACAAATATTTGAGCTCAGTTTTCAAAACTTTCTTGTGAAAATTGCATTATGAACCCTTATAAAGCTAATTGCTGCAAGCCAGATGTTTTTATGTTCTGTATCTCAGATGGCTATTTATTTTCAGGAGGATGGAACAGGCTGTGTATATGTTGTTGGTGCTCGTGGGGCAACAGGCTTAGAATTAACTGTTGCAAGTGAAGTTATTGAAGAATCTGGTCGGTCAGTTGTACGTGATACACTAGACTATTTGCAAGGCCTTAAGGTCTGTATTTCACACTTATGCTTTGGTAAAATACTGTCATAATGGCAAGAAATATTTAAGATCAGTTATGGCTTTTGATTCAGTGATTGTTATTACAACAGATGCTTGGAGTGAAGCGAGTCGAGAGAGTACTTCCCACAGGCACTGCTCTGACTGTTGTTGGTGAGGTAGCATGATTTAATGTTGTAACTTGTGCTTGAGACAACATTTATTTAAATCATTATATTAGATTTTATGATGTTTATCCATATATCCTTTTAAGGTTGAAAAACACTCTTGAGATTCTACGGTCTTTGTTGAAATGGCACACTAAGCAATTTTACTATGTCAGGGAGTATCCCAATGGCCAAGGAAAGACAATGGTACGGATTGAAAATTATTTGAAACTTCAGTACGGGGCACAACATATTACAATACTTCATCTGGATGTTTTGACTTACTCAGTTACTTATGTTTATTGAAGTCAACTCCACGGACCACAGATGTTCATTTTGGTCGTTTTGTTTATAGAGGGTTATGCATCAATGGCATGAAGGAAACCAAAGCATAGAAGTTGTGCTTTTGTTGTTAAGACCAGAAATACCTTTCTAAGTCTAAACACCGAACTTGCATTGAGATGATGGCTGAGCTGGTCCATGCCCTGCCCTTTGACCTTGTCTAGTGTTAATAGGACCTTCAGATGGTTTTTCCTGATTCCAAAGCAATGCCTTGATCCAATTCTCTCCACCTAAATGAATTTGGCACTTTAAGCTCTTTATGTTTGTATTGAGATCACGAACACTTTTTATTCAAAGATGCTTGATACCAATTCTTTGCTAAATTAAAAATTTAAGAGCATTGAACAGACAAAATATGATGTGGTTGAATAGGGGCATACAAATTATTTTGGTCATGTTCATTTCTTTCTGATCCTCTATGACTCTTTGCGTAACAGAAGTATCACTGTTTGCATAACATAACATTTAGAAGTAACAGAAGAATGTTTCGAGTACAATGAAATGTGGAAGAAATTAGTGGTTGTTCTAAAAAAATTATGAACAAACTTCTAAATAATCTGTTGAAATAAATAACATGATTTTCTCTGTGCTCTCTACTTTCTTGTAGGCTGTGAAAGATGATACAGGGACAATTCGAATCCAGAAGCCTCACAAAGGTCCATTTTATGTCTCCCCAAAGAGTATTGACCAACTTATTGCAAATCTTGGCAAATGGGCAAGGTAGTTAGTTTCTTTGAAAATTTTGCATTACAAGACACATTTTTTCCATGAATATTATGGTTTTCTGTTCTATGGAATGTACTCACGGAGAAGTTTGTGCATCAGGTGGTACAAGTTTGCATCTCTGGGCTTCACAATTTTTGGTGTGTGTATAATGACAACACATGCCATCAGGCATATTATGGAAAGGAGAAGAAGAAGAAGGTAAAGTACTTAGATTTACTTGGGAAATTGTGGTGTTAATGAAAAGATTAAAAATACCTATTTGTTTGATGTCACCCCAGTTATCACAATAAAGATCACTAAATTTCTTTCTAGTAGGGTAATGGAAGCTGCAGCTCGGCGGATGGAGTGGAAGCCCCCTGAAGGTAAAATACAGAGTATTGTTGCAGTTGCTTCAAATTTGTGCTAGAATTATCTTCCATAGAATGTCCAAAAGGAAGAATTATCTTGCGACAAATATTTTTTCAGTTGATTTGAATTTTCCAGGGGACCAGAACAATGCCGGAAGCCAACAAGGTCATGGTGTGCAAAGGGACAATCTTAGGCCAGATCTGTGTGTAATATGTTTGGAGGAAGAATATAATGCAGTCTTTGTTCCGTATGTTTTATCCTTCCGCTTCTACTGTTAGCCTCTTTTTGGTTCGCAACTGTTTTAACTTTCCAGGCTTACGTAACTTGGTGATTGCATAACTTAATTTTAATCTCATGAGTGGGTATGCTCTTGGTGCAACAGGTGTGGTCATATGTGCTGCTGTACATCATGCTCATCACACTTATCAGATTGCCCCCTCTGTAGGCGACACATTGAACAAGTAGTAAGGACATACCGGCATTGATACTAAAGTTACATTATGAATAACACAGATAACTCCAAATCTGTATGGGAGGCATCGATGGACCTTTGGTGATTTGGATGGTGTAATTCAATGTGAATCTCCAATTTCCTTAAAGGGATAAATACTCATTTGTATTTTTAGCTGGGGCTAAATGCTGGAATTCACTAAACAACCAATCCTCTTTAAATGTGGTGATCAAAGGGAGCATGGTACCATGGGAGAGGACCTCAGTTTTATCATATAAAATGATAATAAAAATATTTTTTGCAAGCAGATTTTCAGTCCAGGGATTACATTTGAAGGTAGATAGCAATACGTTCTTACTCCTAAGATGATTGAAAAATGTCTATAACATTTACAGTTGTGTAAAATAAATGTGTCCTCTTGAAGGAGAGAAGTATAACCTCTCTTTTGCAATATCTGTTCAACCAGCTTTTCAATGCATGCTAGAAAAGGTTGTGTGGCATGCATATCTCAATTCAATTGCATCGAGAGTAGCGAGGTGCTCTACAGTACAGCATGAGAGAGATGTTATAATGGTGTAACGTAACATTACCAAATATAAAAAAAAATTAAAAAATGCATGTGGACTAATAAAATAAAATTCGAATCAACATAGATCCATCTTAAACCCGAATCTATTAAGGATAGAGAGGATCAATACATTTTTTTTTCTTGATGTATAAAAAATTTAAGATAAAAAAATTTACACCTCATGAAATTGAATCCTTTTCAATGCTTGATAGATCCGGGTTTAAGATGAATCTATGCTGGTGTTGTCACACAAATGTACCCAACCTAATATATACACAAGTAACAAGCAGATTTCTCTTAGATAGAGTTAATAAAGGAATTCATGTTGCAACTCATGGGCAATACCCAGTAGTGCCTCTTCGCAGCTCTCTTTAGATGAGACTTTGGATCAAGTGACTGTTCCGTACTTGGTATATTTTATACATAGCACTAGCCATAACCAGTTTTAACTATCAAATAGTTATAATATCTTAAATTTAAAAGTTGTTGCATACATTTTCAGTTTAATTTATTACATCTATTGATATCTCACACACTTATCACATTAAATTTATTGTCATGTTAATTAATATGAAATATCATAATGTTGAGTTTCAGACATGGTTTCATTAGCATAATGTGGTTATGCTAGAAACTGACCTTAAGCATTGGTTCGTCTAATTTCTTTCCGACAGTTTCTCAAAACAAACTTTTTGAGTGTAGTGACTCGGATTACTCACCGAAGTCCCCATATCGATTGCTATCAACTTCCGAACTATACAGGTGATCTCAAAATTGTGCTAAGGAGAATGCTTCACTATCCCTCCCTCCCTCCACCGGGAAAGATTATTTGATCTTGGAACAACTACTTGCTTTATAGTGGCATATCAAAATCCTTTTCCTTCGTGAAATTCACCTATTTAGTACCTCAATTTTTGCTCCTTGTGAGTACCTCTAGTTTTTGTCATAACCAAATATGGTACTTGTTACCCCCATTTTGTCATGGGTGTTTTACATGTGATTTTTTGTCACTCCTTCAGCAGGGATTACAGGTTGATGGATCTTCATTATGTCTTCTCATATGTGTTGTGCTCTCATATGGATATTAAAGCACTTGTTGCACCGAGAGTAGTGAGGTGCTTACAACCCAGTGTGGGGGAGATGATGTCACGTTTGTCACGTTACGTAACGTAATGCTCCCAAAAATAAAAAGTAATAAAAAAAATCATGTTGGCTGATGCAGGTGCATTAGCAATGTGATGGATTGGTCACATGCTGAAGCTGAAACACCCAAAGATTTGATTTTAAACTTTGAACACTTAGTTAGATAGTAGTTAAAAGAAATTTTAAGTTTTGAGTTAAAAGACAGTTAGCTAGTTAGTTTTCTTGTTTCGGTGGAAGAGAGGATTGGGGTGTTTTGGGAGGCTCTCGGAATTCATTGGGAAAAGGAGAGGAAGATTTGAAAAAAAAGGAAAGGAAAATTCAGCTGAGAAGCATTGATGAAGGCGTTCCTCTCTGTACGCTAAAGTATTGTTATGAAAATAAATGCAATTGTAAGCTTCATAAGAACTGAGTCTTTTGAATATTCTTTTTTTTGTGTAAATTGTTTTGTTTGCAAAACTTGTACTGAGAGATGGAGGTTGTGCCTTCTTGGTGAATACTGAGCGTGCTGTTTCTAGACAAACTGAACGTTAATATTTGAAAACCTTTTTTTTTCTTTTACCCTAAATTGCTGTCACGAAATTGTCAGATGAGGTTATTATATGACTAGGCTGAAGTGTGGATTGCATTGTCTGGCTATTTGCATTCGATACCTGTAGTGGAGTGCGTTATTGGTCTTGCAGGCAAACAGAAATAGAGTATTACTTTGATCTGTAATAAGCCATTTCAAATAGAGTGCGTGAACATTGCGTTGGACTCTAATTATTGAATGAGAGCTATCTGACATCTGGAAAATGGGAGAGACACCTCAAAATTGTGTTTCAACATCTATGTGTAAGTTTTTGTTTACTCGTATTTTTCAGCCTGGCATTTGGGCCATCAATTTTTGGTATCAGAGCTAAATATTGTCATACTTTAAAGTAAGGGATGGAGAGACAAGCAGGAAGAGAACGAGGTAGAAGAGGCAGGCCTAGGGTTAATGCAGATCTCTGACAAGAGATAAGGAGGCTACAAGCTCGGTTAAAAGCCATGGAAATACGAAGACAGCAGGATCCTGAACGTGGAGATATTAGTGAGCCCGACAAGACACTTGAAGAAGGAGCAGCACCTGTGGAAGATGCTGTTGAGGTTAGGTTGTTGAAAGCAGTTTTGGGCTCAAGTTCAAGGCCAAAGCCTGAAATCTCCATTTACGATGGCAATTTGCAAGCTGAGAACCTAATAGACTGGATCAGTGAGATGGACAAGTATTTTGAGTACGAGGAGATTGATGAGAATAAAAGAGTGAAGTTTGCAGTGATAAGGTTGAAAGGTCATGCTGCGCTATGGTGGGACAATATATAGGTTGAAAGAAGGAAGAAGGACAAACCTTTGATCAAAAGCTGGGATAGAATGGTGGCAAAGATTAAGAGTAAGTTCTTGCCGAAAGATTACTAGCTAACTCTTTCTAGACAGATACAAAATCTTAAGCAAAAAACGATGACAGTGAGGGAATACACCGAAGAGTTTTACAAGGTGAATTTGAGAGTGGGTTATGTAGAAGGTACCCTGGAGAAGGTATATCAATGGTTTGAGACTGGATATCCAAGATGAAATCAGCATGCTTTCTCCAAAAACAATAGAGGAAGCATACCAGTGCGCCTTGAAAGCAGAAGAAAAGATAGCAAGGAAACAAAGCTCCAACAGAGGATGTGGTTTTGCTAGAGGGAGAGGACAATTAACTGGAAGAGGGAAGCTTCCAGCACAAAAGAATGATGAAGACAGTTCAAATCAACAAGGACAGTCAGAGAAAGAAGGTGGCAGCAAGGGAGGAAGACCTTACCAGAGAGGTAGAGGTAGAGGAAGAGGCAGAGAGACTGCCTATCGGTGTTACAGATGTAACACTTTGGGTCACCGATCTTTTGAATGTCCTGAAAATGATAATATGGGACATCGAGGTGCATATATAGCTCAAACCGAAATAGCAGAGACACAAATACCTGAGACAGAGAATGTGCCAGAGACTAGAGAGGTGTTGATGATGCACAAGGTTTTGTTGAAACCAGCAAAGGAGACTGCTGAACCAGTTCAAAGAAAATCCTTATTTAAGACAATGTGTAAGGCAAAAGGAAAATGCTGCAAATTGGTGATTGACAGCAGGAGTACGAACAATTTAGTCTCCCAAGAAATGGTGGACAAATTGGGATTGAAAAAGGTTAAGCATCCCACACCTTATAAAGTATCGTGGTTGCAAAAAGGAGACCAATTATTGGTGCATGAGCAAAGTGAAGTTGAGTTTCAAATAGGTAAGTATAAGGATAAGGTGCTCTGTGACATAATGCAAATGGATGCTTGTCACATTCTTTTAGGTCGCCCATGGCAGTTTGACCGGAAAGTGATACATGATGGAGAAAGGAATTATTATAAGTTCGAAAAGGATGGCATCAAGCACACCCTTATACCGTTGAAGGATGAAAATACAGTTGAAACAAGCAACCCAAAGGTACTGTTGCTAGGTGGAAAGGAATTTCTACAACAGATGGAAGAAGAAGAGGTAAGCTATGCAGTGATTTGCAAGCCAAAGGTAGTACTTATGCATTCTGAAATTGTAGATTTACCTATTGAAGTTCAAGAGTTGTTGCATGAGTATCATGATCTTGTAGTTGTTGATTTACCAAGTGAGTTACCACCCAAAAGAAGTATCAATCATCACATAGAATTGATACCGGGAGCAAGTCTTCCAAACAAGGCTGCATATCGAATGACACCCAAAGAAAATGAAGAAGTGAGGAAGCAAGTCCAAGAACTATTGGACAAAGGACTAATAAAAGAAAGTTTGAGTCCATGTGTTGTGCCTACAGTACTATCTCCGAAGAAGGGTGGGGAATGGAGAATGTGTACCGACTCCAGAGCCATCAACAAGATCACTATTCGCTATAGGTTTCCATTACCGCGAATGGATGACATGATGGACTGTTTGAGTGGATCAGTTTATTTTTCCAAGCTTGATTTGAAAAGTGGTTATCATCAAATCCGAATCAGAGAAGGGGATGAGTGGAAGACCGCTTTCAAGACTAATGATGGGTTGTACGAGTGGTTGGTCATGCCATTTGGCCTGTCAAATGCCCCTAGTACATTTATGCGGCTAATGAACGAAGTCTTGAAAGAATTCATTGGTAAGTTCGTCATTGTTTATTTGGATGACATTTCAATTTTCAGTCAAACTAGAGAAGAGCACTTAAGACATTTGAAGTATGTTTTAGAAAGATTGCAGCAAGAAAAGTTACTAATTAACATGAAGAAGTGTTCTTTTATGAAGAGTGAGTTGGTATATCTAGGGTTTGTCATTTCTCAAGATGGCTTGAAAATGGACCCGGAGAAGATAGAGGCAATTGTAAATTGGCCCTCACCCAAGAACATTTTTGAGGTGAGAAGTTTTCATGGCTTAGCCAGCTTCTACAGGAAGTTTATCAGGAATTTTAGTGGCATTTGCACACCTATCATTGATACCATAAAAAAAGATAGGCAGCCATTTTATTGGACAGCAGCAGAAGAATTTTGTTTTCAATTATTGAAAAAGATCACTAAGAAGCCGGTATTGAAGTTACCAAACTTCAATCAGCCCTTCCAAGTAAGATGTGATGCCGGTGGGACAGCCATTGGAGCTGTACTGAGTCAAGAAGATAAGCCCGCTGCATATTTCAGCGAGAAGTTAAATGAGTCAAAACAGAAATATTCTTCCTACGACAAAGAATTTTATGTAGTGGTTCAAGCTTTAAAGCATTGGAGGCACTATTTGATGCCAAAGGAGTTTGTTCTATTTACTGATAATTCTTCCTTATAATATATTATGCAACAACATAAGTTGAGTCATAAACATGTAAAGTGGGTGGAGTTCCTGCAAATTTTTACTTTTGTTTTGAAGCACATCAGTGGGAAGGAAAACACGGTTGCTAATGCCTTAAGTAGGAGATGTTTAACCATGCAGGGAAGTCAAATACAAATTTTGGGCTTTGATTATCTGAGGGACTTGTATGACGTCCATCCTGATTTTCAAGAAGCTTTTGCAGCGTGTAAAACTCTAGTCAATAGTGACATTAGTCCATGGAAAGAGTTTATGTTACAAGATGGATTATTGTTCAAGAACAATCAGCTATGTATTCCCAATTGTTCAATGAGGGAAAACTTGGTCCAAGAAAAGCATAATGGCGGGTTGGCTGGACACTTTGGTGTTGAGAAAATACTTGGACAGTTGGGTTATTTTTATTTTTGGCCTAGGATGAAGGCAAATGTACAAAGGTATGTAAATAAGTGCAGGGTATGTCAGCATGCAAAAGGAAGGAGTTAGAATGATGGATTGTACATACCTTTGCCCATTCCCAACAGACCTTGGGATTCGGTGAATATGGATTTTGTTTTGGGTTTACCAAAAACTCAACAAGGTAATGACTCAATCTTTGTAGTTGTGGATAGATTTACTAAAATGGCCCATTTTATTCCATGTTCCAAAACTAGAGATGTTACCCATGTGGCTAATTTGTTTTTTGAAGAGATTGTTCGGTTACATGGATTGCCAAAGGGTATAATCTCTGACAGGGACACAAGATTCATAAGGCATTTCTGGAGGACCTTATGGAAGAAACTTGACACTAAGCTAAATTTCAGCTTAGCCTATCATCCACAGTCTGATGGGCAAACAGAGCTTGTGAATAGGAGTTTGGGTAACTTGTTGAGAAGTTTAGTAGGTGACCGACCAAAGCAATGGGATCATGTGCTAGCCCAGGTCGAGTTTGCCTATAATGACTCACCAAATAGAAGCACGGGAAAGAATCCATTTCAAATCTTGTATGGCATGCATCCGAGGGGAGTTTGTGAGCTAAGAGACCTGGGAAATCTTGAGCATAGAAGCGCGGACAGAGAAGATTTTGCAATAGCCACGAGTGAGTTGCATGAGCAAGTAAAGAAGAGATTACAAGACACAAGCTACAACTATAAGCAGCGAGCAGATTTGCGCAGGAAAGAGGTGAACTTTGAGGTGGGAGACATGGTCCTAGCCCATCTAAGAAAGGAGAGGTTTCCGAGGGGAGAGTACAAGAAGTTGAAAATGAAGAAGATAGGACCTTGTAAGATTCTCCGTAAGTTTTCAGCAAATGCTTATGAGCTGGAATTACCTCGAGGCGTTGGCATTTCACCCATCTTTTGTAGCAGATTTGTATTCCTACACAGTTGGTGGTGCAAATCAAACTTTTGGAAATTTTGACCAAGTAAAGGCAAGGAACAACAATGGCTGAAACAAATGCCTTTGGTCATGAGTTTAGAGGCTGAATATATTTTGGATACACGTGTTGCCAAGAAAACCGGAAAGAAAGAATACTTAGAGTATCTCGTGAAGTGGAAATACCATCCGATGGAGGATTCTGCTTGGTTGGATGAAGCGAAGCTACAGAAAACAGGTCATTCTATTGAAGATCTTATGAACAGGAGCTCATAAAATTTCTCTCTTAGGGAGTCTGATGCAGGTGCATTAGCAATGTGATGGATTGGTCACATGTTGAAGTTGAAACATCCAAAGATTTGATTTTAAACTTTGAACACTTAGTTAGATAGTAGTTAAAAGAAATTTTAAGTTTTGAGTTAAAAGGCAGTTAGCTAGTTAGTTTTCTTGTTTCGGTGGAAGAGAGGATTGGGGTTTTTTGGGAGGCTCTCGGAATTCATTGGGAAAAGGAGAGAGGAAGATTTGAAAAATAAAAGGAAAGGAAAATTCAGCTGAGAAGCATTGATGAAGGCGTTCCTCTCTGTTCGCTGAAGTATTGTTATGAAAATAAATGCAATTGTAAGCTTCATAAGAATTGAGTCTTCTGAATATTCTTTTTTTTGTGTGTAAATTGTTCTGTTTGCAAAACTTGTACTGAGAGATGGAGGTTGTGCCTTCTTGGTGAATACTAAGCGTGTTGTTTCTAGACAAACTGAATATTAATATTTGAAAACCGTTTTTTTTTTTCTTTTACCCCAAATTGCTGTCACGAAATTGTTAGATGAGGTTATTATATGACTAGGCTGAAGTGTGGAATGTGTTGTTTGGCTATTTGGTGGTGCAAATCAAACTTCTGGAAATTTTGACCAAGTAAAGGCAAGGAACAACAATGGCTGAAACAAATGCCTTTGGCAAAGAGTTTAGAGGTTGAATATATGGATACACGTGTTTCCAAGAAAACCAGAAAGAAAGAATACTTAGAGTATCTCGTGAAGTGGAAATACCGTCCGATGGAGGATTCTGCTTGGTTGGATGAAGCGAAGCTACAAAAAACAGGTCATTCTATAGAAGATCTTATGAGCAGGAGCTCATAAAATTTCTCTCTTAGGGAGTTTGATGCAGGTGCATTAGCAATGTGATGGATTGGTCACATGCTGAAGCTGAAACATCCAAAGATTTCATTTTAAACTTTGAACACTTAGTTAGATAGTAGTTAAAAGAAATTTTAAGTTTTGAGTTAAAAGATAGTTAGCTAGTTAGTTTTCTTGTTTCGGTGGAAGAGAGGATTGCAGTTTTTTGGGAGGCTCTCGGAATTCATTGGGAAAAGGAGAGAGGAAGATTTGAAAAAAAAAGGAAAGGAAAATTTGCTGAGAAGCATTGATGAAGGCGTTCCTCTCTGTACGCTGAAGTATTGTTATGAAAATAAATGCAATTGTAAGCTTCATAAGAATTGAGTCTTCTGAATATTTTTTTTTTTTGTGTAAATTGTTCTGTTTGCAAAACTTGTACTGAGAGATGGAGGTTGTGCCTTCTTGGTGAATACTGAGCGTGTTGTTTCTAGACAAATTGAATATTAATATTTGAAAACCGTTTTTTTTTTCTTTTACCCCAAATTGCTGTCACGAAATTGTCAGATGAGGTTATTATATGACTAGGCTGAAGTGTGGAATGCGTTGTTTGGCTATTTGCATTCGATACCTGTAGTGGAGTGCGTTATTGGTCTTGCAAACAAACAGAAACAGAGTATTACTTTGATATGTAATAAGCCATTTCAAACAAAGTGCGTGCACATTACATTGGAGTCTAATTATTGAATGAGAGCTATCTGACATCTGAAAAACGGGAGAGACACCTCAAAATCGTGTTTCAACATCTCTGTGTATGTTTTTGTTGACTGGTATTTTTCAACCTGGCATTTGGGCCATCATTGGCTCATAATTTTTTTGTTTGTTTGTTAGAAATGCCCGTCAATTGAGGCTATTGCATTTCAACCATTGGCTAAGAAAACGCAACCCAGGGGCATCAAAGCCATCAAAATCACTCTGGGATCACACCCGGCCTGGGCCACACCAACCCTTAACACGACTAGATTTTAGGGTGTCTCCCAACTAAATCATAGTAAGGGTATTGAACTTGGGTCACATAGCGGATGAAACCCACACCTTAACCAAATGAGCTAGCGGGAATTGACTATGTCGGCTCATAAGTTATAAAAAATAAAAAGTAAATAATTTTTTTTTGTCTATTGATAAAATAAAAAACTTAAAATCAACATAGATCAATCTTAAACTTGGATCTATTATGCATTGATAGTGATCCAATTTCTTGAGGTGTAAATTTTTTCTTGATGTGTAAAAAATTTAAGATAAAAAAATTTACACCTCAAGAAATTGGATCCCTCTCAGTGCTTAATAGATTCGGGTTTAAGATGGATCTATGTTGGTTTTATGACACATGGATCAACCTCTTGTGGGGTGCCTTAGTGCTTTGGGTCTTATTTGACATTTAGACCACTTGTAAATCACTTATTTTTTAGCACTCTTTGTGTTGATGTATATGTAACTTCGGAATGTATTTCATATATGTATGTTGTATGTACTCCTATAGAGATGGTATTATTCCTCTATACGGAAGTGTCGTCATTTATATTGTAAGTGTCGTAACTTATACTTGATGGGTTATTAGACCACCTTGTTGGGGACGGCCCTGTATAAGTCATGTGGGTCGAAGGGTTATTAAACCACCCTATTGGGGGTCGGCCATGTGGGTCAAAGGGTTATTAGACCACCCTATTGGGGGTCGGCCCAGTCAACATTATGTTATGTGGTTAAGTTCGAGCCTACATGATTTATGTAAAAGGCAAGTCAAGTCAAGTATAAATAGAGTGCGGGAGGCACTCTATTTGTTCACTCACTTCTCACTCATGCACTCAAGGAGGAGTGGCGGACTTATGGAGGAGGAGGATCTATTGCTAGGTTATGTCTATCTCTTATGGTTGGGTTGTATCATTGCTCTATCTATCTATGAGGAAGTTATTGGGGTTTTTCACCTTTATGGTTTTCCCCAAGTAAATCTTTGTGTCTCTTGTGTGCTTGCATTATTGTCTCCATTATTGATATGCTGTACATGTTGTTCTCTCAGTTAAGATCCTAGATCAGATTGAAGTAAATTCTGAAAATTTAACATGGTATCAGAGCTAGCCTGAAAGAAGGCATGATATGGCATATATGACACTTGTTGCACTTACGATGCTAGGGCTTGATATAGCAAAAACCAGTCGTCGTAGCACTTTCGCTATAAATCCGTTTTGGAGAAGTTTTCGGATCTGAAATATTTACAGGTAGAAGATTAAATCTCCATGTACCTTGTGTCCAAAGGACAACCTCTAATTCATTGTAGTTTGTGATTTATGATCTGTACAATATAGGGTTTCTGCCTCTTCCAGATCTGAGCCAAAATCAGGTGATCTTGGGAAAAAGGTCATAACTTGGGCTAGGAAGCTCCAAATGAAATTTCGTAAAAAGTGACAGGTAGTACACAGACTGTACTATCTCAGAAAATTTTTACAGAGGCCGAAGTTGAACCAGTGACACGTGGCACGCCGTACAAGTTCGCTCTCCTGTATTATCCCATAAACAGGTCACGTTGCGACACTTGACATAAATCTCTCTCAGAGAGTCCAATTGAGGTCAGACCTGTTAGGATGGAAAGATAACAGGTCGGGCTATCTCAGAAATTTTTTTCAGAGGCCGAAGTTGAAACAGTGACACGTGGCACGCCGTACAAGTTCGCTCTCCTGTATTATCCCATAAACAGGTCATGTTGCGACACTTGGCATAACTCTCTCTCAGAGAATCCAATTAAGGTCAGAACTGTCAGGATGGAAAGATAACAGGTCGGGCTATCTCAGAAAAAATTTTCAGACCCTGTGGATCGAAAAATTCGGAGTTACACCAGAAACAATCAGGTACATATTTCTGTCAAAACAGAATTATTTTTGAGTACCTTCATTCATGGCTTCCAGAATTTAGGGCTTCAGAGAAAGTTGGAATTTTTGTAATCAGAGACCACGGTTGGATGCCACTCATCAAAATAGAAATTTAGAGACCAAGATCAGAATTTTTGGTTGGGCAGAAGGCCGGGCTTGATCAGACCCTAGTTCGGGACTTTGGTCAGAAAAGTGGAAAATTAGGGCTTCTGTAAAAATGGGAATTTTTGAAATCTGTGACCACGGCTGGAAGCTCCTCAAAAAAATAGAAGCTTAGAGCTTTGGATAAAACCTTTTGATTGGGCAGAAGAGTGGGCTTCATCAAACCCCAGTTCAGGGTCACGTCCAGTGAATCCGGAAGTTTCATAGGAAAAATTGAGGAGTGAAACTTTGCAGTTTTCAAATTCTGAATATACCAGCTTGATCAACTCATCAAGGCGCATATTTCTATCCTTTCGGAAGTTTAAAATTCAAAGTTTGAATTTTTGGGGTTTCTCTAACAAACCCATATCCAGCTCCAGGTCCAGTTCTTGCAAATCAAGTGGATTGGGTTAATCCTAGAAGAAGATGGATTGGTCACCTACATAAGTGAAGAAGTTCCTGTTTCAGAGGGAGATGAGGCTAAGGCCTTGCATAAGAATATTACAAGCGATCTCGACAGGTATGACTCATTGAGGTATGTTTTGATATTTGTTCATGATTAAGTTCATGGTATGTTTGTCTTCATGTTATTACGGTTAGTACAATCTTGATTTTAGATTTGTCGTATCACCTTAACAAAATTATGAATGCACAATAGAAGATATTCATTGGTTAGGGTGTTGACACTTATGATTATACTAATGCATTATGGTGTTGTATGAGGTTTATGTTGTCTACTAACACAAAAGGTACACCAAGAAAGACAAATCATGTTCTACTTCAAGAACGTATGATCATGGTGACATGAAGACAAGGATTCATCCATTGTCATGGATCACATAGAAGATCTACTCTCGAGGTATGTATAACTTGTTTATACAATGGTTAACTTATGAGACATGCAGGTTACTAGCACAAGTCACTAAAGAGAACCAAAAGACATTATACAGGTATGTTAGACATAACTAGTTAGCATGCTAATCCAGGTATGTTTTTCCTATATCAAGCCAGAATCTTACCTTGGGTTAGGATCTTATACTGTTGTGTTGTTGATAATGATTATTCATGAAGCCATAAGTTTGAATAATCATGGGTACATGCATATTATGTGTCTTACCTTAATTAATGATATGACTAACCCGAAGAGTCATAGGTTTGAGTAATTATAGGTTTAGACATGTTATGTTTCTTATGATTTGACTAACCATAAGAATCCTACATAAACCTTGAATGCTAATGCTTATTATTTCTGTTTGAAATGATCATGACTATACATGCTTGAGATTATTGTGTCTTAATAGTATACTAATGAATGTATGATTTTATATGAGATCACAAGTATAACACAATCATGATACTAATAAGCATGTATAGGGACCAAGGATGAATATGAGTTCAAGAACAGGTAATCCAGGAAGCAAAGATCAAGAGGGAGTCAACTCCAGTGGTTTATGCAAGGATGCAGATATTCAGAGGGAGTTGACCATCTCTCTACATTCCACAACAAAAAGGTGTAGTAGAAGCTACTTCAGATTAGGACTCCAGCAGCTCTTGCAAGGAAGCGAAGACTCAGAGGGAGTCCACCCAACGAACAAACAAAGATAAGTATTTTAATTATCATTTCTTGCATATTTGTTTGTTTAAATAAAATTGTTCAATGTTGTATATGCTCATGTACATAGACTTAGGATATGTATTGTGCATATTAGAATAGTTGCATTAATGAATAGTATACTACTAATACACATGGGTAAGTGGCCTATGGCACTATACAACATTCCATTGCTACTTATCTAGAATGAAACCTCTTTGCTGACATGTTGGGAGTTGTGCACACTCTTAACAATGTTCTGGTAGAGATTGGAAGGCATCTAGAAAGTTACGGGATATGGATAAATGTTGTATTGAAGCATTGGCTAAGATAATTGCATGACTGTATGACATATTTCTTTATGTGTAAGAATTTGTTCTGAAAACTATGAGATGTTTTCTAATCATGCAATTTAACTTGTTGTGTAGGAAATATCGTATGCCATCTCCTACAAAAGAAGAACTACAACATTTGTTCCGCAACAAAATTATCTATTGAAGATATTGAAGTTCCCAGGATACGGGAAGAATGCCATGATCCGTCGATCATGAAGAACGATGTTTGGGATGCGGTCCCAAGAGCTGAAGGGAAGTCTGTTGTGACTTCCAAATGGAACTATCAGACCAAGCATGTTGCAGATGGCAGCACTGAGAAATATAAAAGTGATGAAATAGAAGATGCACCAGATGGATTTCAAGACAGCATGGTGTAGTCATATATGTGTGCAGAACTTGGTAGGATAGACAACTTTCTATCTAGTTTGGGCTTTACCAAGAATAAAGCGGATTCCAACCTTTTCTACAAGGTTGAGGAAGGCAATCCAGTGATACTACTTTTGTATGCAGATAACCTGTTTGTTATAGGTGAAGATAGATTGATTGCCGACACACAGCGGAAGCTTGCTGCTGAGTTCGAGATCTTGAAGAGGTTCGGGATGATGCACTACTTGTTTTTGGCATGGAGGTGTGGCAGAGTGATGGAATATTCCTTGGACAAGGGAAGTATGCAGTAGAGATCCTGAAGAGATTCGGGATGATGGATTGCAAGACCATGGCCACACCTATGACATCGAATCTGAAGCTTCTATGTGATGCTTCATCTGAGCCGGTTGATATCTCTATGTATCGTCAGATGATTGGGTCCTTAATGTACCTGACGAACACGAGACCAGACATTTGATTTGCTGTGAACACATTGATTCAGTTCCTGACAGATCCGAGCCGTGTTCACCTGGTTGCTGTAAAGCATGTTCTGAGGTACCTGAAGGGTATAGTGGATTATGGGCTCAAGTATGAAGTGAATCAAAAGTTTAACCTGCAGGGTTATGTTGATTCAGATTGGGCTGGCAGTGCTGCAGATAGGAAGAGCACATTTGGGTGTTGCTTCAGTATGGGATCATGTGTGATCTCATGGTTTAGCAGGAAGTAGTCCTGCGTGGCATTGAGTACAGCTGAGGCAGAGTATGTTGCAGCCTGTTCAGCTAGTTGTGAGGCAGTATGGCTACGGAAGCCACTGTCTGAGTTATTTGATCTCCCGTTGAATGCTACTAGTATCTTCTGTGATAACCAGAGTTGTGTGAAGCTGTCCGAGAATCCAGTGTTTCATGACAGGTCGAAACACATAGAGATCAAATATCACTATATCAGGGATATGGTGTAGAGAGGAGCCGTGAAGCTCCTGTATGTTGCGATGGACGAGCAGATTGCAGATGTGCTGACGAAGCCACTAGCCGGGGTGAAGTTCGAGTACTTCAGAGAGAGGCTTGGCGTTCTTCAGATCGAGGAAACTTCGAGGAAAAAGTGATGGACATATTTGCTGAAGCCATTCCAAGCATGTTGGAAGGAGGATCCTTTACATGGCTGTGGATGTAAGCGCTGGATGTTAATGAGCATCAGGATGATGTTCTAGTTTCTGCTTTGTATGATCAGTTGGATCATTTATATGTATATGTATGTACGCATCATGTTGGATGTTGGATATGATCAGTTGGATCATTTATATGTATATATGCATCATGTTGGATGCTGGATATGATCAGTTGGATCATTCATATGTATGTATGCATCATGTTGGATGCTGGATATGATTGGTTGGATCATTTGTATGTATTTTGTATGCATCATGTTGGATGCTTGGACCATGTATCTGTATATGTATCAGGTGGATACATTGTATGATCAGGTAGATCATGTATATTGATATGTATCAGGTATGATCAGGTAGATCATGTATGTTGATGGATACATTGTGTGGATCTTGTATCTATGTATCAGGTGGATACACTATGTGTGATGATATATATCAGGTAGATACTTGGTGTGCATCAGATGGATGCATTGTATGATCAGGATGATTGTGGATGACGAGCTTCTCCAGATGACATGCAGCAGGATGTTGCAGTGATGATGATCAAGATGATCATGTGTACATCAGGATGATGTATGGTGAGTATCAGATGATACTTTGTGGCCATGGATCAAGTTGTGCAGGTAAGCATGTAATTTGTGCCCTGGGAGATTTGCAGATGGTCTTTCGAGGTTTTGCCTATGGCATGTACTTCGGTGCCCTGGGACATCTGGAAAATGCTCTTTCGAGGTTTTGCTTGCGAGGACATATAATTTGTGCCCTGGGAGATCTGCAGATAGTCTTTCGAGGTTTTGCCTATGGCATGTAATTCGATGCCCTGGGATATCTGGCAGATGCTCTTGCGAGGTTTTGTCCTATGGCATGTAATTTGCTCCTGGGAGATCTGGACAGAATGGAAAAGGCCTCAGATGCTTCAGCTAGGTTTTGCCATGACCACATGTAATTTGCTCCTGGGAGATCTGGACAGGATGAAAAAGGCCCCAGATGCTTCAGCCAGGTTTTGTGGTGGACCACATGAAATGTGCTCTTGGGAGATCCGATAGGTAGAGTTGTGTGCTCATAACAGCCTGGGATGCTTTAGCCAGGTTTTGTGGTGAGATCACATGTAATGTGCTCCTGGGAGATCCGACAAGTAGAGCTGTGTGCTCGTAACAGCCTGGGATGCTTCAACAAGGTTTTGTGATGGGTCACATGTAATGTGCTCCTGGGAGATCCTACAGGTAGAGCTGTGTGCTCGTAATAGCCTGGGATGCTGTAGCCAGGTTTTGTGACGCACGTAATAAGTCCTGAGAATTCCACAGTATGTCCAGTGATGACGAAGACCTGCAGGTGGTGGGCCTACATCCAGTATGAAAAAGGACTGGCTCTGTAGAACTTCCTATGACGAGTAGATTCAGAGATTGATTGAGATAGCAGCAGCAGTGACGATGATGATGACTCGATGACGATTATCCAGTGACGATGATCCAGAGAAGATGACTTGTGCTAGAAGACCTGTGCTGAGAAATACCTTCCTAGTTAAGAGGGAGTGTTGATGTATATGTAACTTCGGAATGTATTTCATATATGTATGTTGTATGTACTCCTATAGAGATGGTATTATTCCTCTATACGGAAGTGTCATCATTTATATTGTAAGTGTCGTAACTTATACTTGATGGGTTATTAGACCACCTTGTTGGGGTCGGCTCTGTATAAGTCATGTGGGTCGAAGGGTTATTAGACCACCCTATTGGGGGTCGGCCATGTGGGTCAAAGGGTTATTAGACCACCCTATTGGGGGTCGACCCAGTCAACACTATGTTATGTGGTTAAGTTCGAGCCTACATGATTTATGTAAAAGGAAAGTCAAGTCAAGTATAAATAGAGTGCGGGAGGCACTCTATTTGTTCACTCACTTCTCACTCATGCACTCAAGGAGGAGTGGCGCACTTATGGAGGAGGAGGATCTGCTGCTAGGTTATGTCTATCTCTTATGGTTGGGTTGTATCATTGCTCTATCTATCTCTGAGGAAGTTATTGGGGTTTTTCACCTTTATGGTTTTCCCCAAGTAAATCTTTGTGTCTCTTGTGTGCTTGCATTATTGTCTCCATGATTGATATGCTGTACATGTTGTTCTCTCAGTTAAGATCCTAGATCAGATTGAAGTAAATTCTAAAAATTTAACACTTTGCATTTTTTGTTTGATATAGCTTCTTGATAGCATGGACTAGCATTTTTGGTGGAGTGCTCTACAGGGTATTTTTTAAGAATTCAAATATTATATTTATGTATAGTATTCTAGCCAACTATTTGGATTGAAAAATTATATATATATAGATATGCAGACAAATACTCAATAAAAACATATATAATATTAAAAATTGTAATTTTTGGATGAATTTTAGTAATTTCATCATATCTTATATACTAATAGATGAATTTTTAAGCTAATTGGCAGTTATATATATATTTTAAATTGCCAAAAATAAGCCAATTGGTGAAATTTTACCTTAAAAAAATACCCTAGTGCTCTAGCTTGTTGGAGGTAGTTTGCACTTGAGGGTGTTTTGTGGTTGGTTTTCCATAGAGCACCCTTCTCCTAGCACTTGTTTGATGGCTTCAACACTCATTTCATTAGAGCATTCTTGGGTTTTAGCACGAGGATGGCATCTTAACTCTATTTGCTATCATTTTGTGTTGAACAGTCTCCTTATCTCTCTCCCTTAGCATGTGTGGAGGCATCCCCTTCATAGAGATAGTTATATATTGTGGACACTATGCTCATCATATTTATGCCTTATTATTGATTGGTGGTCTCCTTGTTTCGTGATTAGTTGGTTGATATGTGGACATTCATTGCATATATTGCGGTTTTGACCATTGATGAGGTCAAAAGGGAGACAATGCTCCACTCCTTTGAGGTTGTTTACACATCTATTGTTTCTTTATGGTTGGAGCGTTCACACATATGGAGTTTGTTACACTCATCTATGCCATGTTTTGTGGTAACAATCCACTTGGAGATTGGATTGCACATGTGTCTGTGCTTATTTGTGGGAGTGTTCACTCTAGAGAGCTCCTTTGACTCATTCTTAGCACTAATTGATGAAATTATTTCACTTGGGAGATAATCTATTACACATTTTGATGGGGGCATCCACCGTAGAGGGTTTTTTGCATCCATTTTCATGCCTATTTGTTGGAGCGCTCAACTTTTGGAGCGTCTATTATACATCTATGATGTGACATTTGGCATGGAAGGCCTTTATTACACATCACCCTATTCTTTATTGAGGAGTGTTCCACCATTTTGGGCCTTGTTCTTTGTAGCATCCACCATGGAGGCACTTTACATATCATTCTATGCCATTTTTGGAGATAGCGTTCCACTTTGAGGTGTGATTGCATGGTTTGAGGAGGTTGTTGGTCATTGGAGGAGATCTAGAGGGTTAAACCCTAGATCTAGGGTTCCATGTATAATTTTACTTGCTTACTAGACCATTTCCTTGGAGTGCTACCTTTGGAGGCTACATTGTTGGACTTCTTCATGCTACATTCCCTTATTTCATTGATGTGCACTATTCTTCCTTGATTAGAGGCTTGTGGTTCGACCACCATATTTTATTGTATTTGGTAGTTGTTGGAGTGTTTTGTATTTGCTTACTTTGTCCTAGGCTAGTTCGAGGGTTTTGTTATTATTTTATTGCAGAAGAAAGATGAGCTTAAAGCTATAAGGCTTTGTTTTCTCTTTCATTTTTCATGGTTGAATTTTGGAAGTTCTCTCTCTTCTAAAGCTTAATGGATATATCTTTCTTGGTGCTATTTGAAGTGTAAGGGTTTCTTTCCTCATTAAAGTGAAACTTATTGTTCTTATTTCTAAATGTTGTTAATGATCTGTAGAATTGCTAGAACTTGTTTGATTAGGGCCATATGATAAGGGTATAATTACCTCATTGGAAGGGTCTATGTGAGAAGCATTTCCTCTATTTCCCTTTGATGCCTTATGAATCAATATGTTAATTTACTCCTATCATCTTCCTAGAGTTGTTACTCTAATATTTCATTGCATATGTTGTACCCTAATTAACAATGTTTTGATGTGAGATCGTTTTGGGCCCTCCTACTCTAGTTTTACAATCATTTTTCACCGTGTTGGAGTTTCTTGTGCCACGTGTATGCATCTCATATGCAACCCTTGTCCTAACCATTCATGATTTCTCCCTCTTTGATTAACCCTTTCTCCATTTGCCCTTATTGGATTGGCACAAGTCTCTTGGTCCTTCCATCAGATTTTTATTTTCCTATACTATAAAAGACCAAATGCTTTGCTAAGCTATATCTTCACATCACCTTGTCCTTCCTTGTCATAGCCTTAAAAATCTTATCTTAGGGAAGCTCCCCTCGTGTTGGAGAAGAGCTCACCTAAAGTGTAGAGAGGGAGTCATTGAGGTGACAGTGGATAATCCCTTTAAGTTGCCTTTGGGCTAGCATTGTTTTTTGGGATTTAATCACACATGCTAGTATGTAAAGTAACATTTTGGTGCCATTGTTAGGGATAATGTCCATTTTCTGGAATTTGAAGTCTTGCTACATCCACAACATTTGTGAGAGATTCTTATTGTAGGATTTTCTTCTCACACGGTGACTCCATGAAGAAGCGAAGCCCTTGTTCCTTTCAAATTTTTGACGACTTGTTGTTTATAGGGGTGAAGCAAGAAACATTTTGAAGGCTTCACCTTGGCAACTGCACACACACTGGTATTGGTGTGCGGTATTCTTATATGCATTTTTATATTTGGAAGTTTTCATTTGAAGAATTAAAATTAAAGAAATATGGCATTGCCTCCATGGTTGGCCAAAAGGTATGTTGTACTTGATTTCTTGAGTATTCAAGGGTTGCAAGCTACCAAATGATGCTTTTGATTTTGTTCCAAGATTTTGTGGGTGTATTGATTCAACCACATTGCACATTTCAGATTTTATAAAATACATTTATGATCTTGGTGTTATTCATGAAGATGTTTTGATGAGATTGTTTACAAGTAGTTTGAAAGTGCACGAAATGAATGGTTTCAAGATCTTGGTAGAGGAGAAATACCATCTTTTGTAGGTTTGATTGAGACATTTTACAATGGAGCCCTAATCATCATGATGGATGATGCCCTATGTTGAATGTATCAAGGGAATGTATGAGGGCCTTGTCGAAGAAGATACATTTCATGTTTCCATTAAAAAGCAAGAGCATGTTGAAGAAAACATTGAAGCATCCATTTTTTCTCCACATTAAGACAAGGATTTGGTAATGTATAACCCCTCTCAAAATTTTGAAGTTGAAGATATGTACGATGATGATGTTAAGAGGGTAAATCTTGAAGACAAACCTTTATTCCATGATAAGATGGAAAGTGCATGTCTCTTCATTTCATAAATATTTAGATGCCATATTTTAGATTGTTGATCATAGTACGGACACGGACTCCATTGAAAATTTTGGGAATTCCATCTAGTGATGCATCTAATGAAGAAATTGTAATTTTTGAGCCTTTGGAACAACCAATATAGTGGAAGATTTGCAATAAAAGTGATAGCCATATGCCTTCATTTATAATGATGATTTTGGGCATCATATTGAACATATTTTTGCAGATTTGTTTCAACATTTCTCTAAATATAAGGGTTGATTTGTAGCAGAATTTTCAGAGTAGTTTTTAACCATGCTTGAAGCGGTTTTATGTAGATTTTTCCAGTCACATGGAGCAGATTTTTGGGCCTAAAAACACAAAAAAAATCCAGCTATTTTTTTCTTCATGTATTTATGATATGCTTAATTTTTCAGCTGTAAAAGATGTTTTAGGGGTTGGAAATTGTGATACAATAGGATTTTCATGACATAAATTTTAACCACCTAATTCTTTCATTTCTTCTAATTTTTGGCATGTGCTTTCAATCAGAGAATGTTCTTTTAATGTAGAAATTGTTTGGGGCAACAAGATATTCATGTGAAGCTTCATTTGTAAAAAATTCAAGCCAACAAAATGGTGTTTTCAAGCCCTAGATTTGGGGTTGAATTTTTTTCTCTAATTCTGAAAATTTATGTCATATCTCATGTTCATCTAATGTGGAGAATGATCTTGAAAGATGTAGGTTTTGAAGAACCCCTTAAGCCTTTGTTGTTTGAGGGGATGAGCGATGATGATGATGGGTTGATTATGACAACTACGAGGATGTTTACACTAGTCCTTTCCAAGTTTGGATAGAGGATTTTGGTTATGATGCATGCCTTTTTTGGCATGATTTTTCATTTTCTTGGCCTTCCTCATGGGCATGTTTTAGATTTCAGCTCACATTTCATGGTGATTCCAACATGTATCTACTTGGAATTTGATGTATCATTGTTTTGGTTGGTGACTAAACAAAATGCCATGTCGTTGATGAGATGAGCACATGGCTTCATTGGGTTTATGATTTCACCTAGTATTTGCTTTATCTCATGTTTGGAGTAGGGTAGGAAGAATAAGCTCTTGAGAGAATTAGAGTACAATGAATAAGCTCAACATGCGAGCATTAGATTCATTTCTTGAACTCTTTGGCATTGTTGGCTTATGCCATTTTATATTGTAAAACCAAATTTTGATGTAATGAACATTTGCATGTAATGTGGTATTTAGGAATGTTGAGGTTATCCATCCCACCACATGGTTTTCTCTTGTGGTTGATGGTCATTGATAATAGGTACATTCTAAGAATCCGGGGTTCTCATGCACTCCCAAGATGACCAAATGTCTCGCAATTGGAGCTTGCTATTACCTCCCATTTTGTCATGGGTGCCACATGTGATTTTTTATCACATATTTGGTAGGGGTTATAGGTTGATGGATCTTCATGACGTGTCTTATCTTGATGTTTTGTGCTCTTATATGGATAGTATAATACTTGTTTATGACACATGGATCACCCTTTTTTGGAGCGCCCTAGTGCTTTGGGTCTCATTTGGCATCTAGACCACTTATACATCACTTATTCTTGGAGCGCTCTTGCATTTGTGGCTTGATATAGCTTCTTGATGGCATGGACTAGCATTTTTGGTGGGGTTATCTAGCTTGTTGGAGGTAGTTTGTAGTTGAAGATGTGCTGTGGTTGGTTTTCCATAGAGTGCCACTCCTCCCACTCATTTCATTGGCGTGTTGAATGATTTCCTTATTTTTCTCTCTTGGCACATGTGGATGAATATGATTTCTTGTAGAGGGGGTCATTCCTTTCTTCATGGAGATAGTTATCTATTGTGGACACTTTACTTTTGGGATTGATGCCTTATTATTGATTGGTGATCTCCTCATGTCATGATGAGTTGGTTGATATGTGGTCATCCATTGCATATGTTGAGGTTTTGACCATTGAACAGGTCAGAAGGGAGAGAGTGCTCCACTCCTTTGAGGTTGTTTATAGATCTATTGTTACTTTATGGTTGGAATGTTCACACATGTATTTTGTTGCACTGAGAGGAGTGAGGTGCTCTACAACCTAGTATGGGGAAATGTTGTCACGTAACGTAGCATTATGTTACAATAAATAAAAAGTGATTTAAAAAATTCATGTCGACTCATAAAATAAAAAAATTAAAACCAAATGAAAAGTAATAAAGAAAATCCATTTTCCTCATAAAAATAAAAAAAATTAAAACCAACATAGATCCATCTTAAACCCAGATCTATTAAGTACCAAGAGGGATCAAATTTCTGGAGGTGTAATTTTTTTGGATGTGTAAAAAGTTTAAGGTAAAAAAAAATTTACACGTCAAGAAATTGGATCCCTCTTGGTGCTTGATAGAGCTGGGTTTAAGATGGATCTATGTTGGTTACACTCATCTATGCCATATTTTGTGGTAACAATCCACTTATAAGTTGGAGGTTGGATTGCACACTTGTCAATACTTATTTGTGAGAGAGTTCACTCTAGGGGCCACTTTCACTCATTATTATGTTTGATGAAACAATTTCACTTGGGAGGTCATTTATTACACATTTTGATGGGGGCATCCACTTTTGAGGGTTTCTTGCATCCATTTCCATGCCTATTTGTTCGAGTTCCAACATTTTGGAGCATCTACTATACATCTCTTTATTGCAAATAACCCAATTCTTTATTGAGGAACATTCCACCATATGGGGCCTTATTCTTTGTAATGTCCACCATGGAGGCACTTTAAATATCATTCTATCCCATTTTAGGAGATAACATTCCACTTTAGAGGAGTGATTGCATTGTTTGACGAGGTCCTTGGTCATTGGAGGAGATCTAGGGGGTCAAACCCTAGTTCTAGGGTTTCATGCATCACATTACTTGCTAATTGGACCATTTCCTTGGAACACTACCTTTTGGAAAGCCTTTAGAGATTAGAGCATTGGGCTTCTTCTCTCCGGATTCCCTTTTTTCATGGAGGCACACTATTCTCCCTTAATTGGAGGCTTGTACTTGAGGTTTGACCACCATATTTTATTGTATTTGGTAGTTGTTGAAGTATTTTGTATTTGTTTACTCCATCATATGCTATATCTAGGGTTTTGTTATTATTTTATTGTAAAAGGAAGAGGAACTTAAAGCTATATAAGGCTTCAGCCTCTCCTTAATTTCTCATGGTTGAATTTTTGGAGTTTTCTCTCTTTTGGAACTTAATGGATATATCTTTCTAGGGGCAATTTAAAGTGAAGGGTTTATTCTCCTATCAATGTCCGGCTTATTGTTTCTATTTGTAAATCTTGTTAATGATTTGTAGAATTGCTAGCACTTGTTTGATTAGAGCCATATGATAAGGGTAAAATGACCTCATTTGAATGGTTTATGTGAGAAGTATTTCCTTTATTTTCCATTGATGCCTTATTCATGGATATTTTAATTTGATCCTCTTCCTAGATGTTAAATTTTCAGTATTAAATCACAATACTATAGGATCTTTGCTGAGAGAATAACATCTACAGTATATCAATGCATGACAATCATAATATGACAAGCATCACAAGCATCATAAGAATCAAAAGCATAGAGACAAGAGACACAGAGTTTCCGTGGGGAAAACCCTAAGGTGAAAAACCCCACAACTTCCTCAGAGATAGAGAGAGCAATGGCTCAACCAAAATACAACCAAATAATACAGAGATAGTCTCCTAGCAGATGATCCTCCTCCTCCTCACTAGTGCGCCACTTTCCAGAGAGAAAGATAGATACTTTTCCGAGTGAGTAAAATAGAGATCTCCTATCTCTATTTATACTCACCTTTTTGCCCAGTGACCTACTGGGGCCGACTTGTCTACTTTAGTACATCCACATTATATTATATATTAATTAGGGCCGACCCCATAAGGTGGTCTAATAACCCATCGGCAAGTACACACACTTGCGACACTTGTCAATCCACATGACGACACTTCCTTATAGAGGAATAACACATCTCTTATAAGGGTACAATAAATATACATATAATATACTGATGAAATACATTCCGAAGTTACATATACATCAACACTCCCTCTTAACAAGGAAGGTATTTCTCGACACAGATTTGCTAGACAAGTCTTCTTCTCTGGATCATCATCATCGATGCATCGTCATCGTCATCGTCACTGCTGCTGCTATCTCGTCCAATCTCTGTCTCTACTCGTCATAGGAAGTTCTACAGAGCCAGTCCTTTTTCATACTGGATGTAGGCCCACCACCTGCAGGTCTTCATCATCACTGGCCATACTGTGGAATCCTCAGGACTTTTACGTGCGTCACAAAACCTCGAAAGAGCATCCCAGGATATTACGGGTACACAACTCCAACCTGTAGGATCTCCCAGGGCGCTATTACATGTGACCCCACCACAAAACCTCGAAAGAGCATCTTAGGATGTTACGGGTACACAACTCCGACCTAAGATCTCCCAGGGCACAAATTACATGTGGTCCACCACAAAACCTAGCAAGAGCATCTCAGGATGTTACGGGTACACAACTCCGACCTGAGATCTCCTAGGGCACAAATTACATGTGGTCATGGCAAAACCTCGCAAGAGCATCTCAGGATGTTACGGGTACACAACTCCGACCTGAAATCTCCCAGGGCCCAAATTACATGCCATAGGACAAAACCTCGCAAGAGCATCTCAGGATGTTACGGGTACACAACTCCGACCTGAGATCTCCCAGGGCAACGAATTACATGTCCTCCCAGAGCAATGTCTCGAAAGAGCATCCCAGGCTGTTACGGGTACACAACTCCGACCTATAGGATCTCCCAGACATGCTCATCTGCACAACCTGATCCACGGCCACAGAGTATCAACCTGATACTCACCATACATCATCCTGATGTACTCATGATCGTCTTGATCATAATCACTGCAACGTCCTGCTGCAAGTCATCTGGAGCAACATCCTGAAGCTCGTCATCTATGATCATCCTGATCATCACTGCAACATCCTGTTGCATGTCATCTGGAGCAACATCCTGAAGCTCGTCATCTATGATCATCCTGATCATCACTGCAACATCCTGCTGCATGTCATCTACCTGATCATCAATGCATCTTCCTGATGCATACCAAGTATCATACATGATCCTCCTGATCATTAATGCATCTACCTGATGCATACCAAGTATCTACCTGATACATATCATCATACATGATCCTCCTGATCATCAATGCATCTACCTGATGCATACCAAGTATCTACCTGATACATATCATCATACATGATCCTCCTGATCATCAATGTATCCACCTGATACAAATACAAATATATGATACATATCACCATACATGATCCACCTGATCATACAATGTATCCACCTGATACATATACAGATACATGGTCCAAGCATCCAACATGATGCATAAACAATACATACACATGATCCAACTGATCATATCCTGCATCCAACATGATACATAAAATGATCCAACTGATCATATCCAGCATCCAACATGATGCGTACATACATACATAAAATGATCCAACTGATCATATCCAGCATCCAACATGATGTGTACATACATACATAAAATGATCCAACTGATCATATCAAGCAGAAACTAGAACATCATCCTGATGCTCATCATCCAGCGCTTACATCCACAGCCATGTGAAGGATCCTCCTTCCAACATGCTTGGAATGGCTTCAGCAAATGTGTCCATCACTTCTTCCTCGAAGTGTCCTCGATCTGAATAACACCAAGCCTCTCTCTGAAGTACTCGAACTTCACCCTGGCTAGTGGCTTCGTCAGCACATCTGCAATCTGCTCGTCCGTCGCAACATACAGGAGCTTCACAGCTCCTCTCTGCACCATATCCCTGATATAGTGATATTTGATCTCTATGTGTTTCGACCTGTCATGAAACACTGGGTTCTCGGACAGCTTCACACAACTCTGGTTATCACAGAAGATACCAGTATCCTCCAACGGGAGATCAAATAACTCAGACAGTAGCTTCCGTAGCCATACTGCCTCACAACTAGCTGAACAGGCTGCAACATACTTTGCCTCAGCTGTACTCAGTGCTACGCAGGACTGCTTCCTGCTAAACCAAGAGATCACACCTGATCCCATACTGAAGCAACACCCAGATGTGCTCTTCCTATCTGCAGCACTGCCATCCCAATCTGAATCAACATAACCCTGCAGGTTAAACTTTTGATTCTCCTCATACCTGAGCCCATAATACACTGTACCCTTCAGGTACCTCAGAACATGCTTTACAGCAACCAGGTGAACACTCCTCGGATCCGTCAGGAACTGGCTCAATGTGTTCACATCAAAGTAAATGTCTGGTCTCGTGTTCTTCAAGTACATCAAGGACCCAATCATCTGATGATACAAAGAGATATCAACCGGCTCAGATGAAGCATCACATAGAAGCTTCAGATTCGATGCCATAGGTGTGGCCATGGCCTTGCAATCCATCATCCCAAATCTCTTCAGGATATCTACTGTGTACTTCCCTTGACCAAGGAAGATCCCACCTGCATTCTGCCACATCTCCACGCCAAAAACAAATAGTGCATCATCCCCAAGTTCTTCATCTCGAACTCGGTAGTAAGCTTCCGCTGCGTGTCGGCAATCAATCTATCTTCACCATACCAAGTTCTGCACATATATGATTTCCTATCATGTGTCTCAGAATGAAGTGGCTGCTTCTTCTTCAACTACACCATTCAAGAAAGCTGTCTTGAATCCATCTGGTGTATCTTCTATTTCATCACTTTTATGTTTCTCTATGCTGCCATCTGCAACATGCTTGATCTGAAAGTTCTATTTGGAAGTCACAACAGACTTCCCTTTGGCTCTTGGGATCGCATCCCAGACATCATTCTTCATGATCGACGGATCATGGTATTTCATTTCTTCATCCCAGATCCTGGGAATTTCAATATCTTCAATAGATATCTTTGTTGCTGGAACAAATGTTGTAGTCCTTTTTGTAGGTGAAGATATACGGTCTTTCCTACAAAACAGATTAAATTGCATGATTAGAAACAACTCATAATTTTCAGAACAAATTCTTACACATGAAGAAATATGTCATACAGTCATGCAGTCATGCAATTATCTTAGCCAATGCTTCAATACAACATTTATCCATATCCCGTAACTTTCTAGATGCCTTCCAATCTCTACCAGAACATTGTTAAGAGTGTGCACAACTCCCAACATGTCAGCAAAGAGGTTTCATTCTAGATAAGTAGCAATGGAATGTTGTACAGTGCCATAGGCCACTTACCCAACACATGCATATTAGTAGTATACTGTTCATTAATTCAATCATTCTAATATGCACAATACATATCCTAAGTCTAGGAACATGAGCATATACATCATTGAACAATTTTATTTAAGCAAACAAATATGCAAGATAATTAAAATACTTATCTTTGTTTGTTTGTTGGGTGGACTCCCTCTGAGTCTTTTCTTCCTTGCAGGAGCTGCTGGAGTCCTTCTAAACCTTCTTGTTGTGGAATGTAGAGATATGGACAACTCCCTCTGAATATATGCACCCTTGCAGAAACCACTGGAGTGTGCTCCCTCTTGATCTTTGCTTCCTGGATTACCTGTTCTTGAACTCACATTCATCCTTGGTCCCTATGCATGCTTATTAGTATCATTCATTAAAACACAATAATCTCAAGTATGTATAGTCATGATCATTTCAAACAGAAATAATAATCATTAGCATTCAAGGTTTATATATAGGACTCTTATGGTTAGTCATATCATAAGAAACATAACATGTATAAACCTATAATTACTCAAACCTATGACTCTTCTGGTTAGTCATATTATTAATTAAGGTAAGATGCATATGCCCATGATTATTCAAACTTATGACTTTATGAACAATCATCATCAATCATGCCATGCATACTTATATGATAGATCCTATGATATAAGAAACACATACCTGGTCACCATATTTGCTAGTTATGTCTAGCAATGTGTTCTTGTTCTCTTCAATGACCTGCATGACTCATTAGTTAACTTTTGCAAAAACAAATTATACATACCTCTATGTGATCCATGACTATGGATGAATCTTTGTATTTATGTCACCATGGCATGTTCAGGTTGTCCCTTCAAATTGTACAAACCTCCCTCTTGCTTTCCAATCACTACTGCATCATCTATGGTCTTTCCCTTTGGCCACATTAGGACTTGGCCATCCACAAATGCAACCCTCATACCTTTTGCATCTAATGCAGAAATGGAGAGTAAGTTCTTCTTGAGCCCAGGTACATAAAGTACTTCTTTCATCTTCAATGATTTTCCAGAATCTAGATTGTAGGAGGCTTCACCACTTCCTTTGATTGGGTATTGATAATCATCCCCAAGTTTCACTTTATGGGGTGATTCATGTTCAGAAAGATTCACAAAAGATTCCTTGAACCCAGTCATGTGTTTGGAGGCCCCACTATCAATTAACCAATCATTACATCCATGGGAGATGGTACCTGTAAGAGCAGAGATCAGAACATACTCTTCTTCACTTGATGAGTCATCATCACTATCACTTTCTGCCCTAGCCTTCTTCTTTGGAGGTTCATCATCTTCGGCAGCATGAGCATGAAACCTTCTTTTGCTGCCCTTCTTTTTCTCACTGGAGTTGTTCTTATTATCCCTTTTGTTCTTGGGACAATCTGAAGCAAAGTGACCCTTCTCATTGCATGTGAAGCATCTTAGGTCCTTCTTATTCTTTTGATGAAATCTTTTGGGGTGAGGGTGATCCTTCTTGGTTTTGCTTCTTTTGGTGTGAGCTGCAAGAGCTTGATCTTCACCTCCCATCTTTTCCTCACGAGCTATAAGTCTAGCTTCTTCTTGAGAACATTCTTCCCGAAGTCTACTGAAGGAGATCAACTTCTTCCTTGCACAAATTCCTTGAATAAAGGAATCCCATGACCTGGGTAGGCCATTTAGAGTGGTCATCACCACTTCACCATTCTCCACTATTTCATCTACTGCTTCTAATTGTTCCTTGATCTGAGAGACCCTTGAAAAGTAGGATTGAATGGTTTCCCCATTCTGAAACTTTACTGCTTTCAATTGGTTCCGCAGGGTCATCTTCCGATTTATGTTCTTTCCTTCAAATAGCTTGGTCAAAGATTCAAACATCTCTTTGGGTGTCTTGAGAGAAGACACATGGGGTATGAGATGGTCTTTGATAGAATCAGCAATGATTCTCTTTGCCTTGACCAAGTTCTTCTTGTGCAATACCTTGGCCTCTTCATCCTCTGGGATAAGGATGTCTTCTTTCACATATGAGTCCAACTCATTCTCTTCCAGGATTAGCCCAATCCTATACTTCCAGGCTCGGAAGTTATCAGCCCCTTCAAGCTTATCCTCAAGCTTGGTGTGAAGAGACATCTTTAAGAGTACTTCAAATGGAAATAGAAAAGATTTAGAACTTACCTCTTGAAGTGTTGAAAACTGGATCTGGTCCCGGATTAGGGTTTGTCAGAGAAACCCTAAAAATTCAAAATGTGAATTTCAAAATTCCGAAAGGATAGAAAGATGCGCCTTGGAGAGCTGATCAGCCTAGTACATTTAGAATTTGAGATCAGCAAAGTCTTGTCCTTCAAAATTGCCTTTTTGTCCTCCCGGGTTCACTGGGGAGAGCCCTGAATTAGGGTTTGAGTTTCCCGGAGATCTACCCAGCCAAAAATCTCGATCCAAAGCTCAAACCTTCGATTTTTGCAAGGAGCTTCCAGCTGTACCTTCAGTTTCCAGAAATTCCTATTTTTGTGGAAACCCTAATTTTTAGGGCCAAAACTGAAAATGCTCGGAACTGAAATCTGATTGGACAGAAAGATGCGCCTTGATGAGTAGATCCAATCTACTATACTGAATTTCAAAAATCTGTGGAGAGAAACCCAATAAACAAGGAATACAAGCTTCCGTCACTGCAAAATGTCTTCTTCTCAGTTAGGCTCTGATACCATGTTAAATTTTCAGTATTAAATCACAATACTATAGGATCTTTGCTGAGAGAATAACATCTACAGTATATCAATGCATGACAATCATAATATGACAAGCATCACAAGCATCATAAGAATCAAAAGCATAGAGACAAGAGACACAGAGTTTCCGTGGGGAAGACCCTAAGGTGAAAAACCCCACAACTTCCTCAGAGATAGAGAGAGCAATGGCTCAACCAAAATACAACCAAATAATACAGAGATAGTCTCCTAGCAGATGATCCTCCTCCTCCTCACTAGTGCGCCACTTTCCAGAGAGAAAGATAGATACTTTTCCGAGTGAGTAAAATAGAGATCTCCTATCTCTATTTATACTCACCTTTTTGCCCAGTGACCTACTGGGGCCGACTTGTCTACTTTAGTACATCCACATTATATTATATATTAATTAGGGCCGACCCCATAAGGTGGTCTAATAACCCATCGGCAAGTACACACACTTGCGACACTTGTCAATCCACATGACGACACTTCCTTATAGAGGAATAACACATCTCTTATAAGGGTACAATAAATATACATATAATATACTGATGAAATACATTCCGAAGTTACATATACATCAACACTAGAGTCATTGCTCTAATATTTATTTGCATAAGTAACACCTTAATTAACAATGTTTTTAGGTGGCCTTGTTTTGGGATCCCCTAGTCTATTTCTACATTTATTTTTCAGCATGTTGGGGTTTCTTGTGGCATGTGTATGCAACCCTTGTTGTCCTAACCATTCATTAATTTTTCCTCTTGGACTAGCCACTTGAATCCATTTTCCCTTATTGAATTGGCACTAATATCTTGGTCCTTCCATCACTCTTTTATTTTCTTATATGATAAAAGACAAAATGTTTTTGTAAGTTATATATTCACATCACCTTGTCCTTTGTTGTCATAGCCTTATCAATCCTATCTTAGGGAAGCCCCCCTTGTGTTGGAGAAGAGCCAACCTAAAGTGTAGAGGAGTTATTGAGGTAGCATCGGGTAACCCCTTTAAGTTGTCTTTGGGATAACATCATTTTCTTGAGATTTAATCACACATGTTAGTTCTGGAGGTAATATGACCTATATTTCCCATTGATTACCACTTCCATTTGATTAATTGTCTTCATAAGGTATCTTCTAAATTTGTGCAATTAGACATATTTCTTAAATACTATCTTAAATCCTTTTCCTTAGCCAAGTTCATTCTTCTCTCCTACCATTTTCATGATGACAAACCAATTTTGCCTTAGCATTAGTAATGTCCTTAAGTTTTAAATGGTCTTACAAACTTGAACACTATGCAATAAAATTTCCTATAACAACCTTGATACCCTTTATTTTTCAACAACTAACTAATTAATCTGTGTAGCCATGAAAGAAAACATCCATTCTTCCCATGAGATTTTATTGGAACGCCTTTTATATGTTTTGGATAGTGTGAATCATGAATTCCCTTGAAAGAATCCACTAAGTTGTGTTTCTTAGATGATCCTTGAAAGTTATGTTACTAACACCACCATTGTTGTGAGAAGGATGTACCCACCTCAATACAAATGTAGTGATGGTACATAGTGTAAACAATACAATCATAAAAGAAACATATAAAAAACTAGTGCATGCAACACAATCACAATATAAACATATAAAAAGTGGATTTGTCATATTTATAGCTAGGTTACATACAAAATTTCATGGTACACATGTACCATATCTAGGGATTCATATTAAACACATGGTCTCAACTTTCATGTGATCAATATTGGTTTGGATTTTTAGTTAAACCAAGAACAATGACTAATTGTAAATACTTGGGAAATCTACAATCCTTGTAATAACTTATATTATGGATCGGATTATAAGGCATGACATCATATATTAAATCCCATTCTACATTTTCTACATGTGGTTACTTATACTAAATATGGTAGTGCTTGAAGCAGACCTCAAACATTACTTGCTTGGTCCATATTTTCTATGTCAACCTTGAACATTATTTGGATCAAATTTTGCATTGACACATTGTGCTATAGTACCTCAACATAGCCTTGGACTATGATATCTTTGTTAGTGATAATAATTATGGGGGAGCATCTTTTTTTTTTTTTTTTTTGGCGTAAGTAGTTATTAATGCATACTCACATTAATGAGTATTGTTTTGCTTTTTCACATTAATGGTCGTTGTTTTGTATGCATTATTTCCCCCCTCACTTGTGAAATCCTTTTAACTTCACCTTTATTTAGTCTTTAGTAACTTCACTCGTAAGCGTCAATCATTGAAGATCGTGACTCCTCTTCTTGGATTCCTCTTATATGTAAAATTAACTATAAAAATGGCTCCATGCAAGAGAGTAGATGATTTTGTGAAGTGCGCTATTGCAAGTAGTCTAGAGTGACCCTTCATACCAATACCAACATCCATACTACATTGGATTTGCTTTGAGTTGGTGTCCATACCTTAGGAAAGTTTCAATGTTTGTGTGTTGAGGATTTTGAGCATCCTGATGTTACTTATAAATATTGTTGTTTTTGTTTTGTTAATGCTATAGAATTTGCTATCAATTACATTACTAGAAATTTTGTTGTAATTTATATTGTTAGCGTTGACTCTATGTTGCTAGTTTTTTACGATATCACTAGTGTTTTTTGTGTTTGTTGTTTTTTTATTGTTAGCACCTTTTGTTTACTTGAATGCTTTCGGCCAACGACATTAATCTTATCAATGGACTTGTTGAGACAATTCTTGGAAGCATTGAGTTTCTTTAACACATGCATTGGAGAATATTGAACCTCAAGAAAAGATAATTGATGAGACGAAAAGCTTCTACTTTGAGGTTGAACTAGTACTTGGATTTGAATTTATATAGGTGCTAGACTATTAATCCCTATACAAGCACAAAGTCCTAGATGACCTCTTTATGAGTTGTCATCCTTTTCTCTTGATGAGGTGTTATTTTTATTCACCGATGTAATGTACACAACCCACTATTAGGTACACTAACTCAATCCCAATTAGCCAATTTCAACAATTATGAAACTAGGTAAAATTTCTAGCCATGGAGGCTAAAAATTGCCTTGTTCCAATCAATCCCAAACACACTTAGAGCCTTTTGAAACTATTAGTAGAGACTTATATGGACTTAATCGGGTCTGTAGCAAGATGATATGACCACTATTAACTTCATGCACCTTTGTAAGGAATTTTAATACTCATGGCTAGAAGATTAAGCATCAATAGGGAATTGTCTCAGAAACTCAAACCCACTGAACTAGTCTGGATTCCAAACACTATCAAACCCTCTCAAAATAGCCATGAGACTTGGTTTCGACCCAAAAACATATGAACAAAACAATACAATTGGTATCAATGTCAATACTTCAATAGTGCACTTTCGGGAGTACATCACGCTTGGGTAGACTCCTTGGGCTAAACCCAAGGCTTAAAGACAATTGCCCAAGGAATTTTGTGGAAAATCCACTGCTTCTGGTGTAGTATGGAAGTAATATACCTTAGGTAAACCTACTTACTATTCCCAACCTGATATAGAATCAATCTGACTAGGAAACCACGATCTAGCAGTAGAAAATTTAACTAGGTGCAAAAGACTAGACTTGGACTAGTGGAGGTGAGGATTTACAGATGGATTCGAATGGCCTAGGGAGCTTCCTAATTTTTGTTCCGGAGACATGGTTGGGATGTAACACATATTATTTGAATAATAGAACCTTTAGATCAGAATTTAGTAATACATTAGTTCATAAAATTCATTCAAACAGGAAACTAGGCAATTTTTCCACTTTAGGGTGAAAGCATTGAAACAATAAAATCCAAACAACAACAAGGGTTCATGAATTCATCCACAGAACTGATATATAAGATAAAATACATGTACACGAGTAGAATCGAGCTTATATCAGATGTTTATAGCAGCAATTGAAAGTATACTGGAACCAAACTTACAAGAGTCCTCAACCCTTGATAATTTACAATAGAGAAGCAAGAATATTGAATATGAGAGGGAAATAAATGATCATATTTCAACTTCATGAAGGCACAAGAGTAGCTTCTACAACTCACTAGGGTGCAATTACTCAGATTGTCCTCCTCTTTTGACCAAATCACATCACAACCACAAACACTAATGCATCTATCTCTTCACAATATTTGGAGACTCAAATCCTTCAAGATATGGGATGGATAAGATCTACAAATGATACTATGATGGGTGCACTAACATTGTGAAGATGGATGGAACAAGGTTTTCCAAAGTTGGCTAAGGGTGCATCTCCCAAGCCTCTAAGATGTAGAGATCTCAAGACAATTATCAAAAGTGACAAAAGATGTGAGAGGTTTTCCCTAGTGCTACTCTTAGTGCATCTGCATATGTATTAACATTTTGTCGATGGACATGTATTTTGATTTTATTGATTAAACCAACAATAAACCATTTGATTAATAGTTTTTCTTTGATTTCAGAGTCTAATTTGCTCAGGAGGTCTTTAAACCTCTTGTCGTACTCCTTGACAGTTTTGGTCGGCTTTTGGACTGTCATCTTCAGTCGTTCTGCTGCCAGGTATGTCGCATCTTCAATCATAAAAAAGGATAAAAAGATTTGTTTGATTTGTGCTTTTGTTGCATTTGGCGATTTTGCTATGTACCCCATGTACCATGTCAGTGCTCTTTTTCTTAACGAACCAACAAATTGAGCAATCTGTCTTTCTTCATTGGTAATTTGATTGGTTGTCCATATTGCTTTGCACACAAACCAATGTCTTCTTGGGTCTTCATCTCCTTCGTAAAATGGAAGGTGTGCTGTTGTGTGTGCCATGTCTGCTAGTGTATTATTCTAATAATTTGATGGAGGTGTGGGTGGGTTATTTCCACAATCAACACTTGGTTCTTCGTTAATTTGGATTAGCTGTCTTTCTGGACTTGGTTCTCTGTCTTCAAAATCAGTAACTATATCTTCATCGATATCGCTAGATTTGCCTTCTTCGAGCACTTCTGTCGAGATCTAGTTAAAATTTTGCTCGAACAGGATTTCACTAAATCTCGGGCTTTCCGACGTGATTGTCGAGTCGCTCAAACTTGGTATTGGTAGGGGGGGCGCTTCCTCATGCTCTGAGTACACTAGATGAAAAATTCTATTTGAAAATTTGGGTTGAAAAGATACCCAATTTCCTTCCTCTAGTCGATGAATCAATAGTCTATTAATATCATCGCCTTCTATGCTTCGATGACTCCAAATCCCCGACTGAACAACATGGAGACCTAGATTTTCTTCGAAAAATTCTTCCACCCGAATGCTTTGTGTTAAACGAAATGTAGATGGAGGTGCTATCGTTTCAGGTATTTGAACTTGGAGAGCTCTACCATGCTCTATCCACAAGTCTTCATCCATCGGTGACAATTCCTCCTCGACACCTCAATCATCGTGGGCTCGGCTTGATTCTGGCAGATTTTCTTCTGCATCTGTCGCGAAATTTGATCCTCGCGTCCTCCGGAGTGCAATTGCCTTCTCCCGCAGCTCTTCACGTCGCTACCTCCTCTTTTCTCTTTCGATTTTCTCAATATCTGGGGTGCTTTTGTGACTCAAGAGTCTGTCTTTATCGGATTTTCTTCCACTGTTGGTCATGTCGTTTGTCATATGTTGAGTTTCATCAAACTAGGTACATCAGAGCATGCTTCATCACCCCACCAATGCCTGCCCGAAGGTTTCTAGACTATTGGGGAAGTGCAACCCGTCATTTGTTCAAGAAAAATTCCCATTCATGTTCCTTTACAAATTTTTCCCACTTACGTTCTTTCTCCTCCCAATTAGAGTTTGGAAGGGGCAGAAGTAGCAACGGTCTTGTTTCAACAATATGTGTGACACCTTTGTCAATCAAAAATTTAAACAATAATTTCGGCAGAGAACACAGAAATTGATCAGCTAATTCAATGAAGAACTTTCTTCTTATTTTGTCCACCGAGACTCGATTTTCGATCGCCTGTTCTTCACAGAAATCTTCTGCAATATTTTCGCACCACTCCGACAGATTTGTACGTCCTCCATTGATCAGCTTCGATAACAGCTTCCGCTCTGCTTCATCAACTGGTTTGTTCATCCAGAAGTTTCTTCAATGCGGTCGGTATGGACTCTACAAATCGCTCGTGGGTCTCGGAGAAGAATCGATCTCTTGCTTGGCTAATCATCAGCTTGTTACGTCGCGCATAGTTCTGTAGGTAGTTCATGATTTTATTCTCCCACCATTCTCTAATCTCCTGTTCTGAAATCATAGGTCATGCTGCTAGTAATTTTTCATGTATCAACTGGAAACGGAAACAAATGTTGTAATCCCAAGGTTCATATGGTTATCATGGATACACTACATAATATAAGCAAGCATATACAAAGATACAGATACAAGAGACGAGATAAAGAGAGAGACAAGCCTTTATATTAACCAACAATAGCAGAATACAATCATAGAACCAATCTTCCCTATTACATCGGCTCACTAGCCTATATATATATATATATGCAAATATAGTTACATAACCGTCTGTCGGTTTATCCAACCAATCCGACCTATACTAGTCGACGCGACCTGTCGACATGTGCTGCAGAGTGGTCGGGCGGAGGGCCTAGTCGACAGGCCGACCTTGGCCCCTCCAACAGGGTGCACCACCTTATTTTATAGGATGAATTGAATTCCATATACAACGAATGTGGCTATCCACCTCAAACAAGGAACCCTCATTGAATAATTGTGTTCCTGTAGCTTTTGCCTTCTTTTTCCTTGCTTTGCTGCCTTTCTGCTTTGGTCCGCTTTTCTGCTTTTGGCAACATCTCACTTTTCCTATATTTTCTCTGCTTTTCTGCTTTTCCAGTGATTTTCCAGTGATTTTCCTACTTTTTTTCTTTCTTATGCTTTTATGAACTTTCCTGCTTTTATTCTACTTTATACTTTTCTGAGTTTTCTTACTTTTATACTGCCTTCCATCTTTTTAGTGGCTTTATTGATTTCCTTTGCTTTTCTCCTAGTTGCCATTGTGGATGACAACTCATTGTGTCCACAAGATCTCTTATGCGCCCTCTTGGGCCACACAATCATATCCACTCATTATAAAATTAAATAATAATAAAATATTTACATTTAATACATTGCACACTATCCTAAGTTTCAAAATTAATTAAACTTGACAATTAATGCATTCAAAATTAACCCCTTCACTTATTCATTTTTTGCCAGAACCTATAAGGGGTTGAAAAGGTAGTAGGATGACCATGGATCCCTTAGGGAGTGGACATTACAGTCCTCCCTGCACAAAATTTCTTGTCCTCAATAAAAGACATCAAGTCCCTAGAAAACATGAAACCAATCAATGACTTCTCACCATCGGGATTTTGCTGTTGAACTGACATAGCATTGGAATTCAATTGGTCCATCTCCCCATGGAGTGAATCCACTATCTCTACAACTGAAAATTTATGTTCCTCCCAATTGAAACAACAGAGAAGAATTCCAAGATGTCAAGTGAATCTGATGAATGCAATGTGACTATGAAAACCACCATTGCACCCCAACAACATCAATGACATCCAAGAGAATCCATCATTCCAAGGAATACCTGGATCCCACTACCTCAACTGTACCCTCCAAAACATCAATGGTGACTGAAACCAACCATCAATGCCTGGATCCCATGGTACCTAATGTATACCATCTATCATCACTGCTGCTTTTGACAACCTGTCACTCCATGGTATGACATGATCCATCCACAACCATGTTGGAAGTTGATCACTCCCAAGGATGATCATTATCTCAGTGAGCCTCTCTAATAAGACATGAAACTCCTCATGTGTAAACAACACTCTAATCCCATGGATCACACCATCATCACTTGTTCCACTCAAAGTACTCTAGTGGAACTCCCCTGCACTGCTATTCATGAAACAAATATCAAGTGGCACAAGTAGATGCCACTGTTGCTTACCATACTGAAGGAGGACCAAGGGTGTGTACAAGTGATCAAAATCAAGTTGAGAAGCAGACACATGTGTCTCTTGCTTCTCATGAATCACCAATAGCAATGGTCCCTCCATCAATTCAACATTTCCTTTCACATCCTTAGGTGCTAGGAGTGAAAGAGAGTAGTCCAACTACAACTCTCTACCAAGTTCATCCACTAAAACAATAGATGCATGGTATCCTTTGTTGGATAGTACAACAAGAATATACTGTTGTGCCTCATCCCAAGATATGGATTTCCTCCATAGAGTTAATCTGAGTCCTTCCTTGCGTAGGGAAAATGCCTCAACAAGTTGCATGCCAATCTCCTCATGGAAGCTTGCTTGCACAACTATCTTCCACAACACATGAGCATAACTCTTTATGCAATTCATATCCCTATGTTCCATGTACTCTTCCACCCAATCCACATGTGGATGAATGGCATCAAATGGAAGCCAAATGTGCATGGGATGTTGCTCATCTAACTGGCCACTATGAGAGATGTCAATGGACCCATAAGATGTGCTCTCACCTCCTGGAGTCATCAACTTTGTAATGCACCTATCCATAGATGGACAGATCTCTTTGCTACTTAATCCCAAGGAGATAATATTAGGATTTATATTGTTGGGTCCAGGTGGAATAAAATCAAGTACATCCACCGATGAACCTTCCTCACACAAATAAAGTTCGTAACCCTCTCGGTGTGAAACAAGTGCTCTGCCATCATCTTGAAGGTCAATGCTTCCTTTAAGAACTTGTAAATCTGAAAAATCCTCATGCTCACCTCGCACATGAGGCTGCTCCAATATGTCATGTGTGCAATCAGCCACACACATATGATCATATGTAGTTTTGGGAAAGGACGATGACTCTCCCAATTCCATTTAGAGTTGCTCTACTTCTGCTATGTTGTCTTTTGCAACTTTGAGAGAAATATCTCTATCCATAAACAACTGCAAGTAATCTACTTTCATCATCTCTAGCTCCCTTTTAATGATGCTTAGTTTGGAAGTAGAAACTCTTTCTACCATTCCTTCTTGTCCCCCATTGATGATATTTTCAATGCGTTTTTGTGCACCGTCATTTCGGGACAAGGGTTGCAGCAGATTTTCTTCTGTGACTAAGAGTTGGCTCTCTAAGTCACTCAATGGATCCTTAAGATCACTAAGTGGGCTATCACAAGTGTGCTCATGCAACTCCTGAGAGTCATGCAAACTCTCCTATGACAATTCAGCGTTCTCAAAAATTTGATTCTCAACACTGGAAGGCTCTTCCATGCTAATCTTCTCACCAAAAGTGGTTTCCATCTTAGAATGACACAAGGGGATGCAAAAATCAGAATAGTAGCAATACCTTTGTGACACTTTTGTCTCTTCATTTGATGGAGTTGTAATGGCATGTTCCTCCACCAAACTTCCAATTTTACTCTCCACTAATGTGGGGACGCCTATTGCTCCATGATGAATTTCTAAGGGTGCTTGGAGGGCTGCACTGTCCTCTTCCTCCAAATCTGCTCCACAAGTGGTTTCCTTTCCACCAATCCTATCTTCCATCTCCCTTGTAGTGATCTCAAGCTCACCAAAAAAGAAGTTTGGCTATCCATGAGTGGATTTACTCTCCATACTGTGAACAACATCTTGAATTGTGGCTTGGCCTCCCATCTTGCCATGTTCCTCATTCTCCTTTGATGGCTGATTGGTCATTGCTTCCTCTTATTTGATTGGAGTAGTGGAACAAATTGACAATTTGCTTCTCTCCTCATGGTTCTCTATTTCTTCTTCATTACCATCCTCTCCCAGGAAGCTTGAGACTTCTCCATCTTGAGTGGTGCTCAGATCACAAGTTTTGGAGACTTTGCTTGAAGAAAAAACCAAACAATCTCATAACACTTGAATATGCAGATGGCTTTGATGCCACTTCACCTTTGGCTCCTTCTTCTTCTTCTTTACCCCGAGAGGTGGAACAACTTGGTTCCTCTATGGATGGTTTGATGCTCTCAAAAGAATCCTCATCAACATTCTAAGGCAAAAATCCATACATGCAAATATAATAATCTTTGAAGGATATAGCTGCGCATATCTTCTCACTCAAAGCTAGATACTCTTGATAATGGTGAGGCATGTTTTTATTTGCTTCCATCCTCCTTGCTAATATATATTAGAGGCTAACCATTGGTGGATCAAGCCTTCTGTCATTTCTATATATTGGTTCACAGAAAAATTCATTGTCTTCCCGTGACATATGAAAACCTCAATCTATGTAGATTACCCCTTCTTCTTCATACTGTTCAAAGTCTTCTTCAACCATTAATATGAGCCTCATAGTTGCAACTTGAATATATGATCTCCAATATTTATTCAACTGAGAGTTTATGGATCTTGGTCTTGCTTCTCACAGGCACAGAGGACCATGCTCTGATACCACTGTAATGTACCCAACCCCCTATTAGCTACACTAACTCAATCCCAATGAGCCAATTTCAACAATTATGAAACTATTAGGTACACTAACTCAATCCCAATGAGCCAATTTCAACAATTATGAAACTATGTACAATTTCTATCCGTAGAGGCTAAAACTTGCCTTGTTCCAATCAATCCCAAACACCCTGAGAGCCTTTCAAAACGGATAGTAGAGACTTATATGGACTTAATAAGTCCTATATAAATCTTATCTAACCACTATTAACTTCAAGAGCCTTCATAAGGAAGTGTAATACTCACTGTTGGAAGATTAAGCATCAATAAGAATTTGTCTCAGAAACTCAAACCCACTGAACTAGTTTGGATTCCAAACACTATCAAACCCTCTCGAAACAAATAGGAAGACTTGGTTTCTACCCAGACACATATGAATTAAACAATACAGGTGGAATCTAGGTAAATACTTCGATAGTGCACTTCCGGGAGTGCATCACGCCCAGGTAGACTCCTTGGGCTAAACCGAAGGCTTTAAGGCAATTTCCCTGGGACTTCTGTGGAAACTCCACTACTTATGGTGTATTTTGGAAGTAATATAACCTTATTTAAACCTACTAAATATTCAAAACCATATATATAGTCAATATTACTAGGAAACCAAGATCTAGCAGTATAAAATTTAACTAGGTGCAAAAGACTAGATTTGGACTAGTGGAGGTGAGGATTTACAAATGATTTCGAATGGCTTGGGGAGATTCCTAATTTCCATTCCAGAGACATGGATGGGATGTAACACATATGATTTGACTGATAGAATCTTCATATCAGAATTTAGTAAGATATTAGTTCATAAATATCACACAAACAAGAAACTAGGCAATTTTGCCACATTAGGGTGCAAGCATTGAAACAGTAAAATCCAAACAACAGCAAGGGTTCACAAATTCATCCAAAAAACTGATATATGAGATAAAATACATGTACATGAGTAGAAGAAATATTATATCAAAGATTTATAGCAGCAATTGATAGTATACTGGAACCAAACTTACAGAGAGTCCTCAACCCTTGAGATTTTACAATAGAGAAGCAAGAATATTGAATATGAGAAGGAAAGAAAGGTTTGTCACCAATGGATTAGAGCCATGGGAAGGAAATGATCATATTTCATCTTAAAGAAGGAACATGAGCAAATGATACAACTCACTAGGGTGAAATTACTCATATTGTCCTCCTCTTCTGACCAAATCACATCACAACCACAAACACTGATGCATCTATCTCTTCACAATCTCTAGAGAGTCGTATCATTCAAGCTATGGGATGGATAAGATATGAAAATGATACTCTGATGGCTACAGTAAAATTGTGAATATGGATGGAATGAGGTTTGCAATGGGGAAGATCACCCAAAGCTGGCTAGGGGCGCATCTCCCAAGTCTCTAAGATGCAGAGCTCTCAAGATAATTATCAAAAGTGGCAAAAGATGTGAGAGGGGGAGCACCACCTTATTTTATAGGATGAATTGATTTCCATATGAAATTAATGTGGTCATATACTTCAAACAAGGCACCCTCATTGACTAATTTTGTTCCTATAGCTTTTTCCTTCTTTTTCCTTGCTTTGCTGCCTTTCCGCTTTGGTCTGCTTTTCTGCTTTTGGAAACATCTTGCTTTTCCTAGATTTTTTTTGCTTTCTTTCTTTTCCAGTGATTTTCCTGCTTTTCTACTTTCTTATGCTTTTATGAACTTTCTTTCTTTTCTTTTGCTTTCTCCTTTTCTGAGTTTTCCTGCTTTTATGTTGCCTTCCATCTTTTAGTGGCTTTATTGATTTCCTCTGCTTTTCTTCTAGTTTTCAATGTCCATTGTGGATGACAACTCATTGGGTCCACAATCTCTCTTATGCGCCATCCCAGGACACCTAATTATATCCTCTCATTATAAAATTAAATAATAATACATATTAACGTTTAATATATTACACACTATCCTAAGTTTCAAAATTAATTAAACTTGACAATTAATGCATTCAAAATTAACCCCTTCACTTATTAATTTTTTGCCAGAATCTATAGGGGTTTAAAAGGTAGTAGGATGACCATGGAGCCCTCAAGGAGGGGACATTATAACCGATGTGTTGTCAATGTCATCTAGATCTAGAGTTGGTTACATCTATGTGCTATAATGATTGATATCATTGGAATGAATATATTTTTGAGAGTGGCTTAAGCCCCTTCCACCAACTCTTGTGTTTCATTTTACTTGTTCTATTTTTTAACATGGTATAAATATCCTTTAGTGTTGAGGGCCTAGTAGTTCCATGGTAGTGATCCATGGAAGGTGAAGTGTAATGATACAAAGAGATCTCTCATTGGTTCATAATGAGAAAATTAGTCCAAAGCAAAATAATTCCACAAGCATGCAAAGAAGCCATGTTGTCTACAAGGTCATAGTTATTTTGATTTCTTGTTTATTTAATTGGCCATTGCTTTTTGATATTAGGAAAAATATTTCTCTACATGTTGCATTAAAGATCTCACAATGAAAGAGAGAATTAAATGGAAAATTACTTAGATCTATGTCAAAGTTGTAGATCTTCCTCATGTGTAGAAGGAAACAAAATAATCAATTCAAATATGAGCAACAATGGATATTGTGATGATGTTGTAATGAGAATGATGGACATATGAGTTTTATGGGTCTATTGAAGAATAGCTATAGTGAAGAAGAGAGAACTAGCACTAGAATGTACAAAATTTGAGGAGAAGACATTAATGAAGAGGCAATACGTTGTTTTCTGGAGTCACTACTAGTAAACTCAATATTTATATCTCATTATTTATTTATTTTTAGTGATTTTTTAGATCGAGAAGAGCATCATATGATATTTTTTAATTTTCAAGATTCTTCATAGATTTTGAGTATTGTATGTAAAAATAAAAAAATTGGGATATGCAATGACTAAACCAAATTAAGCATACAAGTATAGCATTTGAAATATATTTTAGAGATCTATCAAATCCCTCTAAAGATTGATAGACAAAAACAACTTTAAAGGATAAAATAGATTATTGTAACAATTCCGCCAATCTACCCAAAATGGAAGAACTGACACTACAAGTGGAAAACACGCTTTTCCCACTATATATATATATATATATATATATATATATATATATATATATATATAATCTTTTATGAAGTAACACTTGTAGATAATATTCTCCAATGATTATTCAAATAAGTATTACACAATCTTTTAATTCACAGTTTGATTACTTAAAGTTTCAGAATTAAGAGTGTTTTTGCTACATTAGAGGTTGAGGGTTTTTTCCATGTTTTGCATATTGTGAAAAACACACTCAATGTATTTAACACTACCATATGGATAATCTTACTCAAAATTGAAATGGGTCTTTCTTGTTTTTTTCATTCATGCCAAAATTTGTGCTAGAATCAGTAATGTTCAAAGAAATGACCAGTTATGAGAGATATAGCTTGAAGATTTATTATTTGTTTTTTAATTCATTATTTTATCCCATTACCATCACATTGTAATAAATTTTGCTCAAAAACCTTGTCAAATGATTGGAAATGTATAGTTGAGGGCTTATAGGTTTGTATTTGATGAGAGATTACTTTGTAAAAGAGTTCACATTCACCGTTGACCTTTTAAATAATTGAACTCTAGTGGATATTTACATTGGATGTAGTATGTTATTTTGCATCTATTGATTTTTTCTCAAAATATGAAGTGGCCATGAAAACTACAACAGAACTTGGGATTTGAAGGCCATTGAAGGCTTCTAACTGTATTTGGGCATTTTCATCACAAGAAGGATACAAAAATAAATAAAATTGCTTCTTATCTTAGACCTATCCCGCAATCATAGTAAGAGAATCTAAGGTACACTTTTTCTTTGTGTGTGATGGAATATTTTTTGGATGCTTGACTGTGTGTGATGAAGGATTTTTTGGATGCTTGATTGTGTATGTAGTTTTGACACTTAATATTTACATTTGCAATTTTTTAAAAACTACTAATAGTGATTATAACTACAACTTGAGATTAAGACACTGATACACAAAAAAATTATCTATTCTCATGTAAAGAAGACAAATAGTTGTTTGTTCCTCTACTCTTCGTGGAGCACCATTCAAGATTTAATTGATTCATGGAAAATCAACAATTTTTTGAACCATTGAATTGAACAAGTTTGAGCCATTGAATTGTATAGAGGGTGGAGTTGTAAATCCTTGTGAAAATTGTCAAAAAAAGACAATGCTTAAAATTTGAATAAGGAGGTCATTTTCATCCATGTCTAATTATTATTTAAAAAATAAAACATCAACACTTTGGAGTGCATGATAGGTAGTAGCTGACATCCTAAAGTTCTTTTATGACGTGCAAGCAAGCATGGCACAATTGTAAAGTGGATAAATGAAGAAAGTGCTTTCAAAACACCAAACAAGAAATTAAAGAATTACAAGACACCTCACTTGATTTGGATAATTGGATTGTTGAGTTCATGTAGAAATATCCATAGTTAATCAAGTGTTGAGGATGACACTTGTTTGAATGGGAGGGGCATGTTAAGCACTATATATTGTAACATTACATTTATATTATTAAATTATTATTGTATTTATTGGTCGGATATTACTTTAATTGTAATTGTATGATCGACTAGGACCTTAATTGTAATTGTACCCTTGAGTCTCCTATATATATATACCAATGAGACCTAGTTTTAAAATAATCTCATCTTGTCTTTGTGAATTTGATACATTGTATAAAGAAATTCCCCCCTCAAAGAGACTTCTTATTCATCTCTTTATTTCATTCTCGAGTCAATGGGTTACTCTTTCTTTCTATTTTTATGCTATTTTGGGAATTTGGTGCATAAAATTTTCACAAACAAATTGATTTAAACGATAAACTAATCGAATCACTTAAATTAAAATTAATTGAAACTGATAAAAAATGCTAACAATGCAAATTGAAATATGGCTGATGCAACTTGTGACACAAATGACCTTATGCAAATGGTTGATTGCTAGGCTTCTGACACAAATGGCCTAATGCAATTGGGTGATACACATATAACAAATGATATTATTAATGATTCCTTAACTAGTCATGGGAATGAAACATTAATAAATAACGAATTAATGACGACAACTCTTATTGAAGATGAATCACAAGCAAAATATGTCAAAGCATAAGGTTGTACCAAAAATAGTATAATTGAATATGAGCTTGTATTTTCTTTTGAAGTTACAAAAGAAAGTAATCATGAATTTATGAAAGAACATCAAGTACAAAATTATCTTTCCAAAATTATTGGTATACTTGAGAATAATTGAAATTCAATAGAAATCATTATGGCTTAGGATATGAAAAATAAAACAACTTTCATATTCCTAATTACTCCAAACTAGTTTAGTTTGTGAGTGCCAAAAAATTTGTTGAAAATTTGAAGGGCGAGATTCAAATGTCAAACAAGTTGAAAGAAGAAGAAGGATAAAAATCATCAATTAATTATGGTTATATTAATCCTTGGTGATTGGAATCAACATGTCAAGATTTTGCATAAGTCATACTATCATGTTTAGACATAGGTAAATATATATTTGCATAAACAAATTACAAAATAAGATGGATTTCAATTAGTTGTTACAGATGATACTTTTGGGCATGAGTGGGGCCTAATTCCACATGTCTTCTAAAAATTGAAAATTAAGTCCATGACTTCAAAAAGGTATTGCCTTGCACCTTAAAAGTGGGGAAGTTCAAAATTGAAAAGAGAGATGCACTCTCTTGCACTTGAAGGGGTGGAGTAAACTAATGAAGACAAAATGGAACTCTCTTGCACCTTAAGGGTTAAGTACATGGTGAGCATGGTTAGTGGTCAACCAAAACCATTGTATATAATGAAGAAGAGAAGACTCCAAATCTCAAACTTGGATTCATTTGATATACTTATCACCTTTCAATTACCAAAGGGGGGGGATTAATGATATACTCCATTGGTGTCATCATTAGCATTTATGATTGTACAAGCATAATGTTCACCCATAAAGGTTATATTAAGTCTACTAATTCCGTGGTTGCTTGCATTGTCATATAGAAAAACTAAGAACCCATGTATCCATTCATTGAGGAAGGATGGCAACAACCATGTGTAGAAGCTTTTGGTATTAAAGATAACAAGAGAAACATGAATAAACATTTAGGTTAGATGGGAGAAGAGAAGGGGAGCATGGACCTCATGCTTTAAAATTCTAAAGACTGGGCATGGATCATTGGATACAAATGGAATCCAGATGTGAAGCCTTTATGATATGAATCCAACAACAGATATACAATGCAATAGTGCAGTGTTAGTCATTGATTGTGTATTATAAATTTTCGAAAAAAAAGAATTTCATTGAATCTCAATTAGTAGTGAATCAAATGGTGATTAATTGACCATCTATATTTTTTTTTGAGTTTCAAAAATAAATGTTAAAGATTTTATTTTCCTTAAATTTAAAAATAAATAACCAAAGCCATATATGTATCTATGTATTAAGTGTTGACATTTAATTTGTCATATGTTTGGGTCAAATTTGAAGTTAAAAAATAATTGTATTGGTTTTTTTGTTGAATATATGAATTATAATGGAATTCACTCAATTGTCTTTATCTAACTTAATGACAAATTGTATCATATTCTTTTGCATTGAAGAACTTTTTTTTATCTTCATTGCCCTCAAATACAAACATGAACAAGGATTGGATGCCTTAGATTGCAACATGTGGCATCCACAAATCTCTTATTTGATGGAGATCCTTTGACGCTGACATGACCAATGTGTTTGACCAAATTATTCACGTAATTAGTTCAATGATTTAGATTTAAAAAATGTGCAATGGCTCTAGGAGCATTGCAAGAAATCAAGAACATCAATCCTTCAAAATAACCTTTTCAATTTCAACCATTACAACTTGTTTAGTTTCAACAACTTTAATGTGGGATACAACCACTACAACAAAGGAAAAATTTATAGCATCAACATATTCTTTAATGAGAAACATATAAATTACAACAACATATACTTGAGCAACAAGTTCTGATATTGCCACTGTAACAACCACTGCAATATCAAGGATGGTGGCATTCAAAAGAAATATGTTGAATCATTCTAACCTTACAAATGTGATGAAGAAAATTTAAGTAATAAATTCCTTCAACCATTCTTGATATCATAGCTATGGGTTTGTGATATCCATGTGCATGAATGTGATTGATACCAAAGAAAGTATGCCAAAGGTATAATACTTTGCACATATAAAATTGTTGAATCTTTGTTGCATTTATGATATAATGTCATGTTCAGTTGGTTATGAGATTATAACCAAGGTATGGTGATACCTATGTCCAAAATGTAAACAATAATACCATGTGAAAAAACCATGTTTGAGACCATGCTCTTGATGGACTTGTGATATCCAAGGATCACATCATGGTTATCTGATTATATTCAAGCTTATATTGGTGTTATGGACTATAATCTTCTTGCTTGCATTGGAGTGTTGGAGGGAAAGGATTTCTCAAGGGATAATTTAATATAGAAGGGAAAATACCAACCTTATGTTGTGTTTAACTGAAGTTGAAGGTATCTAGATGGTTGGTTGATAGCTAGTGAGGTGCATGGAATATGTGCTTAGCATTGGCTAAGTCCTACAACTCTTCATGTTGGATTACATGACATAACAATATGGTATTCTTGAGTTAAATTCAAATGGTGCATTAAGTGGTTGTAATATAAAATGTGCACATGTGAATCTTGACATTTCTATGGGTGAGTGTTTGTGTTTATGTCATAGATATGATGTTCACTTGCAATCTCATTGCAAATAAAAATGGCAACAATTGGAATGATTGAACTATTTGTGTGCTATAATTATGTGATCATTTTATTTGTTGTTGTGAATGTGGCAATGAATCAAATTGTATGCATGAAGATTCATATGTCACTTGGATGAACAATAGTTTGTTAAAAAAGAGAAGGTAGCAAATATAATTGTCTTGGATATGGAAACTAGAATAATTCCATAATGAACAATGGTTACTATCACATGCAAAATCTAAGCATTATGAGAATGTTCTCATTTTTGTCAACTCTAACTATGGTAAAGGGTAGGTTTGAATTGTTGTTGAAATGTAATGATGATATATCATGATCACTATATGATTATGACACATGTGAGATGATGGATCTAAATAGTGAGGGAAAATGGTGGTTGTTGCAAGCTTGAAGCACGGGGAGGTTGCCATTGTGACAACAATGGAACCTTGTGCTATTATTTGATCACGTTGAACTAATGATTGGTTTGAGTTTTCTAATGGGATTACGGGAAGAAATTTGGAAACATAGTTACCAACTTGACGAGAAATGTGACCTAAAAAGGATAACTCTAGCCCTAAAATCCCATATTTTTGGGCCAAAAGCACAAAAAATAAACCTTCAATCAATCAAGTGGTTCTACCAATTTTTTTTTTGGTTGGTTGGTTAAAATTACAACCTTTTGAAACCATGGCCTCATATCGTCATAATGTTGTGAAAAAAAACCTTAAAATTAACTTACCCCTAAATATCTCAGATGCGGGTGCACAGGTGGTCGGGGCCCCGCAAGTAATCGACAACGTGGATCCGGGAGAGGATTAATTCGTGTCGGAAGTTGGAGTTTCGGGAGGTGAAGGAGGGTAGGTTTAAATGCGAGATGTGTGAGGAGGAGCTGGTGGAATGGAATAGGTAAAAGGAGGATGTGAGTATTTATACAGATAGGAAACCATGGAGGTGAGCCAGTCTGGTTCGTTGTCAGAGGTAGTTAAAAACTGTGGTAGAAAGAATGTCTAGTACGTGAGACTTCATGGTGTTTATGGAGTAATGATGCAGGAGGGTTGGAATGGTGGATTTCTCATGCACATAGCCATTAATTCATTCCCTGTCATCTCAATTACGTTGGTTAATGGCGGTTTGAGGAAGAGTGTTTGGGGACAAGTATTTATAGATGAGAGGGTGATGGTGAGGGGACTGAGAAGGTCGGGGTTTTGCTGGCCCATCATTAGGGAGGTGGATTATCAGTATACTCTTGCGATTGTCAGATCTATATCGATGGTACCTCTCCAAAGAATGCGTAGTCGATCGGGGAGGAGAAGCAAAGCTAAGTGAAATGCGGTGGATGAGGAAGTTGGGTTGGAGTATATGGAGGGTGTCCCGTCCAATATAGATGATTCCATTTCGAAAATGGAAGAATATGAGATGCAGAGAAGTATGGAGGACCGCATGATGGAAACTAACCTTGATCCGTATTGGATTTTGTGGCATATTCTTGCAAAGGTGATGTTGGAGCGGGTTAGCTTTAAGGACCTGGTTCTGTAGATAGTTGGGAATGCTAAAGAGGACAGGATGCATAATGTAGTGGACATGGAGGGAGTTATGGATTTGGTCAAAGCGTATTTCACATCTTCTTCGACCCGCAAATCGCCTCCTTCGATGGATACAGAGCACCCCTCACTATCCAGAAAGGAAGAGCTTCAGGAGGAGCTATTACCTCCAGTGGTCGAACCAACACAGTAATTGTTTCTCTTTGTTTTGTGGTTTTGTGGAGTTCCCTTAGTATGGTTTTGTGCTGGATATGTAACAACCTCGAGCCGGATAATGTTTTGGTTTGGTTGTTTAACAAGGAAGCAATGTATGTAAGGAAGGATAGTTTGTCTTGCTTTGGATTTTTGCCAGGTTTGGGAAAGGAATGTAATGGCTTTACGCCTGAGATGGGGTATTTTAAGATGGTCTAGCGGTTAGTTGGGTCTTGGGGCGGTGGGTTGGCCATTTTAATGATTTTGGGTGATGGATGGTTGATTTGGTCTCTGCAATGGGCAGACTATTTTTGTAACAGTATCTACATATTTTTCTTCTTTTAGTAATAGAATGCTCCTCTCTCATACACAAAAAAAGTTACCCCTGAACCCAATTTTTTTGGTGGGGAATTAAAATTGCAATATAGCTGTAAACACAACCTTAAAAATCGATCCCATTGTAAAAAAAAACTTAAAATCAACACTTGAATAAAAAAGTGGTGTTACTAGTAGCACCCTTTTCTATTTTCAAGTTTAAAATTGCAACATGTTTGTAACCATGACCTTAATAGTGAGTATTGTCACAAATAAAAACCTTAATATGAATTCACAAATAAAAAATTGGTCCTCCCAATAGCAATCATTTTTTTTCAGTGTTAAAATTGTACCACGTTTGCAACCATGGCCTAATGACTAGTACAATTGCAATAAAAAACCTTAAAATAAACCCACCAATTAAAAAGTAGTGGCACCATTAACACACCTTGATTTTGGGGGAATTAAAATTGCAACAATTTTAAAACCATAGCCTAAAAAAAAGTGCCATTACTAACAAAATCATTAAAAAAATTGAAAAATGGGGAAAACCCCCAAAACTAGGGGGGAACATTATTTTTAAGAAAAAAACAGAACAAACCATAACTTTAAAATATTAAGGGTATGAGGAATGATGATGGATTTGTGGAACCCTAGATATTAGCTTTTGAAAGGTGTATTGTTGTCATAGGTGGTGACGATAATGGAGGGTAGTATGGAGAGTTTAGAGCCACTAGTAGATTACAACAAGGATTCATTGTCAGAGGAATTTTTTTTGGGAGTTTGGCTAGATCTTCGTGGTCCTTGGAAGTGGGTGGGGGACATGTGAAAGAGGACAAGCTTGGGAGGCCAGATTGGACGGAAGTGGGATTGGACAGATCATCCTAATGCCTTTGGTTTCCATACTTTGGGATTAGATATTTCCTTTGGTGTTCAATTGGGTGAAGGTTCTCGGAGAATCTCTTGTTCAAGCACTAAAATTTCCCTCCTTAGTGATGGTTCTGAGATCTTAGTGTAGTAGGAAACTGATCAAGGAGGATCTTAAAAGGAATAAATTTAAAAGTCCTCAAATCTCAGCAAATATGGTATCATTGCGAAGAGCTCACCGAGACAATTCCAATGACGTTTGTTTCACCTCAATTAGACTCCAAAAGAGGAAGTTATTAGATTCTGAAGTTTTGACAAGACACTGATTTTTAGTGTGCAAAATGGGGGAAAAAATGTTACGTGGCACCACTGGAAGGATGGCATGCATCCTGTGCGACACCTACGTGGAAACCCTCTGTGATAACATGTGGAAGGGTGAGTTGTCATATTAGTGGCAAGGTTGGTGGACGTGGCATTCTCTAGCTTCAACATGTGGCAGGTGACGTGGCACTTGTCTTAGTTGGAATTCGACGTGGCATAAGAAGTGGACCAATGGAGGGATGCCACGTGGTGACTCCCATTGACATAGGACTTGTTTGTTGGACCAAAATTTGTTAGAAATGACAATATTTGAAGTCGTGACCTCCGCCACACTACTCCAACGCCGTAACCATTCCGCCCAAGGTTGTTTCTTAATAGCCACGTGTCAAAAATTATATTTAAGTTTGAGTGGAATGAAGTATGGGGGGGAGAGGCAATTGGCTGGAGTTGGAATCCGACTACCGGACTGGTCGAACCCCCATTTAAAATTTGGTTGGCACATAACCACAAAACTAGTGGGAAATCCTAAGTGCAACCAACGTATATATGGAAAGGGGTTATAACCAATAGTTATATGTGTAACCACTGTAACAAATATTCCAACAACGAGGCATACAAAAAACATGTTATATGTATGAGTATTGTTAATACGTTGTACTAGAGCCAAGTGGGTTTACTGACAGATGGGTCCCAAGTCTCGACATAAACAATGTACTATTTGGTACATATGGTTACAACCATATGGTAACAATTTTCCAACAAACAATGTATTTGGTATATCAACTGCCAATTTTTTGTCTATGTGGTTATAGCAAGGGTCCAACAGACATGCCATTTATAAAATAAGTTGTAACCAATTCCCAACAAATGGGCTAAGCATAGCTCCATGATAATGATACCACCAAGGGGAACTACAAGCTATTTAAGCCTATGCCATTCAACATTGAGGGGGTGCCTCCATTGGGAAGATCCAAGAGCTCATGGGCACAACTTCTCTATGTAATCCTGCATTGTGAGCAGAGAGAGAAGAATACTGTTATGGCTGGTATTTGAGGTGAACGTGTTAGTATTATAGTCATTCTTCACTGAAATTTTGATTCGGAGTCACTATTGCGGTTAGATTTGGATCTGAGTAGTGGACTTTCTCCAGTGTCAAGATGGAGGTAATGCCATGTATTTATGCTGAGATAATTGAAGAGTCCTCTCCATTGAGAAGTGGGTCCAGATACGTATTCCATCCTTGGACGAACTTCGTTATCACGTCTTGTGTTCTTCTTGTATGGTGTATTCATTCTTGTGTATTCTTCTTCATGTATGATGCACATATGTTTAATTTCATGCTCTTTTTATGCAATTCATGATAGTCATCAAATAAAATAGCCCGGATCATGTTGGTATCAAAGTGGTTTTCCTTGACTTGAATTGTGAGTGTGGATGCTTACTACAACCAATCTCAAAGCATGTGAAGGAAATATTGAGACCTTCAACCTAGAGATTGGACGTGCACCCCGAAGAAGAAATATGGAAGATGAAGAACTTCTTGCAGAGTTTGAGAAGAATTTTCACAAAGTTTTCTACCAGATGTCAAACAAGTTAGAAAAATTGTTCATAGATTATGAGGAGAGAGTGGCAAAGAAGGCCCAAAGAAGAAGGAAGCAAAAGAAAAGGACAATGCTTCGGTGAATCAAGGAAGTGGAGAAAATCCTCTCGAGTCTCCATCTTCACCTTCACACTCAAGCTCAAGTTCAAGCTCTTCTTCTTCATCCCATTCTCATAATTCAAGGGTGCCTCAGTAAGAGGTTTTTAAAAATCCGTTATTGAAGCTTGATGTGAAATTTTAAATGCCCATATTTAATGGGGAATCGAATGCAGATAAGTTGAATAAATAGGCACAACAGATCGAAGTTTACTACCGAGTTCAACAGATCAAAGAGGAAGAGGTTAAGATCCAATTGTCTTCTCTTTGGTTGGAAGGCACAACCCTCGTATGGTGGGAAAGAAAAATTCAAAAAGGTAGCAAGCAAAATGCTAAACTCCTTTCTTCATGGTTTGAATTTACTTCTGCATTACGTAAGAAATTCTATCCATTGGGTTATGTTCAAAAAGATATGACGGAATAGAAAAGTTTTAGACAAGGCAGATGTCAGAGTGTTCAAAGTGTCACAGAAGAGTTTAGGAAGAAGGCACTTGAATTGAATGTTTCTTTAGACTCTCCAAACAATGTTGAAATATATTGGTGCACTTCACAACTATCTTCGTCATACTTTGTTGTTTTTGAATCCTACTAGTTTGGATGAAGCAAGTGTGCAAGCTACTCACCTTTAAAGCAGGGGAAAGAGTGTACACTAAGAAAGGCCATGCAATAATTCAGAAGACCATTTCAAAGGAAAATGAAAGAATAAGAGGACAACTATGACAGATAAGAAGGAAGGAAATATCCATTGCGCTCATTGCGAGAAAGATGGGCATGATGAGGAGCACTGATAGAAGCTACATCATGAGCTCAAGCCTAAGAAATTTAGAGATAAAGGAAAGAAGAAAATTGTTGCTACAATGCAACAAGATTTGGGTTCTGATTCAGTTAATGAAGAAATGATCGCAATAGTTGGTTTACAAGGTAACCATTTCTTTCATGCTAGTTCAAGTTCTACAGTTCCATCTCTTGAAAATTATAGAAGAAGAAGTGAATTGTTCCACATAAGGTTAGTGCCAAAGCACATGAAAGTGGAAACTACGTTTGATTCGGGCTCACAATTTAATTTGATATCCAAGGAGATTGTGAAGAAATTGAGACTAACAACAAGGCCTCACCAGAAACCTTACCCTCTCAGTTGGGTGCATGGCAATGCATAACTTCAGGTTACCAAGCAATGTAGGTTCAGGTTTCCCATTGCTTCTAAGTTGATAGATGAGGTTGATTTGGATGTGGTTCCTTTGGTTGTATGTGGTATTGTACTTGGGGGTCCTTATATTTATGACATACAAGCTATCTTCTTCCAAATGGAGAAAAAATACCATCTCACAAAAGATGGAGTGGAATATATTATTAGAGCTCATAGCATGGAAGCTAACTCATCACTTAGTGCAGGGCACATGAAGAGAGTTATCAATTCTATAAATCCCCTTGTGCTTATGGTTGTAAAAGCAAAAGACCTTGATAAGTCTAATGATGCTTCTGATCATAAGAAGGAATTTCTTGATATGGGACAAGCCTCTCAATGGGGAGGAAAGCAACAATAAGCTTCTGACATCGTGAAAGAGAAGATCAGTCTAGAACCAATATCAGCCTTGCCAGACCTGTAACAACCATTCAAGATTGATTCCATGAGAGAAGATATGCTTTTTAGACCTCCTTTTTCTGCGTCTATTATTTTTGAAGAATGCTTCCTTAGCTCATGTCAACTATGTTGAATGATATGCTATTGATGAAGTTTCCAGAGGTGCATGTGAGGGGCTAATCCATGGTTTGCAGATGAAGAGGTTTGATTTACAGGAAAAGCTACTCTACCATTTGGGGAACCTTTTTATTCCTACCTTGAAGAAAGTGCATGTAATTGGAGAAGCTTGCACTTCTCATGTATTTGGGCATTTATGGGTAGAGAGGATTTTATTTCATTTGTATTGGATGGAAATGATTGTAACCATGAATGTAAATGGGTGTGTGTTGTGATTTTGTAAGCCCGCTAACAGAAAATTGAGGTTGTACACATCACTCTCTATTTCTTCTCATCCTTGGGAGAGTATCTCCATGGATTTTGTAGGGGGATTGACTATGTAAAAAATGGTTCATGTAGTGATGGATATGTGTATATTGATGCCATGTAAAAAGCAGGCCACTTATGAGAAAACTAATCTCCCATTCTTTCAACTGAATATAAGTATTGCTTTCTATCCACAAACAGATAGATAGGTAGAGGTAGTCGACTGAACAATGGTTCCTTTCATCCAGAAGCTTCAACAGGTACACCAATTAGTCCAAGAATATGAAAAAACCAGGTGGAACAGGAAGGGAAGACTGAGGGAGCAATTCCCTCACCTATTCGTTCAATGTTAAGGCTTTTGGAGGCCCAAAAGATTCTAAATGGGGAGGAATGATCTAGGAGGATCTTAAAAGGCCTAAATTTCAAAGTCCTCAATTCTCATCAATGTTAGTATCATCACGAATATCTCTTCGATACAATTCAAATGACATTCCTTTCACCTTAATTGGACTCCGGATGAGGAGTTATTAGCTTATGAAGTTTTGGAAAAACAATAAATTTTAGTGTGCAGAATGGAAAACAATGCCTACATGGAAGCCCTTTGTGATGACACATGGAAGGGTAAGTTGGCATCCCCGTGGAAATATTGGTGGACGTAGCATTCTCTAGCTTCGACACGTGGCATGTGATGTGGCACTTGGATTAGTTGACATTTGATGTGGCATCAGAAGTGGACCAATGGAGGGACACCATGTGGAAACCCCCAATTGACATATGGACTTGTTTGTTGGGCCAAAATTTATTTAGAGTCGACAAGTTTTGAACCCATGACCTCTGCCACACTACTCCAGCGCCCTAATTGTTCCTCCCATTGTTGTTTCTTAATAGCCATGTGTCAAAAATTCGAACGGAATGAAGTATGGGGGTAAAGGGCCAACCAATCGGTGCTGGAATCTGGCTATCGGACTGGCCAAACCCCCATTTAAAAGGTTGTTGGCACATAACCACAAAATTGGTGGGAAATCCTAAGTGCAACCAACACATATATGGAAAGGGGTTATAACCAATAGTTATATGTGTAACAACTGTAACAAATATTCCAACGACGGGGCATACAAAAAACATGTTATATGAATGAATATTGTTAATACATTGTACCCGAACCAAGTGGGACGATCGATAGATAGGTCCCAAGTCCCGACATAAAAAATGTACTATTTGGTACATATGGTAACAATTTGTCAACAAACAATGTATTTGGTATATCAACTGCCAAAGTTTTGGGTATGTGGTTATAGGAAGGGTCCAACAAATGTGCCATTTATAAAATAATTTGTAACCAATTCTCAATTAAAGGGATAAGCATAGATCCATGCTAATCATGCCACCAAGGGGAACTCCAAACTATTTAATCCCATGCCATTCAACATTGAGGGGGGAGATCCATTGGGAATATCCAAGTGCTTATGGGCACAATTTCTCTATGTAAGCCTACATTGTGAGAATAGAGAGAAGGAAACTATTATGGCCAGTATTTGAGGTGAAGGTGTTAGTATTTATAGTCATTCTTCACTGAAATTACGAGCCGAAGTCACTGGTGCAGTTAGATTTTGGATTCAAGTAACATGTTTTCTCTAGTGTCAATATTGAGGTAACGCCATGTATTTTTCGATGTATTTATGCTAGGATAATTGAAGAGGCCTCTCCATTGAGAAGTGGGTCTAGAGACGTAGTCCATCCTTGGACAAAATCTGATATCACGTCTTGTCTTCTTCTTGTATGGTGTCTTCCTTCTTGTGTATGCTTATCCATGTATGGTGCACATATTCTTAAGTTCGTGCTCTTTTTATGCAATTCATGATAGTCATCGAATAAAAGATCCCGGATTAGAAACCCTTTCCATGAAGTTTACAAGATCGTTAGGAGCAAAATGGATAGCCTCGAGCAATACTTTGACTTTAGAGGTTGAGCAAGGAGGTCTAGGGTTTTTTGGGTTGAAATTGAGTGAGGAGGATCTGTGTGGAGTTGGGTTGGTGAAAGCAGTGATTGGAGAAAAGATAAAGAGGAAGTGAGTTTCCAAATCTAGAGGGAATGGCATAACACTTGTTGTTGGAAAAGAAGTTCAGGTGGAGAAGATAGGGTTACTGTTAGGAAAAACTCTCGTGGTAAAATTCCTAGGGTGCAAGATGAGCTCTAAAATCTTTAACCTATGGATATATAAGAACTAGTATCGCATGCTGGATTATGGCCCTATCGTTCACTTGCTTGAGAAATGATGGATAGGATTTATTTTTTGGATGGAGGAGGATGCCTCTAAAATATTAAGAAGTTAGTGGTTCTGTGACAAATCCTATTTGTATTTCAAACCATGACATCCTGCTTTTACTGTGCATTAGGAATTTGTCATCTTGACTCTAGTTTGGGTAAAGTTACCTCGGCTTCCGATCGAGCTTTGGAACAACAATTTCTTGAAGGATATCGGTGATTCCCTAGGTAAGTTCTTACTTGCCAATGATTCCTTTAAATCTTATTTTGCTCAATCTTTGGAAAATATCCTAGTGGAAATCAATGTGAGTTTAGGGTTGTATGAATCCATTGAAAAGGAAGTAGGTTCCTCCAAACGGTTTTAGGTTCTCAACTATGAGGATTTACCGTTAGCCGCAATCAGTGTCATATGTATGGGCACACAACCATAGACTGTGATAAACCCTTTGTTAAGAAAATATGGATAGCTAAGGATTCTAAGGTCTCTCCCATCCCTAATGTGCGGAATACGCCCTCTATGAACCCTCCTCCAAATTCGACGGGGTTTGTGAAAGAGTTTGGGGTTATGGACGAGTCAATCTCTTTGATGATGAAGAAGGATTGTGGGGTGATGGAGGAGTTACAAGTTGGATCTCTAGTCATCCTAGTGGAGATATTAGGACCCTAAGACCCCATGGTTCCCTAAAATATAGATCTTTCCTCCTCCCAACAGATGAAATTAGAGGAGATCTGGATTAAAAGCTTAAATTCCTTATGGGAGAACTAGTGCCTTTCTCCCTCAGTAGAGGCTCTGGTGGATATACCTGTTTCCCAATTTGACTATCAGACGGATCTCCCCAAATAAGTAGATCTTGACAAAAGGTCAATTCATGGTGGATCCTCCCTCGATGTATCCCTTACTCATAAAATTCTCTTTCCTCCTGGAGATTTTACTATTAATCTCTCGAATGGCACTAAGAGCAGTCTCCAGGATTCAAAAAGGTCTTTGGGATAATCAAGGAAGGAGGTGGTGTCTCCGAGGAAGTGAGAAGGTGGCCACTATCAAATACATCCTTGCTCTTCTTCACACTCTCAAGGGATCTGTCAATCTAGTGGGTCATATATGGATATTTTGAAGGAGCCTTGGGTTCGAAAGTTGGTCATAAGTCGGCCATAAATATTTTTCAAATCTTGAGCATCTTGAGAGGTAAATTAGGGCAAAAAAATTCTTTTACTTAGGTTTCTTAGAGAAGCTAATACCCCCCATGGGGTAGAGCCATGGAATTTCTCTCTCTGAATGTGAGAGGCCTGGGGGGCTGAGCCAAACAACTGGACCTCAAAACACTAGTGAAATATAACAAGACCGATGTGCTATTCTTGTAAGAAATAATGATAGCTGGTGAAACTATTGTCGAGATCCTTAAAAATATGTTTGTGAAATGAGAGTTTGTTTCATTGGATGATTTTGGATACTCGAGAGGCCTAGTAAGCAGATGGCGTTCTTCTATCTTTTTGATAAATTCTTATGTTGTTGTGTCATATCTATGCACAATAGTTTACAGTTTTGAATTGGGAAGGAATCTGCAACTACTAAACGTTTATGGTATTTATGATGGACGAGAGATATTATGGAACTCTCTAATGTCAAATAAGTGACTTAGACTAGAGATGCTAATTGTGGGTGGGGATCTTAACTTCACAATGAATAGACCATAAATTTTGGGAGAGAGAACAAGAGTTTACAGGCTGTCCAGATTCTTTGTAAACAAGTTTGAATCTACATGTACGGTGGACATCGAGCCACTAGATTTCAAGCCGACTTGGTAAAACAACCGGGCTGGAAATGCCGGAATAGAGAAACAACTTGATCGCTTCTTGATCCACCATCCATTCCTTGAGTCATTATGCACTTATAAATCCTGGGTCGAGTCTTCTTTAGTTTATTGTCACTTTCCTATAGTGATGGAACTTAGTATTGTAATGGATAGACCAAAGGATCCTTTCAAATATAATGCAACATGGGAAGTGGATGAGGATTTCAGGAAGCTGACGCACAGATCATGGAAGGACATTCCTTGGGCGCGTGAAAGGCTTGAGTCTCAAGACTGAAATATGAATATAATAGAACGACATTTGGAACGTTTTTATGGTTCATATACAGATGGATCATTTTCAGAGGAGGCCATTTCTTCTTTTAAAGGACTGGAGACCCTGAGTTCCAAACTCTTGCTGGATAGGGAGAATGATTGGAGGCTCAAAAACCGTGCAACATGGCTAGCCTTAGGTGATAAAATACTGAATTATGTCATAAATTTTCAACCTTTAGAAATAGTATAAATTCTATATGGGATTTAAAGGATGCACAAGGGAATTCTATTACAGGTTTTCATGGATCGGTTGACTTAGGTGTAAAACATTTATCCTCTCTTCTCGAAGAACTAACTCATGCTAACATAGATGATATATTAAAGGTGATATCATTCTCCCCTAGAATGATTGAGGAGGAGGATAATGCTCAGTTGTTTAAGGAAATCACGAACGATGAACTTATAGGTAATGAATTTCTTTTAGAAAGAAATAAGTCCTAGCCTAGATGGATGGACAATCGAGTTTTTCTTGACTTTTATGAATTGGTGGGAGCAGACCTCCTCAAAATGGTGGAAGAAGTTAGAACTCAAGGTAAGATATCAAGAATTCTTAATGAAACATTTCTTGCTATAATACCTAAATAGGATCACCCGATTTGTTTTGATGGATTTAGATCAATTGCTTTATGTAATTGTTCCTTCAAAATTGTATCAAAGGTCTTGGAAAAGCATATTAAGCCTTTGCTATCTAGATTTATTGCCCCATAACTATTTGCTTTTCTTGAGGGATGTTTATCCACAAAGAAATTGGGTCTTCTAAGGAGGCCTTATACTCTATCAAAGTGTCATCCATCCATGCCTTTTTTCTTAAAATTGAACTTTCTAAAGCTTATGATTGTGTGTCTTGGCTCTTCCTAAGACTTCAGTTGCTCCATCTAGGGTTTTCTCTCAAAATTGTCAATGGTTAATGAGTTGTGTCTATACTGCTAGTTTTTCAGTACTTATCAATGGATCAAACTCCCCTTTTTTTCAATATTCTCAGGGGATGATGCAAGGAGACCACTTATCTCCATATTTATTTTTACTCATAGCCGAGGGTATAAGCAGAGCTATTCACCAGACAAGAATTCAAGGAAGATATAAGGGAGTTACAATTGTTGGATCTATTTCTTCTTCACACCTTCTATTTGTTGATGACATACTTTTGTTTGGATTGGGTTCAGTAAAGGAGGGACAGGTCATGAAGGAAATTTTAAGTATTTTCTCTTCAACTATAAGCATGGTTATAAATCTAGTAAAATCGACATTGTACTCTTTTGGGTTGGAAGATTCCCTTGTTTGGAACCTTGGCAGAATTTTCAATATTCCTCTACAAAATTGGGATGGAGGAATAAAATATATGGGATACCTATTAAAACTAAACAAATACATGAAATTAGACTGGAATTGGCTTATCTCGAGAATGGAAAATAAAATCAACCAATGGTGTAATTGATGGATTTCAAGGGGTGGAATATTGGTTTTGATCAAGTTAGTCATTGAAGCCATGCTTGTTTACTAGCATACACTTGCCTCCATTCCCAAAGATATTTTGTAGAATATAAGAAGGCTATGTGCTAATTATCTCTGGAAATGTAGTCTAGAGTACAAAGGTACTCATTGGGCTCGATGGGAGGTATTAGCTAGAACTAAATAATTCAGTGGATGGAGTATCAATAATCTAAATCTGTTTGGTAGATCTCTAGCTACTAAATTCCTTTAGCAAGTTTTCACTGAAGATAGTTTGTTGTGTAGGATAATACATCAAAAATAAATTTCTCCTGGCAGCTTGATGGATTGGATTAGGAATACAAGGAATACAACTCTTCAAGCATCAAATCATTGGAGTGATCTATATTCAACATTTTTATGGTAATCATCTAGGATGGAAAGTTGGGGAGGGTTCTCAAGTAAGAATTGGCACTAAATCCATTTTGGGATGCTCTCAACATACCTTCCTCAATCCCGATGTTATTGTACATATTCAATTAATAGGCTTATGTACCTTGAAAAAATAGGGAAAGAGGATGATACCTCTATCTGGAGGCAAGGATGGATTTCTTCTCTAGAGGTAGGTCTCAAAGGCCCACAGGCTCAATAGTGGGACATATATATTGAAGAGTTGAAAAATGATCATATAATATTAGATGAGGGTCCATATGAGATAGCATGGGCATGGAAAGGGGAAGATAGTGAATATGTTGTCTCATTGGGCTATGATTCTCTACATGAGCCTATTGTTGAATGAAGTTGTCATTGATGTCGATAGGGTCAAGAGATATTTGTCATTGAGCTTATGATATTGCTTGAGTAATGTTGATGAAGCCTTGAAAATCCTTGAAGGAGCCTTGAAATAAGTGTATATAACTCCAAAGTGGTCCCCTTATGGCATAACTGTTAAGCATGGCCTTCACATGATGATATAACATGTGGATACTTCCACATGCCCAGTTTTAGTGGTACACAAATGGAGCAAATACCTAAATCCATGGAAGATGCCCCTAAAGTAGTGATGATGTGTACACATGACATGATGAAGTGAAACTTGAAGAAGTCCCAAAGCCCCTTGATGAAGAGATGAAGCCATAAAGTAAATATCTAAAGAAAATTGAAGAATCCCATAAAGCAATGGAGATATGTCCACTTGGAATTCCCTGATGAAACCATGAAGCGGTCAAGAAGACAAGTCAAATCCCATTGAACCATTAAATAAGCCCCAAAAGTATCAAAGACACAAATTAATGATAAGTTATAGGTCGGCCCTAAAGTGAACTAAAAGTGACCTTAGACTTGTATAAATAAGAGTTGAAACATTTCATTTTACTCATCCAAGTTGGATATCTCTCATGTGCAAGTACAAGAGAAGAAGAGCGAAGGTACAAGAGGAGTATCTTGTGAAGAGGTTGAAGGATGATCTAGGGTTTCTCTCTTATTTCTTTGTCTTGGAAAAAGTATGGACTAGGGTTTCTCTTGTGAAAGTGCATGTTTCTAATGGACTAGGGTTCATCTTGTGATCTTGGAAAAGGTATAAATCTTGCATATTTATTAGGGTTTCTCTTATGAAGGCACATGCTTCTCATGTAATAGGGTTCATCTTGTGATATTGTAAAAGGGTTAGGAGATAATAACGATGCTAGGGGGGTGGAGAATCAAACAAATGAAGTCTATGGATGATTGTTTCTAGGGTTTGATTACAGACTTGAGAGATACCTTCTTGAAGGTATTATTGTAGATTTGGAGGACATATATATTTGAGGCATGTATAGGTTGACATAGTGACAATGACAATGATAATGGCATTGACAATTCCATTGATAGTGATAGTGATAGTGAATATAGTGACAGTGTGAAGATAGTGACAATGTGAAGACAATGACAATGACATATTGATACTCTTACTCATATCAGGGTGGTAGGGTGGTTCTAGGGTGAGGATTGGTGTACTCTCTACAGGTTGAAGCCTGTTCTTTGGGATGTGGGTTATTCCTTCCAGTTGTATCTAGTTAAGTTAGGGTGTTGTAGACTCCTTCTTGTGGGTGCTAAAGAAATAAGGGAGTGGGTGATTCCTTGCAGTGGGTGTTGGTAAATAAATTGAATGTAATATTTGTATTATACTTGTTCTATTTGAATTTTGAAATTCAAAAAAGTGCTCAATACCGACTCACCCCTACTCTCAGTATTGGTGAATATTCCAACACTTACCACACTCTCTATGGATTGATGGTGGCATAAAATGTGGAAAACCTGAGCCCCTACCAAAAGTATATTGTTGATGTGGCTTATTTTGCATAACATGCTTCCTACTTGGGACAGGCTACAAAAGAAGAATATAGAGGGACCATGTTCGTGCTATCTTTGTAGGGACAATGTTGAATCCATTGCACACCTTTTTTGAGATTTCCCTTTTACTATACAAGTTTGGAAAAATTTGGAAAATTCATTGAATTTATATCATTTGTGGACTAAAGGAGATATCTTGGAGAACTTCAAAGAGTTGATTGTGAGGAGGGATCTTAAAATTTTTAGAGTAATCCCATTTCTTGTCTTATGGAGGATATGGACAAGTAGAAATGAATGTATCTTTGAAGATAGTTTGGTTTTGAGCTTCCAGGTGGCATCCCAAGAAACAACCTAGTTTCCTTACTTTCAGGATTCCCCAAATATTACAAAGGTGAAAAAAATTCTTCCTCCTAAGATCAATGATGACTTTCCCTAGGAGTACTTTGATGGAGCCAGTCAAAATGAGGGCTTGAAATGTTGAGCTGGTTATGTACTTTATATATCATATGAGTTTTATTATACTAGAAAATCCTCCTTGGGCCCATGATCCAATAACTATGGTGGGTTTAAAAATATATATTTACTTATGAAGGTAGCTATGAAGAAAGGATTCAAACCTTTGTAGGCCAATGGTGACTCTGAGTTAGTCACCATATGGATGAATGGGGTGAATCAGGTTTGAAAATCAGGTCTATACAATCTAGCTAAGCACTCAAAATCCATTGCAAAACTCTTGGATTAGATCACCTTTAAGCATATTTACAAGGAATTCAATTCCATGGATAACTCCTTATAAAATATGGTAGGGTTATCTGAAGATATTCGTTAGGTAAAAGACTAAGAGTTCAAGAATGGGGAGTTGATTTCCTTGTGTTACTTCACTATTTATGATGTTTAATCTGAAGGATAATACTTAGTATTTTGTTTTTTGATGTTATTTCATACAACTGTTAGGGAAAATAGTGATGATGAATTGAGTATTCATTTTGACCCAATTTTCCTAAGGTCTCGATCAACTATGAGGCTGTTTTGAAGATCTCTTAGATAATAGGATAATGATGCATCTTTCTAGACATGGTCTAGAACAAGACTAATTCTATATGTACCTATGAGGATTGTATTTAAATTTATTACTAGAAATATAAATACATTTTTTCCAAGGAAAAAATATTGAAAAAAAGGAATCTCTAAAGCTTCTTATATTTTTTAAAATATTTTAAAATTGTGTTATTGTTTTAATATAAAATGTATTTTTTTTTTAAATTTTTATTTGTCTAATTTTTAAAGATATCATTCAACTATTAGAAACCATGTTTCCCTTATTTTTGGGGATTTTCCCACTTTATTTCCCCCCCACCCCTTTTTTAATGATTTTATTTGCAAAGGTACATTTTTAGGTCATGACTCATGGTTTGATAAATGTTGCAATTATAACACTGGAAAAAGGGGTGCTATTGGTAGCATAAGTTTTTTATTTGAGGGTCGATTTTAAGGTTTTTGTTGCAACCATACTGATCATCAAGTTCATAATTGAAAAGATGTTGCAGGTTTAACCCTTAAAAAAAGGAGTTTTGTTAGCACCACTTTTCGAATCGGGGGTTGAATGCAAGGTTTTTATTTACAATGCAATTTTAACCCTGAAAAAAGGGGTGATAGTTGGAGCATCCCTTTTCAATTCAAGTGTTGACTTTCAACGTTTATGTTCACAACATTATGGGGATTTAAGGCCATGTTTTCAAAAGGTTTCAATTTTAGCTCTGAAAAAAGGGTGACTTTTGGAGCACCAATTTTTGAAATGGGGGTGAAAACAACCACTAAATGTGACCTATAAAAATGAGAAATTTGGATATTTCTCATCAATTTGGTAATACATTTAATGCCTTGTACTATTATTATCTACATTGTTGCACTCGATGGAGTAGATTTCTTGGAGGACTGTGATGTAAAAAGGGAATTACCTGAGCCATTGTTGTGGTGGGATATAAGGAATATGTAACTTGGATGACTCTTCAATGTGAGATTCAAAACATAAGTTGGTTCAACTATGTGGTACTATATTTGAAGTTGGTTCAACTATGTGGTACTATAAGCCAAATGTTTATTCTGGTTAAAGATTGTAGAAAAGGAAAAACTTCAAAGCTTAAAACAAAAGTAAAGCAGCACAAAACCTATGTGTCACTTTTTCGATCATCTACCACTAATCGACAAAGCCTTTTTGTGATGGTGAGAGCATACTTCGTGGCAATGAGGTTTTTGTGTTATTTCTAATCTACACTTGCAAAAATGAAAAAATGAAGAAGTGAAAGCAAAACTACTAAGTTAAAGTACACACTCTGCGAAAGGAAAAGTGTGTGTGTGTTTGTTGTGTTGTTAGAAAAATTTATTCACAAAATTTTGACAAAATGCAAATCCCCCCAGGGGGGATGGGGTGTGGGAGTTGAGTATCCCATTGATCTCATTTAATAATTACAATAAAAGTGAAAAGTAAGTGCCACTTACTCCACTTATAGTTGGATCTAAGGGCTTACAATCATATAGAAATTTATATAAGTGGATGGGGGTCCACCAGAAGTGCTTTTGGCACTTTTTTATGGTTTTTGGTCACAAATCCGCCCACTTTCATCACGGACCTGCTAAAAACCAGCAAGCTAAAATGATGCAAATGAGTAGTTATATCATATAAAATTACATAAAAAACACAAGATCTAAACTTGCAAAAATATTGGAAACTTTTAACATATGCAAGTATAGAAAAAGTTGGATTTAGATCTAGTTTTTTAATATGAAAATGAATTATTTCTAGATCTGATTTATGTTCTAAAGTAAAAGGATACGTTTGATTTTGTAAATGAAAATGAGATCTATCTCTTACCAAGCTTATAGTAACCAAGTAACCAAAGAGTATTTTAGAAAATAGAGAGATAGTTGAAGCAAACCCTCAAGCTCAAGGCTTGATACGTGAAAAAGATGAAGGAGGAAGTGTGGATCAATCACTTGTAGATCCGAAGCTCGAATGTGATGGACAGAAAGTGGAATCATCCTAGATCCAAGATCCCTTCACTTTGAAGCTTCCTGTAGAGCTTACAAAAAAAATTCTCACACAAACGAACTTAAATCTAGTAAGCTCATCAATCAAAATCAAGAGAATATGTTGTACAACCAAATACTAGTATTACTCTGAAACCTTGATAGCATGCTCATAAAAAAACAAATTATCAACAGTAAATGTTTGTTCTACAATATCTAGATCTAAACATTCACTTGCATAAAAAAAAAAAATGAAACTCAGAAGGATGTCACCTCAATTGGAAAATTGTGCATGCATGGAACCAAGAGTCTAAATCGACCTCCAAAGTCTTCAATATTATTACTTGAAACAAAAATTACAATACACAGAAGCAAAGGTTCTATGCCCTTCTATCACTGAGAAGTGAGCAATATTAACCTTGCACGAAAACATGGAGAGGGGGGCGCATCCCTTGAAGAGAGGAGTTGATCTCCTTAATCAAATGTTTAAAGGAAGGGATTAGGAGTGACGTGGCTTCCATATAAGGAGCCCCCCCCCACTCCCACATTGTAAACTCCATCAACAAGTATGAGGCTGCCACATAAAAAGAAGTCACCCAAGTGGAGGAAGGCACAACTCCCAAGAGAGGATAGCTCATAAACTCCAAATCCTTGCTTGATTTATTATCCATTTGATTGAGATATGCCTTAAATGAAACTGCCAACTCAACTGGGCCTCTATCTGGGACAAATTCCATTGATTTAGGAATTTGATTTTCTCTCATATTTATTATTGTTTAATTAAATAATTTTGAGAGAATTTTTATTTAAGTGAAAAATAATCACTTAGAACTTAGGAAAAGTGGGTTTAGGGGTTTTGTGGGTGCTCCGGGTTAGAAAACGAGCACCCCCATGCCAAAATTCACCTCCTAACCACACTTTTATCACTTTTTTATTTTTTAATTAAAATATTAAAAAATCTCGTTAAACGGGAAAAAATATTTTTCTCTGAATGACTTAAAAATACTAGGGGACCTAGTGCATGTCCATATGACTCATTATTGATGGCTAGCATGTTTAAAATACATACACACATAGGATTTAATAACCTCCCTAGGCTCGACCACCATGGAAAATACTCCGGCTTTGGAGGTATGAGTGAAAAACTCATGAATTATACTCCACTAATGCGCAACGCATAATTCCTAAGGAAAAAACACTCTAGAGTATCTCCTTGACAGAAAAACCTAAGTTAGGCCAAGCCTTTTAAAAAATTATCATGCTTAGACCAACTTATTACAATTCCCCCATGGGGGTCTGGACATGCAAATTTTACAAAGGGCCAAACATTTGGCCTGATGGACTTTTGAACTCTGGCAATGAACAATATAAGTTGTTCAAGTTTTCTGAGGTTCACAAGGAGTCCACCTAAGTACAACTTAGGTGGTAACATCTAACTCCAACTGCGGGACATGTGCTCGATTTGGCCTTCAAGCAAGGAGAGGATGCGAGAACACCAGAATCTCTGGTTTCTACAATCTGTAAAAACATCTCAGCTTGACAAGAAAAACCCTTAGTAGCACAAGTTTTATGAAAACGCCAATGAACCACCAGTTGTAATTATTTGAAAAAATGAAACTAAGAAAAAATCCTAAGTACACAAAGAAAGATATTGAAAATGAATGCATAAAGTAAAAATGCTCGCTTTGAGGAGCTTATTTTCCTACTCTAAACATAATATAATAAAAATTCTAAGTAAAATGAAAAATCCAATGTAACCATCTTAACGTTTCATCAATAAAACAGAGTTTTTCCTTGTCTTTGGTTACCAGCCAAAGCAAGGATACGTTTATCAGAAAGTGAAAACCTGCATGGATATTCTAGATGGGAGGGCTGGATGGGATACCATAGGCATGTGATAGATCTTTTAAATTCTTCAACAAATGGTAAGTCCTCCTACAAGCTTCTTCTATCCATGATTGGATAGGTTAGAGAAAAAAAATTGAATGATAAGGCAAATCAACTACCTCATCATAATCATCCAAAAGGCTCTTCTAATAGTAAATTTCTGTGAAAGCATAAACACCAAGCTGATCCACATCATAAGGAACCTTTGTATGCACAGACAATGGCTGAGACTGCTCCTTCAGGTCTTGATTGTTGATGAGCATGCATGGCTCAAACTAATCATGTGAAAATATTTCATGTTCATTTTCCATGCAAAGATATCCCAAGGTCTTAATGTCCATGATTCCTTCTTTGAACACCTTATAAATGGGATTTTCAATAAAATCATCAAGAGCTTCTGACTTAAACTTTTCCTCTTTAGATATATCATATATGGGATTTTCAATTATGCTCTCAAAGGATTCCAGCTCATTATTTACCTCTTCAGACATGGCATAGATGGGTTTTTCTATAAATGTCCAATCATCATCATTAACATCTATGTCAGTCATGAGGGACTCTTCATCACTTATATCATGATCCAAGATATATATGTCTTCTTCATGCCCATAATCCTCCTCTTCGGAAAAAAAACATCATAAGGAAGTGAGCCTTCCAAGCCTTCATCATCATATACATTACAAATTTCTTCATGAATTTCAATATGGGCTTTTGTAATGGCTTCTTTTGGAGGCGGATCAGGAGTACAAATGTGCTCCTCATCACTGAAATAAATATGAGAAAACTCCCAATCTTCAATGTTTTCTGTTATGGTGGAATGAGGAGGGTTTTCAATAACATTTTCAATAACTGTATCTTCATGAATCTCTTCAATAGGGTCACATTGTGCTTGATGGAAAAAGGCATGGTTTTCTTGAATAAGCTACCTAATCTCTTTGCCACTGTAATAACTCAGAGGTAGCTCCCAATATTTTTTCGTTTTCCACTATGATGAGGCGAGGAGCCTTAGGGTCATCCTCATGATATTCTATCCAAGGTAGGAATATGGGAAAGAAATTCTCAAGGATACTATCCAAAGCTTCCATACCAAATCCTTTATTGTGCCACTGCCTCAAAAATATTCTAAGGAAGCTCGAAAGAGAGGTAATACATTTATCCAGAAGACCATTATAGCACCAATAACAAGCATCTCCCCGCAAAGTGCTGACAAACATTTCCATCATGTTATCTTCATATAAAACTTTGAAGTTATCCAAGACCTTAAGAAAGCATATGACATGCTGAGTCTCTGAATCACCATTTCCCCAAAATATTGGCAAATGATCAGATATATCTCTACCAATATGATAATTAGGGCACCTGGGATGTTTGAGAAGTCAATAGGAGGATATTTATTTGAAAATTAATCACCACACTCTTCATCATCCATACTTAGCGATCAAAAGCATACATTTGAAATGACCATGGAAAGTATCTTCTACTGCATCAGGAGGTTTGCTTAAATAATGAGATTTAAAGATTTTATGTGTTGCATGGGCTCATCTACACAACAAGTCTCAACAAGTTTATGAGAAACAAGGGTTTTATCCCTTCAGCGGAGTTTCCATATTAAGAAAAAATATGCATTTTAAAACACTCAAAAAAGTTCTATTTTTTCTTTGAAAAATTTATAAAAAAGAAAAAAAGGTTAGTGGAGTCTCCAGATGGAAAATTAAAGATTAGATCTAAGGATTCATCAAACAAAGCAAAAAACAAAAGGGTAAAAAATCAAAAGTCGCACCCAAGGATAGGAATATTTATCCTTGGCAACGGCTCCAAAAAATGTTGCCACCGGATTGCGCACCTGGTTAACGCAACAAAAATCTATGCTACTGCTCGGTGCGGCCTTGGGGGCAAGTCTTGCGTAAAGGCTGTCACCAAATCTTGACTCCTCCGTTTAGGCCAACGCCTAACCGAAGCCAAGTGGGGTAGTCCCTATGGAATGTTTCTAAGGTTAATAGAAAGTTAATTAAATATTTTTTTTAGGATTTTTTAGGGGGTATGATGATTAAATAGTTTCCAAGATGGAGCTGCAATATAGTTTAGAAAAAGCTTTCACCAGCGAAATAAAATGACAACCAATATAGATAAAACAACAATGATATTAGGAAAATAAATGAACATATTGTTGTGGATCAATGCCTTATGGAGTCAAATACAAGATATAAAAATTCTTGTTGAAAGATAAATGTTTTGCAATTGTCTCTTGTTTACTTTTAGATTATTAATGGTTTGGAATTACTTAGGTAAAATGGGACTCCCGAGATACCGTGAGGTACAAGGAGGAATGTTCGAAAATCAAAAGATGGTGGTTCCTAACGAGAACGTGTGGCTGGAATGGAGTCTCTAGGGAGGTTTTCAACACTACACCAAAAAGGGTGTAGTCTAACTGTGCCCTGAGGTCGCCTCCCAGTTGTTCCTGCTTCCTCTGAGAAATTTCCCCACACGACTCTCAATTATTCGTAGTGCCGGATTTTCACTATGTGAGAGGCTGTATATTTTATTAGGTGATTTATTAGCTTAAATGTGAAAAATTAAAGAAGTGGCTACAATCGTTTCTGATTTCTCATAGGCTGAGGAAAGATGCCCGCAAGGGAAAAGAGCATACTTTGATAAGTAAGCCAAATGTTTATTCCGGTTAAAGATTGTAGTGAAAGAAAAACTTCAAAGCTTAAAACATAAGTAAAGAAACACAAAACCTATGTGTCACTTTTCTGATTATCCACCACTAATCGGCAAATCCTTTGTCTGGTGGTGAGAGCATACTTCGTGGCAACGAGGTTTTTGTGTTATTTCTAAAATACACTTGCACAAATGAAAAAATGAAGAAGTGAAAGCAAAATTATTAAGTTAAAGTATACACCCTACGAAAGGAAAAGTGTGTGTGTGTTTGTTGTGTTGTTAGAAAACTTTATTCACAAAATTTTGACAAAATGCAAATCCCCCCAGGTGGTATGGGGTGTGGGAGTTGGGTATCCCATTGCTCTCATTTAATAATTACAATAAAAACAAAAAGGAAGTGCCACTTAGTCCACTTATAGTTGGATCTAAGGGCTTACAATCATATAGAAATTTATACAAGTGGATGGGGGTCCACCAAAAGTGTTTTTGGCACTTTTTGATGGTTTTTGGTCACAAATCCGCCCACTTTCGTCACGGACCTGCTAAAAACCAATGAGCTAAAATGTTGCAAATTAGTAGTTAGATCATATAAAATTACATAAAAAAACACAAGATCTAAACTTGCAAAAATATTGGAAACTTTTAACATATGAAAGTATAGAAAAATTTGGATCTAGATCTAGGTTTTTTAATATGAAAATGAATTAATTCTAGATTTGATTTATATGCTAAAGTAAAAGAAGACGTTTGATTTTGCAAATAAAAATGAGATCCATCTCTTACCAAGCTTATAGTAACGAAGTAACCAAAGAGTATTTTAGCAAATAGAGAGATAGTTGAAGCAAACCCTCAAGCTCAAGGCTTGATATGTGAATAAGATGAAGAAAGAGGAAGTGTGGATCAATCACTTGTAGATCTGAAGCTCGAATGTGATGGAGAGAAAGTGTAATCATGCTAGATCCAAGATCCCTTCACCTTGAAGCTTCCTGTAGAGCTAACAAAAAATGTTCTCACATAAACGAAGTTAAATCTAGTATGCTCATCAATCCAAATCAAGAGAATATGTTGTACAACCAAATACTAGTATTACTCTTAAACCTTGATAGCATGCTCATAAACAAACAAATTATCAACAGTAAATGTTTGTTCTACAATAGCTAGATCTAAACATTCACTTTCATAAAAAACAAAAATGAAACTCAGAAGGATGTCACCTCAACCGGAAAATTGTGCATGCATGGAACCAAGAGTCCAAATCGACCTCCAAAGTCTTCAATATTATTACTTGAAAAAAAAATTTACAATACACAGGAGTAGAGATTCTATGCCCTTCTATCACTGAGAAGTGAGCAATAGCAACCTTGCCTTTATAGTTTTTTGAGAGAGGTGTTAATTTTTCAGAATTTACTTCAATCTGATCTAGGATCTTAACTGAGAGAACAACATGTACAGCATATCTACAACATATCAATCATGAACACAATAATGTAAGCACACAAGAGACACAGAGTTTACTTGGGGAAAACCATAAAGGTGAAAAACCCCAATAACTTCCTCAGAGATAGATAGAGCAATGATACAACCCAAGCATAAGAGATAGACATCTCCTAGCAGCAACTTCTCCTCCTCCACAAGTGCGCCACTCTCCCGAGAGTGTGAGAGAGAATAGAATAATCAAATAGAGTGCCTCCCGCACTCTATTTATACTTGACTTGACTTGGCTAATAACCTTTACTAGGTCAGCCTTAACTTAACCACATAACATAATGTTGACTGGGCCGACACCCAATAGGGTGGTCTAATAACCCTTTGACCCACATGACTTATACAGGGCCGACCCCAACAAGGTGGTCTAATAACCCATCAAGTATAAGTTACAACACTTACAATATAAATGACGACACTTCCGTATAGAGGAATAATAACATCTCTATAGGAATACAAACACTTCCATATAGAGGAATAATACCATCTCTATAGGAGTACAATATACATATATGAAATACATTCCGAAGTTACATATACATCAACACTCCCTCTTAACTAGGAAGGTATTTCTAGACACAGGTCTTCTAGCACAAGTCTTCTTTTCTGGATCATCGTCATTGGATAATCGTCATCGAGTCATCATCATCGTCACTGCTACTGCTATCTCAATCAATCTTTGAATCTACTCATCATAGGAAGTTCTACAGAGCCAGTCCTTTTTCATACTGTATGTAGGCCCACCACCTGCAGGTCTTCATCATCACTGGCCATACTGTGGAATCCTCAGGACTTATTACGTGCGTCAAAAAACCTCGAAAGAGCATCCCAGGATGTTACGGGTACACAACTCTGACTTGTAGGATCTCCCAGGGTGCTATTACATGTGACCCCACCACAAAAGCTCGAAAGAGCATCCCAGGATGTTACGGGTACACAACTCCGACCTGTAGGATCTACCAGGGCACAAATTACATGTGGTCACCACAAAACCTTGCAAGAGCATCCCAGGATGTTACGGGTACACAACTCCGACCTGTAGGATCTCCCAGGGCACAAATTACATGTGGTCATGGCAAAACCTCGAAAGAGCATCCCAGGATGTTACGGGTACACAAATCCGACCTGAAGGATCTCCCAGGGCGCTATTATATGCCATAGGACAAAACCTCAAAATAGCATCCTAGGATGTTACAGGTACACAACTCTGACCTGAAGGATCTCCCAAGGCGCTATTATATGTCCTCCCAAAGAAATGTCTCGAAAGAGCATCCCAGGCTGTTACGGGTACACAACTCCGACCTATAGGATCTCCCAGACATGCTCATCTGCACAACCTGTTCCACGGCCACAGAGTATCAACCTGATACTCACCATACATCATCCTGATGTACACATGATCATCCTGATCATCATCACTGCATTGTCCTGATGCATGTCATCTGGAGCAACATCCTGAAGCTCGTCAACCATGATCATCCTGATCATACAATGCATCTACCTGATGCATACCAAGTATCTACCTGATACATATAATCATACATGATCCACCTGATCATACAATCTATCCTACTGATACATACATAGATACATGATCCACCTGATCACACAATGTATCTACCTGATACATATCCAGATACATGGTCCAAGCATCCAACATGATGCATATACCAAATACATACAAATGATCCAACTGATCATATCCAGTATCCAACATGATGCATACATACATAAATGATCCAATTGATCATATCCAGCATCCAACATGATGCATACATACATAGATGATCCAACTGATCATATCCAACATCCAACATGATGCATATACATAGAGCAGTAACTGGAGCATCGTCCTGATGCTCATCATCCGTGATCCTCCTAATCATCATAGCATCGTCCTCTTCAGATCATCTCATCGTCCACGAAGCACAACCCAGATGCACATCATCCAACACTTACACCACCGACATGGGAGAACACATCTACCATCATTCGGGGAAGGCTCCAGCCCTTACTTTTTCACCATGGGAGAACACATCTACCACCATGTGAAAAATGGCTTCGGCCCTTACATCTACACCATGGGAGAACACATCTACCACCATGTGAGAATGGCTCAGCAATGACATCACGATGATGGGAGAACACATCAACCATGTCAGAAAAGCTCATGTGCATCTGCATCTTCTGGATTCATCACTTCCCTTTGGAAGGAACCTCGATCTGAAGTGCACCAAGCCTCTCTTTGAAGTACTCAAAACTGCACTCTGGCCAACGGCTTGGTCAATACATCTGCAACCTGCTCATCCATCGCAACATACAATGCTTTGGTTGTACTCAATGCTACGCAGGACTGCTTCCTGCTAAACCAAGAGATCACACCTGATCCCATACAGAAGCAACACCTAGAAGTGCTCTTCCTATCTGCAGCACTGCCTGCCCAATCTGAATCAACATAACCCTGTAGCTTAAACTTTTGATTTGCATCATACTTGAGCCCATAATCAACTGTACCTTTTAGGTACCTCAAAATATGCTTTACAGCAACTAGGTGAACAGCTCTCGGATCCATCAAGAACTGGCTCAATGTGTTCACCGCAAAGCAAACATCTAGTCTCGTGTTCGTCAGGTACATCAAGGACCCAATCATCTGACAATACATAGTGACATCAACCGGATCAGATGAAGCATCACATAGAAGCTTCAGGTTCGATGCCATAGGTGTGGCCATGGCCTTGCATTCCATCATCCCGAACCTCTTCAGGATCTCTACTGCATACTTCCCTTTTCTAAGGAAGATTCCATCTGTACTTTGACACACCTCCATGCCTAGAAAATAGTGTATCATCTCCAAGTTCTTCATCTCGAACTCGAGTACATCAAGCTTCCACTGTGTGTCAGCAATCAATCTATCCTCACCTATAACAAACAGGTCATACAAAAGTAGTATCACTGTATTGCCTTCCTCAACCTTGTAGTAAAGGTTGGAATCCTCTTTACTCTTGGTAAAGCCCAAAATGGATAGAAAGATGTCTATCCTACCATACCAAGTTCTGCACATATATGTCTCTCTGTCATGTGTCTCAGAACCAAGTGGCTACTCCACATACACTTCTTCTTCAACTACACCATTCAAGAAAGTTGTCTTGAAATCCATCTGGTGTATCTTCCCTTTCATCACTGCAGCCAGAGCAAGTACGGATCTAATGGAAGTGTGTCTGGCTACAGGAGCAAAAGTCTCTATGCTACCACCTGCAGCATGCTTGATCTTGTAGATCCTCTTGGAAGTCACTATAGACTCCCATTCAGGTCTTGGGACTACATCCCAAACATCTTCATGATCGATTGGTACTCCTCAATCATGGCATTCTTCCATGATCCTGGGAACTTTAATATCTTCAATATTTTCAATAGATAACTTTGTTGCTGAAAAAATGTTGTAGTCCTTCTTTTGTAGGTGATGGTATACGATATTTCCTACACAACAAGTTAAATTGCATGATTAGAAAACATCTCATAGTTTTCAGAACAAATTCTTACACATAAAGAAATATGTCATACAGTCATGCAATTATCTTAGCCAATGCTTCAATACAACATTTATCCAGATCCCGTAACTTTCTAGATGCCTTCCAATCTCTACTAGAACATTGTTAAGAGTGTGCACAACTCCCAACATGTCAGCAAAGAGGTTTCATTCTAGATAAGTAGCAATGGAATGTTGTACAATGCCATAGGCCACTTACCCATGTGTAGTAGTAGTATAGTGTTCATCAATGCAACTATTCTAATATGCATAATACACAACCTAATTCTAGGAACATGAGTATATACATTATTGAACAGTATTATTTAAACAATAAGATATGCAAGGAATGATAATTCAAATACTTATCTTTGTTTGTTTGTTGGGTTGACTCCCTCTCAGTCTTTGCTTCTTTTCTGCAACTCCATTCTGATGTGGATTGTGAGAAGTGGTCAACTCCCTCTGAATATCTGCATCCTTGCAGAAACTACTAAAGTGTACTTCTTCGTGTTCTTTGCTTCCCTGCAGGAACAACTGGAGTGTGCTTCCTCTTGATCTTTGCTTCCTTGCAGGAACAACTGGAGTGTGCTCCCTTTTGATCTTTGCTTCCTTGTAGGAACAACTGGAGTGTGCTCCCTCTTGATCTTTGCTTCTTGGATTACCTACCCTTGAACTTATATCCATCACTATGCATGCTTATTAGTATCATCATTGTGTTATCCTCGAGGTCTCATACATAATCACACATTCATTAGTATAATCTTAATACTATCAAAACACAATAATCTTAAACATGTATAGTCATGATCATTTCAAACATAGATAATAAACATTAGTATTCAAGGTTTCAGGGAAGTCTTCTTTTACTCATGCATATTCTTATTTGATCATAGGACTCTTCTAGTTAGTTAAATCATCAATCAAGATAAAAGACATAATATACATAAACCCTTGATTACTTACATTTCTAACTTTATGAATAAACATAACCAATCATACCAAGTATACTTATATAAGGGATCCTAACACAAGGTAGGATTCTAACTTGATATAGGAAAAACATACCTGGATTGGTATGTTAGCTAGTTATGTCTAACATACCCACATGATGTCTTCTTGTTCTCTTCAATGACTTGTGCTAGTAACCTGCATATCTCATAGGTTAACCATTATAGAACCAAGTTATACATACCTTGTAAATAGATCTTCTAAGTGATCCATGACAATGGATGAATCTTTGTCTTCATGTCATCATGATCATATGTTCTTGAACTAGAACATGATTTGTATTTCTTGGTGTACCTTTCATGTTAGCGGACAACATAAACCTCATACAACACCATAATGCATTAGTACAACCATAAGTGTCAACACCCTAATCAATGAATATCTTCTATCATGTATTCATAATTTTATTAAGGTGTTACGACAAGTCTAAATTTAATCAAGATTGTACTAACCGTAATAACATGAAGACAAACATACCATAAACTTAATTATGAACAAATCTCGAAACACACCTGGATGAATCAAACTTGTCGAGATTGCTTGTAATCTTCTTATGTAAGGCCTTAGCCTCATCTCCCTCTGAAATAGGAACTTCTTCACTTATGCAGGTGACCAATCCATTCTCTTCTAGGATTAACCCAATCCACTTCATTTGCATGAACTGGATCTGGAGCTGGATTAGGGTTTGTCGGGGAAACCCTAAAAATTCAAACTTTGAATTTCAAACTTCCGAAAGGATGGAGATATGCGCCTTGATGAGCTGATCAAGCTGGTATACTCAGAATTTGAAAACTGCAAAGTTTCACCCCTCAAATTTGCCTTTGAAACTTCCGGATTCATTGGACATGACCCCGAACTAGGGTTTTATAAATCCCACCCTTCTACCCAATCAACAGGTTCGATCCAAAGCTCTAAGCTTCTATTTTTCTAAGGATCTTCCAGCCGTGGTCACAGATTTAAAAAATTCCCATTTTTGCAGAAGCCCTAATTTTCCACTTTTCCGATCAAAGTCCCGAACTAGGGTCTGATCAAGCTCGACCTTCTGCCCAACCAAAAATTCTGATTTTGGTCTCTAAATTTCAATTTTGATGAGTAGCATTCATCCGTAGTCTCTGATTACAAAAAATCCAACTTTCTCCGAAACCCTAAAATCTGGAAGCCATGAATGAAGGTGCTAAAAAATAATTATGTTTTGACAGAAATATGTACCTGATTGTTTCTGGTGTAACTATGAACTTTTCAATCCACAGGGTCTAAAATATTTTCCTGTGATAGCCCGACCTATCATCTTTCTAACCCCTTAGGTCTGACCTCAAATGGATTCTCTGAGAGAGAGTTATGCCATGTGTCGCAACGTGACCTTTTATGGGATAAAACAGGAGAGCAAACTTGTACGGCATGCCACATGTCACTGGTTCAGTTTCGGCCTCTAAAAACGTTACCTGAGAAATTACAGTCTGTGCACTACCTGTCACTTTTTACGAAATTTCATTTGGAGCTTCCTAGCCCAAGTTATGACCTTTTTTCCAAGGTCACATGTTTATGACTGAGATCTGGAAGAGGCCAAAATCCTATATTGTACAGATCATAAATCACAAAGTACAACAAATTAGAGGTTTTCCTTTGGATACAAGGTACATGGGGATCTTAGCTTCGCCCTGTACAAGTTTCAGACCCTAAAACCTTGCCAAAATTTATTTATAGTGAAATTACTACGATGATTGGTTTTTTCTATATCAAGCCCTAGCTTCGCAATTGTAACAAGTGTCATACATGCCATACCATGCATTCTTTCAGGCTAGCTCCGATACCATGTTAATTTTTCATAATTTACTTCAATATGATATAGGATCTTAACTGAGAGAAAAACATGTACAGCATATCAATCATGAACACAATAATGTAAGCACACAAGAGACACAGAGTTTACTTGGGGAAAACCATAAAGGTGAAAAACCCCAATAACTTCCTCAGAGATAGATAGAGCAATGATACAACCCAAGCATAAGAGATAGACATCTCCTAGCAACAGCTTCTCCTCCTCCATAAGTGCGCCACTCTCCTGAGAGTGTGAGAGAGAATAGAATGATCAAATAGAGTGCCTCCCGCACTCTATTTATACTTGACTTGACTTGGCTAATAACCTTTACTAGGTCAGCCTTAACTTAACCACATAACATAATGCTGACTGGGCCAACACCCAATAGGGTGTTCTAATAACCCTTTGACCCACATGGCCGACCCCCAATAGGGTGGTCTAATAACCCTTCGACCCACATGACTTATACAGGGCCGACCCCAACAAGGTGGTCTAATAACCCATCAAATATAAGTTACGACACTTACAATATAAATGACGACACTTCCGTATAGAGGAATAATAACATCTCTATAGGAATACAAACAATTCCGTATAGAGGAATAATACCATCTCTATAGGAGTACAATATACATATATGAAATACATTCTGAAGTTACATATACATCAACAAGAGGGAGGGTGAAATCATGGAGAGCGGGGCGCATCCCTTGAAGAGAGGAGTTGATCTCCGTAATCAAATGCTTAAAGAAAGGGATTGGGAGTGAGGTGGCTGCCACATAAGAAGGGTGCCCCCAATCCCACATTGTAAACTCCATCAACAAGTATGATGCTGCCACATAAAGAGAAGTCGCCCAAGTGGAGGAGGGCGCAAATCCCAAGAGAGGATAGCTCATAAACTCCAAATCCTTGCTTGATTTATTCTCCATTTGATTGAAATATGCATTAAATGCAACTACCAACTCAACTGGGCCTCTATATGTGACAAACCCTATTGATTTAGGAATTCGATTTTCTCTCATATTTATTATTTTTTAATTAAATAATTCCTCAAAAATAATTTTGAGAGAATTTTTAATTAAGTGAAAAATAATCACTTAGAACTTAGGAAAAGTTGGTTTACGGTTTTTGTGGGCGCTTCGGGTTAGAAAACGAGCACCCCATGCCAATATTCACCTCCTAACCACACTTTTATTTCTTTTTTTTATTTTTTAATTAAAATATTAAAAAATCTCGTTAAACGGGAAAAATTATTATTCTCCGAATGACTTAAAAATCCTATGGGACCTAGTGCATGTCCATATGACTCATTATTGATGGATAACATGTTTAGAATATATATACACATAGGATTTAATAACCTCCCTAGGCTCGACCACCATGGAAAATACTCCAGCTTTGGAGGTATGAGTGAAAAACTCAGGAATTATACGCCACTAATGCGCAACCCATAATTCGTAAGGGAAAAACACTCTAGAGTATCCCCTTGACGGAAAAACCTAAGGTAGGACAAGACTTTTACAAAAGTTCCATGCTTAGACCAACTTATTATAATTCCCCCATGGGGGTCTGGACATGCAAATTTTACAAAGGGCCAAAAATTTGGCTTGATGGACTTCTGAACTCTGGAAATAAATAATATAAGTTGTTCAAGTCTTTTGAGGTTCACAAGGAGTCTACCTAAGTACAAATTAGGTGGTAAGAGACCTCAATGCATATCTTGTGAAAATTTGAGAACAAATTTGTTGCATACTTCATGGAAATACCTTAGTGCATACCTCGTGAATATTTTAGAACATATTTGTTGCAGACCTTGTGGGAATACCTCAACGTATACCTCATGAAATATTTTAGAACGAACCTTATGAAGTATTTGTTGCAAAATTTCTAAAGATATCATAGTAGACTTTGTGAAGATCTTAGATAAGACCATGTGAATATTTTATGGTGCGGACCTCGTAAGAACTTTGGAACAGAACTATTGAATGAAGAGTAGACTTAAGAGCATTTGAGCCCTTCTAGTAGGAGTTGTAGATGTAGGTTGTTGAAGCATCCTATCAGTAATAGCTGATAAAACATTAGTGAGTTCACACGGTTGGTTGACAATGACACATCCGAACATATGACTGGTTATAAGATATCCATCACCAATCTCAAGGAGAAAAAGTTTGCATGCAAGGTAGAGTTGGGAGACAACACAACCTATTCGATATAAGGAGTTGTATCCACCTCCTTCCAGATGAGTTCAAGAGATATTTTACATTTGGGGGACATTCTTTATGTTCCAGGATTGAAGAAGAACCTCCTATCAATTTTAGTTCTTGAAGACAAGGGATTATGAGTTATCTTCATGGATAATCAAGCATTATTATGGCTGAAGAACAAAGACTTGAAATATGCAGCAGTGATTTGAGTTAGAGAGGGAGGTGTCTACAAGGTACACGAGTAGTAAATTAAAGCTATGGTTCACAACACTATCATTCCATGTGAGCTATGACATAGGAGGCTTGGTCACCTCCACTACAAAGCGCTTCCAGGATCACAACAAATGGTGAAAGGTATGCCCATATTTGATTTTGAGCATGATAGTGTATGTAGGGGTTGTGCACTTGGGAAGAATGTTAAAAAGAGTTTATCTTGCAGTACTTCAAGTTCTAAAGGGATTTTAGATTTAATACATTATGATGTATATGGTCCCATTTCATCCCCTTCCCTGAGTGGCTATTTATATTATGTAGTGTTTATAGATGGCTTCCCTATAAAGTCATGGATTTATTTCCTAAAGGCTAACAGAGAAACCTTTAGCAAATTTCAGGAATTCAAATCCCTAGTTGAGAATCAGACAAGAAACCACATTCGTGCTTTGAGATATGACAATGGAGGTGAATTTGATTCACATGTGTTTACTAAGTTATGTAGTGATGCAGTAATATGTAGACAGATAAATATACCCTACAACCCTCAACAAAATGGGGTTTCCGAAAGGATGAATTGAACCATATGCCAAGGATGCAAAAGCCATGATGCATGATCAAGACCTATCTACCTCATTATGGGCAGAAGCCACCAGTACATAAGCATATATCCAAAATAAAAGTCCTCATGCTATTCTAGATGAGAAGACACCTGAAGAAGTGTTCACTGGTGAAAAACTAGATATTTCACACCTGAGGATATTTGGGAGTCCTGGATACATATATATTCCAAAAGAAAAGAGGACAAAGATGGAGCCACCAAGAAATAAGGGAACCTGTGTTGGTTATAGTGAATCATCCAAAGCTTACATAATATATGTATCAGGTGAAAGACACATTGAAGTCAACCGAGATGTCACCTTCCATGAAGAGACAACATTCAAGTGATCGAAAGAGATTCAGTATGATATAGACACAGAGGAGCATGAGACTCCTATGGTGGAGGACCTAGATACTGATTCTCCCCATTTAGATGTTCAAAGGGAGAATCAAGCAGAGTTCTCAGATTCGCTAGATTCGGATGAACCAATAGAACTGATTGATGAACCTCCTGCCAAGAGGAGGTTTGCATGGTGTCGAGGTATACTACAATATGCAGAGAGGCATGGAACACCATTAGGATCTTCCAAAGAGAGAAAGAAACCTAACATATATTCAGGGTATGTTGCATAGATAATTCACATCAGTGATTCAGATCCTTCCACCTATGAAGAAGCAACAAAGTAACAAGTATGGAAAGATGCAAAGGTAGAGGAATACAAGTCTATTCTAAAGAATGATGTTTGGGAAGTTGTTCCTAAACCTTAAGGGAAGTCCATAGTTACATCCAGATAGCTTAACAAGATCAAGCATGCAGCTGATGGCAGTGTTGAAAAGTATAAAGACATATTTGTTGCTCGAGGTTTCTCTCAGAAAGAAGGCATAGACTATGAGGATACATTCACTCTTGTGGCCAAGTACACTACTATTCAAGTTGCGATCTCACTTGCATATGTTCTAGGATGGAATATTCACCAGATGGATGTGAAGATATCCTTCCTCAATGGTGAGGTTGAGTAAGAGGTTTATAATAAGGTGGTCCAAATGACCCATTCAGTGGTCATTTGTGGCTTGATGGGGTCATGGAACCCTTAGATATGGTTTGAGTCATGGAGACCACACTCTACCACACTCTTGTTGATGGAGTCCACTTGTACTCATAATTGGTAAGGAAACCATGGAGAAACCAAGGACATGATTGCATGGCATGTTTGATGATAATCTCTTGAAGATCATTGATGGTGCACTTGGTAATGATTTGGACATATGACCCATACACATGGTGTGAAGTCTGATTTGTGGACTGTGACTTAATGCTCTTGTTGGTAATGGAACACATGATGAAGCTCTTGACTATGATGATGATGAAGTGGATAACCTCTTGGAGCATACAAATGGTGGTATGTTGGATCTTGGAAACCCTTCTTGAGGTTTCCTCGGTGCCCTTGGAGGATTGGGTATTGAACCCACACATATGGTGGGTTTTGGACAATGATGTTGCAGTTGACTATCATTGATGAATCCCTCACTAATCTGAAACATGATGAAATCCTTAATACTCTTACACCATTCAAAATATGCTTGAAACCTCAACGTGGCACAAAGGAACTTGTTTGAATAAAAAATCTTGTAAATAAATCTAATGGTGAAGTCATCCCAGCTTTAGAAGATAATTTTTTAATTATTAAATATAAAATATAAAAAGATATATATATATATATATAGCAGGTTGGACCAGAAAAATACACCATCGAAAATGTGTATAAATAGACATCTTGCCTCATTTTGTTTGATGAATAATATGAGGAATACAGCTCTGAAATTCGAATTAGTCTGAGGCAGCCGCAGTCAAGGGGAAATTTCAAAGTTTGAACAGCTCTGAAATTTGATGGTCTCTGAGGCATATTTTGGTGGAATATTTGAAGACAATTGGTGGTGGAATTTCCCAGAAGCAGCCACATTCAAGTTGCAACATTTGAGTGATAATACACAGCTCTAAAATTTGAACTTATTTGATGAATTTTTGGTGGTTAAACATGGTTAAGGTTTGAGATGATCTGAAATAAGCAGTCTGAAGTTTTTGCTCAGTGTTTAATAGTTTAAGATCAGTCTTGAAGCAGTCAAGTTGAGTAGACACAAACTTGAATAGTTATGTGATCATCTTAAGAGGAGGTAGCAACATACATGTATATATTCAAGTGATTTGAAGGCTTACTAAGGAAAGACAAAGGCATGAAAAGCATACGCAGTCAATAACTATTGTTGAAGAGTCTCCAAGACTATTGGCGCTGAATTCCTCAACAGATTGGCAGCCAAGAAGAAGATCATCTGCAGGATGAAGTAGACCATTCAAAGGTCATAGCAGAGTTAGTTGAATGAGATGAACTATGATTTAGTAGGTTGAAGTTTGATTTCATATCTGATGGTATGTTGAGTAGACTTGTTTGATTTGGAGATCTGTGACAAGTCTCGATTTGACAAAGTGATACCTTCGGTGTTAGTGACTGATTGATTTGATAGTGATAACTTTAATGACAATATATTGATGTGACACCTACTATAGTGATAGCATCTTTATGTGACAAGTTGATGACAGTTGTTGAATGAGCAACATTTGATTGAGTGATAGAAGTATGTAATTGCAAGCTAGTCTTGCATTTGAGGTTTGGATACCTCAACCCTTCTTAGTTGGAGCTAAGAAAACCAGGTTGGGCCATGTTGTTAGAGTTGGTTCTCTTTAGTCAGTTGGTGAATCATGAAGATTGAATTCTTCATTGTACTTCATATGAAATTATAAATAAAGTTTACTATACTTGTTTGGTGTTGTGTCTCTTGTTATGATCTATGTTGATGACATGCTATGTATATAGACATTTGTTGATTGGTTGATGAATGATTATGTACTTGGTAGTTTTATGCAAATAATGAACCCTGTCTAAGTTTTAAGGAGTAAAAATTGCTAGAGGTGCTAGCACACTGATTCACCCCCCCTCTCAGTGTGCCATTGTGTCCAACAATTGGTTTCAAATCTGGCCTTAACCACAAGCCTTGCCATCTTGAAGGAGATCATTGGACACACAATGGAAGGACAAGCAGAGTTCTCCAATGATGAGGTTCCAGTATTTGATGTGACAGATTACTTTCTATGGAAAAGCAATATGAAAGTTTATCTAAAGAATTTTGGTGTTTGGGAGATTGTGATCAATCCACCCATTCTATTCAACAATAATACCAAGACAACTGCACAAAAAGATGCCAAGAAGGACCACACCATTTCCTTGAAATTTCTTATGGATGGACTCTCAAGCTCTATCAAAGAGAATGTAGGAGAATACACTTCAGCCAAAGACCCGTGGTTTAAGCTGGAAAAGTGAATACCAAAAAGTAAACCAAGACATAAATAAGGAAGCAGAAGTTAATCCCACTAAATATGTGAAGAAAGAAGAATAGGAAGTTCAAGCATCAAACATCAGGGAAGGTAATGATTCTTCTGATTGTAGTAGCTCTGAATGTGATGATGTTAAAAGTGTACTTGCAGAAGATGACAAAGAAGACTTGTTGAAATCCAATGATGCCCTTGCATATACCCTAATGGATATTGATCTCAAATACAATTTGAGGCTCATAAAGAAAATTTTGAGGTCCTTCGAAAAATACCAAGGTATCACTAGGTCTTATGCACTACTTTCTTGGCCTTGAGATTTGGCGAAGAAAAGATGAGATATTTCTTTCTCAAGGGAAGTACATTGTTGATATATTATGCAGGTTTGACATGATGGATTGCAAATCCATGAGCACTCCGAGAGTTTCCAATTTGAGGAAACTACATGATTCATATTCTGGACCGGATCCAATGGACCCCACTTTGTATAGACATCTTATTGGTTCATTGATGTACTTGATACACTCGAGACCATATATATGTTATGATGTGAGTATTCTGAGTCAGTTTATGTATGATCCAATACACGGACACTGAGTTGTTGCTAAGCATGTGCTTAGATACCTTCGAGCTACGATTGCTTATGGACTCAGATAATCCCCTAGTGTAGGGGTGTTGTTACTTGGTTATATTAACTTTGATTGTGGTGGTAGCATTGTGGACCAAAAGAGTACATCTAGATATTTTTTTGCTTGGGTGTTGTTATGATATATTGGTCTAGTAGGAAGCAGGGCTCTATGGCCCAGAGTACTACAGAAGCAAGTTATATTGCTTCTAGTATTTCCTTCCGAGAAGCAATGTGTCTTAGGAAGATACTTGTTGGGTTTTTCGTTCAGAAGTTTGAGTCTACAGTCCTTCAGTGTGACAATCAAAGTTGCATCAAGCTTTCCAAAAACCCTGTGTTTCATGATAAGTCGAAGCACATTGAGATGAAGTATCACTTCATCAAAGACATGACCAGAAAGGTACATTGATACTGATGAGGAGATTGAAGATGTGTTAACAAAGCCTCTATCAATGACGAAGTTCAAGTACATCTGAGACAAACTTGGTATGGCATAGAATGCCTCCCTCGTTGAAATGGAGTGTTAAATGTACAACATCACGAGTCATTCTCCAAGCTAATATTGTGAATCTAGGATTGGGCCTCATGTGTTGAGGTAGGGAGCCTGAGTTGGACTCTGGAACTTGGAGTAGATTCTTGAGTTGGACTCAAGAATGACGAAGCCTTAAGTTGTAAAAGGTTATTCCTCATCTGTTGAGGTGAATGATTTAATGTATCAAAGTGATGATGTTGTAAAGTCTTGTTAGACAAGGATCAAAAGTTGTGTGTCAAGTCAGATTCTCATGTGGACCTCTACTTACACTAGGTACCCATGGGGTGGAACTCTAGTTGTAGAGGTAGATGCTTTGCATGTTGAAGGATCAATGTTGTGTGATGTATTACTAACCATGGTCATCGATTACTATTAAGTCTCCTTTAGAGACTAGCCACCTCTAGAGTGAATTACTTTAGCATATGATCATTTGGTCCGAGAGTAATATAATATGATCATAGCATCCGACAAATCTTCTGAGTATAATTTGATATGATAGACAATTAAAGTTAACACATATTGACCATGCAGTAAAGATAAGAGATAAAGATAAATGCATAGAGAAAAAGAGAATTAGAATTTCTCATGAGATGACTAAATGAACTCGAATTGTTGAGCTTTAGTTAAAGCCACAATGTATGCCTCGGTTAATTAAAGAACTCACAGTGGTCACTACAAGTAAATCAATCCGCATGATTTCAGTTAATAATAGTTAACTAAGTGTTAATAAAGAACATCTTGTTAACTAAGTGTTATTGCATGACAACACTTATGTTAAACTAAAAGATGACACTTGAGTTGCAATACTTTAGTTGCAACAATTGCAAGACGACACTTAAGTTAGCCACCTAACTAAGTGGGAAAGATTTCAGTTAAGGGGCGAGTTCATCCTAAGACTTAGTTCAGTGAGTTAATGCACTGCATGAGAAGTGGGGTGCTATTCTTCATGCAATATTGATACATTTAGATGGAGGGCAAGTTCATCATGAATTCAGAAAATAAAAATAGAATTTGATGCATGTGAAGAATATATAAATATGTTATACAGGATTGATGAATTAATGTGAATCAAATTCTCTTCTCCCTTGAAGGCAAGGCGCTTCTCTTTGTGCAAGATATCATTCTTACTTGTTATTAATGTGTTGGGCACATGGAAATTTGATACAGTTGATCTCTATTATGTATTGCTCAGTATTATTTTTTATCTAGGACCTAGGCTGTTGAAAGCAATCTGTTATTTTGTAAAATACATTCTCTAATATCTATCATAATTATACTCTGAAATTTTGTTGGGGTTTTTCATCCTCATTGTTTTGAGGATTTTACCCAAGGTACATCTTGTGTCATGGTTGAATGTTTCATTTGATTGAATGGTTCGTTGATTCAAGTATTCTGTATTTCCGCACTTAAAGTTTTAAAGTTCAAATATCATCATATTTTCTAAAAAATTAACATGGTATCAGAGCAAGGTTGTGAAGGAGCTAATATTTGTTAAGAAAACTTTAACCTACGTAGATCCTGCGGAGTTGAGCACAATACTTGAGAGCCATGGCACCAATATTTGTTCGATTGGAAGACCGTCTTGAGGGAACTTAGAATTTCAACACTTGGAAGGAGAGGTGTTGAACACCTTGGAGGAACATGACTTGGATGGATACGTATCAACTGTGGTGGAGGAGCCTACATCTAATGTAGGGCGCATCAACTTCAATGAGAACCAAGATAAATCCAAATGGATCATCTATGATTCGTTAAAGGACTATTTGATGTCTGTAATCACTTCGTTGAAGACTGCAAAGGAGTGTTTTGATACATTGACAAACCTATATGAGAAGAAGGCCCCGAGTCAAAAGAGGGAATTGAAGAATAAGATTTGATACCTAAAGATGGAGAAGTATGATACAATGGCCTCCTTCTTCACCAAGATCTCTCACGTAAGAGATCAGCTTGCTAGTATTAGAGTAGTGGTGGATAAAGATGATCTTGTCCAAACTGTTATTGATGATCTCCCATCCTCATGGGAGACATTCTTGGTTGCAATAAATGGCGGAGAGGTACAACCTAACTTCGAAATGTTATCGCATGAATAAATCCAAGAGGAGGGGCGAATCCAAAGCAATTCAATGTGCACCAAAGAATAAAATATTGCCCTTATGTCAAGGATGAAGACAGGCAAGAATAACTTCTCTCAAAAGACGTTTTCCCATTCAAAGAAGAAGGTATATAACAAGGACTTTGACAAGTCGAAGTTTAAATGCTACAATTGTAACAAGAAGGGCCATTATGCAAGGGAGTGCAAAGCAAAGAAAAAGTGAAAAGGAAGGTTTCATGCGTATATCACTATAGAAAATGAAACTACTCAAAAGAATGCAACCAAAGAGAAGGAGACAAGGAGGGAGTATTACCTAGTCTCGGCACTTTCCAGATCCATCATCGCAAGTGAGGACACATGGTTTATTGCAATTGGTGCATCCAAACATATTACTGGTTATGAGAGCGCCATCACCAATCTCAAGGAGAAAAAGTTTGCATGCGAGGTAGAGTTGGGAAACAACATAACCTATTCGATCCAAGGAGTTGGATCCACCTCCTTCTAGCTGATTTTAGGAGATATTTTACATGTAGAGGACATTCTCTATGTTCCAGGATTGAAAAAGAACCTCCTATCAGTTTCAGTTCTTGAAGATAAGGGATTTCGAGTTATCTTCATGGATAATAAAGCACTATTATGGCCGAAGAACACACACTTGAAATGTGTTGTAATGATTGGAGATAGAGAGGGAGGTCTCTACAAGGTACCTGGGAAGTACATTCAAGCTATGGCTCAAAACACTACCAATCCATGCGAGCTATGGAATAGGAGGCTTGGTCACCTCCACTACAAAGCGCTACCAGTATTATAACAAATGTTGAAATGTATGCCCGAATTTGATTTTGAGCATGATAGTGTATGTAGGGGTTGTGCACTTGGGAAGATTGTTAAAAAGAGTTTCTCTAGCAGTACTACTAGATCTAAAGGGGTTTCAGATTTAATACGTTTTGATGTATATGGTCCCATGTTATCCCCTTCCCTGAGTGGTTGTTTATATTATGTATTGTTTATAGATGACTTCTCTAGAAAGTCATGTATTTATTTCCTAAAGGCTAAGAGCGAAAGCTTTATCAAGTTTTAGGAATTCAAATCCCTAGTTGAGAATCAGACAGGAAAACACATCCGTGCTTTGAGATCTGACAATGGGGGTGAATTTGATTCACGTGTGTTTAATGAGTTCTGTAGTGATGCAAGAATTTGTAGATAGTTAATTATACCCTACAACCCTCAAAAAAATGGGTTGTTGAAAGGAAGAATATAACCATATGTGAGGCTGCAAAATCCATGATGCATGATCAAGACCTGTCTACCTCATTATGGGAGGAGGCCACCAGTATAGGCGTATATATCCAGAATAGAAGTACGCATGCCATTCTGGATGAGAAGACACCTAAAGAAGTGTTCACTAGTGAAAAACCATATATTTCACACTAGAGGATCTTTGGGAGTCCTGTATACATTCATGTGTTGAAAGAAAAGAGGACAAAGATGGAGTCATTAGGAAAAAAGGAAACCTTTGTTGGTTATAGAGAATCATCCAAAGCCTACAGAATATATGTGCCAGGTGAAAGACACATTGAGGTCATCTGAGATGTGACCTTCCATGAAGAGGCAGCATTCAAGCGATCAAAAGAGCTTCAGTATGATACAAAAACATAAGAGAATGAGACTCCTATGATGAAGGACCCATATACTAATTCTCCCCATTTAGATGACCAGAGGGAGAATCCAATAGAGTTCTCATATTCGCTAGCTTTGGATAAACCAGTAGAATTGGTTGATGAACCTCCTTCCAAGAGTAGGTTTGCATGGTTCGGAGATATACTATAGGATGAAGAGAGGCATGGAGCAATATTAGGCTCTTCCAAAGAGCAAAAGAAACCTGACAGATATTCAGGCTATGTAGCACAGATGAGTCACATAAGAGATTTAGAACCTTCCACCTATGAAGAAGTTTCAAAGGAGCAAGTATGGAAAGATTAAATGGTAGAGGAATACAAGTCTATTTTGAAGAATGATGTTTGGGAAGTTGTTCCTAAACCTAAATGTAAGTCCATAGTTAATTCTAGATGGATTACCAAGATCAAGCATGTTGTTGATGGCAGTGTTGAAAAGTATAAATCCATATTTGTTGCCCGATGTTTATCTTAGAAAGAAGGGATAGACTATGAGGAGACATTCGCTCATGTGGCCAAGTACACCATTATTCGAGTTGTGATCTCACTTGCATCTGTTCTAGGATGGAAGATTCACCAGATGGATGTGAAGATAACCTTCGTCAATGGTGAGATTGAGGAAGAGGTTTAAATTCAGCAACCTGAGGGGTTTGTGGTTCATGGGAAGGAGTCTCGCGTGTGCAAATTGAATAAATCCTTGTATGGGCTTAAGCAAGATCCTAGAGCTTGGTATTTGAGAATTGATAGCTATCTTCAGATACTGGGCTTCTCTAGGAGTGAAGTTGATCAAGATTTGTACTTCAAAGTAGTGAAGAACCAACCATTAATATTGGTTATATATGTTGATGATTTTTTCCTTATTGGAGAGGAACAACTGATTACTTGGTGCAAGAGGGATCTCCCCTATGAGTTCGAGACAAAATACGTAGGTCTTATGCTCTACTTTCTTGGCCTTGAGATTTGGAAAAGAAAACATGAGATATTTATTTCTCAAGGGAAGTACAATGTTGATATATTGTGTAGGTTTGACAAGATGGTTTTAAAATCCATGAGTAGTCCGATGGTTTCCAATTTGAGGAAACTACATGAGTCATATTTTGGATTGGATCCAGTAGACCCCACTTTGTATAGACAACTTATTGGTTCATTGATGTACTTGATACGCTTGAGACTAGATATATGTTATGCTGTGAGTATTCTGGGTCAGTTTATGTCTGATCCGAGACATAGACATTGGGTTGCTTCTAAGCATGTGCTTAGATGCCTTCGATTTATGATTTCTTATGGACTCAGATATGCCTCCAGTGGAGGGGTGTTGTTACTTGGTTATACTAACTCTGATTGGGGTGGTAGCATTGTGGACTGAAAGAGTACATCCAACTATTGTTTTAGCTTGGGTTCTTCTATGATCTCTTGGTCCAGCAGGAAGCAGGGATCTGTAGCCTAGAATACTACAGAAGTAGAGTATATTGCTGCTAGCACTACCTTCCAAGAAGCGGTGGGATTAGGAAGCTACTTGCTGGTTTGTTCGGTGAGAATATTGAGTCTACATTCATTCGGTGTGACAATCAAAGTTGCATCAAGCTTTCCAAAAACCATGTGTTTCATGATAATTCAAATCACATTGAGATGAAGTATCACTTCATCACAAACATGGTCCAAAAAGGTACAGTGAAACTTTAGTACATTGCTACTAATGAGTAGATTGCAGATGTGTTAACAGAGCCTCTGTCAGTGACAAAGTTCAGGTACTTCTTAGACAAGCTTGGTATGGAAGAGAATGCCTCCCTTGTTGAGAGGGAGTGTTAAATTTATAGCATCACGAGTCATTCTCCAATCCAATATTGTGTAGCCAGGATTGGGCTGTTGAGGTAGGAATCCTAAGTTGGACTCAGGAACTTGGAGTAGATTCTTGAGTTGGACTCAAGAATGACTAAGCCTTCAGTTGTAAAAAGTTATTCCTCACGTGTTGAGGTGAATGCTTTGATGTATCAAAGTGATGATGTTGTAAATTCTTGTTGGACAAGGATCGAGACTTGTGTGTCAAGTCAGATTCTCATGTGGACCTTCAGTTATAGTAGGTACCCATGGGGTGGAACTCCATTTATAGAGGTAGATGCTTTGCATGTTGAAGCATTAATGTTGTGTGATGCATTACTAACCATGGTCATCGATTGCTGTTAAGTCTCCTTTCGAGAATGACCACCTCTAGAGTGAATTACTTTAGTATATGATCATTTGGTCCAAGAGTAATATAATATTATCATATCATTCGACAAATATTCTGAGTATAATCTGACATGATAAATAATTAAAGTTAACACATATTGACCATGCGGTAAAGATAAGAGACAAAGATAAATGCATATAGAAAAAGAGAATTTGAATTGCTCATGAGATGACTAAGTGAACTCGAATTGTTAAGCTTCAGTTAAAGCCACATTGTATGCCTCAATTAATTAAAGAACTCATAGTGGTCACTACAAGTAAATCAATCAGCATGATTTCAGTTAATAATAGTTAACTAAGTGTTCATAAAGAAGATATAGTTAACTAAGTGTTATTGCATGATGACACTTATGTTAAACTATAAGATGACACTTATGTTAAACTAAAAGAGGATGCTTGAGTTGCGACACTTGCATGACAACACTTAAGTTAGCCACCTAACTAAGTGGGCAAGCTTTCAATTAAGGGCCAAGTTCATCCTAAGACTCAGTTTAGTGAGTTAATGCACTGCATGAGAAGTGGGGTGGTATTCTTCATGCGAGATTGATACATTCAGATGGAGGGTGAGTTCATCATGAAGTCAGAAGATAAAAATAGAAGTTGATGCATGTGAAGAATATATAAATATGTTATACAAGATTGATTAATTTAATGTGAAGCGAATTCTATTCTCGCTTGAAGGAAAGGCGCTTCTCTTTGTGTAGGATATTATTCTTGCTTGTTATTAATGCGTTGGGTACATGGCAAGTTGATACAATTGATCTCCATTCTCTATTGCTTAGTATTTTCTCTTATCTAGCACCTAGGCTATTGAAAGCAATCTACTATTTTGTAAAAGACATTCTCTGCTATCTATCATAATTATACTCTGAATATTTGTTGGGGTTTTTCATTCTCATTGTTTTGAGGATTTTCCCCAAGGTACATCTTGTGTTATGGTTGAATGTTTCATGTGATTGAATGGTTCATTGATTCAAGTATTTAGTATTTCCACAATAAAAATTTTAAAGTTCAAATCTCATCATATTTGCTCAAAAATTAACATGGTATCAGAGCTAGGTTGTGAAGGAGCTAATATTTGTTAAGAAAACTTGAGCCTACGTAGATCCTGAGGAGTTTAGCACAATACTTGAGAACCATGGAATCGATCTTTGTTTGACCAGAAGACCGTCTTGAGGGCACTTGAAATTTCAACACTTGGAAGGAGAGGATGTTGAACATCTTGAAGGAACATGACTTGGATGGCTACATATCCACTATGGTGGAGGAGCCTAAATCTAATGCAGAGTGTATTAACTTCAATAAGAACCAAGCTAAATCCAAACGTATCATCTATGATTCAGTAAAGGACAATTTCATGATTGTAATCACTCTATCGAAGCCCGCAAATGAGTGTTTTGATACATTAATAAACCTATATGAGAAGAAGGCCCTGAGTCAAAAGAGTGCATTGAAGAATAATCTTAGAAACCTAAAGATGGAGAACGATGAGACAATGGCCTTCTTCTTCACCAATATCTCTCAGGTAAGATATCAGCTTGCTAGTATTGGAGTAGTGGTGGATGAAGATGATCTTCTACAAACCGCTATTGATGTTATCCCATCCTCATGGGAGACATTTTTGGCTGCAGTAAATGACTGAGAGGTACAACCTAACTTTGAAAGGTTGTGGCATGACTGCCTCTAAGAGGAGTGGTGAATCCAGAGCAAGCTAGTGTGCATCAAAGAAGAAAATATTTCCCTCATGACAAGGATGAAGAAAGGCAAGAAGACCTTCTCTCAAAATAATTTTTCCCATTCGAAGAAGAAGGTATACAACGAGGACTTTTGCAAGTCAAAGGTTAGATGCTACAACTGTGACAAGAAGGGCCATTATGCAAGGGAGTGCAAAGCAAAAAAAAATGGAAAAGGAAGGTTTCATGCTTCTATCGCTATAGAAGATGAAACTACTCAGAACAATGCACCCGAAGAAAAGGAGACAAGGAGGGAGTATTACCTAGTTTTAGCACTTTATGGATCCGTCATCACAAGTGAGTACACATGGTTGTTTTACAATGGTGCATCCAAACATATGATTGGTTTTCAGAGTTCCATCACCAATATCAAGGAGAAAAATTTTGCATGCGAGGTAGAGTTGGGAGACAACACAACCTATTTGATCTAAGGAGTTGGATCCACCTCCTTCCAGCTAAGTTCAGGAGATATTTTACATGTGGAGGACATTCGATATGTTCCAGGATTGAAAAAGAACCTCCTATCAGTTTCATTTCTTGAAGATAAGGGATTTTGAGTTATCTTCATGGATAATCAAGCACTATTATGGCCGAAGAACAAAGACTTGAACTATGTAGTAGAGATTGGAGTTAGAGAGGAGGTCTCTACAAGGTACCCAGGAAGTACATTCAAGTTATGGTTCACAACACTATTAGTCCATGTGAGCTATGGAATAGGAGGCTTGGTCACCTCCACTTCAAAGCACTAACAAGATTACAACAAATGGTGAAAGGTATGCCCGTATTTGATTTTGAGCATGATAGTGTATGTAGGGGTTGTGCACTTGGGAAGAATGTTAAAAAGAGTTTCTCTAGTAGTACTACTAGATCTAAAGGGATTTCGGATTTAATACATTTTGATGTATATGGTCCCATGTCATCCCCTTCCCTAAGTGGCTATTTATATTATGTATTGTCTATAAATGACTTCTCTAGAAAGTCATGGATTTATTTCCTAAAGGTTAAGAGCAAAACCTTTAGAAAGTTTCAGGAATTCAAGGCGCTAGTTGAGAATCATATGGGAAAGCACGTCCCGCTTCGAGATCTTACAATGAGGGTGAATTTGATTCACATGCATTTAATGAGTTTTGTAGTGATGCAGGAATTTGTAGATAGTAAACTATACCCTACAACCCTCAACAAAATGGGGTTGTTGAAAGGAAGAATAGAATCATATGTAAGGCTGCAAAAGCCATGATGCATGATCAATACCTTTCTATCTCATTATGGGAAGAGACCACTAGTACATGCATATATATCCATAATATAAGTCCCCATTCCATTCTAGATGAGAAGACACTTGAAGAAGTGTTCATTGGTGAAAAACCAGATATTTCACACCTGAGAATCTTTGGGAGTCCTGTATACATTCATGTGCCAAAAGAAAAGAGGACAAAGATGGATCCATAAGGAAAGAAGGGAACCTTTGTTGGTTATAGCAAAACATCCAAAGCCTATAGAATATATGGGCCACTTTAAAGTCACACTAAGGTCAGCCGAGATGTGACCTTCCATGAAGAGGAAGCATTTAAGCGATCGAAAGAGATTCAGTATGATACAGACACAAAGGAGCATGAGACTCCTATGATGAAGGACCCAGATACTGACTCTTCCCATTCAGATGTTCAGAGGGAGAATCCAACAGAGTTCTCATATTCGTTAGTTCCCGATGAACTAGTAGAACTAGTTGATGAACCTCCTTCCAAGAGGAGGTCTGCATGGTGCCAAGATATACTACAAGATGCAGAAAGGCATGGAGCACCATTAGGCTCTTCGAGAGAGAAAAAGAAACCTGACATATATTCAGGGTATGTTCAAAAGATGAGTCACATCAGTGATTTAGAGCCTTCCACCTATGAAGAAGCTCCAAAGTATCAAGTATGGAAAGATGAAATGGTAGAGCAATACAAGTCTATTCTAAAGAATGATGTTTGGGAAGTTGTTCCTAAACCTAAAGGGAAGTCCATAGTTACTTCCAGATGGATTTACAAGATCAAGCATGTTGCTCATGGAAATGTTGAAAAGTATTTCGTCATATTTGTTTCCCAGGGTTTCTCTCAAAAAGAAGGCATCGACTATGAGGAGACATTTTCTATTGTGGCCAGGTACACCACTATTAATGCTATGATCTCAGTTGCATTTCTTCTAGGATGGAAGCTTCAGTAGATGGATGTGAAGACAACCTTGCTCAATGGTGAGGTTAAGGACGAGGTTTAAATTCATCAACCTGAGGGGCTTGTGGTTCATGGGAAAGAGTCCCATGTGTGAAAACTAAAGAAATCCATTTATGGGATTAAGCAAGCTCCCATATCTTGGTATTCGATAATTAACAACTATCTTCAGAGACTGGGCTTCTTTAAGAGTGAAGCTTCTTTAAGAGTGAAGCTAATACAAATTTGTACTTCAAAGTAGTGAAGAACCAACCATTTATATTGGTTCTATATGTTGATGATTTGTTCCTTATTGGAGAGGAACAACTGATTGCTTGGTGCAAGAGGCAGCTCACCTATGAGTTCGAGATGAAAGACTTAGGTCTTATGCATTAGTTTCTTGGCCTTGAGATTTGGAAAAGAAAATATCAGATATTTCTTTCTCAAGGGAAGTACACTGTTGATATATTGTGCAGGTTTGACATGATGGATTGCAAATCCATGAGTACTCCAATGGTTTCCAATTTGAGGAAACTACATGAGTCAGATTTTGGATCGGATCCAGTGGACCCTGCTTTGCATAGACAGCTTATTGGTCCGTTGATGTTCTTGATATGCTCAAGACTAGATATATGTTATGCAATGAGTATTCTTAGTCAATTTATGTTTGATCCAAGACACAGACATTGGGTTGTTGCTAAGCATGTGCTTAGATACCTTCAAGGTACGATTGCTTATGGACTTAGAGATGCCTCCAATGGAGGGGTGTTATTACTTGGTTATACTGACTCTAATTGGGGTGGTAGCATTGTGGACCGAAAGTGTACATTTGGATATTGTTTTATCTTGGGATCTACTATGATCTCTTGGTCCAATAGGAAGCACGGATCTGTAGCCTAGAGTACTACCGAAGAAGAGTATATTGTTGCTAGTACTTCCTTCCGAGAAGTAGTGGGATTAGGAAGCTACTTACTGGGTTGTTCGGTGAGAAGCTTGAGTCTACAGTCATTCGTTGTGACAATCAAAACTGCATCAATATTTCTGAAAACCTTGTGTTTCATGATAAGTCAAAGCACATTGACATGAAGTATCACTTCATCAGAGACATGGTCCAGAAAGGTATAGTGAAACTTTGGTGCATTGCTACTTATGAGCAGATTGCAGATGTGTTAACAAAACCTATGTTAGTGATGAAGTTCAGGTACTTCCAAGCCAAGCTTGGTTTTGCATAGAATGCCTCCCTCGTTGAGAGGGAGTGTTAAATGTACAGCATAACGAGTTATTCTCCAAGCCAATCTTGTGTAGCCAAGATTGGGCCTTGTGTGTTGAGTTAGGGAGCTTGAGTTGGACTCAAGAATTGGAGTAGATTCTTGATTTGGACTCGGGAATGACTAAGCCTTCAGTTGTAAAAGGTTATTCCTCATGTGTTGAGGTGAATGCTTTGATGTATCAAAGTGATGATGTTGTAAAGTCTTGTTGGACAAGGCTCAAGACTTGTGTGTCAAGTCAAATTCTCATGTGGACCTCTAGTTATAGTAGGTACCCATGGGGTGGACCTCCAGTTATAGAAGTAGATGCTTTGCATGTTGAAGCATTAATGTTGTGTGATGTATTACTAACCATGGTCATCGATTGCTATTAAGTATCCTTTAGAGACTGGCCACCTCTAGAGTGAATTAATTTAGCATATGATCATTTGGTCCAAGAGTAATATAATATGATCACAGCATCCGACAAATCTTCTAAGTATAATCTGATATGATAGATAATTAAAGTAAACACATATTGACCATGCAGTAAAGATAAGAGATAAAGTTAAATGCATAGAGAAAAAGAGAATTTGAATCGCTCATGAGATGACTAAGTGAACTCGAATTGTTAAGCTTCAATTAAAGCCACAATGTATGCCTCTGTTAATTAAAGAATTCATAGTGGTCACTACAAGTAAATCAATCAGCATGATTTCAGTTAATAATAATTAACTAAGTGTTAATAAAGAAGATCTAGTTAACTAAGTGTTATTGCATGACGACACTTATGTTAAACTAAAAGACGACACTTGAGTTGTGACACTTGCATGACAACACTTAAGTTAGGCACCTAACTAAGTGGGAAAGCTTTCAGTTGAGGGGCGAGCTCATCCTAAGACTCAGTTCAGTTAGTTAATGCACTACATGAGAAGTGGGGTGATCTTCTTCATGCAAGATTGATACATTTAAATGGAGGGAAAGGTCATCATGAAGTCAGAAGATAAAAATAGAAGTGGATGCATGTGAGGAATATATAAATATGTTATACGGTATTGATGAATTCAATGTGAAGCGAATTCTCTTCTCCCTTGAAGGCAAGGGACTTCTCTTTGTGCAGGATATTATTCTTGCTTGTTATTAATGTGTTGGGAACATGGAAAGTTGATACCATTGATCTCTATTTTCTATTGCTCAGTATTCTTTCTTATCTAGCACATGGGGTGCCAGAAGCAATACACTATTTTGTAAAATACTAATTATACTTTGAAGATTTGCTAAGGTTTTTTATCCTAGCTATTTTGAGGATTTTCCCCATGGTACATCTTGTGTTATGGTTGAATGTTTCATGTGATTGAATGGTTCATTGATTCAATTATTCAGTATTTTTGCACTTACATTTTTAAATTTCAAATCTCATCATATTTGCTCAAAAATTAACAGATTGGAGAGTTGTGGTTTTTAAAGGGTCTTCTCACAAAGCTCTAGGCAAAAATTTCAGTGTTCGGCAAAGTTTATGAGCATTCATTTTGACCAACGAACAAATAGCTTCAAAAGTATATAAAGAAGATGAATTTTAATGAGTGTTCGATCTTTTGGTATTGGTTGTTAGTTTCCATGATTTCGCTCATTTTTCCACCTTGCTTTCTTGGCTCGTAACAGTGGTTCGTTTTCCTTATATTGTTGCTTGGAGACATAGCATCTTTGGAGAGTGAATTGCTATTTGGACAGTGCACCCCAAAGGCACCTGGTGAACCCTTCAATATTTTAATCAATATAGCATGCAAGCGTGATTGTATGTGTTATAATAATCGCTTATGTTTTCTATTGCAGAGGTCAATATGCGACTAACAATTACGGGTTTTGCATTGTGAATTGGTTTCACATTTACGGATAGCAGAAATTGCAATCTTCAATGAAAATGGATATAATAGTTACTAGTAACAAATAACAGGTGGATGTAGTTTGAGTTCTAAGCAAAGAGTTCATATGTGATGCCTGGTCCACTGCTAGTCGCTTTGTTGAAGGGGCATCTTGTTGATCTCATGCAGGTAATTATGCTGAAGTAATGTCATCCACTTGAATTATCACGCATTCTACAATTTACTTGTAGAATGCGTGATAATTCAAAGGGTAGGAGTGTAGAATTGTTTCCTTACCCAAGCTTTTCCATATATGTAGAAAATTTGAAATGCATGATTGTCTAGGCTATTCACCTTATTGGAGACGGATGTCTCACTATTTGCCATTTTCCATCGGCACTATACTCAGATGCTTCACAATTTGTCATTTGCCATCATCACTGTACGTAAACACGGAGCCTAACAAGAAAGCAACCGAGCACAGTGTTGACAGTTGGTCAGTTTTTATTTTTGTGGTGGCTACATGAGGGCGAGGGCGATGCAGTGATAGCTAGTAAACAATGTAAGAAATATCATAGTCTCCTCACCTTAAAAAGAGGCCAAATAAAGCCTCCAATCTGTTCATTGGCCATAACATATTAGAATATAACGCTTTGTGAAATGTGAAGATTAATAGAATTCGACCAAATCAATTCCTATAGCCCTTGCACCAAAGTAAGGACAATAAGGTCTATTGGATTTATCATTTAAGAAATTATACCTTTATTGAGTTGTATTAGTTGTATTATTATCACATGTTTTAAAGTATTTTTGTTTTAGTTATTATAATTTATTAATATTTTAAATTTTTTTTTTTTTTTTTTTTTTTTTTTGTCTTCCCATCTTATGGAAATTTGGGGTATCTTTTAGCTATCTTCAAATTCACTCCCTTGTACATTCCCAAAGAAAAGGTGGAGCATAGATGCTTGTGCATGACCTCCAAGAATATAAGGTGAAAGCAACATGAAATAGACATGATCTAGCTTCCAAATGTGGAAAATGATCTACCTACCCAATCGAGAACATTGCTAATGTTCGTAAAAACTTTGAATAGATGGAGTAGCTCTGCAACAAAAACAATGATAGCAACAAACAATTATGGTATGTTTTTTATGGAGATTTATAGGGAACATGTTTAAAAATTGTTTTGATTTGTGACTTTTAAAGTTGTGGCTCATTGATTGTTCTGGTGTGATTTGAGAACATGTTGTTTGTGTTTTCTTTGACAAATTATGCTTTTAGTAAATGTGTTACAAGAGAATGACTCTTTCTTTGTAATTTCTTGACTTGTGTTTTCTAAATAGGTCTTACCCTACGAGTTATTGTTAATAATGTCAACAAGCATTGGAAACTGTTTGATAATAAAATCACGACCTATTTGATGTATATCTATGCTTCACCCTTTTACGGGTGGGCCCATGCATATTATTGTTTAGCAACAAATTTCCAAAAAGTGTATGAAAAGAGAAGAAATAGACCATAACGAGTACTCTGCGCCTTTAATGAAGGAAATAAATGAATAGAAAGCCTCTTCGAGCGGGAAACCTTCTTATACAATGTATTAAGTACACAAGACAAGAGAAGACAAGATGCTAAAATGAAAAGATCTCCTTCCTATAAAGGATATTAAAAGGTACAATTATAACTCACTGACCCAAGCCGACATAATTAATATAACCATACTAATGACAATTACAACTAATGGACCAAATCCAACATCAAAACTAATGTAATGCACCACTATATAGGGGGGTGTTCCCATATTTAGGGATTAGCATGCCCCTCCCCTTAAGACAAGGGTTGTCCTCAATGCTTGATTAGTTGCGGATGCTTCTATATGAAGGACTCAACTTACCATGTCAAATATTCAACTGGCAAGTTCTTCCACTTGATGAGGTACTCAGTAATAGTCTATTTTTGTAGTTGTTTGGTCCTTGTTTCAGTGATTTGTTCAGGTTTCATTATGACTTTTCCTTCTTCATCAAGCTCCAACAAGATTGTTTGAATTGGGATCTTGTCTCCTATTACCTTCTTTAAGAAAGAAACTTGGAAACTGAATGTACTCTTGAAGATGAAGGGAGTTCCAATTTGTAAGCCATACTACCAATCTTTTGCAACACTTTATAAGGACCATAATACTTGGGTGCTAATTTATTGTCCTTATTTAGTTGCTTGCGGAACATCTTCTTGTAAGGTTGTATCCTCAGAAATATCCAATCCTCTTCTTCGAAACTCCTTTCACTACGATGCTGATCAACTTGTTGTTTCATCCTACTTTTTGACATAGTCAGGTTGTCCTTAAGTATCTGGAGAACTTCTTGTTGGTGCTCTATGTGATATTCCATGGCTTGAACTTTATATTTTCATTTTAAGTGAGATGTGATGGATGGAGGCTAGTACCCATAAAGTGCCATTAATGGAGACATTTTTTATGATGTATGGAAGGAAGTATTGTACCACCATTCTACCAAAGGAAACCATTTCACCCATTGTGTTTGTTTATCAGATGAAAAGCAACAAAGATATCCTTCCAAACATTTGTTCACTATCTTAGTTTGCCCATCAAATTGAGGATGATAAGATGAACTATGAGCCAATTGGGTACCCAAACAAGAAAATAGTTCAATCCAAAATTTTCCAGAGAAAATTGGATCTTTGTCACTTATGATAATCTTCATATTTCCATGTAACTTTTGAACAGTTTCCATAAAGGTTGCAGCTATTGTACTTGCATTAAAAGGGTAAGAGAGTGCAAAAAAATGTGCATATTGTTACCAACTATTTTGTACCATATTTGGACTTCTTGTGAGCCGCCAGTTTCATGAACATGTCAAGTGTTCATCATCAGTGTTTAGAAGCTCTGAAGACTTTTTCAGGGCCATTTTGGCCCCTTTTGTAACAAGTGTATGTCCATACCCACTTGGGGGAATTGTAATAAGTTGGTCTAAGCATGATTATTTTGTAAAAGACTTGGTCTACCTTAGGTTTGGCTATCAGGGGAATACTCTAGAGTGTTTTTTCCTTAGGAATTATGCGCTACTCTTTAGTGGCGTATAATTCTTAATTTTTTCACTCATACCTCCAAAGCTGGAGTATTCTCATGGTGGTTGAACCTATGGAGCTTATAAAATTCTATGTGTATATGTATTTTTAACATGCTAGCCATCTAAATTGAGTCATATGGACATGCAATGGTCCCCTAGGAGTTTGGTTTCATTCTGGTAAATATTTTTTATTTTTTTTCCGTAAAATTAGACCAATTTTTAATGGTTTAATTGGAAAAATTCAAAATGTAATAAAAGCTTGGTGTAGAGGCGGATTTTGGCGCGGGGATGCTCATTTACATGCTCAGAGCATCCTCTTTAACCCAGGATCCACTTTTCCTAGGTTTCGAGCGACTAGATTTTCATTTGTGGCAATTTTCCTTAAAGATGCTACAAAACGACATTTAAATGCTAAAATGCCACAAAATGCACAAAGTGACAAAATTAAAAAAAGTCAAAAAATGAACAAAAAATGGTATGGAGGGGTGGCTACTTAAATTATTAGTGATGTGCAACCGTGTTATGGAATAAAGCACATGCCATTTTAAAACTTAGGATAGTGAATGAGTGATGTCATATTCTACTCATGCGCTTTTCCTCCTCACGTGGGCAGACTCCATGCGCATGGGAGTTTGTAAAAGGTTTGGGCGAGAGTTCAAAAGGGAGAGGGGCACCCCTCTCATGAGGTGGCATCCACCTCATCCCTCACACCAACCCAAATCTCCAAGTGATGGTGTCAACGCATTGTTAGCTCCTCTTTCAAGCAGATGCGCACTCCAAGCTTTCAACCTAACTCACTCGCCCTCTCCTCATGAAAACTATATAAAGCAAGGCTTGCTCCTCATTCTATGGGATGTAAAGAAGCTCTACTCAATTGTAATTTTTGTATGATTATTGAATAAATCTAAGACTTTGTAGGTCCCTATGGTGCAAGAACTCTCGTGATTATGAATGCTTGACTTAAAATCGAGGTGATACTAGTTTAGCTATTTTTATCCTTATGCAATTTGTAGATCTATCATCTAGCTTAGAAGGCTATATTCTAATCCATATAGAGTAGGAATTTGAAGTTTCAATTTGCTTGCTTGTGTTAGGTTCTTTAAGATTTGAAAGTAACAAGTTGTAGTCGGTTATACTAATGTTCTTTCAGTCTTAGTTTATTTATCACACTAGACTTGATCTCTTTTGTTTGAGGTTTTGTAGCTTTATAGATCACCAAAGTTGGAGGCAATCTTGAGCTCGATTGCGTCTTTTTTACCTTCAAAACAATTTTGGATCTAACGTTTCTTGTCCCACGGGAGCTTCCACATCTTAGCAACATTCAAGCTTGAGCTGGAGACCTTTCTTCCTTCTCATAAACTTTCAATCTACTCTTTGGTTACCTTTCATGAAAGCTTAGATTTCATTAAAAAAATTTACATACAATCTTTTCTTGTTCATATGCTAGATCTAAAGTACCTTTAAAGCACCACCTTATGCTTAGATCTAACAATATTACTTTAGTACTTGAAGTAGTAAAATATTTCTCATCTTTTGCAAGTACTAGGGAGTGTAATTTTATGTGATTTTAGCTAACATACTAACTTTGATTCAAGTTTTATGTTGGCTGGTTTTTTCCTTTTGTCACAGGAAAGCGGAAGGATTTGAAGGAGTTTGGGAGATTTGGGCTTTAAAAAAAGACTCATTTCAAATTCCTCTATTTTCTCCTTTTGAATCCCATTTCAAGGAATCAAAAGCATCTCTCTCATAGAGTTATATTGTAATAATTAATAAAAAAAAGCAAGTGCGATTATGGCTCCCACACCCCTCCTCCCCCATTTGGGGGAAGCCTGTATCTATCCATTTTGCTTATTATGTTTGCATAGTTAGATAAAGTAGCATGCTAGATTAGTTTTATTTTTTTCTTGAAGTTCAAAAGTTTTAAAATTGAAAAAAATTCATTTTCGCAAGGGTAATTAGTTTCAAGTTTTTATTTCTTGCTTTTCATTAAAGTTATTAAAATCATAAAAAATCTCTTAAATCTCGTCATTTGCGGATCAAGAGTGCTCTATGTCAGAGAGTTTACTTTGTTTTTGTTTTTTCTAACCCTCTTTCTCTCCCAAGTACAGTCCTAGACCTTGAATAGATTCTTGGGTAGTTTTAGTTTACTTCAAGTTTTCTTTAATTTGCATTTTTACAAGTTCTGTCACTAAAATATCTTGAATCTCGTTCTAAATCGGATCAATAGTTATCTCTATTGGAGAGTCTATCTTAAAATACCTAAAAAATATCTTGAATCTCGTTCTAAATCGGATCAAGAGTGCTCTCTATCGGAGATTCAATTGGAATAAACAATTTGCCCACTCTGTGTATGCTCTACCCATCGCAAGCTAGTCTGAGATTTGGGATAGCAAAAGCGGAAGTGACACATTATTTAATTTTCTCACATTAAATTAAAAACTTCAATATTAATAAAATTAAGTCCCTTCAAACCAACGAAAATCCGGCGTTGCCACGATGTGATCGAAAGTGGGGAAATTATGACTAAGGAAGCGGGAACCACTGGGAGGTGAACTCAGAGCATAGTTAGACTACATCCTTGTTGGTGTAGTGTTGAACACCGCTCTCGAGACTCCATCCCAGCCCGCATGTCCTTGTACGGATCAACCTAGATCACATTCCGGACACATTTCCTTTACCACAAGGTATATCGTAAATCCCCCCTTCCCACAATAATTCAACTTCATCTTTAAAATCGCATAATAAAACAAACCAAGAGACATTTGCACAACAGTTCCTCAGCAATATTTTACGGACAATGACTCCATTTGGCACTGGTCTTTGAGCAACAATAGTATTTTAAAAATCTGTGCTTTTTATCTGTCTTGAGTTATTTTTGTTTATCATATCATGCCGTGGATGGATTTTTTATTCAAATTGACAAAAATGTTGTCATCCTTCAAATTATATGATGTGGATGAATAATTGTGAACAATACTTGGTTTAAATCTTTCATCATTTCAAAACAACTCCTAAAAAACAATCTTCCCGGGACTAAATACTTAAACTTTAAAGACTTAAAAACTCTTTTTTTAGGGACTACCCCCCTTGGCTTCGTTAGGAGTTTGCCTAAACGGATGAGTCGGGATCAGGTGACAACACCTAACTCTTTGCTTGCCCCCAAGGCCACACCAAGAAGCTTAGAAATATTACTATTGCGCTTCCTCCAGGTGTGCAATCTCGGCGGCAACATTTCTGGTGTCGTTCTTGAATGACTTACCTTCATTTTCTTTTAGTTTTTTACCTTAACTTTTTTATAGATTTTTTAGTCCAATAAAATTTGAAATTAGACTTGATCCATATGGCAACTCCACTGTCAAGTAATTTACCAAGGTATTCAACTAGAAAGAATTATGTAGGCTTGTTTGATTTCATTCCTGAACCTGAGGAGGTTTATCGGAGAAGATTAAATAATTTTTCTTCTCGTAGGATCCTTGAGAATCTAGGATCCGAGTCTATTTTGTACATTCATTGTCTATTTATAAAGGTCAAAAATAAATTTTTATCTGGCCACAAACTTTTTTTCCTTTTTTATAAAATGAAAAATAGAACTTTTGTGAGTATTCTAAATGTATATTTTTTTCTCACATGGCGACTCCATTGAAGGGATAAAACCCTTGTCTCTCATAAGAAATTGTTAAGATTTATTGTGTGTAGATGAGCCCATGCGATACAGTAGATTCTTAAAGCTCATTGTTTAACGGTTCTCCTGATTCAGTAGTGGAGCTTCCCATGGTCATTGATCAACATTATGGATGATGACGAGTCCAGAGATCAAATTTCCAGTGCATATCCTCCCATCGATCTCTCGTTCATCCCGGGATTTCCCAACCATGAGCCATGTCTCTCAAATAAAGGAAATGTTCAACTTCCAATCTTTTTTGGAAATGGCGATTCAGCTGTTTGGCACATCATATATTTTCTTTCATTTGTGGTGAACGATCTCAATATGCTTCATCAAGATAATATGATGCGGGTATTTGTCATTACCTTAGACAAGGATGCTTGGTTGTGGTACTATGGTCTTCCTGATAGATTCATTACATCCCTTGAAAAATTATTTTCCATATTTTTTAAGAGGTGGTATGATGGTGAAGAAGATATTGTAACTGCTGTAGAAAGAGGCTTAGACCAACTAAAAAAGCTGAGAGAAACCGTAACTCCCACTATTGAGCAACAAATCCATGATGATCCCACTGAAGAGGTTTATCAAAATCCAAACATGGTTGAAAATCCTCCTCATGTCCCCATAACAGACAACAATGAATATTTGGGGTGCTCTCAAGTTTATTTCAATAATGATATTTTTTCAGCTAGCCCTCATAAAGAAACCATTATAGAAATTGACAATTATGAATAAATCCATGAAGATTGTAGTGTGTATGATGATGTAGGATCGGATGGATTACTTCATTATGACCTTTTTTTGAAGAGGAGGATTGTGGGCATGAAGAGGACAGACATATAAAGGAGCATGATATAAGTGACGAAGAATCCCTCATGACTGACAAAGATATTGATGATGATACATGGACATTTATGGAAAACCCCATCTATGCCATGTCTAAGGAGGGAAATGATTATCCAAAATCCATTGAAGTTTTTATCGATAATCCCACTTCTGACATATCTGAATAAAGGAAGTTTGAATCAGAGTCTCTTAATGGATTTATTGAAAAACCCATCTATGAGGTGTTCAAAGATGGAGGCATGAAATTTGAAGCTTTGGAAAGTTTTTCTCCTTGTAATATCTTTGAAACCAAACCTTTTGAAGATAATTGTTATGAAAACGAGGATGGGTATAGCCATGGATATGATGAAATTCATGAAGACTCCCCCATATTTGACAAAGATGTGGATGATGACTATTGGACATACATTGAAAAACCCATTTTTGATGTATCTAGAGAAGGGAGTGTGGATTTTGAAAGCTTGGGACATTTGGACATGGAAGAGGAGCATGCTATTTGTTCATATAAGAAGTCAGAGCCATGCATGAATATCAGCAATGAGGACTTGGAAAAGCGGTGCGGTGAAGAGCCAGATTGGGTACAACTGATTGAAGATATATATCAGCCATCGTCTTCACATGCAAATATTCGTTATGATTTGGAGAATTTTGAGGCTTGTGCTTATACAAGAAGTTATCATCAGAAGAGCTCATCAGATCAACATGGTGAAGTGGTTAACCTGCATCATCATTCAGAAATTTTTATTAGTCCTATCCAGTCATGGATAGAAGAAGCCTGCAGGAGGCCTTTCCAGTTTGGGAATCATCTCAATAACATTTTCTCTTATGATCCCCCATACAGCCCTTCCATCCAGAAATCTCATGCAGGTTTTGTAAGTTTTAAACCTTAACAGTGAAGTACAAACTTATATGATTCTTAAGCATTAACAGAAAATACACAATGGCACACACATTACACAGAGATTTTCACCTGGAAACCCTTAACCGGGAAAAACCAGCAAAACTTAGAGCCGCATAGCTCCTTTTTCATTATATGTTTTATTTAACCATGTACAATACAATAAATGGTATTCCGCAGCATCTAAAACCCTAATTCGTTTACCCGAAATTAGGTTACAACCCTAATCCCTTTTACCGGGATTAGATAGAGTACAATGGGTCAAAAATTACGAAAAAGCAAAAAGCAACCCAAAAAATTTTGCCGTAGGGATCGTGTTGTACACGTAGCGACCATGTGAAGAGATATAACATACCCAACAGGTTTGCAATTTTTAAATAAATTTCCTTGCTTTGGAAGGTAACCAAATGCAAGGTCAGAAACTTTACAATTGATGAAATGTTAAGTTGGTTACATTGGATTTTTCACTTTACTTAACAATTTCATTATGTTATGCTTAGAGTAGGAAAAATAAGCTCCTCAAAGTGAGCCTTCACTTTCTGCATTTCATTTTCAGTATTTTCCTTTATGTAATTAGAAGTTTTTATTAGTTTTATTCTTTCAAATAAAACACAACTTGTGGTTCATTGGATTTTTTATATAAAACTTATGCTACTGAAGGTTTTGCTTGTCAAGGTTGAGATGTTTTTACATGTTATATAAAACTATATAAAGGGATGCTTGCTCCTCATTCTATGGGATGCAAATAAGCTCTACTCAATTGTAATTTTTGTATGATTATTGAATAAAGCTGAGACTTGGAGGTCCCTATGGTGCAAGAACTCTCATGATTATGAATGCTTGGATTAAAATCATGGTGATACTAGTTTAGCTACTTTTCTCCTTATGCAATTTATAGATCTATCATCTAGCTTAGAATGTTATATTCTAATCCATAAAGTAGGCATTTGAAGTTTCAATTTGCTTGCTTGTGTTAGGTTCTCTAAGATTTCAAAGTAACAAGTTGTAGTCGGTTATACTAATTTTTTTCAGTCTTAGTTTATTTATCGCTCTAGTCTTGATCTCTTTTGTTTGAGGTTTTGTAGCTTTATATATCACCAAAGTTGAAGGCAATATTGAGCTCGGCTGCATATTTTTTACCTTTAATACAATTTTGGATCTAACGTTTCTTGTCCCACGGGAGCTTCCACATCTTAGCAACATTCAAGCTTGAGCTTGAGGCCTTTCTTCCTTCTCATAAACTTTCAATCTACTCTTTGGTTACCTTTCATGCAAGCTTAGGTTTCATTAAAAAGTTTTTCATACAATCGTTGCTTGTTCATATGCTAGATTTAAAGTACCTTTAAATTACCACCTTATGCTTAGATCTAACAATATTACATTAGTACTTGAAGTAGTAAAATATTTCCCATCTTTTGCAAGTACTAGGGAGTGTAATTTTATGTGATTTTAGCTAACATACTAACTTTTATTCAAGTTTTCGGTTGGCTGGTATTTTCCTTTTGTCACAGGAAAGAGGAAGGATTTGAAGGAGTTCTGGAGATTTGGGATTTCAAAAAATACTCATTTTACGATCCTCTATTTTCTATATTTTTCAAAGCTTTATATAAGTCCTTTTGAATACCATTTCAAAGAGTCAAAATCATCTCTCTCATAGAGTTATATTGTAATAAATTAATAAAAAAAGCAAGTGGGATTACGGCTCCCACACCCCTCTTCCACCATTTGGGGGAAGCATGTATCTGTCTCTTTTGCTTATTATGTTTGCATAGTTGGATAAAGTAGCATGCTAGATTAGTTTTATTTTTTGCTTGAAGTTCAAAATTTTTAAAATTGCAAAAAGTTTCATTTTCGCAAGTGTAATTAGTTTCAAGTTTTTATTTCTTGCTTTTCATTAAAGTTATTAAAATCATAAAAAATATCTTGAATATCACCATTTGCGGATCAAGAGTGCTCTCTGTCAAAGAGTTTACTTTGTTTATGTTTTTTGCTAACCCTTTTGCTCTCCCGAGTACGGTCCTAGACCTAAAAGAGATTCTTGGGTAGTTTTAGTTTACTTCAAGTTTTCTTTAATTTAAAGTTTTACAAGTTCTGTCACTAAAATCTCTTGACTCTCATTCTAAATCGGATCAAGAGTGCTCTCTGTCGAAGATTCTATCTTAAAATACCTAAAAAATTTATTGAATCTCGTTCTAAATCGGATCAAGAGTGCTCTTTGTCGGAGAGTCAATTGGAATAAACAATTTTCCCACTCAGTGTATGCTCTACCTATATCAGGCTAGTCTGAGCTTTGGGATATCAAAAGTGGAAGTGTCGCATTCTTTAATTTTCTCACATTAAATTAAAAACTTCAATCTTAATAAAATTAAGTCCCTTCAAACCAACGAAAATCTGGCATTTCCACGGTGTGATCGAAAGTGGGGAAATTATGACTAAGGAAGCAGGAACCACTGGGAGGTTACCTCAGAGCACATTTAGACTACATACTTGTTGGTGTAGTGTTAAATACCGCTCTCGAGACTCCGTCCCAGCCCACATGTCCTTGTATGGAACCACCTACATCACATTCCGGATACATTTCCTGTACCGCAATAATTCAACTTCATATTTCAAATCACATAATAGAATAAACCAAGAGACATTCACAAAACAGTCCCTCAGCAATATTTTACAGACAGTGACTCCATTTGGCACTGGTCTTTGAGCAACAACATTATTTTCAAAATATTTTCTTTTTATATGTCTTGAGTTATTGTTGTTTATCATATCATGATGTGGATGGATTTTTTATTCAAAGTGGAAAAAATGTTTTTATCCTTCAAATTATATGTTTTGGATGTATAATTGTGAACAATACTTGGTTTAAATATTTCATCATTTCAAAACAACTCCTAAAAAACAATCTTCCCGTCACTAAATACTTAAACATTAAATACTTAGAAACTCTTTTTTTTAGGGTATACCCCCCCTGGATTCGTTAGGAGTTTTCATATGGAGGATTCGAGATCAAGTGACAACACCTGACTCTTTGCTTGCCCCCAATGCCACATCGAACAACTTAGAAAGATTTATGTTGCACTTCTCCCAGGTGTGCAATCTCGGTGGCAACATTTATGTCACCGTTGCTAGGGACAATTTTTTTGTTCCTGGACGACTTACCTTAGTTTTCTTTTAGTTTTTTACCTTAACTTTTTGATAGATTTTTCAGTCCAATAAAATCTGAAATTAGACTTGATCCATCTGGCGACTCCACTGTCAAGTAATTTACCAAGGTATTCAACTAGAAGGAATTATGTAGACTTGTTTGATTTCATCCCTGAACTTGAGAAGGTTTATCAGAGAAGATTAAACAAGTTTCTTCTTGTAGGATCCTTGAGAATCTAGGATCCAAGTCTATTTTGGACATTCATTGTCTGTTTATAGAGGTCAAAAATAACTTTGTATCTGGCCACCAACCCTTTTTCATTTTTTATAAAATGAAAAATAGAAATTTTGTTTGTATTCTAAATGCATATTTTTTTCTCACATGGTGACTCCATTGAAGGGATAAAACCCTTGTCTCTCATAAGAAATTGTTGAGATTTATTGTGTGTAGATGAGCCCATGTGATACAGTAGATTCTTAAAGCTCTTAACAGTTCCCCCGATTTAGTAGTGGAACTTACCATGGTCATTGATCAACATTATAGATGATGACGAGTCCAGAGATCAAATTTCCAGTGCATATCCTCCCATCGACTTCTCGGTCATCCCGGGATTTCCAAACCATGAGCCATGTCTCTCAAATAAGGGAAATGTTCAACTTCCAATCTTTTTTGGAAATGGTGATTCAGTTGTTTGGCACATCATATATTTTCTTTCATTTGTGGCGAACGATCTGAATGTGCTTCATCAAGATAATATGATGCGGGTATTTTTCAGTACTTTAGACAAGGATGCTTGGTTGTGGTACTATGGTCTTCCTGATAGATGCATTACATCCCTTGAAAACTTCTTTGCCATATTTTTTAAGAGGTGGTATGATGGTGAAGAAGATATGGTAACTGTTGTAGAAAGAGGCTTAGACCAACTAAAAAAGCTGAGAGAAACCGTAACTCCCACTATTGAGCAACAAATCCATGATGATCCCACTGAAGAGGTTTATCAAAATACAAACATGGTTGAAAATCCTCCTCATGTCCCCATAACAGAGAACATTGAAGATTTGGGGTTCTCTCATGTTTATTTCAATAATGATATTTTTTCAGCTAGCCCTCATAAAGAAACCATTACAGAAATTGACAATTATAAAGAAATCTATGAAGATTGTAATGTGTATGATGATGTAGGCTCAGAAGGCTTACTTCCTTATGACCTTTTTTTTTATTTTTTTTCTGAAGAGGAGGATTGTGAGCATGAAGAGGACAGACATAGCCTGGAGCATGATATAAGTGACGAACAATCCCTCATGACTGACATAAACATTGATTATGATAAATGCACATTTATGGAAAACCCCATCTATGCCATGTCTAAGGAGGGAAATGATGATCCAGAATCCTTTGAAGTTTTTATTGATAATCCCACTTATGACATATCTGAAGAAAGGAAGTTTGAATCAGAATCTCTTAATGGCTTTATTGAAAAACCCATCTATGAGGTGTTCAGAGATGGAGGCATGGAATTTGAGGCTTTGGAAAGTTTTTCTCCTCGTAATATCTTTGAAACCAAACCTTTTGAAGATAATTGTTATGAACAGGAGGATGGGTATTTCCAGGGATATGATGAAATTGATGAGGACTCCCCCATATTTGACAAAGATGTGGATGATGATTATTGGACATACATTGAAAAACCCATTTTTGATGTATCTAGAAAAGCGAGTGTGGATCTTTAAACCTTGGTACATTTGGACATGGAAGAAGAGCATGTTATTTGTTCATATGAGTAGTCAGAGCCATGCATGAATATCAACAATGAGGAATTGGAAAAACAGTGTGGTGAAGAGCCAGATTGGATACAATTGATTGAAGATATATCTCAGCCATTGTCTTCACATGCAGATGTTCCTTATGATTTGGATCAGTTTGAGGCTTGTGCTTATATAAGAAGTTATCATCAGAAGAGATAATCAGATCAACATGGTGAAGCAGTTAACCTGCATCATCATTCAAAAAAATTTAATAGTCCTATCCAGTCATGGATAGAAGAATCCTGCAAGAGGACTTGTCAGTTTGGGAATTAGCTCAATAACATTTTCTCTTATGATCCCCCATACAGCCCTTCCATCCAGAAATCTCACGTAGGTTTGCAATTTTTAAATAAATTTTCCTTGCTTTGGAAGGTAACCAAATGCAAGGTCAGAAACTTTACAATTGATGAAATGTTAAGTTGGTTACATTGAATTTTTCACTTTACTTTAACAATTTCATTATGTTATGCTTAGAGTAGGAAAAATAAGTTCCTCAAAGTTAGCCTTCACTTTCTGCATTTCATTTTCATTATTTTCCTTTATGTACTTAGAAGTTTTTATTAGTTTTATTCTTTCAAATAAAATGCAGCTTGTGGTTCATTGGCTTTTTTTATATAAAACTTATGCTACTGAAGGTTGAGATGTTTTTACAGGTTATATAAAACAAGAAATTCTGGTGTTCTCATATCCTCTCCTTGACTAAAGGCCAGTTCGAGCACACATCCCGCTGTTGGAGCCGAATGTTACCAACTATTTTGTACCATAGTTAGACTTCTTGTGAGCCACCAGTTTCATGAACATGTCAAGTGTTCATCATCAGTGTTCAGAAGTTCTGAAGACTTTTTTCAGGGTCATTTTGGCCCCTTTTGTAATAATTGCATGTCCATACCCCCTTGGGGGAATTGTAATAAGTTGGTCTACGAATGATTATTTTGTAAAATACTTCACCTACATTAGGTTTGGCTATCAAGGGGATACTCTAGAGTGTTTTTTCCTTAGGAATTATGTGCTACTCTTCAATGGCGTATAATTCCTGAGTTTTTCACCCATACCTCCAAAGCTGAAGTATTCTCATGGTGTTTGAACCTAGGGAGGTTATTAAAGTCTATGTGTCTATGTATTTTTAACATGCTATCCATCTAAATTGAGTCGTATGGACATGCACTAGGACCCCTAGGAGTTTGGTTTCATTGATGTAAAAAAAAATTCATAAAATTAGACCAATTTTTAATGGTTTAATTGGAAAAATTCAAAATGTAATAAACGCTTGGTCTGGAGGCGGATTTTGGTGTGGGGATGCTCGTTTTCATGCTCAGATAGTCCTCTTTAACCTAGGACCCACTTTTATTAGGTTTCGGATGACTAAATTATCATTTGTGACAATTTTCCTTAAAGATGCTACAAAGCAACATTTAAATGCTAAAATGCCACAAAATGCACAAAGTGACAAAATTAAAAAAAGTCAAAAATGAATAAAAAATGGTATGGAGGGGTGGCTAATTATATTATTAGTGATGTGAGACCATGTTATGGAATCCAACACATGCCATTTTAAAACTTAGGATAGCGAATGAGTGATGTTATATTCTACTCATGCGCTTTTCCTCCTCACGTGGGAAGACTCCATGCGCATGGGAGTTTGTAAAAGGTTTGGGCGAGAGTTCCAAAGGGAGAGGGGAGCCCCTCTCATGAGGTGGAATCCACCTCATCCCTCACACCAACCCAAATCTCCAAGTGATGGTGTCAATGCATTGTTAGCTCCTCTTTCAAGGGGATGCTCACTCCACGCTTTCAACCTAACTCACTCCCCCTCTCCTCATGAAAACTATATAAAGTGAGGCTTGCTCCTCATTCTATGGGATACAAAGAAGCTCTGCTCAATTGTAATTTTTGTATGATTATTGAATAAAGCTGAGACTTTGGAGGTCCCTATGGTGCAAGAACTCTCATGATTATGAATGCTTGGCTTAAAATCGAGGTGATACTAGTTTAGCTATTTTTCTCCTTATGCAATTTGTAGATCTATCATCTAGCTTAGAAGTTTATATTCTAATCCATGGAGTAGGAATTTTAAGTTTAAATTTGCTTGCTTGTTTTAGGTTCTCTAAGATTCGAAAGTAACAAGTTGTAGTCGGTTATACTAATGCTCTTTCAATCTTAGTTTATTTATCACACTAGACTTTATCTCTTTTGCTTTATGTTTTGTAGCTTTACAGATCACCAAAGTTGAAGGCAATATTGAGCTCGGTTGTGTATTTTTTACCTTCAATACAATTTGTGATCTAACGTTTCTTGTCCCATGGGAGATTCCACATCTTAGCAACATTCAAGCTTGAGCTTGGGGCCCTTCTTCCTTCTCATAAAATTTCAATCTACTCTTTGGTTACCTTTCATGCAATCTTAGATTTCATTAAAACGTTTTTCAAACAATTTGTGCTTGTTCATATGCTAGATGTAAAGTATCGTTAAATTACTACCTCATGCTTAGATCTAATAATATTACTTTAGTACTTGAAGTAGTAAAATATTTCCCATCTTTTGCAAGTGCTAGGGAGTGTAATTTTATGTGATTTTAGTTAACATGCTAACTTTGATTCAAGTTTTATGTTGGCTGGTTTTTTCCTTTTGTCAAAGAAAGCGGAAGGATTTCAAGGAGTTCGGGAGATTTGGACTTCAAAAAATACTCATTTCAAGTTCCTCTATTTTATAGTTTTTTCAAATCTTTCTATAAGTCCTTTTGAATCCCATTTCAAGGAATCAAAAGCATCTATCTCATAGAGTTATATTGTAATAATTTGATAAAAAAAGCAAGTGGGATTACGGCTCCCACACCCCTCATCCCCCATTTGGGGGAAGCCTATATCTATCCCTTTTGCTTATTATGTTTGAATAGTTAGATAAAGTAGCATGCTAGATTAGTTTTTTTTTGGCTTAAATTCAAAAGTTTTAAAATTGCAAAAAGTTTCATTTTCGCAAGTGTAATTAGTTTTAAGTTTTCTTTCTTGCTTTTCATTAAAGTTATTAAAATCATAAAAAATCTCTTGAATCTTGCCATTTGCGGATCAAGAGTGCTTTCTGTCAAATATTTTACTTTGTTTATGTTTTTTGCTAACCCCCTTGCTCTCCCGAGTATTGTCCTAGACCTGAAAGAGATTCTTGGGTAGTTTTAGTTTACTTCAAGTTTTCTTTAATTTTCATTTTTACAAGTTATGTCACTAAAATCTCTTGAATCTCATTCTAAATCAGATCAAGAGTACTCTCTGTCGAAGAGTCTATCTTAAAAAACATAAAAAATCTCTTGAATCTTGTTCTAAATCGGATCAAGAGTGCTCTTTATGGAAGAGTCAATTGGAATAAGCAATTTTCCCACTCTGTGTATGCTCTACCCATCATAGGCTAGTCTGAGCTTTAGGATATCAAAAGCGGAAGTGTCGCATTCTTTAATTTTCTCACATTAAATTAAAAACTTAAATCTTAATAAAATTAAGTCCCTTCAAACGAACGAAAATACGGTGTTGCCACGCTGTGATCGAAAGTGGGGAAATTCTGACAAAGGAAGTGGGAACCACTGGGAGGTGACCTCAGAGCACAGTTAGACTACATCCTTGTTGGTGTAGTGTTGAACACCGCTATCGAGACTTTGTCCCATCCCACATGTCCTTGTACAGAGCCACCTACAACACATTCCGGACACATTTCCTATACCGCAAGGTATATCGGAAATCCCCCCTTCCCACAATAATTCAATTTCATCTTTCTAATCACATAAAAAATAAACCAAGAGACATTCGCATAATAGTCCCTCAGAAATATTTTACGGAAAGTGATTCCATTTGGCACTGGTCTTTGAGCAACAACAGTATTTTCAAAATATTTGCTTTTTATCTATCTTGGGTTATTGTTGTTTATCATATCATGTTGTGGATGGATTTTTTATTCAAATTGGAAGAATTGTTGTTATCCTTCAAATTATATGACGTGGATGTATAATTGTGAACAATACTTGGTTTAAATCTTTCATCATTTCAAAAGAAATCCTAAAAAACGATCTTCCCATCACTAAATACTTAAACTTTAAAGACTTAGAAACTTTTTTTTAGGGTCTACTCCCCTTGGCTTCGTTAGGAGTTTTTCTAAATGGAGGATTCAGGATCAGGTGACAACACCTGACTCTTTGCTTGCCCCCAAGGCCACACCGAGAAGCTTTGAAATATTTATGCTGCACTTCCCCCTGGTGTGCAATCTCGGCGGCAACATTTCTGGCATTGTTTCCGGGGACAATTTTTTTGTTCCTCGACGACTTACCTTAGTTTTCTTTTAGTTTTTAACCTTAACTTTTTGATAGATTTTTTAGTCCAATAAACTGTAAATTAGACTTGATCCATCTAGTGACTCCACTGTTAAGTAATTTACCAAGGTGTTCAACTAGAAGGAATTTTGTAGGCTTGTTTGATTTCATCCCTAAACCTGAGAAGGTTTATTGGAGAAGATTAAACAAGTTTTATTCTCGTAGGATCCTTGAGAATCTAGCACCCGAGTCTATTTTGGAAATTCATTGTTTGTTTATAGAGGTCAAAAATAAATTTTTATCTGGCCACTAACGTTTTTTCCTTTTTTATAAAATGAAAAATAGAAATTTTGTGAGTATTCTAAATGCATATTTTTTTCTCGCATGGCGACTCCATTGAAGGGATAAAACCCTTGTCTCTCATAAGAAATTGTTGATATTTATTGTGTGTAGATGAGCCCATGTGATACAGTAGATTCTTAAATATCATTGTTAATGGTTCCCCTGATTCAGTAGTGGAACTTTCAATGGTCATTGATCAACATTATGGATGATGACAAGTCCAAAGATCGAATTTTCAGTGCATATCCTCCCATCGACTTCTTGGTCATCCTGGGATTTCCCAACCATGATCCATGTCTCTCAAATAAGGGAAATGTTCAACTTCCAATCTTTTTTGGAAATGGTGATTCAGCTGTTTGGCACATCATATCTTTTCTTTCATTTTTGGCGAACGATCTAAACGTGATTCATCAATATAATATGATGCAGGTATTTGTTAGTACTCTAGACAAGCATGATTGGTTGTGGTACTATGGTCTTCCTGATAGATGCATTACATCCCTTGAAAAAGTCTTTGCCATATTTTTTAAGAAGTTGTATGATGGTGAAGAAGATATGGTAACTGTTGTAGAAAGAGGCTTAGACCAACTAAAAAAGTTGAGAAAAATTGTAACTCCTACTATTGAGAAAAAAATCCATGATGATCCCACTGAAGAGGTTTATCAAAATCCAAACATGGTTGAAAATCCTCCTGGTTCCGGTGGGAATGACCACAGCCCGTCCAACCCGCACCTTCCCAGGAAATAGGGTGATTCCTGAAATCGAACCCCTAGACTTAGCTGAAAACTAGCTAGGTCCTTCTCAATGGAGACCCTTCTCTCCAAACTGGGATTTCTACAACCTTCTAACAGTCAGAATGTGAGGCACCTGCAACAATTAATTAACAAGAACACGCGAAATAGCAAAAATGACAGAACTCAGAATCACTTTTGTATTGATCATAGGCCACTTCGAGGGGGCAACCTCCTTTGAGCAAGCTCAATACAAATAACTTCACGGTGCCTTCATAGGTCTCAACACACACTTATATACTAATTCTAGGCGCCAATACTATGGGTCGAAACCATGGGCCGTTACAAACTATGGATCAACAATACTACGGGCGACTTACAAAGCATATGCGCCAACAACAATAACACAAACTATTGATCACAAATACTACGGGACGAATTACAAAGCATATGCGTCCAACAACAACATACTAACAAAGTAAAGATATGGGTTCGTAACATCCCCTCCCCCTTAAAAAAAGCTTTGTCCTCAAAGCTTCAGATGTGGAAATTGTTGTTGAATCTGAAGGAGTGGTTCCCATGTAGCATCCTCTGGTTGCATGCCGTGCCACTGAATTAAGACCTCTGTGATAGAGTGAGAGCGAAGCTGACGTGTGCGCCGATTGAGGATGGCCTCTGGCTCCAAAAGGATGGATCCTTCATTATCCAGTTCGGGTAAAATCGTTTGGCCGCTGATGTTGGTGCCAAGAACTTTCTTCAAACAAGAGACATGAAAGACTGGATGAATGCGGGAAGAAGGAGGAAGTTCCAATTTATAAGCAACAGACCCAATCTTCTGAAGAATCCGATATGGCCCATAGAACTTTGGAGCAAGCTTATGACGCCCTTTGAGTTTCAAGGAGGATTGTTTGTACGGATGGAGATGAAGAAAAACCATATCGCCGACTTGAAAAGTGTGCTCTGAACGGTGCTGATCCGCTTGTTGCTTCATGCGATTTCTTGCCATGTGAAGATTGTCCCGCAAAATGCAAAGAATCTGATCGCGGTTGCGAAGGACCGTGTCAACTTCCTGAACTGGTGAACTGGTGGGGGTGTATGGAAGAAGAGATGGAGGTGCTTGACCATAGACTGCTTCATATGGGGTCATTTTAGAGGCAGTGTGGTAAGAGGTATTGTACCACCATTCAGCAAGAGGGAGCCACTTTGCCCACTGATGTTGTTGTTCTGAGGTGAAGCAACGAAGATAAGTTTCCAAGCATTTATTGACAATTTCAGTCTGACCATATGTTTGTGGGTGATACCCTGAACTCATCTTCAGTTTGGTGCCAGTGTGGCGAAATAGTTCTGTCCAAAAATGACTAGTGAAAGTCGCATCACGATCCGAGACAATGGAAGAAGGGATGCCATGAAGACGAAAGATCTGGTCCATAAAAATTTGAGCAACTGAGGAGGCTGTATAGGGATGACTGAGAGCACAAAAATGACTATATTTGGAGAGGCGATCAACCACAACGAGAATCACTGTCTTCCCGCCAGATTTAGGGAGCCCTTCAATGAAATCCATAGAAATATCTGTCCAAATCCGTGTAGGTATGGGTAGGGGTTCAAGCAATCCTGGAACGAGTGTTGTTTCCCCCTTATTGCGCTGGCAGGTATCACATTCGGCCACCATCTGTTGAATTGTCCTTTTCATGCCCTGCCAAAAGAAGTTACGTCGTGCTCGTTCATATGTTTTGAGGAACCCAGAGTGCCCGGCTGATGGAGAAGCATGGAGTTCATAAAAGACAGCCTGTTGAAGATCTGTGCTCTGGGGAAGCACCAGACGACCCTTGTATCGCAGAGAAGCACCATCCCAAGAGTAATGTGGTACAGCAGAAGGGTTGTTGGTCAAGCGTTGGATGATCTGAGATAAGGAAGAGTCATTGACATAACCCTGTTGAACAGATTGCAACCAATTTGGAACAGGCATAGAAATAGCTGAAAGAGAACCTTGGGCACCAAATGTGCGAGAAAGAGCATCTGCCACGATATTGTCTTTACCCTTCTTGTAAGTGATCTCATAGTCATAACCCATGAGTTTGCTAACCCATTTCTGTTGTGCCGGGGAGGAGACACGCTGGTCCAAGAAATATTTCAGACTCTGGTGATCAGTCTTGATGCAGAAATGATTCCCTAATAGGTATGGACGCCACTTCTGTACTGCATGCAAAATAGCCATCATTTCCTTCTCATAGGTAGAGGCCGCTAAATTCTTACCTGAAAGGGCTTTGCTGGTGAACGCAATGGGGTGTTCATCTTGAAGGAGAACAGCACCAAGTCCATTGCCGCAAGCATCACTCTCAATAGTGAAGGGCTTGGAAAAATCGGGCATAGCTAGCACAGGTGTAGTGCACATAGCTTGTTTGAGTTTGTCAAATGCACACTGAGCAACAGGTGTCCATGTAAAAGCATCCTTTTTCAACAGAGCGATTAATGGAGCTGCAATCTTCCCATAATCCTTGACAAACTTGCAGTAGTAGCCAGTCAACCCCAAAAAACCACGAAGGCTCTTGAGTGTCTGAGGACATGGCCAATTGTTCATGGCGTCGATTTTGGCAGGATCCACGCGAACCCCTTGTGCTGAGATAATGTGCCCGAGATACTCAACTTCCTTTTGTCCAAAAACACATTTAGACTGCTTGGCATGGAGATGATGGTCAGAGAAAAGTTGCATGACAAGATCCAGATGCTGGAGATGTTCATCCCATGTTTTACTATAGATGAGGATATCATCAAAGAATACCAGAATGAATTTCCGCAAGTAGGGTCGAAATATTTTATTCATTAAGGCCTGGAATGTGGAAGGAGCATTAGTGAGGCCAAAGGGCATGACCAAAAACTCATAATGGCCATCATGTGTGCGGAAAGCTGTTTTAGGAATATCATCCTCATGAACCCGAATTTGATGATACCCAGAACGAAGATCCAACTTGGAGAAAAAGTGAGCCCCATGAAGCTCGTCAAGAAGTTCATCAACAACAGGAATTGGAAACTTATCCTTGATGGTGAGGTGATTAAGTGCCCGGAAGTCAATGCAGAGGCGCCATGACCCATCTTTTTTGCGGACGAGAATAACTGGAGAAGAAAAGGAACTAGTGCTTGGGCGAATAATACCTTGCTTCAATAAGTCCCGAACGAGCATTTCAATCTCCGTTTTTTGGTGGAATGGGTAGCGATAGGGCCGGATGTTGGGAGGAGCGCTGCCAGGAAGGAGCTGAATACGATGGTCTTCTGGTCTGGAAGGTGGTAATCCCACTGTTTCAGCAAAGACACCTGTATATCGATCCATAATTTGTTGTAGATCCCAAGGAGTAGTGGAGACCGCTGATGGTTGCATCTGGATGGAATGGATCTGAGCGATGACACCATGTGAATTCTTCTTGAGGAGTTTTTCCATGCAATGTGAACTGATGATGCTGAGAGAACCTGGTTGTAATCCTGTCAATGTGTGTTTGTGTCCATTGAGGGAAAACTGCATCCAAAGTTCGGCAAAATCCCATAAGATAGGGCCGAGTGTGCGTAGCCATTGAGCGCCCAAAACCACATCACATCCGCCTAAGGGCAAGGAAAACATGTCAGAGCGCAAGGTATAATCTCCCATAGAGATACGCACATTTCGACACTTCCCTTTGCAAGGTAAGGTACCCCCATTGGCAACCATGACTTCAAAGTTGGAGCAAGGATGGATAAAACAATCAGCTTGTTTGGCAATCCGAGGGTCAATGAAATTATGAGTGCTACCAGAATCAATGAGGATTGTAAGAGGAAGCTTCTTGAAGTAACCCCTGACCCGCATTGTTTGGGGGGTGGTGACTCCAGCTAAAGCATGGAGAGATATCTCTGGCTGGTCATCCTGAGACGGAGGGTCAATAGGCGGTTCCTGAATGTCGACCGGAGCATCCAGTGTTTCTGGATCTTCGTCACCCATTTCAGAGGCAAGTGGAGACTCCACATCCAGGAGATAGAGCTTTTGCTGGACACATCTATGCCCCCGAGTGAATTTCTCATCACAATTATAGCAAAGACCCTTTTCTCTGCGTGCTTGCATCTCTGTTTCCGACAAACGCTTGATAGGAGTCGGTCAAGGAGCCTGCGGTATAGGAGGTCGCTGAGACCCCATATTTCTGAAGGGAACAAAAGTGGGCTTGGAGCGTTGTTGGGCTGCAATCTTGTCTTCTGCCAATTTAGCCAACCCGAGTGCTTCCATCATTGTGTTGGGGCAGAACATTTTGACCTCGGAGCGGATGTCATCCTTTAGACCACTGATAAAACAACTCCGGTAAAATTCATCAGACAATCCTTCGGTGTGGTTGGCTAGATTCTCAAATTCGGTTTGATACTCTCTCACAGTGCCAGTTTGGCGAAGTTTAGTGAGGGCTCCTGTGAAGTCATCAAAAGCACTAGGACCAAATCGTTGCAGAAGGAGCTAGCAAAAGTTTGGCCAGTTGGGCTCTAGATGAGCCTTGATGTACCAACGGTGCCATTGAAGAGCTTCCTGTTCCAAATGAAAGGATGCCAACGGAACTTTGTTGACATCAAACGTATTATGCAGACTGAAATATTGTTCTGCACGATAGATCCATCCAGTTGGATCGGTACCATTGAAGCGAGGAAAATCAAGCTTCGGACCACGAAAAATGCTGGAAGAAGAGAACCCATTGTCTACTGAAGACTCGGACTGCCGTTTGTTGTTCATAGCTGAATGTTCAAGATGGAGACCAAGAAATTTTTCATCCAGATCCTGGAGTTTGGCTTGGATGGCTGCAAGGGCTTCCTCCATGGTTTTTGCTCCTGCACGGGTGACAACCATAACCAGGGATTTTTTTTTTTTTTTTTTTTTTTACTGGGTAGGAAAACAAAAACAGGAACTACTTCAGTAAAGGAAAATTTGGATTTGGGAAAAAATCAGAAGGGTAATTGGGGTTTGACTCGTTTTTTGGACACTGTTGGATAGACAGGGAAGCAAAAATGAGGATTTCAGCAGCGGGGTGAAAGGATGGGAAAATTTGGCAGAAGGGAACAAAGAAGCAGAATTTAGAAAGGAACTCTGTGGTAAAAATTGAAGGTGATTGGGTGAAATCTGAGGAAGTTATGGCAAACCCTAAAAATAGACAAATGTGGGATTTCGAGCTGTAGAAAAGGGAATTGAGGATAGGGTCCTCAGGGATGAAATATGCAGAATGGAATGATAGGGGTTCCCTGAAATTTTCAAGGAAAACAGAGGTAAAACAAGGGAGATATGGAGAAAAAACGGAATTTTTTTTTTTTTTTTTTTTTTCCAGACTGGAGCGCTACGGCTCGGTGTTTTTTTTTTTTTTTTTTTTTTTTTTTTTTTTTTAACAGACTGGAGCGGCTACGGCTCTACTTGCAGAATGGGATTTCCAGTTCGAAGGATTCTGGAACAACGCCGAACGGCTGGATCTGGAACGGTTCACAAAATGAATCTGAAACGGCGCAGCAGTGATCGACAATAGTTCAGCTGAAAGTAGATATGGACCCCAGGTATGTGCGGCTTCCTAACAGTTCAGGGTTTTCACTCGGCCACCAATGCTGTCTGACGGCTTGCGTATTGGGGCAGTACCCCTCACTCCACGGCTCAGGTAAAACTGATAACCGCTTTGCCACAAACAACAGCTCTTGGTTTACCTCACGGGTGGGAACTAGTCAATCAGGTAGGGGTCGTTGCCCTTTTCGCCGGTAGGTCCTCTCAATGGGCCAGCTACTTCGGGGTTCCTGTGGTACTCCTCACAATGAGTTTTAGGGCTTATGCCCAAGTACTTCCCATAGTTAAGCGGATAGGGATTATTCCCAAATCCGAACCTGCAACAGATGTGAAAAAAAATTTTGGCAGAAATTTCACCCAGCGAGCCCAAGAAAGTGCTCTGATACCAGATGTGAGGCACCTGCAACAATTAATTAACAAGAACACGTGAAATAGCAGAAATGACAGAACTCAGAATCACTTTTGTATTGATCACAGGCCACTTCGAGGGGGCAACCTCCTTTGAGCAAGCTCAATACAAATAACTTCACGGTGCCTTCATAGGTCTCAACACACACTTATATACTAATTCTAGGCGCCAATACTATGGGTCGAAACCATGGGCCGTTACAAACTATGGATCAACAATACTACGGGCGACTTACAAAGCATATGCGCCAACAACAATAACACAAACTATTGATCACAAATACTACGGGACGACTTACAAAGCATATGCGCCAACAACAATAACACAAACTATTGATCACAAATACTACGGGACGACTTACAAAGCATATGCGTCCAACAACAACATACTAACAAAGTAAAGATATGGGTTCCTAACACAGAACTGACATTCCGCAACAATATTGCGGAAACACCTTTCTTCCGCAATTACAGTGCCTTCTGCAATGATCCTTCCGCAATCGCCCTCCCATAGCGATCCTTATGTAACAATCTTTCTGCAGCTTGCGGATTTTGGATTGCGGGTACATTCCTTGTGACTTCTTGAAAATGCTTCTGCACTTTCCCTTTTGCAATTTGCTTTCCGCAGTTTGCGGATTGCGGATTGTGGGTGCGCTTTTCGACCTTTCTTGAAAAGCCTTCCGCAAAGACTCGTCCACAACTTGGCTTCCGCAACTCCTCACCGTTAACTCCCACGCTTCTTTCTTTTGTGGAACACCATCTCTGTCGTCAATCCTTTGCGAATCTGACCTCGGTTGTTGATCTATGATCAATATGGAAGACTTCAACTCGTATTGCGGAAATGCCAATTCCCACGCACTCTCACCTTGTTGCAACTTTTCCCCATCATTGATCTCCTTCTCGGCTTTGATCTGAGCCATCCAACCTCTGTTTAGTCACTTCGATTGGAGTCTACGATTTCTTTGTTGATTGATCATAGAATCGATCAATCCAGCTTGATGTTCATCTGGATCTAAGGGAAACTAAATACAAGCAAGAAATTTACTTAAGATACTTAACGGTGGTCGGTCTGCAAACGATTTGGGTTTCTTAACTGCACATGGAAATCACATAGACATGAAACAGAGACTCATTCACACAAAAATCAAGCCCACAATTGCACACAGCTCTACCTGACAGAATCTCAAATCATTCTTCATTCAAAATGCACAGTAACCCTATCGAACACACAGAATTTCTAATTGTACGAACATATAGCTAGAAAATTTTTATTCCAACCAAAATGACCAACCCCCTTCTCATTCATCTCTCCCCTTTTTATCCATTCGGCTCCCCCCAAAACAGAATGCCCGAACAACAAAACAAACTAACAACCTCACTCTCTCCATCACTGAAGGAGTCACTATCATCAATAACAAACTAGCTAACTGGCTTGATCTCCATGCAAAGAGTATCAAATTTCCACTACGTTCTATCTCCTAAAAAACTGACAACATACTATTCGGTTACATATTTGTAACTATTCAAAATACTTAATAACAGACTTTCTCCCACTTCAGGACAGCTCGTCCTCATGCTGGCCACAACATGTGAACATGTAATCACATTGTTGGCTTAGCATCGATGCTCCTGCATCAGACTCCCAAGGTTAAAAATTTTGAACCCTTGTTCAGTAAATCAGCTACTGAGAAACCCTTTGTCTCCAACTCTTCAGCATCCATCCATGTAGAATCTTCTACAGGATGTCCTTTCAATTTGTTCAAGTACTCCAGGTAGTCTCTCTGTCTGGTACTCTTTGCCACTCTAGTATCCAAGATAGACTCAGCTTCTGATAGTTAGGCTATGGGCATCCGCTCCAGCCACTAAAAATCTCCCACTTCTGGCACTTGTATTGTATCATCTGTCACATAAGTATACAGGTCTGCAACATCAAAAATATGTGATATACCAATCCCTGTTGGCATTTTCAGTTCATAGGCATTTGCTGAAAACTTTCTGAGTATCCTACAAGGTCCAATCTTTTTCATTTTCAGCTTATTGTACTCTCCTTTTGGAAATATCTCTTTCCTCATATGCGCTAAAACCAAATCTCCTACCTTATAGTTTTTCTCTCTTCTCTTGGAATCTGCTCTGGTTTTGTAACCATTATTACTCTGCTGCAACATTGCTTTAACTTTCCCTTGTAGTTCAATAATTCTTGTTGCAAACTCCTCTCCATCTGCACTTATCTTCTCCATTTGACCCAAATCACGAAGTTCACACACTCCTCTTGGGTGCATACCATAAAGAATTTGGAATGGACTCATTCTTGTACTTCGGTTTGGTGAGGCACTATATGCAAATTCTGCTTGAGCTAGTACTTTGTCCCATTACTTTGGATTTTCTCCAATCATATTTCTCAACATGTTACCCAGAATCCTATTTACCACCTTAGTCTGACCATCATACTATGGATGATATGCTAAACTTAAGTTCAACTTGGTTCCTAGCTTCTTCCACAAGGTCCTCCAGAAATGACTTGTGAACTTTACATATCTGTCAGATACAATGCTCTTAGGTAAACCATGTAGCTTCACAACTTCATTGAAAAACAAGTTAGCAATGTGTGTGGCATCACTAGTCTTATAACATGGTGAAATGTGCCATCTTAGTAAATCTATCCACCACTACAAAAATAGAATCATTTCCCTTCTGAGTTTTTGGAAAACCCAAAATGAAATCCATACTCATAGAATCCCAAGGCCTAGTTGGAATAGGAAATGGTGTGTATAAGCCTGTGTTCTGGCTTCTCCCCTTGGCATGCTGGCATACCCTACATCTGGTCACAAAATTTTCAACCTCAGACCTCATCTTTGGCAAAAAGTAGAAATGGCTCAACTTTCCAAAGGTTTTATCACTACCAAAGTGACCTGCCGTCCCTCCATTATTCTTCTCTTGTATCAGGTTCTCTCTCATGGAACATTTGGGAATACAAAGTTTACTGTTTTAAAGAGTAAACCATCTTGCAACATATACTCCATCCATGGCTCTTTTTCTACCTCCATAGGATTCCTACAAACTCTGTATGCATCCTGAAAATCCATGTCAGTCTCATACAAACCTCTTAAGTGCTCAAATCCCAAGACTTGGATCTGATTTTCTTGCACAACCAATTGTCTCCTACTTGAGGAATCAGCTACTTGATTTGATTTCCCACTGATGTGCTTTATCAAGAAGGTAAAATTTTGCATGAACTCAACCCACTTGACATGCTTCTGATTCAATTTAGGTTGTTGCATGATGTACTGCAATTCATGATTATCAGAAAACAAAACAAACTCTCTAGACATCAGATAATGTCTCGAATGCTTCAGTGATTGGACAATAACATATAACTCATTGTCATAACATGAATACTTCTGTTTAGAATCATTCAACTTCTCGTTGAAATATGCTATAGGTATATCTTCTTGACTGAGTACAACTCCAATTGCTACTCCACTGGCATCACATTTCACTTGGAAAGGATGTTTGAAATCTGGTAATTCAATATTGGTTGCTCAGTAATCTTCTTATTCAAAAAAAGAAAGCTACTTTCAGCCTCTGTTGTCCATTTAAATGGATGTTTGTCCTTCCTAATTGTTTCAATGATTGGTGCACAAATACCACTGAAATTCTTTATGATCTTTCTATGAAAACTTGCCAATCCATGGAAACTTCTTACCTTAAATACACTCTGAGGTGAAGGCCAATCAATGATTGCTTGCACCTTCTCCGGATCCATATTCATTCCATCTCTTGAGATAACAAAACCCAAATACACTAGTTCTCATTTCATGAATGTACATTTCTTCATATTCACCAACAAATTTTCCTTCTGTAATTTCTCCAAGACACATCTTAGATGCTTCAGGTGTTCTTTTTCTATTTGACTGAAAATCAGAATATCATCAAGGTAAACTATTACAAACTTACCTATGAAATCTCTCAAGACCTCATTCATTAACCTCATGAAAGTGCTTGGTGCATTGGACAGTCCGAATGGCATAACCAACCACTCATACAAGCCATCATTGGTCTTAAAGGTTGTCTTCCACTCATATCCCTCTTGAATTTTGATCTGATGGTATCCACTCTTCAAATATAATTTTGAAAAACATGTTGCCCCACTCAGGCAATCCATCATGTCATCCATCCTGGGTAATGGAAACCTATATCTGATGGTAATCTTGTTGATAGCTATGGAGTCAGTGCACATCCTCCATTCACCATCCTTCTTTGGGGTAAGTACTGCTGGTACTGCACATGGACTCAGAATTTTTTGAACCAACCCCTTGTCTAACAATTCTTGTACTTTCCTTCTAACTTCTTCATTCTCCTGAGGTGTCAATCTCTATGCTTCCTTGTTTGGTAAGCTTGTTGCAGGAATAAAATCAATATGGTGACTTATATCCCTCTTCGGTGGTAACTCATTTGGAAAATCATATACCACAATGTCACTAAACTCTCCTAGCATCTCCTGAATCTCCTCAAGCAGATCTGTAATTTTAGTCTTCATCACTACCACTCTAGGCTTACATACCACAACATAGTTCAGTTCCTTCTCATCAATTTGTTGCAAATACTCTTTCCCTATCAACATCAGGACTTTAGATGCTTGCTGCTCTATCAAACTCTCTCCTTGCAAAGGATGAAGAATATGTTTTATTCCATCTTGCATGAAACTATGACAATTCCTCCTACCATCATGCACTACCCTTCTATAAAATTGCCATGGTCTCCCTAGAAGAATATGGAAAACATCCATGGGCATAACATCACATATAATCTTGTCCTTATATGTGCCTACTTAAAAATCAACTTCACATTGTTCACTTACCAGGATTTGATTTCCTTTATGCAACCAGGATACTTTGTATGGAACAGGGTGTTTGGTCATCTTCAGACTCAATTTCTCCACCATCTTTGTGGAAACAAGATTGTCGATGCTCCCACTGTCAATCACCATATTACAACATTTCCCTTGACTTTACACATGGTTCTAAATAAAGCCTTCCTTTGAGCCGGTTCCACTTTCTTATTTTCAGGTTTCAATAACACTTTGTTCATCATCAAAGACTCTCCCTTCTGTGGCATATTCTCGGCCACTGTCATCTTCTCTTGCTACTGCTCATTCTGAGCTACATAGGCTCCTCTATGTCCTATGTCTTCCTTCTTTGGACATTCAAAAGATATGTGCCCCAATTTTTTACACTTGTAACATCTGTAGACAACTTATCTGCCTCTCCCTCTACCTCTACCCCCTTGGTAAGGTCTTCTCCCTCTTGGGTCACCTCCTCTACCTTGGTGCTCCTGCTAGTTTAAGTTACTGGGTCATCCTCCTTGGGATGCAAACCTTCCTCTTCTAGTTTTTTTCCCCCTTCCTCTGGTTGAACCTCTTCCCCTGTTGAAGTTCTTCTTTCTCACTAATTTTTCTTCTTCTCTCAAGGCACATTGGTATGCCTCTTTCATGGTTCTTGGTGATATCATGTTGATCTCATCCTGAATCTCCATCCTGAGACCATTGACATATCTAGCAGGCTTCTCTGTTGATTCTTCCACATAACCTGCCCTTAGGTTCACTTTGTAGAACTCTTCAATATATTCTCTTATAGTCATTAATCTTTTCCTAAGGTTCTGCATTTGTCTATACAAAGTCAACTGGTAATCCTTGGGTAAGAACTTGGCTCTCATCTTAGCTACCATCCTATCCCAGCTCTTTATCAACAGTTTGTTCTTCCTTCTCCTTTCAGCTTGCACACCATACCACCATAGGGATGCATGTCCTTTCAACCTTGTCACTGCCAATCTGACCTTCTTGTTCTCCTCAATTTCATCATACTCAAATTATTTGTCTAACTCATTGATCCAGTCACTGAGGTGTTCAGCATTGAGACTTCCCTCATAGATAGGCAACTCAGGTTTTGGCCTCGAAGTTGCTCCAAGAATTGACCGCAATTATCTTATCTCAGGTGTTTCTTGCATGGGTGTTGCTTCTTCTCCTTGTTCCTCTTCTTAGTTTCACTCACGTCCCCTGCTTCCGGGTCTCTTCATCTACCCATCTCCATAGCTTCCATACGTGCTCGCATTTCTCTCATTTCCTCCATGACCTCTGCATTCGTTGTTGGTCGCCCTCTTCCACAAGCTCTTTCTCTTCCCAAACGTATAGCCATGCCTCTCCTCTGTCGTGCTAGGAAAAATCCACTCTAATACCAAAATTGGTGCCAGTGGGAATGACCACAACCCTTCCAACCCGCACCTTCCTAGGAAATAGGGTGATTCCTAAAATCGAACCCCTAGGCTTAGCTTAAAACTAGCTAGGCCCTTCTCAATGGCATCCCTTCTCTCCAAACTGGGATTTCCGCAACCTTCTGATGGTCAGAACTAACCTTCCACCACAATCTTGCGGAAACACCTTCATTCCGCAATTACAATGCCTTCTGTAATGATCCTTCAGCAATCGCCCTCCCGCAACGATCCTTCCTCAACAATATTTTTGCAGCTTGCGGATTGTGGATTGCGGGTACACTCCTCGTGACTTCTTGAAAATGCTTTCACACTTTCCCTTCGGCAATTTCCTTTCCGCAGTTTGTGGATTATGGATTGCAGGTGCACTTTTTGACCTTTCTTGAAAAGCCTTCTGCAAATATTGGTCCGCAACTTGGCTTCTGCAACTCCTCGCTTTTAAATCCCGCGCTTCTTTCTTCTGCGGAACACCATCTCTATCGTCGATCCTTTGCGGATCTATCCTCAACCATTGATCTATGATCAATATGGAACACTTCAACTCAGCTTGCACAAATGCCAATTCCCACGCACGTTCACTTTGTTGCAACTTTTCCCCATCATTGATCTCCTTCTTGGCTTTGATATGAGCCGTCCAACCTTTGTTTAGTCACTTCGACTGCACTCTACGATTTATTTGTCGATTGATCATAGAATCGATCAATCCAGCTTGATCTTCATCTAGATCTAAGGGAAACTAAATACAAGCAAGAAATTTACTTAAGCTACTTAACGGTGGTCAGTCTGCAAACGATTTGGGTTTCTTAACTGCACATGGAAATCACATAGATATGAAACAGAGACTCATTCACACATAAATCAGGCCCACAATTGCACACAGCTCTACCTGACAGAATCTCAGATCATTCTTCATTCAATATGCACAGTAACCCTATCGAACACACAGAATTTCTAATTGTACGAACAGATAGCTAGAAAATTTTCATTCCAACCAAAACGACCAACCCCCTTCTCATTCAGCTCTCCCCTTGTTATCCATTCGGCTCCCCCCAAAACAGAATGCCCGAACAAAAAAACAAACTAACAACCTCACTCTCTCCATCACTGAAGGAGTCACTATCATCCACAACAAACTAGCTAACTGGATTGATCTCCACGCAGGGAGTATCAAATTGCCACTACGTTCTATCTCCTCAAAAGATGACAACATACTATTCGGTTACTTATTTGTAACTATTCAAAATACTTAATAACAGACTTTCTCCCACTTCAGGACAGCTCGTCCTCATGCTAGCCACAACATTTGAACACGTAATCACATTGTTGTTGGTCACCCTATATGTTAATCAATTACAACTAACACACATGATGCTCAATATGAATTGTAAACCCAGGGAAGTCTTTTATTTCAAAGGTAATTAGCAAAATCTATGCATAAACACTCAAGTAGTTGATTGAATGAATGAAGATTAATTATCCTACCTATCTTCTCATTCAAACACATCTCATGGCTAAAGCTAATCTAATTTATCCATCTAAGAATTCAAAATACATTTACCTTCCTACAATCATCACTCCAGCAATTACTGATCTAAGAAGAATTAAACTAGACTTACTTTTGCAAGAAGTTAAATCCTAAAGATATCAGACTATAATGAATTAACCATGACCTGTCTAAATTATCTAATTTGCAAATTATAGATGACAGTAAGAAGTCAAAACCAATTGCAATCATAATCTGACTAATTCAATAAATTCCACGAAAGATGAATAACATAAGTAAACTAGAGTTGAACTTGACTATAATAGTTAACTAGCACACTTGCATAAAGGGAAACTATCCTACATAGTCGACTGTCACACCACGCAGTTATAGTAATTCAGAATGCAATTATCAATTACCACTATTGCAGCTTCTCTGTAAAACGTATCTACTGTAAATCCACACCACAAAACAGAAAATAAACTAAAGTACCTACTTAACTCAGCAAACTTTGTGAGAAGGCGGGCCTTGGCCTTATAACAGAGATGCCGTGTACTAGCACAAATTAAAACACATAAATATAAAGAACTTTGCTCCTTATATTAAAAATGATAATTCACAGTTACATCACTCTGTTACAGCTAGTACAATTGACAATCAACCAACCCTAGACTCTGAATGCCTTCCCATATTTATACATGCATAATACAATCCTGATCCACTAAATTCGTGCATCCATGAATATCTATGATCTTCATGTTGTTGAGTCACAACATAAATAGTTACACTCGTGAATGGAATTGAATGAAACTGTTGGATGTGGAGAGCGTTGTTACTCTGGTTTTCAATGGATCAACAGACTCTCTGACCGGGAAGTACTTTGTCTATTGCAGCGATGCCCTTCCTTCCACAGGATTAACTGGCTGCTACACCTATGTCTCTCAATGTTTTGAGCTTATCTTAATAAAATCAACACAATTTAGCATAAATCAAAGGATAGAATTCATAACCATAACAATCTTAGGCATTAATAAAGTAAGGCAATAATAAATCATACCTGTCAGGATTCATGCTCAACTTGAGGAAAAGGCATATATCTGGTTTGTGGAAATAAGGAAAGACATGGGAAAAATAGGTAATAGGTGTGGTAAAAAGAGGATAATTCCAGGACCCAACATCTCCCCCCAACATTCCGATTGCATATCCCCATGCAACAACTTCCACTAATCTAAATATGAATCTGGATCCATACTCTATCTGTGGAGAGGGGTGACGTTGAAGGAAAGTTCAGGTGCTTCCCCTAAATGCACAAATCCATTATAGGAAGCCCACTTCTTCCAACACTGTTTCTCCTCCTTCTCATTCAACACATAATTGCTTTTGTATGGTTTCACAGGAATCCATATGAGAGGAAACTTGAATCTCAGTCCCAGCCATAACATTCCACATGCTTCCATGCACTTAACATACCTAGGCACCCTAAGGATAGTCTGTTTAAAATTCTCAAAACAATATGGATCCTTTTTCCTCAAAGATGGGGAATAAGCTTGCCATCTGTGCTTGCTACCTTCCAGGTCATACTGCTTTTGTTTGGATATTGTCTGGAAACAGGTAGTGATGATTGTCCTTTGCAGATCCTTCAAATGCTGAGTCTTCATAGGAAATTTGAGAAACCTTTCATTCTTTGCAATGAGAACTCTTGGAAGTCGAGGTTCATTTCTGATCCAAAGAGTAGAATTACCCTCATTCCTATTGATAGTCTGAGAGGCGCCCCACCATTGCATGTGATTCGTGAAAAAAGAAGTGAAGGCTCTCAGGTGAACATCCCCCAAATAGGGCACAGGATTAGAATTAGAATCAGCATAGCATGCTTTATCGTGCAAATATAATTCACAAAACAAATTTTGATCCCCAAAATCACTCTACATAAAGGTCCCCGAGAACTGAGGGGAAGTTACCAGCTGATACGGTATTCCTTCTTTCAATGCCTTCAACTAAAATAAAGTTGTATGTTCATAAATAAATACAGGGTAAGAAGGAGATGGAGCCCTACAACTCAACAATTCCTGAGAAAGAATATACATCTGATCTTTTTCTTGTTGCATGGACTTGAATTTCCTCAATTCTTCTAATTCTTCTTGAACACTGTCCCACTAGAATTTCTGGAAAATCAATTCCTCAGCCCATTTCTCTCTCAATTCCCTGATAGTCTTTATGTATTCATAAAGAGGGACCATCCCTTCTTTGCACTGATCAACATGTTTTTTCCATTTAACTAACTCAAGTTTCAACAATGAAAGCTCCCTCAGTAATTCATGTATCCTTTCATGACTTGCATCCCCTTCTTCATCAATGTCAATTTCAATGATCTCTTGAGCTTCCACCACTTTTTTTTTATATTTAGGCACCATTGTCAAAGCTTGACCTGGGACCATCTGATCCTGTGTCTCAGCAGGCTTGTCTTGATTCAACAGATTGGCAACTTCTTCTTCATCAATTACAGCAACTTCCACTTGCGTGGCTGCATCAACAAACCAAACTGGAAATGTTGGTTCTTATGTAGCAACGTCCCTTGTTTCAATTACCTCAATTTTTGTTGCAGCTTCCATAACCAAGTCGAGAGGTGTTGGTTCTTGTGTAGCAACACCCTCTTCCTGTGTTCCAATCTCATTCTCTTCTGTTTGAGTTGCAACCTCGACAAATAATTTTGAAGATGTTGGTTCTTGTGTAAAAACATTGAAATTCTGAGAATTTCTTGGAGTGCCTACTGTTTGATTTGTTGCTTCAGTAACAAGCTCTTGGAGTGTTGGTTCTTGTGTAGCAGCCTCCTGTTCCAAGATGACTTCAATGCTTTTAGGTTGCTGAGATCCTCCTTGGACTATTTTTGTATCCTGAGATTGTTCTAGGGTCATGTCAAGATCCCCTGAGTCCTGAGGTAGATATCGGAGGATTTCGATGTCTCTAGATTGTTGGGATTGTATTTATTCCTCCTCTGGTAGCTCTTGATCAGGAATTATGTCCACTTCTGGATCATTTTCTTCCATTAGCTCCACTGTAGGTATTTCTTCCCTTCCTTTCCTTGCCTGTGCCAATTTCCAATCCAATACTCTCATCATTGTGACTTTACCCACTGCAAGTTGAAGTACATCCCCACATGCTGAACATATCGGTTCCAAATGTTCTCTAGCTTCCAAAGTAGAAGGCGAATTCTCTAACTGATCTGCAGCCTCAACCAGAGTATCCAAATTCTTCTATGCCTGCTTTTTGCATGCTTATTTCCACTTTTGCAATTCATCCCGAAGAATTTGTACTTCCTCCTTTAACAACTCATTCTCATACAATAGATGTTCAATTTGGGGTTCACTTGCAACAGGTTCTTGTGGAACTGCAGGTGATTGGGGTGTAAGAATGGGAATTTCAATATTTTACCCCTTTTCACATGCCACTTCTATTGCTGTAACATATCTAGTTCTCCTTATTTTCTCCTACCCAGATGGTTGACCTTCTCCTTCTTCGGTGTGACACAGGGGTTTCCAAATTTCTTGAGGCTGGCATAGAGGGACCAGTCCCTAATTCCTTATCTTTCCCTATTTCAACCACCAATTCTTCCTCCTCAATTATGGTTCCCCCTAATTCAAGGGGAGATTCAATGTTAAAAACCTCCTCATCTTCTTCCTCTCCTAACTCAAGTTGGTGTCCCGGGATCCCACTCTGATACTGAGGGTTTGGTTCTTGCATTTCTTCTTCTAATGCAGCTTTTGCAACAACAGCTTCTACTCTCGCAGCCTCTACAGCTGCTGCTGCTGCAGCTTCTGTTATTAAAATGGTTTCCTCTAAATTTGTTGTTGTAACAAGTCCCTCCTGAACACTCTAATCTTGATCTTCTGACATTTCATCCTCCCCCCAAACTGAATCTGAGGGACTCTGGTCCTCTTCCTCTACTTCAATACCTCCCATTTCTAATGCAGGTTCCTGAATTATCCCATCCCAAGCAAGAAATTATGCCCAAGTCTGGTTTTGCTGCGCTAATGACCTTATGATTAATAATTTAATCAAGCCATGATTGGTGATAGAAGAAAGTGGATGCCAGGTTGTTCTCACATAACCATCCATGTGATGTATGGATCTCAAAAGATAAAATGGCATGTTCAGTAGATTACCATGGCGTAAAGGTGAAATAGGGGAAATTCAAAGAGATAGACAATTTTGTACTTTCCTTCACAGGAAATGTATTTCTTTAGGAAGATTGCAACTTGATCCCAGGGCCAAGGTAATCATTCCAATGCTATTCCACGGCCTCTTGGATGAACATTCTCACCGACTGCAAGAAAATCCCTCACTGCAGTCTCATTCTGTGCCTTTTGTCCAAACCATCTCCTCCCAACTTGAGGCAAACCCGTAACTTCTGCCACAATCGCTTCCATAACATCTATGCGCAATCCCCTGACCTCATAATGAGTATTGGTTAGGTTAAGAGCAAATTGTAATGATGTCGTTGTGTGAAAACCATTTAATCGTTGAAAATACACAGTCCACCCAGTTGTTTCAAAGATGGCGAAAACCTTCGTGTTTGCACGCAGGGCCTCTGCATCCTTAGGTTCATGTCGAACTGGATTACCCATATCACCTTTCCTTCATAGTTCTGATGGCGAATAAAGAGATTACCAATTCGAACGTGGAATTTGCAGCATACGGACATTCATCGAACAGCCGAAGTTGGAATTGGGTATTTTAGGAAAGTTGACACAGTTATCAACCCAAGGAAAAGTGATACAGTTATGAAAAATGGAATAATTGGCAGGTTTTGGTACGGATTGGGTAAAGGTGACGGTCATGTAGTGGATACAAGTGTTAATTCCTACATGTTCCTTGGTGGTTAAATGGGTACGGGTTGCTGACGAGAACTAAAGACAAAGTATAATCATTATTGCCACATTAATTTTATGCCTAATCATGTACATGGTCAGAACTCGTACCTTTGCAATATGAGCTAATCCTTAACTTTCCACAATGATCTGATTTCGTCATCACGTCCATTAATTAAAAACATAATTGCGTGTGTCTTGTTATGAGTTGGCCACCGCTAACTGAGCAATAAAGTACATCTGTGCTAGCATACATATGTGGCAGTACAATAGTTTTTTTTTTTAATTCTTGGTGGACTGTGGTCGGAGATGTGAAATGAGTTGGCTAAATTGGATCCCAGTTGAGTCGTTAACGGAAATATTATTCAAGAAATGGACAATCTAGTGGAGTTGCAGCTGATAAATAAGAGGAATCTGGCGGAATTATGGCTGCAAAAATAGGAAAAATAGGCCAAGTCTAGTGGAGTCATGGGTGGTGTATAGGACAAATCTTGCGGAGTCACAGCTGTAAGAATAGGAAAAATAGGCCAAGTCTAGCGGATTCACAGCTGGTGTATAGGACAAATCTGGCGGAGTCACAACTGCAAGAATAGGAAAAATAGGCCAAGTCTAGCGGAGTCGCAGCTGATAGAAGACAAATCTGGTAGAGTCACAGCTGCGAAAATAGGAAAAATAGGCAGAATTTGGCAGAGTCGTAGCTATGCAAATAGAAAAAAATGGGCAAAATTTGGCAAAGTCGCAGCTGCGCAAATAGGAAAAATGGGAAGAATTTGGCGGAGTCGCAGCTGCCCAAAATAGGAAAAATGGGCAGAATTTGGCGGAGTCGCAGCTGCGCAAAATAGGAAAAATGGGCAAGATTTGGCGGAGTCGCAGCTGCGAAAAATGGAAGTTGGAAAATATTTAGCTGATTGGTCAATGCTACTGAATTGTTCATTTTCTTGAAGGAGTTAATTTATAACAGGAAAATAAGCTAGGGTGCCCGCAATCGTCTGGCCCAGTCGCGACCGCTGCTCCTCAAGTAGATTCATGTACACATTTCTTCAAAAACAAACACATCAAAGCATAAAAGAAAATAAATAAATAAAACATAACAACAATTTATTTATGTACAGATTCCTGTGTGGAAATTGCAATTTTAAGAATTCACAGGAGCTGAAAAAAATTCCTACCCTTGCATTAATTGATAATCTGGATCAACTCCAACATGCGAAATGAATGCATTCTTTGAAATTGGTTTATGATATAGTTGCAGTCGATGACCATTGGTGAATAATGGTGTCTGGTTTTCATCAATTGTGGTCAAGCGGACTATTCCGTTGCCAAACACTTTGTCGATTTGGTAGGGTCCTAGCCATCTTGTACGCAACTTGCCTTTAAAATCCCTCTTAAATCGTGAATCATACAGTAAATCCCAGTCTCCCTCGTAGAAGACTTTCTTCTTTATGAACCTGTCATGCCATTTAGAGCGTTGTTGTTGAATTAACGTTGTTTGATGCACAGCAGCTGTGTGCTTCTCGTCAAGTTCATTTAGTTGATTCAATTGGTTCCTCTGAGCTTCTGTCAAGTCTAGGTTTGCTTCCATGATTGTCTTTAGAGTTTTAATTTCAAATTCAATGGGAAAGAAAACGTTCTTACTGTACACCAATTCGTATGGGGAGAAACCTATAGTGTTGCACCATGTGGTACGGTATGCCCATAATGCCTCTGGAAGTCTTTCATCCCAATCCTTGCGGTGACTCTTCATCGTTTTTGTCAGAATAGCCTCAATTACCTTATTCGTGCTTTCCACTTGACCATTGTCCTGTGGATGATATGGCGAGGTTATCTTATGCTGAATGTGATATTTCTGCAAAAGGGCTTCCAATTTATGGGACACAAACTGAGGTCCTCCATCTGTAACTATCTCTTTGGGTACTCCAAAACGGGTGAAGATCTCTTCCTATAAGAATCCATTACAACTTGATCATTGGCCTTGACCAAAGCTACATCCTCCACCCATTTGGTCATGTAATCTGTGCGAACTAGGATATAAACTTTCTGCTTCGAGGGAGGGTTGATAGGCCCTACAAAATCTAGAGCCCATCTATCAAAAGGTTCAACCACCATTTGTGGTTGAAGAGGCATTTCATCTAGTCTATTTGGCTGGCCCATTCTTTGGTAATTGTCACAAGCCTGAACATATTTCTTCGCATCCTTGAACACTATTGGCCAAAAATATCCCATCCTTATTTCCTTATGACCAGTTCTTTTATCAGCAAAATGTCCCCCATAGGGCTCATCGTGGCAAGCTTTCAAGATACTGTAAATTTCATCCTCTCTTACACACCTTTTGATTTCCAATTATGGACCAATGTAAAAGAGATGTCCATCTATCCAGCAGTATCTAGCACTCTGTTGTATAATTTTTCTTTTTTCTCTCTTCGATAAATGTATTGGAAGCTTGCTTGCAGCCAAATAGTTAGTAACATCTACGTACCATGGGGAATGAGCTGAGACTACGAACAAATGTTCATCAGGAAAATAATCTTCGACTGCTGCATCATCAACATTGTTAGTAAGTCGAGAAAGAAAATCAGCAACTACATTTTCTTTTCCCGGTCTGTCTATAATAGTAATGTCAAATTCTTGTAACAGTAACAACCATTTGGTTACTCTAGCATCAGTGACAAGTTTGCTCATTAAGTACTTAATGGCAGAGTGATCAGTGTGCACAAAAGTGGAATACCCAGTAATGTAGTGACGAAACTTATTGATGGCATAAACAATGGCAAGGAACTCTTTATTTGTAACAGTGTAGTTCAGTTCAGCAGGGGCCAAGTTTTTGTTGATATAATAAATTGCATATGGAGCATGACCTTCCTGCTGTCCCAACACTGCTCCAATGGCAGTATCTGAAGCATCATAGGAGATATGAAAATGAAGAGTCCAATTGGGACCCCGTAAGATAGGTGTTGTAGACATCCTTTTCTTAAGTTCAGTAAATGTTGTTTGGAATGCATCAGTCCAATCAAACTGTACATCGTTCATCAACAAGGTGAAAAAAGGAGAAGCTAGTTTGGAAAAAAAATCTATGAATCTTATGTAGTAACCAGCATGCCCTAGGAAGCTAAGTACCTCTTTTTGTGTTCTAGGAGTGGGTATGTTTTCAATTACCTTAATTTTGGATGGATCTACCTAGATACCATCAGCAGATATGAAGTGCCCTAGAACTACGCCCTCGCTCATCATCATATGGCACTTTTCAGTGCTTAAAGATAGCTGGGTTTGTTCACAGTGTTCTAAAACCCTCTCTAAATTTTTCAATGCTTCCTCAAAACTACTACCATATGGAGTAAAATCATCCATAAATATTTCCATGCAATCATTTACCATTTCGGAAAAGATCCCAATCACATCTCGCTGAAATGTGGTTGTTGCATTACACAATCCAAAAGGAAGCACCCTGTATGCAAAGGTACCCCAGGGACAGGTGAAGGTGGTCTTTTCTTGGTCTTCAAGGGCAATCCAGATTTGATTATAACCACTAAATCCATCCAGAAAAGAAAAGAATCTTTTGCCAGACAGGGTGTCCAAGACCTGATCGATAAATGGTAAGGGAAAATGGTCCTTCTATGACGTTGCTTTATTTAGTTCTCTGTAATCTACACAGACTCTCCATTTTCCATTCTTCTTTGGTAAGATCACAAGTGAGGAAACCCACTCACTGTCTGAAATTGGATAGATAAATCCTGCCTCTAAAATCTTTTGAATTTCCTCCTTCACAATGTCCCTTTAATTCAGGTTCATCCTTCGTTCTGGTTAGCACACTGGCCGGGAGTCGCTTTTGATATGAATATGGTGGGTACACAAATTAGAGGTAATACCCTTCATATATTTGTATTCCCACGCGAAGGCTCCCTTGTGTCTTTTCAGCAAAGTGATCAGGTGTTCCAGCTCATCGGGCGCAAGATTTGGATTAATGTTCAATGTTTTTCCTAGCTCGATTTCCACTGGAATGATTTTTGAGTTTTTAAGTATTGGAATTATGTTGGCATCATTGACTAGAGTCTCTTCCATTCGATTTTCTTGTTCTTTTTCACCTAAGGTACTGTTTATAATTTGGTAGGCATGTTTAGTGACAAATGGGGGCCCACTGATGAAACTGTTAATTGTGTCGTCCTTAGTTTCATCCTTAAAGGTTAAGGCTCTCCCTATTGTTAATAATGGTTGAACGCCTTCTTCTTCCTCCAAATCCATACAAAGTGGAGTTTTAGCTTCTAAGCTTGGTCAGGTTGGAGGGTATAAATTCAGGCTTTTAATTTTAGTCCCATTTGAGATAGTCATGGACCCCGACCGACAGCTGGTGCAAGCATCTGTCGTGGCTAACCAAGGTCTTCCTAGGATCAGCGGGTGTCCCTCCAACTGTGACTTAGGTTGCAAAACCAAAAAGTCCGCATGGTATTCCCATGAATTGAAAAAGACTACGAGGTCATCCAGGATTCCCTCAGGTTTGATTGTTGATCTATCAGCAAGTTCTAATATGGTAGGGGTTGGTCGAAGATTAGTGAGTCCGAGTTTCTTCACAGTTTCGATGGTCATAACATTGATAGTTGCGCCTAAATCTACCAAAACATTAGGTATATGAGTGTGTCTAATGTGCACTATAATAGTAGGATTTCCAGGGTCATCATACTTGGCCAAAGGAGTCTTTCCCATTATTAATTCAGGAGGCCTTTTCCCATTACATGGACAGTGGGAGGATCCCTAGGCTTTCTTCCTGGTTTTTTTACACACGGATCTCTAACGGTCTTGGCATAGATGGGAACATCATGAAAGGCTTGTAACAGTGGAATTTTAACATATAAATTCTTCAATTCCCCTAAGATATTGAACCGAGGTTGTTCCACTCTCTTTTGTAGGGCCAATCGTTCAGGATATGGTGGTTCTCTTGGCGATTGTGTAGGCTGTGTTTCAATGTATGTTTCTTCATGTGTTTCAGCTGGTGTTTCAGTAGGAGTTTCAGCATCCTCAATGATGGGGATTGTTGGATCAACTGAATTCTCGAATTGTTGATTCATTCTTGCTTCAGTCACAGAGGATGGAACATCCTAAATGACAATGGGTTCCACTACCCTCCCTGATTGTAAATGTATGTCATTGCAAAGAATTTGGGAAATGGAATAAGCAGGCATGTTGGCAGTCTCGAATTGATGAACTGCTTTATTAATCTGGTTGGAGTTAGGATGGGCAGGCAGTTGTGGTCGTAGTCACGTACGTTCATAGGTGCGGCATTGTTTTGAAGTTGCAGTTGTGGCTACTGATACTGTTGGTGAGGATACTATTAAGGAGGATATTGTTGAGGCAGAGTTTGGTGAAGAGGAAAATTATTTCCTGGATAGGAATTTCTCCAACCAGGAGACCAAGGAGTTTGTTGGTTTGATTGTTGTGCCCAAGGTGTCCAAGGGTTAGGATTTGCATTGAAGTTTGAGATGGATGCCATTGGTTGTTGTAATAATGTGAAGGGAATTGTGTTTTCATATTATTCATATCATTCCAAAAAGGTGATGGATCTGGGTTCATACCTTGATTTTCAAGCTTTCAAGGCTTCTTCTGCACGAAGAAATAAGATTGCTCCACATCTGAAGTAGATTCCTGCAGGACTACTTTAACTTTAGGTAGTGAAGAGCATTCTTTTGTGTCATGATCCAATTCACATATTTGACATACCTCCACCTTGTCAAGAAGACATTCCTTCAGTGGGTGCTTCTTCCTGCATTTGGCACATAATACACCAAGTGCCATATCTTCTAATGGTTGCCTTTGTTTTGCTCTCAGGACATCCAATTCTGAGGAGATGGAACTCATCATTTTAGTTTTAAAATTCTCAAGCAAGTTGCATATGTCTGCCCAAGTGGCTCCTCCACTGGTTGGCTTCTGTGTCCTAGTGAAGACATCTCAATCTCATTCTTTGTCTCGATTGTTGGTCCTAGAGGATCCCCTTGAATATCTTCGACATAAGTCGACAATCTTCTCAAAGGATTCTTTTGAGATATCCCCCTTTCCCAACAAATTCAACATGTCTAGGAAATATTCTATGATCCCCCACAATAATATAATCTTGAGTACATATTTCCCAATATCGGCATGACCAGACCTCTATAAATTATATAACAATCTCTCAACAAAATCTTCCAAGCTCTCCTCTTCCTTCTGGACCATTTTAAATAGCTCTTCCTTCCTATCTCTGGTTCTACAATACTCTTGATATTTGGAAAGGAAGGTTTGTTTCATCTGTTCCTAGGTAGTAATGATTTCACGACCCAAACTCATGAACCAACGCAGAGTGTTCCCTTTCAGGGTGGCCAAAAATAATTTTAATTTCTGCGCACTGGAGGTATAGTTTTAATTGCGACAGAGGATATCAAATTCGAAGAGGAATTCATCTATATTTTTAGAGGACTTACCATGGAATTTCGGGAGAACCGAGGGTGAGATATTCTTCATGGGAGCCACACCTGGTGTTTGGAGGATAGGGAATTCAAGTGTGACAATGGTGTCACCATGTTGGTTATCTTCCACTTCCTCTTCATGTTTATTGTGACGTTCATTGCAGTCTCCATGTTCTTCATTATCCATATTCCCATCGTCCTCTTGTTCTTCCTTTCTTCTTTCCTCCTCTTCTATTTCTTCTTCTCTCCTTCTCCTTTCTTCCTCTCGCCTTATTTCCTCCTCTGCTTCTATGCGATGTTCTAACCACTCTTCTTTGGTCACTAAGCACCTGTTGATTTGATAGATCTCCTCTCGGCCCGCTGCACCTGCAACACTTCCTTTGTCTTCAGGAGGTTTCTTCTCCGGAATGGGAGTAGAAGTTCCCGTCATGTTCTCCATGGTTGATGCAGATGTTTCAAGATTAGGGAGAACAAAATTTCCTCCTAAAGATGCTCGCGGTAGTCTGGTAGAGGAATCAGCTCTGTAAATTGTTTCATCAAAGAATGTCTGTCTTTCCAAACCTTGGTTACAGCCAAGACCTCTTCCACCTACAATGTTAGTATTTTGGGGGGGTTCCTGAGTTTTTCATCTTGTATTCATGCATGCTCAAATACTCATAGCTAAATGAAATCAATAAATCAACTACCATCTATGTCTATCAATTACCATCCCCGACAATGGCGCCAAAATGTTGGTCACCCTATATGGTAATCAATTACAACTAACACATGGGATGCTCAATATGAATTGTCAACCCAGGGAAGTATTTTATTTCAAAGGTAATTAGAAAAATCTATGCATAAACATTCAAGTAGTTGATTGAATGAATGAAGATCAATTATCCTACCTATCTGCTCAGTCAAACTCATCTCATATCTAAAGCTAATCTAATTTATCCATCTAAGAATTCAAAATACATTTACCTTACTACAATCATCACTCCAGCAATTATTGATCTAAGAAGAATTAAGGTAGACTTAATTTTGCAACAAGTTAAATCCTAAAGATATCAGACTATAATGAATTAACCATGACCTGTCTAAATTATCTAATCTGCAAATTATAGATGACAGTAAGAAATCAATACCAATTGCAATCATAATCTAACTAATTCAATAAATTCCAAGAAAGATGAATAATAGAAGTAAACTAGAGTTGATCTTGACTGTAACAGCTAACTAGCACACTTGCATAAAGGGAAACTATCCTACACAATCAACTGTTACACCACGCAGTTACAGCGATTCATAATGCAATCATTAACTACCAAAGGAAAATGCAATTATCAATTACCACTGTTGCAGCTTCTCTGTAAAATGTATCTACTGTAAATCCACACCACACAACATCAAATCAACTAAAGTACCTACTTAACTCAGCGATCTTTGTGAGAAGGTGAGCCCTGGACTTCTAACAGAGATGTTGTGAACTAGCACAAATTAAAACACATAAATATGAAGAACTATGCTCCTTGTATTAAAAATGGTAATTCACAGTTATAGCACTCTGTTATAGCTCGTACAATTGACAATCAACCAACCCCAGGATTTGAATTCCTTCCCATATTTATACATGCATAATACAATCCCGATCCACTAAATTCGTGCAACCATGAAGATCTCTGATCTTCAGGCTGTTGAGGCACAACATAAATAGTTACAGCTGTGAATGGAATTGAATGAAACCGTTGGATGTGGAGAGCATTGTTACTTTGGTTGTCAATGGATCAACGGACTCTCTGACCGAGAAGTGCTATGTTTGTTGTGGCGATGCCCTTCCTTCCACAGGATTAACAGGATGCTACACCTGTGTCTCTCAATGCTTTGAGCTTATCTTAATAAAATCAACACAAGTTAGCATAAATCAAAGGATAGAATTCATAACCATGACAATATTAGGCATTAATAAAGTAAGGCAATAATAAATCATACCTGTCAGGATTCATGCTCAACTTGAGGAAAAGGCATATATATGGTTTGTGGAAATAAGGCAAGACAAGGCAAAAATAGGTAATAGGTGTGGTAAAAAAGGGACAATTCGAGGACCCAACAATTGCTGCATTAGCATTAATGCTCCTGCATCACCTCCTCATGTCCCCATAATAGAGAACATTGAATATTTGGGGTGCTCTCAAATTTATTTCAATAATGATATTTTTTCAGCTAGCCCTCATAAAGAAAACGTTACAGAAATTGACAGTTATGAAGAAATCCATGAATATTGTAATTTGTATGATGATGTAGGCTCGAAAGGCTTACTTCCTTATGACCTTTTTTTTCTGAAGAGGAGGATTATGAGCATGAAGAGAACAGACATAGCCTAGAGCATGATATAAGTGACGAAGAATCCCTCATGACTGACATAGATATTGATGATGATAAACAGACATTTATGGAAACCCCCATATATTCCATGTCTAAGGAGGGAAATGATGAGCCAAAATCCTTTGAATTTTTTATTGATAATCCCACTTATGAAATATATGAAGAAAGGAAGTTTGAATCAGAGTCTCTTAATGGATTTATTGAAAAACCCATCTATGAGGTGTTCAGAGATGGAGGCATGGAATTTGAGGCTTTGGAAATTTTTGCTCCTTGTAATATCTTTGAAACCAAACCTTTTGAAGATAATTGTTATGAACACGAGGATGGGTATAGCCAGGGATATGATAAAATTCATGAAGACTCCCCCATATTTGACAAAGATGTGGATGATGACTATTGGACAGACATTGAAAAACCCATTTTTGATGTATCTAGAGAAGGGAGGCTGTATCTTGAAAGATTGGGACATTTGTACATGGAAGAAGAGCATGTTATTTGTTCATATGAGTAGTTGGAGCCATGCATGAATATCAGCAATGAGGACTTGTAAAAGAAGTGCGGTGAAGAGCCAGATTGGGTACAATATATTGAAGATATATCTCAGCCATTGTCTTCACATGCAGATGTTCATTATGATTTGGAGCAGTTTGAGGCTTGTGCTTATACAAGAAGTTATCATCAGAAGAGCTCATCAGATTGTTACAGCGTAATTTTCCACCTTGTGAGCATCAGCATTGATTGGCCCTCAGGATCCATTTTATTGACTTGGATCTATCATTTTCCCTCTAAAAACACACAAATCCCTATTTTTGTTCCTGTACGCTAGTTGTTCCACTATAGCCATCGTACATGCAAGTTGTTCCACTATAGCCCGTGAACACCAAGTAAAATGGTAAAAACCAATAGAAATTTGCTTTTTACTCCCAAAAAGTGGTCTTAGGGTGACCTTTGGCCCTCCATATACCCTGAAACGACTCGATTTGACCTTTCACTTACCTTTGGAAGGTTATATATGGAGATCTTATGGTGTATGGAAAGGAGGAGAAAGAGAGAGCAAGATAACTCTAGTGAATTTTTGCTGTGACTTGAGTCTACACTCATTGATCCTTGTTGTTGTGAACTCCTTATGTTCACCTACCAAACTCCTTTCATAGTTTGAGTTTCCATTGCATGGGGGATTGAAGTGGTGGAGGCACAAGTGGAGAGACCCAGTTCTTGGTTCAGATTGGTTTCCTACAAGAGGTCATATATTGTACTTCTTTTTATTCATTAATGGAAATACTCATTTTCTCCTCCAATTGATGTTGTGAATATTGTTAAATTACATTGGGTTATATTTTCTTATGATATCATGGATCACGCTATTAATTATGCTATTGTCTTTCACATTTTATATGCACTTGCTTGTACTTGTTGTTAAGACTAATCTGCAGGTTCACGTGTAGAAGTTGAAAGCTCAACGGGGATCTACTTCGAACATCCGGATTGAAGGTTGGTCTTTTCTCCATTATCTTAACGTTGTCTTTTATATAGCATTACTTTGGGAATTGAGTTATTTTCTAGTAGTCAACTGTTTGTTGTGGTCTTCCCCAATCAATAGGAAGTTTTCTCTGTAACATAAATGGCAACTCCGCTGGGGAGAACATCCATTTTTGGGGATTTTTAGGCATTTGTCCTTATTTTGAGTTGTTGTTTGTCAAGCTTTGGTGTCATTGATTGGCCATCGGGATCTACAATAGAAAACTAGCTTTTTTTGGGTTGTTTGACCTTTTTAGGGCTCATTTTCTTTTCCATGTACGCAGGTCAACCTAGTTTTGACCGCGTCTACCCGCCTCTATGTGAACTATAGCCCGCATCTACCCGCAGCTGTTCTTTGAACAGTTGCGTACAAATCCGAGATTGTTTGATTTTTGGCCTTGGGTGTTTGTTGGGTTGATTCTGAGTGTTCCTAAGTCTTAGTTGGTCTGTTTCCTGACTGTTCCATGCTCTATTTGTGACCAGAAACTCCTCTTTCTTTTAGTTTTTGAGCTTTTAGATTTCTCACAATTTCTTGTTTTATAGCTCATTAGCTTGGCTGAATCTTATTGTTTGGGTCTTCCTGGGTTGTCTATTTGATCATTTCTTTACTAAATAGTTAGATTTTGCTTGCATTTTTTCATTTCATTATATTGAAAAAATACAAAAACATTGTTTTGCATTTTCCTTGCATTTATAAGAGAAAATACAAAAATATTTGATTTATGTACTGCATTTTGCATCTGAGTGCCTGTGATTTCATCTAGGACTTGTTTGTGCATTGAAACGTTAAAGAGATTGCATTTTATTTCGAACTGTTGGATTGATTGTCATATTAGTGGCATGCTCTTTTATTGATTAGATGAGTCTAGTGTTTTTCGATTGTGCATACCATTGAGTCTTATACATCATCAGTTTCACGACCATATCCTTTTATTAATTACAGCCATTAAAATCAACGCTTAATCTTAAAATTGATTAGAAACGATTTTCATTTTATAGGGTGCACCAAGTAGCTTAGGTTTAGAGTCTTGGAATAGATCATTGTGAGTTAACAATCCAAGACTATTGAACCAACATTATGTATCTGACCAGGGAGTGGTGAAACTCTTGATATACATCATTGTTCTCAGGAAACTCTACTCAAACCAAAGTTAAGCACGAAGTCACGGGAGGTTGGTTGCGGAGATAGCCCTCCAATACTGGCTGAACATGGGATATATTTCCAGGATTTTTTTTTGTACGGGGGATCTTGAGGGATCTGTACCTCTTGAGTTTCAAGATTAGATACCCTACCCATACAACGAATCCCACCTGTGACTGTCCCCCTGAGCATTGGTTATATTGTGGTGACCTTAGTTTCTTTACCTAGGTATTTCATAGGGTGCTTGCAGTGGTTATAATGTAAGTATCCTGAGTCATATAGGGGTTGGACATCACAGTTTCCTGTTGTATAGGGATTTGACCCTGTGCACGCAATCAAGTCTGGGAACCCTTATAATTGATTATGTTACCTCCGGTTATAGTTTGGGAGTCTAAATCCTCTCCTAGGCGAGACATACCGGCTATAGTGTCGGGAGGTCCCTTGATCCAATCCTGTTTGTGTGCATTTGGTTGTAGTTTCTTTAGGTGTGTGCTCTTTGATCGATATTTAGCCGTTATGAGGCGTTCTGTTCATTTGGAGTTATCATGGAGAGAAATCCACCTCTCCGTCAGTCTCGTTGTTTATCTAGTTTACCAGCTGACGAGGTAACACGTCCTTTTCATAAGAGACACTGGAGGATCCCTTCCGATACTTTTGATACTTACGATGAACTTCACAAGTACATTATGACTTCTACATCTGGAACACCGGGAAGAATTCCCATGACTCCGTCGGTGGATGTCGATGGACATCCCGTTCCTTCCACTCCTAGGGAACTTGGAGGGGAAGGTTCACCCCCACACGTCACTTTTGCAAGCTTTGGGCCATATCCACCCCCGGAGCCAAACCCATCTCATGGTACTTACCCAAAAGGATTCCGATATGGGATGCCAGATCTTAATGACACCATGAACCCTTTGACCACTAATCCTTCTTCACTTGGTATGCCTAGTCTTAATTTGAATGTTACGTCCACTTCGTCGGGTAGTCAAGGTAAGACTAGCCTTGGAGCCGCGAGCACCGCTCCCTCTGGGGGCGGCGCCGCCCATTTTTCTCCCTCCGAGGGCGGCACAACCTCTTCTACTCCCTCCAGGGGCGACACATCCACTTCTGCTCCGTCCGGGGGAAGCACGACCTTCTCCACTCCATTTCAATTTACGTTTGGTCATGTCCCTTCAGCTTCTACAGCTGTTGGGGGTGCACCACATCCTAGGGCTGACCCTCATTTTAGTGGGAACACTTCACATAACACGGCTCATGTTACACAACCTAACGTGCATGTTTCTACACGTATACCTGTGACTACAACCACGATTGCTAACCAGCATGTCCCTCCTAACGCTGGGGGTGGGCACATTCCTCATGTTGGGGGTGGGCGCATTCCCAACACTGGGGGTGGGAACATTCCCAACACGAGAGGAGGGAACATACCCTACACGAGGGGTGGACACATTCCCAACACTAGCGGTGGGTACATTCCCAACAATAGAGGTGGGTACATTCCCAACACTGGGGGTGGGAACATTCCTAACGCTGGGGGTGGAAACGTACCCTATAATTATAGTCATTACTCAACTGCTTCGGCTACAACTAGCACTTATATGCCCCATCAATATGGTTGCAATCCTTTTTATAATGCAGCCGGTTATGGCCCTTATTACAACCCTCCTCACCATGGTACTCACAACACATATATGCCTTCGTACCCTTATACAGGTCAGGGTGGGGGCGGTTATCAGACCTATGGTCATTATCATGGTTCATATCATCCCTACAGTCTACAAGGTCAACCTCTTTTGGGAGCCTTTAATCCAGCTTCACAGCCACCGCTCCCGTTTCTTGCTTGTTTGAACCTACCCGATATTTCGAAGCTTACGAATGATCCGGTGTGTCACAATCCTTCTTGGCCTCTAGTCCCTACCAAGCTCCCTTCCGACATTCAAAGTTCGAAGGGAAGAGTGGTGAGGATCCAGGTGATCATGTTATGACTTTTCACCTTTGGTGCTCCTCGAATTCATTAAATCATGACTCTATCCATCTCAAACTATTTCAATGCACCCTCACGGGGGCAGCCGCGAATTGGTATGTCGAGTTTTCTGGGGGCACCTACATGGGTTTTAATGAGATAGCTTTGGTTTTCTTAGATCACTTTCAATTGTCGGTTCGCTATGATACTGGAAGCAAGATTTTATCTACCTTCCGCTAGAACAAGACCACGCACATATCTGATCATATTAAGGAATGGCGTAGATGGAAGAGGCTAGTGAAATCCAACATTCCTCTAGAGTTTATGTTGGAATGGTTCATCAAGTCTTTGCTTCCATACATATATAAGGACATTTCGGTGTTTGTCATTACAACGGAGGAACAAGCTATATTGAAATCCCAACATCTAGATTTACTCTATGCTCAATCGGGCATCCTGTATGATATTATCCCTGACGCACCGCATTCACGACATGAATCCAAGCCCATTCCTGGACCACATGTTGATGGCATTATGGGATCCACAACACTCAACCCGTAGACTTGGTAACCAATTAAATGCAAAAATTTTCTATTAGCCAGTCTACCCCCGGACAGGCTCACACCTCGTCCACTCCTACCCAGTCGTCCGATGTTCATTCTATACAGACGGCAAACCCATCAGGTAACCAAAAACCTGGTGGAAATAAGAATGGGAGAAACAACCGTAAGGGTGGGAATAATTCGACTAATGGAAGTAATCAAAACATTCCTAGGAAAGAGAACGCCAACCCTCCTTGGGACGATGGAAATGCTAGTGGGGACCGTAAGCCAAGACATAAAGTGAAATTCCCTTGCAAACTTTGTGGGGAGGATCACCTGACTCACTTGTGTTCTAAAATTGAAGAAGAATCGAAGCATCTTGCACAGAGCCCAGCTGTGTTGAAAGATCCCCTTCCACATCATCAGAATATGGCTTCGAATGCTCCCACTACTGGATATGGGACTAATGAAAATACAACATCTTCTTCTCATGCTGGTGGCTACGGATGTGTGAACATGGTCCAATCTCAGGTTAGTGTTGCTAGTCATCAACGCAATTATGGTGCACCACAACCGAATATGGGGAATGAGCCTCCTCCTTCTCCTAACACTTCACTACATATCGAGAAGCCCACCATTATGCCATGGATACCGAAAGGTGTTCTTAAGAACTCGGCACATAATCCCAATGCCTGAGCCACCCAAAACTACTCCATTGTAGAATATTTGGGCCAAACTCCGTGTGCCATGTTGGCTCTTGAGGTGTTACAAGCATGTCCTTCACAGCGGCACACCCTCTTATCTTATTTGGGATTTGAGGATGAGAATAGTCCTAGCATCATTAAATTCGATATTACTGATGTCTAGCCTCGCTTACCTTACCACGTGGCTTTTAAAATCCATGTTAGGTGCTTGGATAAGTTTGTTAAACGCACGATGGTTGACGAAGGTGCTTCCACCTCAGTAATGTCGTTGGATTGCTAGAAGGCTCTGGGCTCTCCTCCCCTATATGACCATGCTTACTGTGTTCGATGATTAGTCTTTTAGGACACATGGTATTATCTCTTCCCTTGAGGTCCACTTGGGTGGGAAATCCGTGCCTATTAAAGTCGAGGTGGTTGATGCGCCCATCGACTACAACCTTCTACTGGGAAGGAATTGGATCTACGCAATGAAGGCTATCGTATCCTCTGTATTTAGAGTTATCTGCTTTCCTCATGAAGGAAGAATCGTGACGATCGATCAGCTAGACTTCCCTAGTTCTAATTTTGTAGCATCACGGGGAACTATTGTTCTCCAAATCAAAGATTCTCAGCCGGAAACTAGGAACATTGGTGTAGGATTGTATCCATCCTTGATGGGATCATTTGAATTTGTTGCACAAATTGCTTTTATCGGGACCATTTCCAATAGTGCGTCCTCCTCATTGAATAATGTACCTTTCCCGACCTCGTATTTTAATGATTCGTGGACTGTACCATCCACGAGTACATCGTATGGAGACATTTCGCACAGTGGAATGGCTATTCCGTTATCTGCAGTTGAGCTTGCTTACCATGAAATTCAAGAATCCACTGTAGAGCCGGATCCACCCTCTTCCCGGATAGAAGAGGAAGATATCGTTATGCTATCAGCATGGGCAGCCGACTCGTCTTGCTCACACGATTGTCTTGATAGTACTTTACCTTCATATGAAGCCATCATTGAGGCCATGTGTGGTAGTGAGAGGCCTTGGGAAGATTTACATCACCACTCTTATTTTATTCCTAACCTCGATCTCATTGAGCAAGAAGAGTTTAGGATGACTCTTGCAGAGAAGGTTGGTCACCCTTTGGCTCCTTTGGATTCACATGGGATTTACGTGGAGGGGAATATGGCCAATATCTCCCCAACCATACCGATCAACATCTCTCGCACACCCGGAAAGATAGAGAATGTTTATATCGGTGTTGATTGTTCTCTCGATGAGATCCGTATCTACACCGAACTATTCAAGGAATTTCGGGATGTTTTCACCTGGTCATATGAGGAGATGCCAGGAATAGACCCTAGTATTGTCGAACACAAGATTAAGACATATCCCAATGCCAAGCCGGTTCAGCAACGGCTTCGTGTTGTGAATCCTAAGAAAGCAGCCGCGTTCAAGGCAGAGGTGGAGAAACTACTTAAAGTTGGTTTCATCTACCCGGTTCCCCTAACTGAATGGGTGTTGATACCTGTTCCTGTAGATAAGAAGCAAGGAACTATCCGTGTCTGCACAAAATTTAGAGATATAAACCATGCATGTCCGAAAGACAACTTTCCCACACCATTCATAGATCAAATTTTGGATGCGTGTACGGGAAGCAAGGTTTTTTCGTTTATGGATGGTTTCTATGGATATAATCAGATCCAGATAAAGCCCGAGGACCAACATAAAATGGCTTTCATATGTCCTTGGGGTACATTTGCATACTGGAAAATGCCCTTCGGCCTTAAAAATGTCGGAGCTACGTTTCAATGTGCTATGACCTATGCGTTTCATGACCTTAAGCATATAGTGGAGTCTTAATTAGACGATCTTGCGGGCCATTCTCGTAAGAGAGTGGACCACCCCAAGCACCTTTGCCTCATTCTCGAAAGATGTCGATTTTACAAGATTCATTTGAATCCCAATAAGTGCATCTTTGTCGTGAGAACGGGTCACCTTTTAGGGTTCATAGTTTCACAAGAGGGTATAAGAGTCGATCCTCTTAAGGTTGAGGCAATACTTCGTTTGCCTCCCCTGCGTAACCTAATTCAACTTCAGAGCCTCCAAGGGAGAGCCACTTTTCTACGACGCTTTGTAGTGAATTATGCTAGTCTTACCAAAGGTTTCGCACACCCGTTGAAGAAGGACACACCATTTATCTGGGATGAGAGAGCCCAGCAGTCTTTCGATGCTTTGAAGAAATATTTGGTATCAGCCCCTCTGCTTAGTCCACCCAACTTTGCCAGATATTTCCTGCTTTATGTGGCCGCGTCTCTTGAGACGATTTACATGGTCTTAGTTCAGGTAGATGATGCGATCCAAGAGCATATCATCTATTATCTTAGTCGAAATTTAGTAGACATTGAGCTGAGATACACTCATGTGGAGAAGTTGGCACTTGCGACTGTCCATGCAGTCCAATGTTTAAGACATTACATCAAGCTTAAGAAAACCACTGTTATAGCACATATCAATCCATGTCGGTTTGTGCTGTCACGACATCTTATAGGGGGGAAGTACAATAAATGGATTGTTATTCTTCAGGAGTTTGATCTCGATTTTGCTTTGGCAAAGTTGGTGAAATCCTTGGTTTTCACTGAGCTCATATCATATTTTCTGCGACTTGATGAGGACATCGTCCATGAAGATTCCTTTGTGGATGAGCATTTGTGTCTTATCTCATCGACGAACCCTTGGTATGGGGATATTATCATATATCTCCAAACTTTGAAGTTCCCTTCGCACTATTCACAGGATGAATGACGGCATGTGAGCCACCAAACTAAAGATTATGTCATCATCGGTGACACTTTGTATCATCGAGGAAAGGACTCTATCCTCCATCGTTGTTTGACTCATGAAGAAGAAAATTTAGTGCTAAATGACTGCCACAGCAAGGCATGTGGTGGTCACTTATCCGGGCTTGCGACAGCCCAACGCATCATGCGAGCAGGTTACTTCTAGCCTTCTATATTTAAAGATTGTATGAACACTGTGAAGATATGTCACCCTTTCTAGGTTTTTTCTTGAAATATACACTCACATCCAACACCCCTTCATCCTGTCGTCACTGTCGGTCCCTTCACTAAGTGGGGGGTGGATTTCATGGATTGCAAACCAACTTCGGCTGGGGGACATCACCATATCATTGTGGTCGTGGACTACTTTTCCAAATGCGCTGAGGCCATGCCTACCATAAAATCCAATGGTGCTACGACAGCCCATTTCGTGTTCAATCAGATTATCGCTCGGTTCGGTATTCTGAAAGAGATTATCATTGACCATGGCAGTCACTTTCAAAACAAAATGATGGCGTATTTGTCACTCAAGCTTGGGTTTTGTCAAGAGCATTCATCTTCTTACTACCCCCAAGCGAATGGTCAAGTTGAGGCAGTCAATAAGTCCTTATAGACCATTCTCCAACGTACCATCCAGCAAAGCAAGAGCAACTGGCATATCATGTTATATCCTGCTTTGTGGGCATATCGAACTGCAGTTAAGACTGCCACCAGTTTCTCACCGTTTCAGCTAGTGCATGGTGTGGAGTCTATATTACCGATTGAATGCGAAATCCCTTCATTAAAAATAGCCATAGAGCTCCTTCCTGATACGTCAAATGTTGAGAAATGTTTGATCCACCTTGAACGGCTTGGTGAGCAGCGTCAAGATGTCACCGTGGCTATTGATGCCAACAAGCATCGTGTCAAGGTTCAATATGATAGGTTTTTCCATCCTCGGCAGTATGCTGAAGGTGACTTGGTCCTCTTGTATGACCAAGCTAAGGAACCCCTGGGGGCAGGCAAGTTTAACCCCGTGTGGCATGGTCCTTACATAGTGAGGCATGTCCTTGAGAAAGGATCCTACGAATTGGAAGATTATGAGGGGAATGCCTTGAAGGAGCCTAGGAATGGGATCTACCTCAAGCGATATTACGCTTGAGCTTCTAACTCGAGCTAATACTTTTGTATACTATTGTATAGTTTCTTCTGTACATAGTTTAGATTTCTTTTGGTTTTTCAGATCTGTTGATTCGCTTCCGTTTGGTTGACAGATGTCAATGGAATCTCCTGTGTTCTTAGGATTCACGGATGGTGCTAGCCATCATACGCAACAGCTCGCTTCTGCTGTGTGGGTTATTTATTCACCAGACCATCAGATTGTGTCTTCGGGAGGTGCCTGTCTTTGTCCTACATCCAACAATGTGGTTGAGTACAGTGTTGTAGTTGAGCTACTTCGGGATGCCATTTCGCATGGTATCCAATATTTAGAGGTCCGCCTGGATTCGCAACTAGTTGTGTCTCAATTGAATGGTTGGTATCGCGTGAGGGATCCCACGTTATTACGGAGGTTCTTAAGGGTAAGACTCTTGGAGCGTCATTTTGGTTCCGAGATGTTTTAATCATGTATCTAATGCATACGCTAATTATGTCCTCGATTGGCATTTTTCACATCAATAAAGAAGCACACAAATAAACATTCATTCACACATTTGTACATACACATATAGTAGAACCGGAGAATCATAGTTTTTTTTATAAATAACATGTCCAAAAGGTGGTGTCACAGTACAAAACCGGAGCCCGTAGCTCTCAAAAATATACATAATCAATACAAAATATGGGAGTCTAAGATATCTAAGCCCTATGATGAGGCCTAGTTGCCTCAGCAGGATGTGTCTGATAGTAGTAGTGAACTGCTTGGGCTATGCACTGTAGTAGTCGCACCCAGGTGCCTAATACTCCCACAACATGTCGTTGCATCTCCTCTGGAAGATGCTCCACCTCAATCATGGGTACTCTGTTGGTCATACGGGACAGGTTGACCCATACGGTCTCTAATGTGCGCTCTGCTACAGCGCCAGCTACCTCTCCACCCCTTCCCTGCCGACAATGTCTCGGGAATCCCTCTAGTCTTCGCAGACCAACATCTGCGAGCAAACAGTGGAATTTCAATATGTGATACTACACCAAATTTTTTTTTTGCATTTTCATATATAATAAAAAATCCCAAAAAATTAAATATACAAAACATGAAAAGAGTAACATATCGATGTCTCTGAATGCGACCCCTAGAGGAAGTGGCATCGCAATCACCAAAGTAGTCATCAATGGAAATGACCTGCCAATCCCACCAGTGGAAGAACTCATCTTAATATGGTGATTCCTGTCGGCCACCACCCTGTCGCGTAAGTACCTTTGCCCATCGGGTCAGGGCTGGGTCACGGAGACTATGCGGAGGGACTTCAACCCTCGGACTGAGCCTTGGAACTATCTCGAAGAAAACGATGCATAGTATACTACCATACCTAAAGTTCTTTTCCTTCCCATGCTTGCACTCTGTTAACTGGGTCTTCATAGATGCCAGTAACGTTGTGCCCCAGTCATATACTATGGGCCTCATGCACTCTGAGGTGTAGAACATCACCGGCCTTGAAGCCTGGTGTAAAGTTGTTGAACCTGTAATCCTGACGAGGGTAGACACTATGATCTTCATGCTCAAATTGACTATGGCCCCAATGGGTACCTGACTCCCCACCTTCCGAGTATCGAGAAGAAAGTACTGCTCTATGGAGTCAGGAATGGTGATCCCACCACCTACAGTACGAGATTGAAGACTAGCCACCTCCCCTCGGCGTGACAACCTTGTAATGAAATATATGTCATCCACCTCTAAGGAGAGTGTTTAACCATCCATGTTGAAGTTCTGTGCGTCTACGTCCCAGTATTCTATCAACCGACGGAGCAATTGGTTTTGGGCCCTTAAACCCCCAATGTTCCATAATTTGTAAAGCCCACATGCTTGTAATACTTGTTGCGCAAGCAAGTCTTGGCGAACCATCTCATCCACAACATCATGCTCTCTTTCCCTCCACTCTAGAACCATCCTAGAGGAAGCAACAAAAAGTTTTTTAGCCTTTAACATTTAAAAAACCAACCTCACGTCCGTACTCGTGGGAAAAAGAGTAGACAAGGGCGTCTACCCGCGGTCAACGCAGGCCATACCCGCAACCCGCAGAGATATAGCCCGCGTACAACGCTGTGGAGAAGTAGGGCTTTCCTAATAAAATTAATGGACCATTAAAAACTGAAATAAAATCTATCAAATGAAAGAGGGGGATGAGATGACTAACCTGCTCCATATGGTTCGTGAAATGGATGCCCACAGCTTCCGGAATCAGCAACTAAACTTCGGAGGTGAAAACTAACCAAAACCACTATTTGGATGAAAATGAAAATGAATTGGTAAATAGTAATTTATTTTTACTATTTATAGTTTTATAAACCCACTTTTCTATAATTTTCACCATTTTAAGCTGTTTTGAACTAATGAAATGTCTTGGAGCACTATTTTGAACAGATTTTTCTGATGAGAGTTGAAATTTTGACCATTTCGCGCCTATGACAGGTATATTTCACACTTGTCATATAGGTTAGATGTCATTTTCACCTGCATTATGCATTTGACCTTTGACTATTTGTCATTAACCCTAGGTGCGACCCCGCTTTGTAACCGACACAGAACCTTCACATTGTTATAGAAGTATCGTTATTTAGAGGTAGGGCTTGTCCGAACACGGGTTCCCTAGTTAGAACCCTTTTATGCCTCTTGGAGCCCATGCAGTTGTTTCTCCTTAGGATTAGGAGTCCTTTGTATTTACGCCATGACTTTGCGATAAAGACTCAATCTCCCATAAGGACTCCCCCATTTTTACCAAGTTGTGATTGCATTGCATCATCATGCTTGCTGCTGGAGCCTTGTGCCGGCTCCCGCTTACTCAATTGTCAGCCTGGTGCCTGAGCACTTCCCTTGTCGAGCCCTGCAGAGCTTTCATTTTCCTTTCACAATTTGATGACCATTTGACCCTGAGGGAACACCCCCCCCCCAAGTGTCCACACCCTACACATGCTTCCTTGCATTGATCATAGGTGTGTTCCACTGCTTGGGACTAATCTGCTCGCTATTTGACACTCGTTCCCTCACTTGTTGTACTATAAGCAATTTTATTCTTTTTCAAGCTTTCCAAATATGAAAAAGACAAAAAAAAATCAAATATTCCAAAAAGCCCGACGGGAGAATATTTACTTCTTTTTTGTTGGTAGCTTTTGTGTCGCCTTTGAACAAAGAATTCATTCCACTCCATCCGTTATGATTCATGACTATAGTAGGACCTTAGGAGCTGTACTCGTTTCTCAAATTTTACTCCATCGATTGGTTAAGCTTCCAGTCACTATGGATCCCTTTTGTTAATTCCTCTTGCATCGCACAGTTGTTGTTATCTCGAGTCCATGCTGCCTGAGTCTATCCATCTGCTCATGTTCTTGTTCAAAGGAAGTCCTGAAACTAGATTCAGCCACTCCTCAAATCTCTTGACTTTTGCATGTCGACCATCTTTATTGATTCAGTCCGTTTCTTTCAAGTTTTCCAAATCTTTCAGCGTAGTTGTTACCTCGTGCTGGTTGATGGGGGATGCCTTAATGCCCTCCTTCTAGCGAGTTTCGCTCTGTCGACTTCAACTCATTTATTTCGGAATTGAGACTTAGAGTCGGTTGAGTACCTTGAGGCTTACAGTCATTAGTGATAGGTTCTCTCGCCATCGACAGTTTTGGGAATACATCAATGTCCCCTGATCGATGGATTCATATTAGTGTTCGACCTCAATAGATATATTCACACTTTGATGATTGTACTATGTGCCTTGATGCCCATTTTCATTATTGGTTGGTTATCTCGCGTTTGTTAATGGTATACATCATTGATCGGTAATTAGATGATGTCACATCAGGTTCAACCTCAACACCCTTATTCACTTGATGGGACTTGCACCGCAGACGATTTGTGTAGAAGACCCCAGACGTTAGTAGCATTCAATATGCTACTCTTGATCATGACTGTACTCATGAGAACTTATTTCTCATACATTAGAAGTTTGTACCTCCAGTATTGCACTAGTTGTTTCATCTTCTGCAGGAGACCATATCTTACTGTATGGGTCATGGCTATGACCACTCATGACATGTATTCACTATATACTGCCTATCATGGCCACTGTATCAGATTGTTGTATTGTACCGACATGTATTCAGAGATGTTATTGTATTATGACAAGTGAGCTACTCTCTCCATTTGTGTCTCCATCACTCCAATTCTAAGATTTATAATGTATTTCGGCCATCGTAGTACCTTATCTGACCTCACACATTAGGGGGCATCTGTTATAGCGTAATTTTCCACCTTGTGAGCATCAGCATTGATTGGCCTTCATGATCCATTTATTGACTCAGATCTATCATTTTATCTCTAGGAACACACAAATCCCTATTTTTGTTCCTGTATGCTAGTTGTTCCACTATAGCCAGCGTACACGCAGGTTGTTCCACTATAGCCCGCGGACACCAAGTAAAATGGTAAAAACCAATAGAAAATTACTTTTTACTCCCAAAAAGCGGTCTTAGGGTGACCTTTGTCCCTCCATATACCCCGAAACGACTCGATTCGACCTTTCACTTACCTTTGGAAGGTTATATATTGAGCTCTTATGGTGTATGGAAGGGAGGAGAAAAAGAGAGCAAGATAATTCTAGTGTATTTTTGTTGTGACTTGAGTCTACACTCATTGATCCTTGTTGTTGTGAACTCCTTATGTTCACCTACCAAACTCCTTTCATAGTTTGAATTTTCCATTGCATGGGGGATTGAAGTGGTAGAGGAACAAGTGGAAAGACCTAGTTATTGGTTCAGATTGGTTGCCGACAAGAGGTAGTATATTGTACTTCTTATTATTCATTAATGGAAATACTCAATTTCTCATCCAATTGATGTTGTGAATATTGTTGAATTACATTGGTTTATATTTGCTTATGATATCATGGATCATGCTATTTATGATGCTAATGTCTTTCACATGTTATATGCACTTGCTTGTACTTGTTGTTGAGACTAATCTCCAGGTTCAAGTGTAGAAGTTGAAAGCTCAACGGGGATCTACTTCGAACATCTAGATTGAAGGTTGGTCTTTTCTCCATTATCTTAGCATTGTATTTTATATAGCATTGCATTGGGAATTGATTTATTTTCTAGTAGTCAGCTATCTGTTGTGGTCTGCCCCAAGCCATAGGAAGTTTTCTCCGTAACACAGATCAACATGGTGAAGCGGTTAACCTGCATCATCATTCAGAAATTTTTATTAGTCCTATCCAGTCATGGATAGAAGAATCCTACAGGAGGACTTTCCAGTTTGGGAATCAGCTCAATAAAATTTTCTCTTATGATCCCCCATACATCCCTTCCATCCAGAAATCTCACACATGTTTGCAATTTTTAAATAAATTTTCCTTGCTTTGGAAGGTAACCAAATGCAAGGTCAGAAACTTTGAAATTGATGAAATGTTAAGTTGGTTACACTGGATTTTTCACTTTACTTAACAATTTCAATATGTTATGCTTAGAATAGGAAAAATAAGCTCCTCAAAGTGAGCCTTTATTTTCTGCATTTCAATTTTCAGTGTTTTCCTTTATCTACTTAGAATTTTTTATTAGTTTTATTCTTTCAATAAAATGCAGATTGTGGTTCATTGGATTTTTTATATAAAACTTGTGCTACTGAAGGTTTTTCTTGTCAAGGTTGAGATGTTTTTACAGGTTATATAAAACCAGAAATTCTGGTCTTCTCGTATTCTCTCCTTTCCTGAAGGTCGTATCAAGCACACGTCTCGTAGTTGGAGCCGAATGTTACCAACTATTTTGTACCATAGTTGGACTTCTTGTGAGCTGCCAGTTTCATGAACATGTCAAGTATTCATCATCAGTGTTCAGAAGTTCTGAAGATGTTTTCAGGGCCATTTTGGCCCCTTTTGTAATAATTGCATGTCCATACCCCCTTGGGGGAATTGTAATAAGTTGTTCTAAGCATGATTATTTTGTAAAAGACTTGGCCTACCTTAGGTTTGGCTATCATGGGGATACTCTAGAGTGTTTTTCCGTAGAAATTATGCACTACTCTTTAGTGGCGTATAATTCCTGAGTTTTTCACTCATACCTCCAAAGCTGGAGTATTCTCATGGTGGTTGAACGTAGGGAGGTTATTAAATTCTATGTGTCTATGTATTTTTAACATGTTATCTATCTAAATTGAGTAGTATGTATATGCACTAGGTCCCCTAGGAGTTTCATTTGATTCCGGTAAAAATAATTTTTTTCTGTAAAATTAGACCAATTTTTAATGGGTTAATTGGAAAAATTAAAAATGTAATAAAAGCTTGGTATGGAGGTGTATTTTGGCATGGGGATGCTCGTTTTCACGCTTAGCGCGTCCTATTTAACCTAGGATCCACTTTTCCTAGGTTTCAGGCGACTAAATTGTCATTTGTGGTCATTTTCCTTAAAGATGCTACAAAATAGCATTTAAATGCTAAAATGCCACAAAATGCACAAAGTGACAAAATTCAAAAAAGTCAAAAAATGAATAAAAAATGGTATGGAGGGGTGTATAATTAAATTATTAGTGATGTGCGACCATGTTATGGAATAAAGCACATTCCATTTTAAAACTTAGGATAGCGAATGAGTGATGTCATATTCTACTCATGCGCTTTTCCTCCTTACGTGGGAGGACTCCATGCGCATGGGAATTTGTAAAAGGTTTGGGTGAGAGTTCCAAAGGGAGAGGGGCGCCCCTCTCATGAGGTGGAAGCCACCTCATCCCTCACACCAACCCAAAGCTCCAAGTGATGGTGTCAACGCATTGTTAGCTCTTGTTTCAAGGGGATGCGCACTCCAAGCTTTCAACCTAACTCACTTGCCCTCTCCTCTACTCAATTGTAATTTTTGTATGATTATTGAATAAAGTTGAGACTTTGGAGGTCCCTATGGTGCAAGAACTCTCATGATTATGAATGCTTAGCTTAAAATCGAGGTGATACTAGTTTAGTTATTTTTCTCCTTATGCAATTTGTAGATCTATCATCTAGCTTAGAAGGTTATATTCTAATCCATAGAGTAGGAATTTGAAGTTTCAATTTGCTTGCTTGTGTTAGGCTCTCTAAGATTTGAAAGTAAAAAGTTGTAGACGGTTAAATTAATGTTCTTTCAGTCTTAGTTTATTTATTACACAAGACTTGATATCTTTTGTTTAAGGTTTTGTATCTTTACAGATCACCAAAGTTGAAGGCAATCTTGAGCTCGGTTGCATCTTTTTTACCTTCAATACAATTTTGGATCTAACGTTTCTTGTCCCAAAAGAGATTCCACATCTTAGCAACATTCAAGCTTGAGCTTGAGGCTTTTCTTCCTTCTCATAAACTTTCAATCTACTCTTTGGTTACCTTTCATGCAAGCTTAGATTTCATTAAAAAAAAATTCATACTATCTTTGCTTGTTCATATGCTAGATCTAAAGTACCTTTAAATTACCACCTTATGCTTAGATCTAACAATATTACTTTAGTACTTGAAGTAGTAAAATATTTCCCATCTTTTGCAAGTACTAAGGAGTGTAATTTTATGTGATTTTAGCTAACATACTAACTTTTATTCAAGTTTTCCGTTGGCTGGTTTTTTCCTTTTTTCATAGGAAAGAGGAAGGATTTGAAGGAGTTCGGGAGATTTGGGCTTTCAAAAAAGACTCATTTCAAGTTCCTCTATTTTCTATCTTTCTCAAAACTTTCTATAAGTCCTTTTGAATCCCATTTCAAGGAATCAAAAGCATCTCTCTCATGGGAAGCATGTATCTGTCCCTTTTGCTTATTATGTTTGCATAGTTAGATAAAGTAGCATTCCAGATTAGTTATATTTTTTGCTTGAAGTTCAAAAGTTTTAAAATTGCAAAAAGTTTCATTTCCGCAAGTGTAATTAGTTTCAAGTTTTTCTTTCTTGCTTTTCATTAAAGTTATTAAAATCATAAAAAATCTCATGAATCTAGCCATTTGCAGATCAAGAGTTCTCTCTGTCGGAGAGTTTACTTTGTTTCTATTTTTGCTAACCCCCTTGCTCTCCCGAGTACGGTCCTAGACCTGAAAGAGATTCTTGGTTAGTTTTAGTTTACTTCAATTTTTCTTTAATTTGCATTTTTACAAGTTTTGTCACTAAAATCTCTGGAATCTCTTTCTAAATCGGATCAAGAGTGCCCTATGTCGGAGAGTCTATCTTAAAAAACCTAAAAAAAACTCTTGAAACTCATTCTAAATCGGATCAAGAGTGCTCTCTGTCAGAGAGTCAATTGGAATAAACAATTTCCCCACTCCATGTATGCTCTACCCATCGCAAGCTAGTCTGAGCTTTGGGATATCAAAACCAAAAGTGTCGGATTCTTTAATTTTCTCACATTAAATTAAAAACTTCAATCTTAATCAAATTAAGTCCCTTCAAACCAAGAAAAATCCGTCGTTGCCACAATGTGATCGAAAGTGGGGAAATTCTGAGTAAGGAAGCGAGAACCACTGGGAGGTGACCTCAGAGCACAGTTAGACTACATCCTTGTTGGTGTAGTGTTGAACACCGCTCTCAAGACTTCGTCCCATCCCACATGTCCTTGTACGGAGCCACCTAGATCACATTCCGGACACATTTCTTGTACCACGAGGTATATCGTAATTCCCCCTTCCCACAATAATTCAACTTCATATTTCAAATCACATAATAAAATTAACCAAGAGACATTCACACAACAGTCCCGCAGCAATATTTTACAGACATTGACTCCATTTGGCACTTGTCTTTGAGCAACAACAGTATTTTCAAAATATTTGCTTTTTATCTGCCTTGAGTTATTGTTGTTTATCATATCATGTTGTGGATGGATTTTTTATTCAAATTGGAAAAACTATTGTTATCCTTCAAATTATATGATGTGGATGTATAATTGTGAGCAATGCTCGGTTTAAATCTTTCATCATTTCAAAACAACTCCAAAAAAACAATCTTCCTATCACTAAATACTTAAACTTTAAAGACTTAGAAACTCTTTTTTTAGGGTCTACCCCCTTGGCTTCATTAGGAGTTTTCCTAAACTGATTATTCGGGATTAGGTGACAACACCTATCTCTTTGCTTTCCCCCAATGCCACACCGAGCAGCTTAGAAAGATTTATGTTGCGCTTCCCCGGGGTGTGCAATCTCGACGGCAACATTTCTAGCGTCGTTGACGGGGACAAATGTTTTGTTCCTAAACGACTTACCTTAGTTTTCTTTTAGTTTTTTACCTTAACTTTTTGGTAGATTTTTTAGTCCAATAAACTCTGAAATTAGACTTGATCCATCTGGTGACTCCACTGTCAAGTAATTTACCAAGGTATTCAACTAGAATTAACTCTGTAGGCTTGTTTGATTTCATCCCTAAACCTGAGAAGGTTTATCGGAGAAGATTAAACAATTTTTCTTCTCGTAGTATCCTTGAGAATCTAGGATCTGAGTCTATTTTGGACATTCATTGTCTGTTTATAGAGGTCAAAAATAATTTTTTATCTAGCCACTAACCTTTTTTCCTTTTTTATAAAATTAAAAATAGAACTTTTGTGAGTATTCTAAATGCATATTTTTTTCTCACATGGCGACTCCATTGAAGGGATAAAACCCTTGTCTCTCATAAGAAATTGTTGAGATTTATTGTGTGTAGATGAGCCCATGCGATACAGTAGATTCTTAAATCTCATTGTTTAACGGTTCCCCTGATTCAATAGAGGAACTTCCCATGGTCATTGATCAACATTATGGATGATGACGAGTCCATAGATCAAATTTGCAGTGCATATCCTCCCATCAAATTCTCGATCATCCTCTGCTTTCCCAACCATGATCGATCTCTCTCAAATAAGGGAAATGTTCAACTTCCAATATTTTTTTGAAATGGTGATTCATTTGTTTGGCACATCATGTCTTTTCTTTCATTTTTGGAGAACAATCTCAACGTGCTTCATCAATATAATATGATGCGAGTATTTGTCAGTACTCTAGACAATGATGCTTGGCTGTGCTACTATGGTCTTCTTGATAGATGCATTGCATCCCTTGAAAAATTATTTTGCCATATTTTTTAAGAGGTGGTATGATAGTGAATAAGATATGGTAACTGTTGTAGAAAGAGGCTTAGATGAACTAAAATATTTGAGAGAAACTGTAACTCCCACTATTGACCAACAAATCCATGATGATCCCACTTAAGAGGTTTATCAAAATCCAAACATGGTTGAAAATCCTCCTCATGTCCCCATAATAGAGAACATTGAATATGTATCTCAAGTTTATTTCAATAATGATATTTTTTCAGCTAGCCCTCATAAAGAAACCGTTACAAAAATTGACAATTATGAAGAAATCCATGAATATTGTAATGTGTATGATGATGTTGGCTCGGAAGGCTTACTTCCTTATGACCTTTTTTTTCTAAAGAGGAGGATTGTGAGCATGAAGAGGAAATACATAGCCTAGAGCATGATATAAGTGACAAAGAATCCCTCATGACTGATGTAGATATTGATGATGATAAATGGACATTTATGGAAAACCCCATGTATGCCATGTCTAAGGAGGGAAATGATGAGCCAGAATCCTTTGAAGTTTTTATTGATATTCCCACTTATGACATATATGAAGAAAGGAAGTTTGAATCAGAGTCTCTTAATGGCTTTATTGAAAAACCCATATATGAGGTTTTCAGATATGGATTCATGGAATTTGAGGCTTTGGAAAGTTTTGCTCCTTGTAATATCTTTGAGACCAAACCTTTTGAAGATAATTGTTATGAACACGAGGATGGGTATAGCCAGGGATATGATGAAATTCATGAAGACTCCCCCATATTTGACAAAGATGTGGATGATGACTATTGGAAATACATTGAAACCCCATTTTTTATGTATCTAGAGAAGGGAGTGTGGATCTTGAAATCTTGGGACATTTGTACATGGAAGAAGAGGATGTTATTTGTTCATATGAGCAATCAGATCCATGTATGAATATCAGCAATGAGGACTTGGAAAAGCAGTGCGGTGAAGATCCAAATTGGGTACAATATATTGAAGATGTATCTCAGCCATCGTCTTCACATGCAGATGTTCCTTATGATTTGGATCATTTTGAGGCTTGTGCTTATACAAGAAGTTATCATCAGAAGAGCTCATCAGATCAACATGGTGAAGCGGTTAACCTGCATCATCATTAAAAAAAAATTATTAGTCTTAGCCATTTATGGATAGAAGAATCCTGCAGGAGGACTTGCCAGTTTGGTAATTATTAACTCAATAACATTTTCTCTTATGATCCCCCATACAACCCTTCCATCCAGAAATCTCACGCAGGTTTGCAATTTTTAAATAAATTTTCCTTGCTTTGGAAGGTAACCAAATGCAAGGTCAGAAACTTTAAAATTGATTAAATGTTAAGTTGCTTACATTGGATTTTTCACTTTACTTAACAATTTCATTATGTTATGCTTAGACTAGGAAAAATAAGCTCCTCAAAGTGAGCCTTTACTTTCTGCATTTCATTTTCAGTATTTTCCTTTATGTACTTAGAATTTTTTATTAGTTTTATTCTTTCAAATAAAACGCAACTTGTGGTTCATTGGATTTTTTATATAAAACTTGTGCTACTGAAGGTTTTTCTTGTCATTGTTGAGATGTTTTTACAGGTTATATAAAACCAAAAATTCTAGTGTTCTCATATCCTCTCCTTTCCTGAAGGCCAGATCGAGCACACGTCTCGCAATTGGAGCCGAATGTTACCAACTATTTTGTACCATAGTTTGAATTCTTGTGAGCCACCAGTTTCATGAACATGTCAAGTGTTCATCATTAGTGTTCAGAAGTTATGAAGACTTTTTCAGGGCCATTTTGGCCCCTTCTGTAATAATTGCATGTCCATACCCCCTTCGGGGAATTGTAATAAGTTGGTGTAAGCATGATTATTTTGTTAAAGACTTGTCCTACCTTAGGTTTGGCTATCAGGGGGATACTCTAGAGTGTTTTTTCCTTAGGAATTATGCACTACTCTTCAGTGGCGTACAATTCCTGAGTTTTTCACTCATACCTCCAAAGCTGGAGTATCCTCATGGTGGTTGAACCTACGGAGGTTATTAAGTCTATGTGTCTATGTATCTTTAACATGCTAGCCATCTAAATTGACTCGTATGGACATGCACTAGGCCCCCTAGGAGTTTGGTTTCATTCCGGTAAAAATATTTTTTTTCCGTAAAATTAGACCAATTTTTAATTTTTTAATTGGAAAAAATCAAAATGTAATAAAAGCTTGGCTTGGAGGCGGATTTTGGTGTGGGGATGCTCCTTTTCACGCTCAGAGTGTCCTCTTTAACCTAGAACCCACTTTTTCTAGGTTTTGGGTGACTAAATTGTCATTTGTGGAAATTTTCCTTAAAGATGCTACAAAACGACATTTAAATGCTAAAATGCGACAAAATGCACAAAGTGACAAAATTCAAAAATGTCAAAAAATGAATTAAAAATGGTATGGAGGGGTGGCTAATTAAATTATTAGTGATGTGCAACCATGTTATGGAATAAAGCACGTGCCATTTTAAAAGTCGAGATAGCGAATGGGTGATGTCATATTCAACTCATGCGCTTATCCTCCTCACGTGGGCGGACTCCATGCACATGGGAGTTTGTAAAAGGTTTGGGAGAGAGTTCCAAAGGGAGAGAGGCTCCCCTCTCATGAGGTGAAATCCACCTCATCCCTCACACCAACCCAAAGCTCCAAGTGATGGTGTCAACGCATTGTTAGCTCCTCTTTCAAGGGGATGTGCACTCCAAGCTTTCAACCTAACTGACTCACCCTCTCCTCATGAAAACTATATAAAGTGAGGCTTCCTCCTCATTCTATGGGATGCAAAGAAGCTCTGCTCAATTGTAATTTTTGTATGATTATTGAATAAAGATGAGACTTTGGAGGTCTCAATGGTGCAAGAACTCTCATGATTATGAATGATTGGCTTAAAAACGAGGTGACACTAATTTAGCTATTTTTCTCCTTATGCAATTTGTAGATCTATCATCTAGATTAGAAGGTTATATTCTAATCCATAGAGTAGGAATTTGAAGTTTCAATTTGCTTGCTTGTGTTAGGTTCTCTAAGATTTGAAAGTAACAAGTTGTAGTCGGTTATACTAATGTTCTTTCAGTCTTAGTTTATTTATCACACTAGACTTGATCTCTTTTGTTTGAGGTTTTGTAGCTTTACAGATCACCAAAGTTGAAGGCAATCTTGAGCTCGATTGTGTCTTTTTTACCTTCAATACAATTTTGGATCTAACGTTTCTTGTCCCACAGGAGCTTCCACATCTTAGCAACATTCAAACTTGAGCTTGAGGCCTTTCTTCCTTCTCATAAACTTTCAATCTACTCTTTGGTTACCTTTCATGCAAGCTTAGATTTCATTAAAAAAAAATTGATACAATCTTTGCTTGTTCATATGCTAGATCTAAAGTACCTTTAAATTACCACCTTGTGCTTAGATCTAACAATGTTACTTTAGTACTTGAAATAGTAAAATATTTCCCATATTTTGCAAGTATATATCTCAACAAAATTTGAACCCAAAATACGACGATATAATCCGACGAAATTGACAGTGTCGTCAAATTTCACCTTTAAAATTACGAATTTTGCTCAAATTTTTTTAATTGATAACTAGCATTGTCGGATATCCGACAAGTGACATCGGATATCCGACATATATATTATAATGGTAACTATGGTAAAGTCATCGGATATCCAACGAACTATAAATGTTAAAAAACTATAAATTATGGAAACATTCCGACATGTTTGCTATACAAGCGACACTTTGCGGAAACCATATTCTTCGCACGGCCTGTTTTCCGTAAAAGAATACAAAAACCTTTCAATTGTTTTTTTGATTAAAAATAGTGAAGTGTGGAGATTTATTCTTTAAGATCGATAATATTCATTCAAGCTCTTTATGAGAAAATGTCAAATAACAATATTCCTAATCCAGACGAACAAAATTGACAATTGCTTGCTAGATTGTGGGATGGACTGAAAAGAAAGGGTGATGGGAAATGTTATTGTGCATGTATTCAATGTAGGGGATTTAAAAGGAGAAGAATAAAGATCGCAACAGCCAAAAAACATTGTAGGGAACATGGACACACTGAGGGGGGACATGAATATCGTCCATTTGTAAGTTTTGCATTATATATGTTTTTATTTTGATTGCTTTTGTAAATGTATGTAGTATTTTAATATTTCTTATATTAACTAATATCTATTGATGGTTTCATGTAATTATAAAGGAAATACATCCTACGGCATATCGTCCGGAGGATGTGCTTTCAGAACAAGTACCGGAGGAACATGGAGCTATGAATAATGGAGAACATGTTAATGATCATATTGAAGAAGATGATCATATTGATAACATAGTTGAAGATGATGGTACAAATACATTAATCCATGATACATTTAATGTTAGAATGGATGATCATCATCATCATCATGAAAATGATGACTTTGATGATGTTCATGATTTACCTCTTCTTGAGAAGGCATACGAACCCCTTTATGAGGTCTCCAACACAAATCTTCTCTCTACTATATTGTCGATAATGAACTTGAAGGTTATGAATGGTCTTTCAAACACATCAGTCACATGGATGTTAAGGTATGTAATATATTCCATCACATATATATGATCGCGCTAAAGCTTATCATTGTACGTCTAATAATTTTATTGTTAATTCATAAGTCAAATTACCACTAGATTTTTATTTTAATTTGTTGTAGCTTGATAGCTGAATTTTTGTTACCATCGTCAAATATTTTACCTCGCACATATCGATATTTATTTTCCATCATGAAAGAAATTGGAATGAAGTATGAAGCAATTCATGCATGCCCCGATGACCATGTTATATATTATAATCAACATGAATTTGAAACAGAATGTCTGGAATGTCATATCAGTAGATATCGAATAGATCAAGTAACAAAAAAGTTGCCTCGCAAGGTTCTTCGTTATATTCCCATTATTCCACGTTTGCAACAACTATTCAGGTGCAAAAACATAGCGCAATTTATGGATTACCATGCACGGAACAAAAGTCAATATGACATTATTCGAATGCATGCAGATGGGTCTGCATTTAGATATATGGAGGAAAAATGGACTCACTTTAAAGAAGAACCTCATAATCTTAAGATTTCTTTGGCAATAGATGGTGTCAATACATTTGCATAGATGAGATCCATTTACTCGGTGTGGCCTATTTTTGTTATCAACAATAACATTCCTCCATGGTTGTCAATAAAGAGGGAGCACATAATGTTGTCAATGATTATTCCAGGTATATTGTGTCTACAACTTTTTTTTAATGTATTGGCATCTCATTTGTCGTATTTTGTTGCATAATGTCATATACATATTTTTTATTCTTCTCTTGTGCATGGTTTATATATCTAAATGGTTCTCATAATTATATATTTTATATGTTCAAATCAATCAGGTAAGTACCAAATTAAAGATATGAATGTATATATCGAACCTCTTATTGACGAGCTACTAAAGTTATGGAATGGCATCACTATGTATGACGTATCTAGACCAATATGACAAAAGCAATGTCACTTCCTTGCAATGCTTATATAAACAATACAAGATGCCTCGGGGTTAACCCATTTTTGCGGTTTCTAATTATAAATTCCACTTTAATTGCATTTAATTTTATGAACTAGTTAATATACTATGCACGCATGTTTTTTTAAATAATCCATTCATTTTATATATAACTATAATTGACATAGATAATCCATCTCTTTATGTAGGTCTTCAAACAAAGGGAAAATTTGCATGTCCAGTTTGTGGTCCTAAGATCAAATCTAGTCGTTCAAAAAGTTTAGGAAAGGAGGTGTTTGATGAGTATAGGCACTTCCTCTCTAAGAATCATAGGTATCGAACTACCGAAAAACATATGTCCAATGGGAAGCAAGAGACTACATTTAAACCGCATAGAATGACACCTCACCTATGGAAGTTGCAATATAATAGAAATCATCAAGGTACGTATGAATCATCGTATATGAAATGTCATGTTTTTTTTATTGTGTGTTTTTTACTGTAATTGACATTGATTTCTATAATTTATTTATAAAGTATGATTCATGATGGTCGTCGTGATCATGAAGGCATTAATGGGATTCCACAAGGAATGAAAAGTTATCCTAAACAATAAGTAGATTTCCCTACTATGAGCACCTACAAATTGCGCATATGTTTGATACAATGCATATCAGAAAGAATGTGACTGAAACATTATGGCAAATATTAGATGGAAGGAGTGAGAAAGAAAAAATTGTCAAAATTTGCAAAGACATTCAAGAAGGAAACCATGAAATGAAAGACATCATTCAATTTAATAGCAACGGAGACCAAATTAATATAAACTCACTTCCATGGATGTTAACGGAGCAACAAAGTAATGTTGTAAAATAATTCATGCGAAAAATTAAATTTCCCAACAGATTTTGTTCGAACATGAATAATATCATAGCAAAGAAAGGTGATTTTGCGGGGGTGAAAACACATGATTGGCATATCTTCATGAAGGTAATTATTATGGTATGCATATAATTATTGCTATATTTTTTTATTCCAGTGCATATTGTTGGTATTTTGCTTGTCTACTTTTTGTAAAAAAAAATGAAATGATTTGTATATCGTTACAGTATGGTCTACCTCTCTCTCTCCCGGACAACTTCGACAACAATGTCAAACAAGTTATATATAATCTTGGGAAATACATGAGGTAAGTAGCGATTTTTTACATGCGCTTAGTGTTTGCTTAATTCAGCGTAGAACTTATATTTTATTTTTGTGCACTAATTCATGTTATGTAATATAATGTTTTTTTTGTTAAAACTCGTGATTGGTTTGCATCACTTGTAGATGGTTGTCATCTAAATAAATCCATAAAGAAGATATAAAGTATTGGAGGAGAGAAATTCCTCGTCTCATGTGTGAAATGCAGAAGCATCTACCTTCAGCATTTTTCAATGCATAAGAACACTACCTCATACACCAAGTAGAGGATATTGAATTGTGTGGACCTGTACACTCAAGGTAGATGTGGATGGTTGAGAGGCACTTGAAATTTTTGAAGGGTTTGGTTAGACAACGAGCGCGTCTTGAGGGTTCTATGATAGAGGGATATATGGTATACCAAAACATGTTGTATATTAGTGACTATCTTCCTAAATTAGTGTAAAATATCAATTTAGGTCGCATTTGTGATCTAGACTCCAATAACAATTTCGAAGGGGAGTACCTGAAGGGGAAAGGTAGATCGAGGAAGGTGAAAGGTAATTAGTAGCTAGTGGATATTAATTAATATAATACATTTGAATGTTGATTTTTAATATTCAATATGCATCAATTATAAGTGTATACTTTGTTGAGTGAATATACATTTGTATTGAATTTTAATCTTATTTTCATCAAACAATTGGTCGAGAGTGGGATGCACTTCATTTATACATCGCAAACAATATTGACTGGATGAAGGTATGGATTGAACGATGTGAACAATCTGGTCATGGAATATCATGGGAAGGTGTGGCTTCATTGGTTAAAGTAGCACATCGCAATGGAGATACCAATCTTACACAAAGGGAAATCGATTTAGCATATGGTTTAAAAGATAAGCAGGCAATCATATTAATCAACCACACTACTTTTTTTTTGAAAACATATTGATGTACACATTGATTTTTTTCCCTGTAGGGCATAAAAATGCGCTTGATCATAAATGGATCATGAATTACTATTTATATGTATGGCTTGTTGTAGGTAAAACACCATAAGGCTATGTGGTACAATGGTTGTAAATATCACATCAAAAAGTTGGATGAAACCAAGAAAAACATCAGATTGTGGGGTATCTGCAGTCTTTGAGGTGACCAATGTTTCCTCTAGAAGTGACAGACATCCAGAACTCTCATAAAATCGATACTATGGGTATTTGGAAGATATTGTTCAGTGTGACTTTAACTCCTTCGAGGTAGTTTTGTTCGTTGTCAAATGGTACAGGTTATGATTGAATCAACGTGATCCCAATAAAACTATTATTGAACATGATAATGGATTTACCATGGTTAATACAAGGTTGTTTGAGCCAGAAACGGAGCCCTATGTTCTTCCAAGCCAATGTGAACGGGTATTTTAGTCTGAGGTTCCAAGTAGAGGAGGTTGACCATTTGTTGTGAGACATGATCCAAGGGGAAGGCCAGTAAATTATAACTTAGAGGAAGGTACTGAAGAGGGAATCAAAGAAGAAGATGATGTTGAAGATGATCAACATGAGTTAGATGATCATGTTCCGAAAGAACATGTCGAAGAGTTAGTTGAATCAGATGATGTAGCATACAATGTCCATGAAGATGATATCGACGATGACATTATGATCGTAACTGACATCGATGACGATGATGATATGGCCAATCCTTACAATGTTGACTCTAGATCGGATGATACAGATGATGAATTGGATGAATAATATGATGAAGTCCATCGAAGTGTATGAGGTATTCCTTGATATATCTACTCTATATATTTTGATTTAATATTACGATAGAATTATTGAATTTTATTGGTACGTATAAATTAACTGTTTCTTAGTGTTTTTTCCATTTTCCTGTATGTTGGCATATGTAATAATTAGAAACATTGCTTCTTAAGTATGAAAAAAAACACAATAAATTATTTTTTGTACATAGATTTTGTTGGGTTATGGGGAATTGAGAGTGATGTGAGGGGGGGGAGGGGCCATAAGAGCTTTCACCTTCACATGGTTGGCCTTGTCCAGTAGATAATATTAAATTATTCTTGAAACAAAGAGAATCTCAGTAAGGAAATGCACAATTATCATGGTAACTCAAATGGCATGCTTGATCATGTACTGCACAGGGCCAATGTTGAAATTTTTTTAATTTGTGCTTGTTTGGACTGAAATTTGGCATGGTTAGACTAGACGCATGCATTTCAGTGTGGGAGGGTTTCCATACTCAAACATGACTAACAATAACAATTCAAGCATCAAAAACCATACCTACAGATTAATTAATGTGCTACACGGGGCCAACATTGTAATTTTTTAAATTTGTGCTTGCTTGGAGTGAAATTTGGCATGGTTAGACTAGACACATGCATTGACGATGTGGGAGGGTTTCCAGACTCAAACATGACTGACACTAACAATTCGAGCATCAAAAAACATACCTATATATTAAGTAATGTGCTACATGGGGCCAACGTTGAAATTTTTTAATTTGTGCTTATATGGATTGAATTTTGGCATGGTTAGACAAGACGGAGGCATTGACTATGTGGGAGGGTTTCCAGAATCAAACATGACTGACACAAACAGTTCAAAAATAAAAAACCTCATTACCTATAGATTAATTAATGTGCTACGTTACGGGGCCAACGTTGAAATTTTCTAAAGTTGTGCTTCTATGGACTGAATTTTGACATGGTTAGACTAGACGGAGGCATTGACTGTGTGGGAGGGTTTCCAAACTCAAAAATGACTGACACAAACAATTCGACAATCAAAAACCATATTACCTATAGATTAATTAATTTGCTACGTCACAGGGTTGTAGGTCCTCCCAAATCAGAAAGTTCGTCGGTCCAGTTGCTTGTGCATATTAATAGGTTTTGAATATTTAGATTACAAAAATATCACAATAAATTGAAAACAAATACCCATGTTAGAATCTACTAATAAATACTAGGGACTGAGATTGAATTAGTGTGACACAATTCCAAAAGTGGGAATATCAGCTTTCAAAATCACGAAAATCGATTCCAATAGTGTCATTATCGGGTTCAAAAAGTGCAAATCCAGTTATGAAAGTGTCAATTTCAAATCCAAAAGTGCAATTTTGGAACCCAATATTGGCACTTTTGGAACCCTTTTTTGCACTTTAGAAAGGTTGTTTTGGACTTTAGAAAGGTTTTTTTTTTCAACCTATACTCGAAGCGGCTTGGACTGGAACAAATCTAGATTTAATGAAATGGGCATTATATAAGTGTCCTTGAATAACCATTTTTTAAGATAGGGTATGAAAGAGATTCGTGTAGCCTTGCAAAAAGTTGTCCTTACCGTGGCACAAGTTTTTCCATTAGTATATTTGTCATCCTAATTCCATTTTGAGTAATACACCTCTTGATATCATCAAAAAATTCCATTTTGGGTAATACATCTCCAAATATTTTCATTATTGGAGAATCTATTGATAGAAAATACATTTCTAGTTTATCTATCCATTTCTCCAAAGATTCAACATCTATTATATATTAAAACCAAGTGATATTGACGTTAACTTGTACTTTGAAAGGTGTGCTTGTAAAAGGAACATTTGTCATAGTTGGGACTCAATGAAGGATCTGGGTGAAATTTTGTAACATTTGAAACCCATGATTCTTGAGGGATTACCGAAGCAACATCTTGATAGGATCTCTTACTTCATTAAATTTATTTCACTTTGCATGTGAGGGTGTTTGGACTAATGAGGAGGTAATGAACAAGTTCAATTGTCTTTGAAGGACCAACTTCTTATATCTAAACCTTCTAGGGGGTATGCACTATGGAACAAGGCACTCTCATACCATTGATCTAGATTATGGTGTGAATGAAATGAAAACACACATTATTATATGAAATAAAAAAAGATATAATGAAAACCAAATTCAATCAACAAATCAATGGTGAAAACATTGTATAGTATAATGTCATTAATGGTGGTAGCTATCTCTCAAAAATGATGTGCTTGTTATGCTCATTTATCAAAAGACCATAAGGTTGAAACTTCCTTTTTTTCCAATGAAAAGAAAAAGAAAAGAACCATAACCCTAAACCTAGAAGTGTTAAGGTTCCAAGAGTTCGACTTGTGTAGTTAGGTTAAGTTGTTGTCAATGTGGATAACTATGCTTCCACCTTATCAAGACCATAATTTTTGTGTACATTATTTATTTGGGGAACGGTGATCGATTCATGGAAATATTCCAACCTACAAAATTCAGAGGACCACCAAACCCCAAGATATGTGCATCCTCAATGTGTTTAACCCCCAAAAAAATTCTACAAAGGGCATGAGTCAAGCTCTAAATTTTTATGTCTTATTCCAATTTTAGATCTACTCAGGGAAGGCACCAAATGGCCACAAAAATTATAAACTGATTTTGATCAAGAGGAAATTATTAAGGGAATGAAATTACTACAAATCACCACATCAAAAAATAAGTATATTTAAATTGTATAGACACTTTGATTTTATTCTTCTGCAAATATAATAGATAGGTTTAGTTGTATTTCTAAAGTATCCTCTTTTAAATTTGATGGGTGATTTATTACACTATACTCTTGTAGCGAAGGAATTTTAATTGGGAGTTAAAAAAATGACATGATATTATAGGCATTATGCCATTCATCTTGACCCGACGAAGAGAAAATTAATTATAACTATGATGACCTCGTCTATCACTAAGACCAAGAAGGTGAAGTGCATTTGAAAAATGTTTATGTTCTAGGTTTGGAATTTTAAAGAGTGATGTAATGATTGCAATGATTGTAAGGGACTCAGAAGGATTCCACATCAAAACCAATTTTATTTCAAAAGGAGTCTACATCAAAGCTAGTGCTATTTTTGAGGAAGTAGTGTAATCTTTCACTTAGCATTAAATCAAATAATGTAATGTGGTTGATGTTGAGTGATTCCTTTGCGGATAAGTCTAATGAGATAGGGAATTAAATATGAAGGAGATTGGTCTTCTATGTGGGAAGATCTTTTTATGGAATTTAGGTTGTTGTGTGTTGTTGGATAGCTAGATCACTGCAACATAATTTGTGTTTCTATATCACTAGAGATGGATATCCAAATACGCAGATAAATATTGTTGGATCCAAACCTTTCTGCATGGCATGATACTGGTTTTATTGGATTATATTTCATTTATTAGATTGGTCAAATTCTTGCTATAAATTTGTTTACAAACATGTTTGTGTTTTGGAATTTATTCAATATTTTTAGGGTTCTCATTATGCGCAAAACTCTAGGGTTTTGGTTGTTCAAATGTTTTTAATTATTTCTTTCAAGGACCCGAATACGTATAGATAGAGTGGAAATGGTTGATATTCAAAGTCGGCCTTAATGATCATAGAAAATGTCTATGCATTTAACCTCACAAGAAGTGGCTACCTAGCTTTATGTATTTAATCATCCAAGCATGTATATATATGTAACATTTTATTATTAAAGGTTATGACACCATTTTAATTATTATTATATCCTTAGAAATATTGAACTCAGTACCATCATCCTCGTATATCTTGTCACATTTTTTAACCATATCACATAATCATTGCCTTATTGTATCTCACTCTTAGGTTCTTTGTTGTTAAGGTTTGATTACTTGTTTTGAATTATCATTAATGACGATGTTGTTGTTTATGATTATTGTGCTAATGAAGAGTGATGATTGTAACATTGCTGCTGATGATGACGATGACGATGATGACGATGGTGTTGTTTATGATGATGATGATGATCGATGACGACGATGACATTAAGGATGATGCTTATGATGACAAAGATGTTCTCAATGTTGATGATGATGGTGACAATCATTATCATGATGATGACGATCACGATGATGATCAAGATGGTGGTAATGGTGATGATGATCATCATCACCGACACTGATGTCATCAACGTCATCAACACTAAGATTGTCGTTAAATTTTTAATTTAAATTTTGTTATCATTTTTTTAAATAAAACCTTAATTTTAATTTTAAATTAAATTTTGATTTTCAATATATATATGTGTGTGTGTGTGTATTTAATATATATATGTATTTAATATAATTAACAATACAAAATTAATCAAACAAAAAAAACACAATACACAAATAATATAATTAACAATACAAAATTAATATTAAATACATAAAATGAAAAAACAAAAAAAACAATACAAAAAATAACAAACAACAAAACATTACCTCACCTTTCTACCTCCCGCGCCATTGTGTTTCATTGTTGCCAACTGCCTGAGCGTGCACCCTTTGAGTTTGTTGAGCTGTGAGCAGGGAATTCCGGCCAAGGCTTCCATTGCTGTGAGCTGTGAGCAAATTGGGATTGTGGCCATGCATCTTCATCCTCTTGCATGTCCACCCATTGAGTTCATTTTGCTGTGAGCAGAGGATTCAAGCCAGGTTTTATGTGCACCCATCAAGTTTGGTGAGCCGCGATCTGTGACCAATGTTTGATTGTGGTCGTGTAGGGGAGAGGGAGCCCAAGCAAAGAAACTGTGAGAAGAAGCAATTCCTCCCAAGTCGGTGAGTACGAAGCCCTAAATTTTATGGGGTACAATTCATACTTTGAATGGTTGATTTGAACCCCACCTCTCCTTTGGCCACGAATTGTTTGAATGGTTCATAGATTTTAACACCAATATCTCTCTCCTTTGGCCTCGAATTGTTTGGTAGGGTTTTTGGAAACTACTCCTCTGGATCTAGTTGTTTCTCTTTGCACACTTCCTTTAGATCATATGCCATGTAGTGTGTAGCAGCATCATTGTGATGTTCTACTTCTCCCCATCTTAATCTCCCTTGGAATCCTCAGGATGGAATCGGTGCAGGAGTGGAAATATGAACCTTATCCATAACCAATTAAAATTCATTCTTTTTAGAGTATTAAAATACACCTTTTATTTGGATACTGCAACTTTAAGGCTTGGTATGGAACGTGGCAAGTTTACATCCCTCACCCAATGGTAGTGTCCTTCTACTTGGTAAATGGAAATGTCTTTCTACTTGGAAAGGGTGTACATTTTTCCATTTCCAATATGTGGTGTCTTTCATTTTCTGTGCAATCATGTAGAGACTTTGTGACTTTATGTGTTTGAGACATATTTTCTTCTTAACAGACAAGCACACAAGATTCTATGGGTTGATTGTACAGCCCGCATGCTCACAATTTCCTTCTAGTCTGCATAACTTGTATTGTGTAGTTGGGCATTTTTCCCTGTGGGTTGGATTAGTGTTGTTGTAGCCCACATGCCCATGATTCCCTTTGTTCTACTTTGCAATAATCTATACCATGAATTAGACAGATTCTAGGTATGGATCTGTACAAAATTGTTTTTTTATATGATAAGTGATGTCTCTGTCCAGTCGAGTTGTGGGTTAAAAATCGGGAGAAAAACCATGGAAAATGTGGACCCAACATTTAGTTCCATCTTTCTTAATTATGGCTTTGCTTGTGATGGAATTCTTGAAGGTGGTATAAGTAAAATGGTTAATGCTAGAAGATTCGATTATTCTCTCAGTTTTGGCGGAGCAATGGAAATTGCCAAGACACTTATTTCCCATATTAATACCCCAAAGGATGATCATGTTCATGTTGAGCATGTGCCTACATAGCAGGTAAGTGATAAATTTTATATTTATCTTCCTTGGGAGGGTTCCTGATATGATGGCATGTTAAGTTGGTAAAAAGACATGACATATAGAAGGTCATAGCAGTGTTTTGGACTCTTTGGGAATTATAAACCAAATAACAATGTCCAGAATTTTGTACTCCAAACAAAACAAGGTTTTTCATTCTTCAAATTCAATTGTTGTTCTGTCAATCTCTCTTCACCTCAGCCAATTTCCAAGGTAAGTTTTAGAGTCAATTTTCAAATTATTTTTTGGATACAACTAACCTTTAGGATTGAATCCTTCTTTTTAAGATTGATTAGATCCAACATGATTAATCAAAGACATGAAATGAAGCTAAACAAGATCATATCCATTTTCAGTGATAACTGTGTGCATGTATATTGTTCTTTCTAATAAATAACTTCTTTTCATTCACATCAAAAGGCAAGTTCAATTTTATCTTGTTGAATTTGGGTGTGCATGATATCTTTCCAAATGGTGGTTGATCTCTTAGCTGAAATTGAGCAATAACAGATTGATTTTCGAAAGAAATGACTAGAACTTATAAATTACTATTTTTGCCAACATAAATACCATATCATGTGTGTGTGTGTGTGTGTGTGTGTGTGTGTGTGTCTTTATTTGAGATGCTTTGAATTCTGGCACTTGAATAAATTGGGTTGAGAATGATCCTTATGTCGGGAACTGCTTGTGCATTGCTATGCTTTTGTGATGTCCTATTTATTAAATATATTGCATTCTTTTGTGAAGCTATTTTTATTGTGTGTCGTTATGCTTGAGGATAAACAAGTGAATAGATAGAAACACATCAATAATTTTCTGGAACATGACCATTTTCACCTAGCAGATTGCACCCATGTTACCATCAATGGTGTTAGTTACATGGCCGACACATGCAACAAAACATGTGAAACCATACAGGCAATTTATTCTTAAGCTCTGTCTGTTTTGCATCCCATATGACTATTTGAAGATTATTTCAATCCTACACAAAAAATTGAAAACTTATATTATGTGACTAGAGAGAATTTAAACTAAAATGTTTATAAAACTCTCAAGATGATTCTATTTAACTTTTAGTGTTTCTCAATCAACACCTTATTTGGTGGAAATACAATGGAACTAGGAGTTAGGATCATTGTTCATCACCACTCTTTTGGCATGCTTGTGCTAGCCATTATGATCCCCCCTTAATGAGGGATTTAAACATGTAGTACTTGGCTGAAATGGGGAACATCAGCAGCCCTAGTTGATCAACTTGTCAAGCCACTATTGACATTGAGTTAAATTGTTTTTCTTATCTATTGAGATGAAAAAGAAAAGAGTTTAAATAATCCTCTATAACTTCTTGAATAGTGATAGTGAGAAATAATAATGTATGGATAGTAACTTTTATAATAATTTTTAGGTTCTTGGCTACTTATTAGAATATAAAATCATCAGGAATACCCATGTGAGAAGGAAACTCTCCAAATGTAATGGTTGAAGTAATTAAATTTAAATTAAAGTTGTACTCTTGTGGAACATAGGTGACATGTGACTTACAAAAAGTATGTAGCAAACAAGCAATCTAAAATTAAATGGACAACAAGAGGTCATGAGTGGAAAACTTGAAACTAATTTGATTAAGGATGTGAGTTTAGAGTATTTAAAGGCACGGAAGTGATGCTTGAATAGATCACAGTAAAAATCCCTTGTATTAAAGCCTCATATTCTACAGTGTTACTGCCCCTCTAACAAGTTGATTAATTTTATTTTTTGACATGTCTTCTACTTACTGAAAATATCTCAAAAGAAGTTTGTTCAAACCTTGATCTTATGATTGTGGCTACAAAACAACAACCTAAAATAAGGGATATGTTTCCTGATCAAACAAGTCTTACTTCCACATATTCATTAAGTTGTTCATTACAACACCACCCACATCTTCATTAAGTTGTTCGTATACGAAACCCCTTGGCAATCTCATCGAATTAGAGGCAAATCTCTTGAGTTTGATTCTCTGTATAAAGTTAGAAGAAGGAATAAAAAGCTTCAAAAGTTACATAGATTTATCGTTCATTAAGAGTAGTATTTTTGTTGTCCTTGGCCAACAAAACATGTCGCCTCTTTGGTAGAACCAATGGTGATTAACAAATAGAGCCATGATGTTGAGGCTTTCTAATACCAAATTTGCGGGATAATAGAGGCATATTGTATTGGTAGATGAGAACATTAGAGGTCTAATTTTATTTCCCTATCAAACAACATTATCACCAACATCCAAGGGTAGACTAGAGGGTGCATCCATAGCTCATTTCATACATACAAATTTAGATTTTTGTGGCATCATTAAACATACAACAATCATATCTCATCATTAACTTTAAATCTCAAACCTTGCATCACCAAACAACATATATAGGTGTGTATCACATGTGAATCTAAGCACCAAAACTCAACCAAAAAAATCTATTAACATCAACATCTACAGGGTTGGTTTGAGGTTGGGAAAACTAGAGTTATTCCCTACCACTAAGTTTGGGACTACTAGAATATTTTTACAAATGTTACCTTACAATAAGAGGAAATTTGTTCATGTAGTTTCCATCCCATATGTGATATGAATAGCGTCAAGTTGCATAAAATGGTTGGCTAGGAGAACCGACATGTGTTATGTTAGGAGGAAGTGGTGTGAATCCTCCATGGTTAACTTAGTTTATGTAGTAGTTTCTCCCTCATCCATTATTGTTTCAATCGGTTAATATACACTTAAATATCTAACACATAAACATACACATCAAATCTAACTTGTGAAGATTATGTGATGGTTGGTTTCCCTCTCCGTAAAACTTGATAGGTTGTTACTAGGTGTAAACAGAGAGTGTTATTTAGTACTTTTTCTTGCACTATTTTTGTCAATTTATTAACTTCCACAATAGGGTGTATGCTAAAAGATTGGAAAATGTAAATCCCACCTAAAAATTTTCCTACGAATATTATATGTATGTTAATTAAAGTTATTAATTATTAAGTGAAAGGGTGTAACCCTTCACTATACACGCTCAAGCCTATAAAAGGCGAGCTATTGTAAATCATTAAGCATCTTATCAATTCAAATATATATATCTTATTCAATATGGATCTCGCGTCCTAGTTTTCTGCCGCATTTGGTATCAGAGCCAGGCTTGTAGCCACCAATCTAGGACCTTGTCCAAAACCAGGCCCGTGGCCCAAAGAAGTAAAAAAGAAAAAGTAAAAGAAAATAAAAAGAAGAAAAGAAAGACAAGTAAAAAAGAAGAAAATAGAATATAGAAATAAATAAATAAAAAGTGAGAAGAAGTGAAAAGGAAAAAAAAAAGAGTAAAAGTAAAGTTTAGAAGTGATTAGAAGTAAAAAGTAAAAGTAAGAAGTGAAACCACACATGGTTTTAAGGTGCACATGGTTTTGTGAGAAGTGGGTTTGGTTTTAATCCCTAAGAACAAACCAAAAGTGAGATTTGAACTTGGGTGGGGAAGGTAACAATCATTCTTCCCAACCACCTAATCTACACACAATCCATAAAGAAATCAATCTAAAGCAAAAGGTTAACCAATGTGGAGATTAATTAATATTAGTCCATAATTGTAAAATATTACAATTGTTTGGGAAATATATAATATTAAAATAATATTATTATTACATTTAAATAATAATAGTTATTATAAGGGCAAAGCAATTATTGTTAAAAAAATAAAATAAAATTTGAAGATCGGTTATCACCAAAGAAATCAAAGAAGATCATCCCACCGTCGAAGAAATCAAAGACCATGGAAGACGATTTGCGAGAAAAATTAGAAGCCACGTTAAAACGTTATCAAAAAGACAATGAAGAATTGTGCGACATAAATAACAGTTCAGAAATAAGAATTGAATTACAAGAAAGGTACAATGAAATAAAATTCTCTGACCAGGAAAGGCGTATCGAAAAATTGTATGCACAAATTGATGAATTAAAAGCCGAAAATAAATTCAATCAGAGGTTAGGAAATCAAGATATAAAGAAGGAAATAAATAATTACGAAGCAGAAATAATACGCTTGAACAAAATCGTTAGCGACAAAGATGAAGAACTAATGCAGTTACGACATAAATTAGAAAGTCAAGAATCAGAGGTCGGCCAGTGTCGACAACAGATAAAAGTTCTTCAACAGCAAAATGACGACTCTAAAAAGACACATAAGTCAGAGATCGCGAAGAGTAATAAAGCATTATCTAACAATGCTGAAGAAATTTTTAGACTAAGAAATCATAACAAGATACTAGTCACAAAAATTAAGAAGTTGAAAAATAGCCGAAAGATAGAACAATCTATGGACGACATTGAAGGGAAACTTCTAGACAAGCAGGAAGAAAATAGTTTTATCAGAAGTCATAATGAAGATCTTAAGGAACAACTTAAGACATCTGAAGATGACAAAAAATCGCAAGTCGAATTGATTAAGAAGCTTCAAAATGATAAGAGGCAGTTAGGAAACAAGTTGGAAAAGATACAGAATGAAACCTTAAAACCTCAAGAGACGAAAATAAAAGTCCCAGCTCAGATCAATGCTCAAAAGACGACACTCGTAAAAGAAAATGACATTGTGAAAATTCCCTATCGACACCCCAACCATAAAAACCGATATTCTGAAAAGAGGGAAATGTCGAAAGACGATGGTACTAATGTGATCAAAGCTCTTAACGACAGATCAGTGGGGAATCCCAACAGTCAGCAACAAATCAATTTGGGATGGATTGACCCATCCACATATCGGAAGTTATGCTCTACACTTAAAAGTTCGTATCGACATGTTTCATCAGCCATGACATCGCAAAGAACAATGCGACAAAATTATAAGGCTTTGAGGACAAAGCCTTTCTAAGAGAGTGGCAATGCTACGAATATTATATGTATGTTAATTAAAGTTATTAATTATTAAGTGAAAGGGTGTAACCCTTCACTATACACGCTCAAGCCTATAAAAGGCGAGCTATTGTAAATCATTAAGCATCTTATCAATTCAAATATATATATCTTATTCAATATGGATCTCGCGTCCTAGTTTTCTGCTGCATTTGGTATCAGAGCGGAACACTCCTCCACTTGAGCTCGGATTCGGCTCACACTCAGAGCGGACTCGCTCCTCCTCAAGTGAGCTCGGACTCGGCTCCTCAACTCCTCCAGCGAGCTCGGATTCGGCTCCTCATTCCACCCTCCACACCACCTCCAAACCCTCGTCCTCCCCTCCGCCTCGACCTTCCCGCAGATCCCTGCACACCATATCCTTATCCCGCGCAGCTCTCCCCTCCTCATTCCACCCTCCCTCCACCACACCCACGCCCAGCTCATCCTTCCTCCCCGTCTCCCTGCATACTTTCCCGCCAGCTTCACGCCCACGCCCACGCCCACGCCCACCAGCTCCCCTGCTGCGACTCCCGCGCGCTCCTTCGCCTGTTTTCCCGTCCACCTTTCCACCCCCGCTCTCCCTCACATCCGTCCTCCACTCCTTCCGCGCTAGCTTTTCCCTGCACGCACACTCTCTGCGCCTTTCTTCCTCACGCCTCCGCTCCAGCCCTCCTCTTCTCTGCCTACTCGCGCACCTCTCCCAAACCCTCGTCCTCTCCCACCGCATCCATGCTCCCGCCTACTCGCCCAGCACACCCCTCCACGCCCACTCCAGCACACCGTCCACGCCACACCTGCCCCATTTCCTCCCTCGCTAAGCTCTCTCCATTTCCCTCCGCATTCTTCCACCGCCGCCTCCCCACTATCACTTCCCGCCATTCCCAAGACCTGCATACATTCAAAACACAAAAAATATTAATAATACATTTTTTATTATTATATTTTTTCATACATAATAAAATTATTATAATTTAAATAAGAATTATTGTATTATTATTTTAATATACAATAAATTATTATTATAATTTAATAATATTTATTATTATTTTATTCCTTCCCTAACTCTTATCCTAAACACCAAAATCGATTCCAAATATTCACCTCCCCACACCCGGTCAAGAAAAATGGCTGAGTTACGAGACCGACTAGAAAAATTAGAAAAAGACCAAATTAGAGATTTAAAAATCGTCGAAGGTCTAAACTCCAGAATGGACAAACTTGAGAAAGTGTTTCAAGAAGATTTTAAGGAAGAGATGAGAAATAACAATGCCGTGCTTAAAAAAGAAATCAAAGATGAAGTTGTTCTGGTACTAGAAAGAAGGCTGAGTGAAAAAATTGACACTCTAAAAGAAAAACAAAAAGACTGGGATGACAAAATGGTGTTATGACTCAAAACATAAACACCATAACCCAGAACTTGAGAACCTTGACGCAGAACCATAATATATTAATGGAGATGTTACAAATACTAACGCCTAAGACAGACCAAGTCAGTAGTCCAGATGTGCTAGATGCCTCATCTCATATTGTCACACAGGAAGCACTTGCCAAGAATCAAGAAGAATTGCAAAAAGAAATAAAGATTAACAATGCGACGCTTAAGCAAGAGATAGAAACAAAAGTATTGCCAGAGATGGAGGCACGATTAAACAGCCAAATAGAAGCTATCAGTAAGATAGTAGAGAATAAAAAAGATAAAAATCACCGCCAACAACGAAGCAGTTCAAATATGTCACTTACGTCATCCAGTAGTTCCGATCCACCATCAAAACATAAAGCAAGAGGGAATCAATATCACCCTTACATAGTGTACCCACCTAAGGCAAAAATAGAGTTGTCGAAATACAATGGAAGTGAAGACCAATGTGTTGCTTGGTTAAACAAGGCAGAAGAATACTTCGACATTTACAATATTCAATCTGATGAGGAGAAGGTGAAATATGCATCAATGCATATGGAAGGGTATGCCTATAATTGGTACCTTTGGTGGAAAAGAGACAATTTTGCCTACACCTGGAACTTGTTCAAAAATGATTTTTTTAATAGGTTTCAAGGAATCAAGGAAGATGAGTTTTTCAGTAAACTTACGAGATTACAACAAGTTGGAAGTGTTGAGGAATTCACACATCAGTGGGAATCCTTGTCGACACGAGTATTTGGGTTGTGTGACAAGCAAAGACTCGAAACCTATTTAGGAGGTCTTAAACCGTACCTCCAAAAAGAGTTAAAGTTACACGACATACCTAACGTAGAGGTAGCAAGACATAAAGCAAAAGCCGCAGAACGCAAACTGGAAGGAATAAAAACAAGAGGCGGCAACCATTATCGACAGGAAAAAGAGACACAATGTAGGTACTGTGAAGATACGTGGTCACCCGGCCATCAATGCCACAAAGCTCAATCATATGCCTATGAAATGGAAAATAGATCAAAGCCATCTAACAGTTACTTGGATAATAGAAAGAAGAAGAAAAACATATGTCGTTGATGCGGTGATGATTGGATCCCAGGCCATAAATGTAGGAACAATCAGACAATACAGTGCAAAATCATCAATGGAAAGGAAGTGCAAGTCTCTACACAAGAAATTGCGTCCGATTCTAATACCGACACTGAATCTGAATGAATGACGACATTAGGAGAATACTCAAGCTTTGAGGACAAAGCTTTCCAAAAGGGGAAGGCAATGCTATGAATATAAAATATTGTATTTAATTAATCAAGTAAATTAGTAATTAGTTTAATTGAAGGGACGTAACCCTTCTAAAGGATGCTCAAACCTTATAAAAGGCGAGCTATTGTAAATCATTAAGCATCTTATCAATTCAAATATATATATCTTATTCAATATGGATCTCGCGTCCTAGTTTTCCGCTGCATAGTAGTTTCTCCCTCATCCATTATTGTTTCAATCGGTTAATATACACTTAAATATCTAACACATAAACATACACATCAAATCTAACTTGTGAAGATTATGTGATGGTTGGTTTCCCTCTCCGTAAAACTTGATAGGTTGTTACTAGGTGTAAACAGAGAGTGTTATTTAGTATTTTTTCTTGCACTATTTTTGTCAATTTATTAACTTCCACAATAGGGTGTATGCTAAAAGATTGGAAAATGTAAATCCCACCTAAAAATTTTCCTTTATTTTACTCTATATACTATATTTCAATATTGTTTAGTTAAGAGGGTATGATTGAGAAATCAATACATTTTCTAGCCATGTGGGTGGATTTGTGGAATTATCCTTCAAGAATTTACCTTACCATGAGTTATTGCATATATTTGACCTTATTTGACCTTCCATCTCTTTGGTAGGTCAAATAAGAGGTATTTACAAGGATCTGTTGCATATAAGAGGTAGTTACAAGGAGCTATTAAATATATTTGACCTTATTTGACCTTACATCTCTTTGGCATGTCAAATAAGAGGTAGTTACAAGGAGCTATTGCATATATTTGACCTTCCATCTCTTTGGTAGGTCAAATAAGAGGTAGCCACAAGGAGCTACTACATGGATGCATGGATGCATGGTTACTTCACATTGTCATGATTTTATATAAAGTTGGCATCCAATATGCTAGTTTAGATGTTATATTGCTCATACTCTAGATATTGAGTGTGCTTGACAGACTCAAACCTTAATTCCTTTCCAACTTGTGTGCCAACAATTATGGGCATTCCTTTACCAATTATGGCCATTAATGTATGATATTTGTTTGTTTATCACCAAACTCATTCCCATGGCCGATGTACCTCATCACACATATACCTCATCATGACCACATGATCCGTGTGGACCCTTCTTCATACAATGATGATGAACTTTCAGGTTATATGGAACATTTGTACATTTGAGAGAGAGATGACTGGTTGTACCTTGCCCACCTTGGTTGATTTACTTTTGGTCTTTACACCTTGTTGTTTATTGGTCTTGTGGTACCTTGTCCTTGGCGTGTGGTTAGTAGGGTCATTTCTCCCATCTTGAGTTGTTTGTACCACCCTTTAATGTTTTTGGTCCTTTGGGTACTATGGTTGTTTGTCCCCTAAATGACGCTAGTACCCCACTTATGATTTATGTTATTATTTATGACTCCTTTTAATTTTATTTGTTATTTTATTATTTTACTTTTTATTTTTATTTTTTATTTTTATTTTTATTTTTTGTATTAAGTAGTTAAGACTTGTCCTGTCAGACAAAATTTTTGGTGATCAGATCTGTGTTTTTTTGTTAAGATTTTAGTTGCACTAAGACTTTTGTTCTAATCATTCTTTGTGCCTTATTTAACTTTTGTTATGAATGTAACTTTCTTTGTCTAACTATTGTTGCATACAACCTTTCTCTCTATCTCTCTGGTTTGTACTTACCCTTTAGTAGGGTCAGTGGGTTCCTAGTGTTGGCTGCCCTATGAGAGGTACAGTTTTGAATGAAAGTAATATTTCTGAGTATAAAACAAGAAGGTTCCACATTACCGTGTAAGTACCCTAAACCTATCTTATTTACTCATGTTAATGTTGATTAACTATTGTTAGTAATTGCATGTTACTGAAGATTACTTTAACGCAATGATCCAACTAGTAGTGTTAATGTGGAAAAGTCGAAAGAGAAGAAAATTATGTTTTGTTATTGTTGTACTATTTAGTTTCAGTACTTGTTTATGTAATGTCCCCATTCAAATAAATCTCAAGAAGAGAAAATTCCACCAATCTACTAGTTTCCTAGGTTGGGGTGGAAACATTAGATTTGGAATAAGGGAACTATAAAACCCCCAAATGGACATTGGCTTGATAAAATATATTAAATGGGGAATAAATAAATATTTAATATAGGAAAATAAGGTGGCACTTGGTCATGAGGGCACATTGGAGGTGTGGGGCCCACTTAAGCAAGATTCCCCATGCCACATGGCATCCCACTCTCACCCATTCGAATCCAAGGTGGAGTCCAACGTTCTTGGGGGAGTTGGAAGGGAATAATACTTGGCATGACTCAATGAGGGCCTAAATTGAGAGGAAGAGTAACTCCCATGGAAGAGGAAGAGGCATCTTGGAGATATTGGGACACTTGGGCTAGATTGCCTAACTTCTATGGAAACAATGATGAAGATGCTATGACACTTATGACACAAATAATACTTTATTAATGAAATATAACATATATGACATGTCAGGGATAAAAATAGCCTCCAAGAGGGCGCACAAGGGATTTGGAAGCCAAAGAGTCATCCATTCGAATTGAGTGAAGGAGGAGGCTAGGAATTGATGGACAAGTGGCACACATTGGAATCTCTTCCCAATTCGAGTTGGCATGAATCTCATGGGGGGAATTCAAACCATGCAAGGCTTGGGAAGTTAATAAAATACAAGAACCAAGAAGGAGAGTGTATTTTGATCATTTTGCATTTTTCAAATTGGAGAGCATAGCTTTTTCATGCTAGTGGAGTGTTTACTCTACTTGCCTTAGTACCAATTTCGGGGGTGAAAGATTCCCATCCTAATTGGAAATTGGAGAGGCCATTCATACCTTTCATTTGGAGCTAAAATGGATTCATTTGTTTCAGGTTGAAGCTACAGGGCATCTCGTGATCTTTTCTCCTTCAACTTGTTCCCATCTCTCTAACACATTTCTCTTCATGTTTTGGATCTTAGAGGAAGGGCGCACATGGTGAGATGATGATATCTTTGTGAGAGTCCAAGATACACCATTTATTTGTAATATGATATATTTACTTTTTATTTGATGCTCAGAATATCCTTAGGTATAAATACCAAGTGAAACTGTGTAAAAATACCAAACAATGCATAAATGGTGCCATTTTCCCTATATCTTGTTGTGAGAGCTTGAAGTTGTTTTATTTCAATTTGTATCAGTTCATCTCTGTGATTTTTATGATTTATGGAGATTCATTAATGTCCTGAAGAAGTTTCATATACATTACATAATCCTTTGGAACATAAATCTCGAATTTCATAGCAAGTGGTGAAGTTTCCTATCATTTCCCCCTATGTGAAGACATGTCCACAAACCTCTGATTTATGGGAGTTGCAACAGACTTTAGAAACTGATTAATGATGAATTTGGGTTCCCATTGAAGTCCTTTAACAAATACATGTCCCTTTTCTGAAGTTTGGGAGGTTCATACTGCATTTGGGAAGCCATTAGTGACCTCTACCCTTAGGGGTTGGAACCTCGAAATTGCTAGTAAAATTCCCCAATTTCTCCTGAAGTTAAATGAATGTTGCAGAATTCTTTTGAGAGTGTCCAAACATATATCAACCTCATTTTTATGTATTAATACCTTTCAAATACCTTCAGAACCAATTTGGAAGTCTTTGGATCCATTTGGGAGCATTGGAGTCATAACTAGTCTAAGGGTCGAATTGGCCAAAAATTGCATTTTTCCAATTTTTCCAAATTTAAAAAAAAAAGACACTACAAGTGGTATCCGAGCATGGTCCTTTAACCTGATGTGTATGAAATTCATGAGGACAAGAATTCATAAAAATCATCTCCAACCCTTAGAAACTGAAACTGAAAGTAATTTTGGTGAAAGAGAAGAAGCAGGAGAAGAAGTGCATTCTTTTGTAACCATGACTAAGGATGAGAAAGGAACCTTAGAGACAGAGGAGAATGAGTATTTTAGTAAATTCATGAAACCACTCTTTTAATAAATGACAAAGCATATAATGAAAGGTTTTGAATTGTTGTCTAGTCAAATTGGAAGCAAAGTGGCATTAGGAGGCAACAGTAGTTCTCCTTTCGAGGAAACGAAGGCAATGGGTGAAAGTATTTTCTCAAGGACATGGCCTCATAATCGACCTCATGAATTTCAGATCTCAACAAGAGCTACCACACCTAATCTTCTTGATCCCAAAGAATATCCTAACACTCAATTTTTCATGAAGGAATTTCTAGCAGAATGGCAAGAGTTGAGTGAAGATTGTAGAAGGACATTACCATTTGATCAATTCTTTACTGTCTCAAACAAGCTCAAAATGAGAGGAGGTGATAGAACTCCTTTTCAAAATAAAGAATTGAATTATTCCATAGGTAAAAATGCCCTTCCTACCTTTGATGGCTCATCTCAAAGTTCTACAAATACTTGGATACAAAAACTAGATGTGTATTTTTAGTTGAATCCAATGGTTGAAGAGGATGCTCTAAAAATGGCTATTTTGCATCTTTAGGGAGAATCCAATGATTGGTGGTTCCCTGGAATTAAAACCTTGGGACATGATCAGGTTACAACATATGAATAATTTTTTAACAGGGTATTGGAAAGATTTGAGCAAAAGACCCAGAAATGCCTTTCAAAGAACTAGCACAATTGAAGCAAAGTGGAACACCGGATGAGTACATGTTAGAATTTACAAAATTATCAGTTAAGGTGGCTGATATATATATGGTCAGATTATTATTTACTGAAGGTTTTGGATGAACCTTTGAAGGGTTTAGTTATGGCCCAAAAACCTACTTCATTGAAAGATGCCATGAAATTGGCAAGGGATCTGTAGAATGTGCTACCAAAGACAAGGTATCCCCCCAAGCCCAACTTTCCTTCCAAGTTCAGATTTGATAAGAAGCCATGGAAAAAAGATGCATTTGTAAAGGACAAGAAAGAGGTACCAAGCAAAGAAGAACTCAGAAGAAAGAGTCTATGTTACACATGCTTCCAACCATGGGTACCAAGGCATAAATGTGCTAAGGGGAAAGCACAAGGCATTGAAGTATTTTCTGATGAATATGAAGGTGAAGGGGACATGGAGGAGGAAGAACATATTTCAGCCCAATAAGAAGGATATGACACAACAAAATAATATCCTTCCTTACCTGACAAAGGGAGAATGGCGGTGCTTTCAGGAGTGCCTCGTTTTCACACCATTCGATGCAAGGGAGTGGTACAAGGACAAAGGGTTTCAGTATTGGTATATGGAGGAGCCACACATAACTTCATTGATTCAGACATGGTGGAGAGGATAAAGCTACCTACTGAACCATTTGATGGCTTCATAGTCATCATTCCAGGTCACAATACTATGGAGTGCAAAACATGGATTCCAAAGCTACAGCTCACCATAGGTAATTACACATTTTTTGATAGATTTTATGTGGTTGATGTTGCTGATACTAATTTGGTCTTGGGAGTGCAATGGATTTAATATATAGGGGAAAATACAATGAACTATCAAATCCCTGAAATGAGATTCAAATATTCGGAAGGAAAACAAAGGGTAATGAGAGGAATGCATACCTATCCAAATCAAGTAGTGTCCTCCCACATTATGAGGTCCATATTGAGGCATGGGGATATTGAATGGGATGTTGAATGTTTCATCACTTCCCCAAATAAAAACATAAATATTGCATAACATCCAAGGGAGATAAAGCAACTACTATAGAAATATGAAAGGGTTTTTGTAGACCTTCCTCCTGGAAGGCCACCTGATAGAGGAGTTGAGCACAACATTGTTTTGGAGGTGGGAACTTCACCTATACAAATACCACCATATAGACATCCCAAAAATTTCAGATATGAGATTGAGAATGCTATTCAAGAGCTCTTGGAATTGGGACTCATTAGACCAAGCTCTACTCCCTATGCCTCTTCAGTTGTTTTGGTGAAGAAAAAAGATGGGACCTTGAGAATGTGCATTGATTTTAGAGCTCTAAACAAGAACAAAATTAAGAATAGATACCCCATCCCTAGAATAGATGAGCTCATGGATGAGCTACATGGAGAAAAAATATTCTCCAAAATTGATCTTAGATCTGGTTACCATCAAATTCGAATTAAGGAGTAGGATGTGCAGAAAACAGCTTTCAGATGTCACTATGGCCATTTCGAGTTTCTTGTCATGCCTTTTGGTTTGACCAATGCTCCAGCCACATTTCAATCATGCATGAACCAAATATTTTGCAAGCATCTCCGTAAGTTTGTTTTGGTTTTCTTTGATGATATTTTGATTTACAGTCAAACATGGGAGGAACACTTGCACCATCTAGAAGTTGTCTTGTAAATTTTGCATGAACAATCTTTGTTTTCTAAGTTGTCAAAGTGTGAATTTGGGTTGAAAGAAGTTATATATATTGGGAATATAATTGGGAAAGATGGATTGAAGGTGCACTTGGAAACAATAAGAGCTATTATTGAATGGACATCACCCAAAAACATCACAGAATTGAGAGGCTTCATTGGAATATGCACTTACTATATAAATTTTGTGAAGGGGTTCTCCAAATGGACTGCTCCACTTACTGATTTGACCAAGAAGGATGCTTTAAAATTTGATGAATAGGATGAAAAGGATTTCCAAAGAATGAAGTAGGTAATGATTAGTTTTCCAATACTTGCATTACCTGATTTTTCTAAACCATTTGTTTTGGAATGTGATGCATCGGGAGAAGGAATAGGGGCGGTCCTAAAGCAAAATAAACACCCCATAGATTTTGAGAGCAGAAAATTGAAGCCACATGAGAAGATATACCCCATTTATGACAAATAAATGTTGTCCATCATGCATTCCTTGGCCAAGTTTAGGCAATACTTGGTGGGAAAGAAGTTTGTGGTCAAAACTGATCCTAACAGTTTGAAGCATTTTCCCACACAAAAGGACCTCAATGAAAGGCAACAAAAGTGGGTAAGAAAAGTCCAAGATTTTGATTTTGACATTGAATATGTAAAGGGGAACAATAATATTGTAGCAGATGCATTATCTAGAAGACCATCATTTTCCCTTACGGACATTTCGAAAGATTGGAAAAATATGTTAATAGTTGAATATGCCAAGATAGTTTTGCTTGTGATGTGTTAGATGGGGTCAAAGGTGATGATAGGTACAAGATTTTAAATGGTATAATATACTATAAGGACATAATATACTTGGGTCATGGTTCAAATCTCAAGCACAATATTTTTAAGGAAGCTCATGATTCTCCTTTAGCAGGCCATCCTGGTTTTTTCAAAACATATTATAGGCAATTAAGGGAAAGGTTCTTTTGGAAAGGGCTGAAAGAATATGTTCTAAAATATGTGAATGAATGCAAGATATGTTAGAAAAACAAATCTGAAAATACACATCATGCTGGTCTATTACAACCATTTCCCATTCCAGAACAAAAATGGGAAAGCATCTCAATGGATCGTATCACAGGTTTTCCCAAGGCTTTGGGTAAGGATTTTATTTATTTTGTGGTGGATAGACTCACCAAATTTTCTCATTTATTTGCTATTACATCATCTTATACTGCTGCACAAGTGGTGGATCTATTCTTTAGAGAAATTTTCAGATTGCATGGAATTCTCAAGAACATTGTGAGTGACGGGGAAAGCATATTTATGAGTTCTTTTTGGAAATAACTCTTCAAGATGGTGGGCACTCAATTGAATCCAAGCACAATATATCATCCTTAAACTGATGGCCAAGCAGAAAGAGTGAACCAATGGTTGGAGGGGTACTTGAGGAACTATGTTGGTGAGCAACAGAAAGCATGGGTAAAATGGCTACATTTGGGTGAGTTTTTCTACAACACTACCTTTCATATGTCCATTGGCATGTCTCCTTTCAAATCACTTTATGGTTATGAGGCACTCACCTTTTTTGAGCACATATTTGGTGATAGTAGAGCTCCAAAACCTAAGGATTGGATTGAGGAAAGTCAAGAGATTTTGAAGTTTCTAAAAGACAATTTGGAGGTTGCCCAAAATAAAATAAAAAAACAATATGTGGATCAACATAGGGAGGAAAGAACTTTTCAAGTGAATTATTTGGTCTATTTGAGGCTATAGCCATATAAACAAACATCCTTAAAAGTGAAAGGATCAGAAAATCTCAAACCGAGATATTATGGTCCATATAAGGTAGTTCGAAAAGTTGGAGAGGTGGCTTATGAGTTGGAACTTCCGGAAGGAAGAAAAATCCACAATGTATTTCATGTTTCATGCCTTAAGAAGGCTATTGGTCAGCAAATATCTGTTTCTGAAACCATCCCTCCATTAGATGATGAAGGACAACTCATAATTATTCCAAAAAAAAAAAAAAATTGAAGGCAAGGGAAAGGAAATTGAGGAGCGTAACCATAAGGGAGTATTTGGTACAATGGAAGGATTTTCCAAGTGAGAATGCCACATGGGAGGAGGAACAAATTTTGCAGCATCCTAATTTGAAATTGCTTGAGGGAAATCAATATTGGGTGGGTAGGACTATAATGTCCCCATTCAAATAAATCTCAAGAAGAGAAAATTCCACCAATCTACTAGTTTCCTAGGTTGGGGTGGAAACATTAGATTTGGAATAAGGGAACTATAAAACCCACAAATGGAAATTAGATTGAAAAAATATATTAAATGGGGAATAAATAAATAAATATTTAATATAGGAAAATAAGGTGGCACTTGGTCATGAGGGCACATTGGAGGTGTGGGGCCCACTTAAGCAAGATTCCATGTGCCACGTGGCATCCCACTCTCACCCATTTGAATCCAAGGTGGAGTCCAATGTTCTTGGGGGAGTTAGAAGGGAATAATACTTGGAATGACTCAATGAGGGTCAAAATTGAGAGGAAGAGTAACTCCAATGGAAGAGGAAGAGGCATCTTGGAGCTATTGGGACACTTGGGCTAAATTCCCTAGCTTCCATGACAACAATGATGAAGATGCTATGACACTTATGACACAAATAAGACTTGATTGCTTAAATATGACATATATGACATGTCGGGGATAAAAATATCCTCCAAGAGGGTGCACAAGGGAGTTAGGGAAGCCAAAGAGTCATCCATTCGAATTGAGTGAAGGAGAAGGCTAGGAATTGATGGAAAAGTGGCACACATTGGAATCTCTTCCCAATTCGAGTTGGCATGAAGCTCATGGAGGGAATTCAAACCATGTAAGTCTTGGGAAGGTAATAAAATACAAGAACCAATAAGTATAGTGGCTTTTGATCATTTCTCATTTTTCAAATTGGAGAGCATAGCTTGTCCATGATAGTGGAGTGTTTACTCTACTTGCCTTAGTACCAATTTCATGGGTGAAAGATTCCCATCCTAATTGTAAATTGGAGAGGCCACCTTTCATTTCGATCTAAAATGGATTCATGTGTTTCAGGTTGAAGCTACATGGAAGCTCATGATATTTTCTCCTTCAACTTGTTCCCATCTCTCTCACACACATTTCTCTTCATATTTTGGCTCTTAGAGGAAGGGCGCACATGGTGAGATGATCATCTCTTTGTGAGAGTCAAATATACACCATTTATTTTTAATATGATATATTTTATCTGTATTTGATGCTCAGAATATCCTCAGGTCAAAATACCAAGTGAAACTATGTAAAAATACCAAACAATGCATAAATGGTGCCATTTTCCCTATATATTGTTGTGAAAGCTTGAAGTTGCTTTATTTAGATTTGTATCAGTTCATCTCTGTGATTTTTATGATTTATGGAGATTCATTAATGTCCTGAAGAATTTTCATATACATTACATAATCCTTTGGAACATAAATCTCAAATTTCATAGCAAGTGGTGAAGTTTCCCATCATTTCCCGCTATGTGAAGACATGTCCACAAACCTCTGATTTATAGGAGTTGCAGCAGCCTTTAGAAAATGATTAATGCTGAAATTTGGTGCCCATTGAAGTCCTTTAACAAATACATGTCGATTATCTGAAATTTGGGAGGTTTGTACTGCATTTGGGAAGCCATTAGTGACCTCTACCCTTGGGGGTTTGAACCTCGAAATTGCTAGTAAAATTCCCCAATTTCTCCTGAAGTTAAATGAATGTTGCAGAAGTATTTTGAGAGTGTCCAAACATCTATCAGCCTCATTTTTATGTCTTAAAAACCTTTCAAATACATTCAAACCCAATTTGGAATCATTTGGAGCCATTTGGTAGCATTGGAGTCATAACTAGTCTAAGGGTCGAATTGGCCAAAAATTGCAATTTTTCTATTTTTTCCAAATTTAAAAAAAGGGACACTATAGTTTATTAGATGTAATAAAATAAAGGAGTTTACATACCATCATTCATATCTTAACTCCCAAGGGTGTCTAAATTTATGGATTTTCTAATAATATGGCATGACCAATGACATAATTTTCTCATGCAAGGGAATTAATTCACCTTAGAGCACCATATCATCATCCTCTTTTAGAATTGGGATCACCTTTACTCTTTTTTTTATCCAAATCTCAAAGCATATTCCATTACGTTATGTCCACTTTTTTATATCCAAATCTCAAATCATATTCCATGATGATTTCAAACTATGTCTCACATAGTTTAACAATACATAGGCTCGAAATTTTGATGATTCCTTCTTATACGAACTTGAGGCATTCAAAAATTATTTTTGGCCATTTTTTCCAATTTTGAACATGCAAGACAGTTAAAGGAAAAATCCCTTACTAATCAACATATGCATTTTCAAGCTTGGTGGAGGCATGCTAACTATGTATGATGATAGTGGAAAATGCATGCCTTAATTCCTTGTAATTTTCTAATATGAATTATGCATACCCAACAAGGTCCTATTTGAACCTTTTTCCCATGGTGCAGATAGAAACAAACAGGTCTTTGTCAGATCTTTCTTCCTCGAGTGAGGGGATTTTAGTAAGACTAAATGAAAGTGAGACATCTAGTAGTTCTACAAGAGTTATATCAACTAGATGTCAAAAGATCAGAGAAAATTGCATAAACGCATGGAATTTTTTCTCGCTGAAGGGGGGTCATGTTCCTACGATGATGAGACAATAGGCAACATAGAGGTACCTTTGAGGTACAAACATCTAGTGAAACAATGGGTACCCAAGGATATTCTTCAACTAAACACATATTTTTGTGTGAACGAGAGGATATATCGAATTGCACCATCGTCATTACATGGTTTTGGGTTGTTTTGCATGGATGGCATAAAGGTCAATTACAGCAGATGTACAGAATTAATTGAGTATGTTGGACCATGTTAAAACTACAAATATTGGATGTACCTGGTCCAATATACACAAAGTATGCGCAGATATGGATTGTCAACAAATTATTTACAGCTGAAAGACAAAGATCAAAATAAAGGAGCAATGTTGTACATTGACGGAAGGCCAAAAGCCACACGGAATATTGTGGGGTTTATAAACAGTACACAACTAGGGTCTACAATTAAGCAACCCAACTGCATATTTGAGGGGTGTAAAGGAACCGTGTTTTTGTATGTGCCATTAAATCAATAGTTGCAGGGGAAGAGTTGCTTATTAATTACAATTTGAATCAAGTATATACAAACACGGTTACTATGGGAGTGGTACATCTAACAATTTACCCAACCTTTTATTAATGAATTTGACATATTATGTATTTTTTCGTTAGTCTATTGTTATAATTTCGTTAAAATTTTCTATATTTATTTCCCAGGGTAGTGATCGGTTCATCTCCCTAGCAGCTGGTCAGAGGAGTACAACTTCCTCAAGGCAGCAGCTATACATCTTTGTAATAGTACAAATATAATATGAAAAAGGAGTTTTTTTTGCTGTGTTTTTTCATGAGTATATTCGTTTGGTTTAATATATAATGTTATTTGTATATTTGTTGCAGAGTGTTGATCGGGGAAACCACCTGGTTGTTGATCAGACGACAGCAGCCTTAGGGCAACAGGTATACTTGATTGTAATTGTACAATTTAAATACGTAAAAATGTTTTCTTATTATGTTGTTTCTGTGAGTATTTTGGTTTTGCTTGGATAATTTTTTTCTATTTTTTTTATGCATGGTGTTGTAAGGGACACCTCCCTAGCAGTACATGATATCGGACCTGCCTCGAGGCAGCAAGTATACATCGATGCAATTGTACAAATTTAATATGAACAAAAAGTTTTTTTGCTGTGTTTTTTCATGAGTATATTCAATTCATTTAGATAATGTTATATATATACTTGTTGCAGAGTGTTGATCGGGGAAACCACCCAGCTGTTGATCAGACGACAACAGCCTCGGGGCAACAGGTATACCTGATTGTAATTTTACAATTTAAATACGTCAAAATGTTTTCTTATTATGTTGTTACCATGAGTATTTTGGTTTCGTTTAGATAATTTTTTCTATGTTTTTGATGCAGGGTGTTGTAAGGGGCACCTCCCTAGCAGTAGATGATACCGGACTTGCCTCAAGGTACCAGGTATACATCGATGCAATTGTACAAATTTAATATGAACAAAAAAAAAATTGTTGTGTTTTTTCATGACTATATTCAATTCATTTAGATAATGTTATCTATATACTTGTTGCATAGTTTTGATCGGGGAAACCACCCGGTTGTTGGTCAGACGACAGAATCCTCGGGGAAATAGATATACCTAATTGTAATTGTACAATTTAAATACATCAACATTTTTTCTTAGTAAAATTTTTACGTGATTATTTTGGTTTCATTTAGATGATTTCTTCTATATTTTTTATGCAGGGTTCTGATCGGGGCACCTACCTATTAGTAGATCGGGGAAGGTCCCCTATAACCATTGATCTGATGAGTAGACAATCCTCGAGGCAGTAGGTATAATTCATTGGAATTGTACAAATATAATATGGAGCATAATGTTTTTTTGTTATGTCTTTTTCATGTGTATATTGGTTTCATTCTGATAATGTTTTCTACTTCTTTTTTGTAGTGGGATGATCGGGGCAAGTCCCCAGTTGTGGATCAGACGACACCAGCATCGAGGCATCAGGTAAACCTAATTGTAATTTTAGGAATCTATCATGATCGATATGTTTTGTTAATATACTTTTTTCCTCGGTCTATTGCTTTCACGTCAGTAATGTTTTATATATTTTTGTTGCAGACCACTGATTCGGCGTATGAACCAGCGTCAGAGCAATCAATAGCTTTTGATGTGGATGATTTGATGCGCGATGTTGACATTGGTTCTTCTCTAGACCCGATTAATATTATAGAGAAGACCTTGAGAAAAATTAATGAGGATATCCTTCGTATGCTATTCATTCAGCCGCAGACAGATGAGATTAGAGCCAAGGTTGATGTTTTGGTAAAGAGATCGCATGCCTTGAAAGTAAGCTATGGAATCTTGAATCATAATATAAATTCATTTAATACTTTATAATTTTTACTAATATATGATGTTGAAATTTTAAAATATGGTTTGTATTTATAATATTTTTTGCGACCACACACTAGTGGTCAAGGCGGTGTTGGCCCCAGTGATGCTCGTCGAGATTCGTCACATGAGAAAACGGCTCCACCTACATCTCATGTGCCATTGTTTTCGACTGAACAGTTAGAAACATGTTCCGTGACACCCCCGAGGCCAACTATGAGTGCAACCGCTAGTGACCGACGCACACCAGATCGTGTAGAAGAAGGGGTCGATGCAGAGCCTACTAATATTGATATTGTTTAAGAAGCATTTCCTGTATCTTCCCGTGTCACTAGCACGGGTACAATACAGACAATATTTTTGGTGGACGAAGCGCTTGTTCCAATAAATATAGAGAAGATCCCAGGTAATTATACATTGTTCAAGTTAGTGTTTATAATTTGATTGTAATATACAGATAAAACCATTGTTTTTCAACTAATGATGGCATGATCGTTTTGTAGGAAATGATGTTTTTTATAAAAATATAAATTATTTTTCCTTGGATACCTTTGGGCCCACCATCCGCACAAGGTGGGATAAACAAATTTAAAATTTAAAATATGAGCTCACTAGTCGGTTGGTTGGCATGTTCGGCAACGAGACCTTTAATCAATTTGCAGTCCTAAAGAAGGTCGGAAAACATATGAAGATTTTCCGGGACCAATATAGGGTTCACCTAGAAAGGAACCCTAGGTATGAGAGCCCTCTGATGATTCCAGCTAGAGAGTGGAAATCCCTAGTGGAAGATGGAAAGGAGAGGGCTCTAAGAAAAGAAGGAAAGCTCCACCAGGCATAGGGAGGTATGCAATGCTTTCCACAATGTAATTCTAAACCTTATTATTATTAATTTATATATCAAATTTGGAACATCTAACGTATTTCAACACTTTCATAAGTTGTCTGACACATCAAAGGCCACAAAGGAAATAAAAGAAAAAATTGGTCAGCACAAGCTTGGGCCTAGTGGTTATTCGAATTTGGCAGCACGAATTGTAAGTATGGAAAAACCAATAATGCATCCAAATAATAAATTGCAAATTATTTTCATTTTATTGCACCGCAAAAGGTAAATTCATGAAGTTAGGCAAATATGCAGGTCGACCGATTCAAGGAAGTGCCCACTGAGGAAGACTTGAAGCTTGGCTTCTAGAATGGCTTTGGAGTTGTTGTTGAACGCCAAAAAAACTTGTCTGGGAAAACACAGCCTTCTGGTGATCCATCTTGTGCACAGGTATATAAAATCTATATAGTTTAATGAAGATTTATTACTTGTGCAATCTATTTGTTATAAATAATTTCCATAAACTATTGACTCTGATTTGAGCAGGAAAGCAACAATCCACTCAATGTCAAGTATGGACAACAACCATTCGAAGATCATGCTTCAAATCCAGGTAATGAATTTATTGATATACTACAATTTTAAATATTGCATTGCAGATGGTGAACATTAATTGTACTTTTCCATGTTTCAACTACAAAGCATGTAGAGGGTCACAATGTACAGGTTGAGCCTAGACAAGAATATGAAGTACATGATGTGGCCACAATAGGTAAAAAACACCTTTGTAATGTTTTTTTAAATGAAATACTTGTCATTATAATACCAGAATATATCAATGTAACATTTTCAAATTATTGCAACAAATCCAGACCCCTTTCCACAAAATCCACGTTGCGAGTATTCTACTAGGCAGACATCACGGCAAGATGATGAACCACCAAGAACTGAACAACAAGTTCCAGAAGATGAGTTTCTTGTTAATTTTGTAAAGAGAAAAAAAAATAGAAAGAAGTGACTGAAGAAATACTGTGAACTAATTATTTTTTATAATATAATGCCATGAATCATTTTTTTCCTACTGAATGAATGAATGATAAATGTTTCTTTATGATGAAATCTGCGTGTTAGCGCATAAATTTTTTTTCAAGTACATGCATTGGGTATGGGGAATTGAGAGTGATGTGAGGTTGGGGGGGGGGGCATAAGAGCTTCCACCTTCATGTGGTTGGCCCTGTTCAATAGAGAATATTAAATTATTCTCGAAACAAAGAGGAGATCAATTAATGGCTACGGTGGCCATACATTTCTACAACCCACTCACATGTCATCTAAATTTTGACAATTTCGTGGGGCTTGTTATGAAACTAAAGCATCTTATCCTACTTTCCAAGCCTCTGACAAGGTAAGGAATTATTCATTTCCCACAGTTATTTATTTAAAGCATTATTGGCATAGCATGTATTCCCTGACTTACAAAATTTATTCTGGTGTATAATTGTAGTGTTGAAATTTTACTATGGCTATTTCACTCATCCCTTGGAACTTATTACAGATAGCCTTGGGAAACATTTTGAAATTTCAAAAGAAAAATTGGTGTTTTGATGTGATCGGTGGTATTATGTACATTGATTTGGTGTTCTCCATGTTTCCTCAGGTGAACTCTTATTACCCATTATTTTACTTGAATATTATTGTAATTTACATTATTAAATTAAAATGTTCATCAAACGTAAAATGTTCATTGTTAATGTTTTTTTTCTTCATTGAGACTACTGAGACTGTATTGTTTTAGTTTCATTTCCCTATTTTCATAAACAAGCAAATCTTTATTTGAGGGGTCCTACTATGAAATTATTGCAACAAGAAAATATTTGTAGTATGTTGAAAGATATTTTGAAAGGTAAAGCAAATGTAGACATTGTCAAGCTCCACAAATCAAGGGAATTTGTTCCAAGAAATTATAAGTATCGGCAGCAGATGCATATTTACAGGACACGGGTAAGAGCAATGATGCAATATGACATACTTTTAAATTGTAGCTGCTTTAAAACATTTTTATTTATAGCCATCCATTTTCATAGTTCTTTCAAAACTATTGGCATTTTTTGTACACAATTATAGAGAAGACAACTAGTGAATTATTGAGTCCAAAAAGCATAACATTGTAAGCAAAAAAACTCCATTCAATGGTAAAGGAGGTCTTTTGGTTGTCCTCTTTTTCCATCTTGACTTGATGGTATTCAAAGAATAAATATGTAAAAAAGCATGCTTAATTTCCCACATACATGAATAAGTAACTTCTAAAATCAAAACAGACCTTGATACCATCCATATCTTTCTTTCTCTAAATGACAATGGGATTAATCCAAATAGACTCTTTTATAGGAAATATCAGACCTATAACCATATTTCTCTTAATCTCCTTTTTCATTTTTCATTTAACCTTGGGATTAAGATGAGAGATTGATGTTTAACGGTATTATCATTTGGTCACAACTCAATTTTCATTTCCCCTAGTTCTCACATGATGCCTTACATCTTAGTAAAACTTTACAAAAATGATTTTTAAGTAAGGATTTGATCTTAGAAATAACATTTTCATCCCAAAAATATCTTATAGAAGTGATGTTTGTTGCTCCTCATTCCCAATGCCAAGTTTCCACAACTTCAAAGGCTAAGTATATGATGAACTAGAACCATCCTTACCCTTTTCTTTAATTTCCTTGAAATCTCCTTGAGAATATTTGAATGAGATATGTCTCAAATCCTCTAGATCATTTGCATCCTCTCCATTCTATCCAATCTTCCTGCAATAGAGAGGATGCTTCAATGGTTTTGTAGGGATTTGGAAGGATACATGTCTTTATGATAAGGACAAACAATATGAGAATGGGTGTCATGCAACTTTTCAGTAAGCAAAAATTCCTTAATGAGCTTCAATACTTCTCTCACCTTGGGTGACTTAACACAAAGGAGAATTATTCATATATTTGAATCTAAAGAATAATAAAACCCCTAGTTCACCTTCTTATCTCTTCTTGTAAATTCTAGACATTAGGAATGGATCCCAGAGTATGGAAAAAATTGTGAATAAAAAAATAACGCTACATGCCTTCACTATCCTACTTCTAGGTACAGTTCTCAACATGAATAAAAGGATTCATGCTACCATCATATATTTCCACAATCATGGTATCTTTAGCTTTATTGGAAGGTAATTTTTGACATTCAAACTTAGCTGGAAAATCTATGTGTCATAGCAGGATGGAATTCATCCCAAGTATATAGTTCTTATTTATATGTAGCCCAACATCTCTCTGTAGTGCCTCGTAGATCCATATCTAGAGTAGGGAGTCCGTAATATTCCACAACCGTGCCTTTTATTTCACTCAAAGAGTCTTCCATATCCATTACCCCATCATATATAGTTGGGTTTCACAACTCTATTCAAATTCACAAAATAACTTTAATTATATAACATCTTCTAGAAGATATCTCATCTCTTTTTCCACCACTCATTTAAGGATTATTCAGAATCACTCTCAAAGGAATGGATGCTCTTGCTATTTACTAACCCATCAATTGTAGGATTAGTTAATATGTTATTTTTCCACTCGTCAAATTATAAATATGATCCATAGCATACTTCTCCATGGAATTTGTAGTAGACTCAGTGTATGGCAGCCCTTGATAAAGTTCTAGGGATTGTATTACCCTAGCACCATCAACTTCAAAAGTCATAGTATTATCCCATTGGTGACAAATTTTTCCACATTCTCTTTAATCAATGCAAAGCATTGGGGGCAGTTGATTGCCAATTTGGGAGGTTTGTACACTTTCATATTTGATCCTTGGTTACATGTGATGCTCTTATGCAAATAAGATGAATTACTTTGTTATATGTGATATTCTAGAGGATTAAATAATTCACAAGCATAAGTGATATGTCATGAAGAGGCATGTAGCTATTTTATATGATCATTGTTGCCTATGACCCCATAATGAACCAATATTTCGTGTGGCTTTCCTATAACACTTGATTATCAACATGGAACACATTGTCAGCTTTCTTGTCACACTTGATTATCACTAAGGAATCTTGCAAGATAGTATCACCTTGAGATGCATAAAGTTGGTGAAAACTGTGAACCAAGAGGTCATGTTGCACTAGGATTTGCTTAAAGGACTGTATTGAATGTATCATAAGAGAAAATAACCCCAAACTATGGTATTAATGTCAATAACTAGTGTTAAGGTAACTCTCATAAAGTATGTAAAAAATATTTTATGATAACCAATAGTAAAATACTTAGAACATAATCAGATTATCTCAGACAATATAAATACTCTTATCAACAATGTCAATGTGGTTTGGAGGTTGAAATTTTATTCCACATTCAGAGATTCATGGTATCCAATGAGGTAGTGAAATGTATTGATTAATCAAATTCAACAATTTGATTTTAATCATATAAGTCATACCACGACAACAATATAAAATTGATTAGAGGATTGTCATAAACATAGCTTTATACTTCCTTCTAGTGTGAACAAAAACACCAATATGTAATGTCAACTTATGAGTGAACTAGGAGGTTGTTTTATGAAATTAACAAAGATGGACTTGTTGTAAATTGTTTGTAACAGAATGACAAAGATATAATGACAATACCTAATAGTAATATACTCCTCAAAAATATCTTAGATCTTAAGTATGTTGAAATCCTTGCCAACAATAGTAAAATGATATTAGTTGTGTGGTTTAGGGACTGTGCAAATGAGTTCTTATAGTTATGATAGTCAATAGAATAGTGTCAACAATGATCACTTCGTATTCAAAACAAAAAAGAACACTTTTCATCATTTTGATCTCCATAAGACATCAATAAATACATGTGAAAATAGTGCTTAAGTGTCATTAGGAATATGTATGACAGTGATTAGTTTTGCATCACAATGGAAGCAACAGTATAAATAGACAATATAGTGATGAAAACAACCAATGGAAACAGTTCATGTATTGATGTCCAAATACCTTCATTAATAATGTGGATCTGAACGAGAGGTCAAAGTGATTGCTCAACACCAAATCATTCACTAACTCACCTGACTTGAACTGGATTCCATATGAAAGTTTGCTCTTTTTGTCACATAAAATATACAAAGGTTTTCATAGATAGTTTCCTCTTCATTGCCACACTGACTTGATTTGGGATGTCATTTCCTATATTTTGACCTGACATTGTTTTATTTGTTGACAAGACATGATAGTTTGATTTATATTCTTGAGAGGTTTTGTCAACATTATTTTAAATAGTAGGAAATATCTCTAATTGCTTGAATAAATAGGAATATATCTCTCATAGGTTTTCAATTCACATATAATTGGTATGGATAAAAAAAATTTACTAGGAAAGATGATGCATTATCCAAAAGGCCTTTCAAGGAATGTGAGATTCCCACGAAAGAACAATAATATTGCACTAGTATTCCAAAGTTTTTCTTTGCTAATTAAACAGGCATGGTGAACAACAAAAGTATCTTAACTCCAATCTATGACAATTACATGCTCCCTTCAATATCCAACTTTTTTATATATTGGGAAATCATTGGTTCTCGTAGCTTCATTAAGGGATAAACATTAATAGATCCCTATTTAAATATGTCATGTTCTAAACATACAAGTTACCAATTGCATCATTATTTTAGCAAAAAACCTAAGGAGATAAAAAAATATTTCCTTCTATCTACACTTTATGGTCAGCAAATTCTTGAATACTTTCCAAGATGATCCCATGGTACTCAATCTAAACTTATCTACAATACAGAATATGTTGAGAAAGGACACATATTCTACATATTGCCTCTATGCTTTAAAAAGAGTGTCTCCAACTATGGTTAAACACATGTATAGTTTTATCCATAAGTTAAATATGATCTTGACAATGGACATTACCCATACAAAGTATCTGGGTGTGTTTTGTGCATTAAAACAATAGTAAGAGGCTTCATTTTGTAGTGTCTTGGATGCCTCCATTTGCACTTTAGTCAACTTAAATCCTAACCTCAAATTAAGCTTCAACATAAAATGAGAGAGAGGAGATAAACTTCACTACCAAGGGAAAATTGTGTCACATTCATATTGAATTTATATATTAATCGTCATTATGTGTGTGTCTAGTTGCTTGTTTCTTTCATTTATTTATTATGAATATTGGATTATTCTTACTTGTTTTCATAAGGAAATCTCAACAACTTCATGTGTTCTAGATTTTCTAATCTCAACAATGGCACTTAGTGTATAGTCTTCTTCTTCAACTTCAAAAGTCATAGTCTTCTTCTTCAAGTCAATGAAAACATAATTATCAAATTAGTTAACTCCTTATCACATGTTATTCAAAGATACTGGTTATTGCTTATTTGGAAATAGAAATTTTTTTAAAATTCCCACAGTCGTCGGATTTTCGACTACCATTCCAAAGAATCCGACGACTTTACCATACCACCGTCAGAAAATGTCGTCGGGATTTGACTTTTGTTTGTGGGTAACTACATCGGTTATCCGACTACCATTCCAAAGAAGCTGACGAAGTTTCCATACCACCGACGAAAAATGTCATCGGGCTTTGACCTTTGTTTACGGGTATCTGCGTCGGTTAGCCGATGCAACTGTGGTCGGATAACCGACCTACAATAAAGCAATTTCAGTCAGATATCCGACGGATTCATGCTTGGATATCTGACCTTGGATAAATTATTGGTGGTCGAATATCCTACGGCGACGTGGTCGGATATTCGACCTCCCATAAAGTAATTGTGGTCGAATATACTACCCCAATATTAAAATAATTGTGGTCGGATATCTGACAAGACCGTACTGCTATCGGATATCCACCGAAGTTGAACTGGCGTTTAATAAAGGAGAGACTCATCGGATTTTCGACAGCGTGATGTCATAAATCGGACATTTATGTCGTCGGATTTTGGGTTCATATTTTCATGTGGTACTAGGGAGTGTAATTTTAAGTGATAGCTAACATACTAACTTTTATTCAAGTTTTCTGTTGGCTGGTTTTTTCCTTTTGTCATAGGAAAGCGGAAGGATTTCAAGGAGTTTGGGATATTTGGGCTTTAAAAAAAGACTCATTTCAAGTTCCTCTATTTTCTAGCTTAAGTTTTCTATAAGTCCTTTTGAATCCCATTTCAAGGAATCAAAAGCATCTCTCTCATATATTTATATTGTAATAATTTAATTAAAAAAGCAAGTAGGATTATGGCTCCTGTTGGCCCGGTTTTGCAACCAGGCTTAGTGCTATGGGCACCTGCTAACTAGTAGCAGCAATTTCAAATAGAAATAAAAAACTAACTAATCTAAACAAAACTAATCATGGATCTATGCAAGAATATAAGTAAATAATGGAAATATTTTAAAAACAAGAACAAGAAAATATGAAAGAATAAATTTGTATTTAAAAATGGAGCAAGCAAATGCTTGCAATAGTAATACCTCCAATGGTGAAGGTTGATGTAGAGAAACTCCCAAGATAAGTAGCTCCAAGCTCCAAGAGGTATCCTTCTCCAAGGTTGCTTACAATGGCCAAAATGCTCAAGGGAGATTTCGGCAGCATGAGGATGAGATAATGGATGGATGTGAAATGAGGAGCCCCTACCACCTTTTTATAGGTTTTGGTGGTGGGGAATACCATTTGTGGTTTTGTGGAAACCAAATGGTATTGACCAATATGGTTTAGGTACTTTTCCCTCCTTTTTCCTTTTTTGAATAAAATTAATATTTTAATTCCCTTTTTAATATTTTTGGGAATTTGGACCCTTTTTGAGGGTTTTTTATGCTTTTCAGGAAAAATAATCTTTTTGAGTGGGAAAAAGGGGTGTACTAAGGTCTTGTGGTGACCTTTTGTTGGTTTCAGAGGCTCAGATGGTGGAAAAGTGGACAAATGGGTCATGTGAATAAGGGAATGAGCTAGTGAGCACTTTTTAGGTGTTAACAGATTGCCCCCTGATGTGTGAGGGCAGGAACTCATCGTATGGCCGATAGACATCATAGTTCTTTTGTCTTTTTTCTGGGGTTTAGGGAGAGAAGAGACCGGTTGGAGACTGGAGCCACGGCCCCTGGAAGCTGCAAAAACAAAAAATATTACATGGCCTCAATATGAATGAGGTATAATCTCTGATAATGGACGAGGCGGGCATTCCCATGCTCGTATCAAGACATATACATAACAATTAGTCCCAAAAAGGGGGATCTAATACATAAATAATCTACTGGTACATCATAATGGTCCAGGGGGGACATTATTTTGGGATATACTCCTGATCATAACTGATCTCAATAATTGATACACTGGAATAACTGATGAACTGCTGAAACTGAAGGTGTCCAACATCTGTAGGGACTCAAAGACTATGAGTCATCTCGGAGAATTAATGTAACTGTATACTCAAGGGAGTATGAAACTGGGGTACATCTGAATACTGTCGCCATGCGCAACCCGGATATCTATAGAAAAAGTGTAACTGGTATCCATAGGAAGATTCTCAAATGTGGAGGAGTCAGGAGGTATCCGGGGTCTTCGACTAATAACTGAAAGGATCAATGTCCAGTGCGAATCTCAATGATGCGATCAAGGTGTTGAAGTCGAGCATGTGAGAAACAACCATTTGGAAAGGCACTGAGGATTCCTCTCGATATGACTCATAGGCACTCATCATAAATGTTAATGAGTCCAAGACACAGGGACCTCTAGGTCTATCCTCTGGAATAAATGTGGTTGTCGTCGACAGAGGGAGACCAGCAACTAACAAGGCAATGATTTTTCCTTGATAGGAGCACGAGGTGTAGAACTGAAGTGTTGTAGTACTGATGGTAAGACTGACATACTTGTGGGGATGGGAAATAACTGGGTGAAAAAGTGGGTAGACTCAAACTTCATTTGTTCAGAGCATGATGACATGGTTGACCTGGCAGCGTAGGGAACTGACTTGTAGGTGTGGGGATCATTGCTTTTATTGACTGAATGGTATATATTGACTCTGGGGGGGAGGACGAGCTGATAGGTGCTGTCGAGGGATTTTCAAGGTGACATACTGCAGAATACTCTGAACAAAGGCGGCCAATCATGGAGAAGCTGTCATATGAGTAGATGTGATCTGTCGTGGCGCCAAGAGGCACCATTGAGTCCTTCTTCGTAGTTTTAATGAGCTCCAAGAAGGGATAAAAAGTGTGCTCTGAAATGGTACGGTCCTGTGGATTTTGTGAGCCCAGGACGGCTCATGCTCATGGTTGCTTTCATGTTTAGAGAGTCTAAAAACGGTAAGTGGACTCTGTTGGTGATCTTTTTCGTAGTTTAGTCTCCAAGGCCCGAAAAAGCATAAAATGATGCAGATGGAGAACTCTTCTAGCCGATGTGACTAGAGTATTCCTTTTTCGTAATTAGTCTACAAGGTCCGGAAAAGGGGTAAACTTATACCAGGTAGACGCCCTTTTAGATACGTTTAACGAGCATGAAAGGAAGCAAGGTTGCTCGGCAATCTTTTCATTGTTTTTAGGAGTTAGAAAAGAGCTTAACAGAAACTCCCTAAGTGCCTTTTTCGTAAAAGGGGTTGCTCGGCCCGAAAAAGGGATAAAATTATACCGAACAAAGAGGGATTGATGGGAGCGAGGAAAAGGTCTCAAGCGTCATCATGTGTGCGGGATACTGGATCCGGTGACATACAGATTGTCAAAAGGAGGCTACGACCAATTTGGTGCGCAAATCGAGGCAATGAGAGGGCGTGGGAAAAATGCCCAAAAAATCTAAAGGTGAGAGCGAGAAATTATCTCAAGCATCATCACAAGCGCGGAAAACTGCATCCGACGATATAAGACACTTCGAAAATGGAGAACGGCCGATGTGGCACGCAAACCAAGGTAATGAGAGGGCGTGAGAAAAATGCTCGAAAAATATAAAGGTGAGAGCGAGAAATGATCTCAAGCATCATCACAAGCGCGGAAAACTGCATCCGGCGATATAAGACACTTCGAAAACGGAGAACGGCCGATGTGGCACGCAAACCGAGGTAATGAGAGGGCATGGGAAAAATGCCCAAAAAAATCAAAAGGTGAGAGTGAGAAACGATCTCAAGCATCATCACGAGCGCGGAAAACTGAATCCGGCGATATAAGGCACGTCGAAAACGGATAACGGCCGATGTGGCACGCAAACCGAGGTGACGAAGGGGCATGGGAAAAATGCCCCAAAAATCTAAAGGTGAGAGCGAGAAATGATCTCAAGCATCATCACAAGCGTGGAAAACTGAATCCCGCGATATAAGACACATCAAAAACGGACGACGGCCGATGTGGCACGCAAATCGAGGCCACAAGGGGGGCCAATAAATGGTCGAAAAACAGACTCCGTAAAAACGGGAAAAGGAAGGAACCTGCATGAAGTTCTCGCTGTGCTGATTCCAACGGTTTGAAAAATGGACTTCGTATGATACCGCAATGGTTGTTTGAAAAATGGTGGAATTTCTATAAATAAGGCGTGGGGCCCAAATGACGTGTCATTGTTACGTGCGAGTTTGGCAGAGCAGTCAAAGCTATTTCTTGATTTCCGGGAGATTTCACCGTTGGTTTTCGATTCTGCGAGTTTCAGGTAACTCTATTTGCTTTAGCCTTTTCAATTATGTCTTTTTTGTTTGGCGGCGGGCCCCCGAAGGCCGCGAAATTCCATGTTGACCCTCCAACGTGGAATATCGCGGGTTTTGGGTCTATTCCCGCGATGAACCGCGTGGGTTTTAGGCTGACAGTCGCGATGTTCATCGCGACTATGAGGTTGGAACCCGTGATGTTCATCGCGAGTTCATGGGAGATAGTCGCGATGTTCATCGTGACTGCCTGGCCAATATCCGCGATGTTCATCGTGGGTTTTAGCATGGAGGCCGCGATGGTCATCGCGGCTTTTGGTGGAAAAGCCGCGATGGGATTTTTTCAAAAAAATTTGTGCTGGGGCTAAAAATTTCTTCTGTTTTCTGGCAGGATGTTGAGGAGACCATTGTCCTCATGGCGAGAGCGGGAGATCGATGATGATCTAATGGAGAAGATTCAGACTGATCCGAGGGTGCGATAGACTCTGGCTGTGAGCGGACTTTTGAAGTTCGCTCAGATCCCACCTATTCGTTCAGTGAGACGGCTCCTAAACAAGCTGGTGAGTTGGTGGGTGCCGGCGAAGGGTGCTTTTATTATTGGGGGTGAGAGGTTAAAGATCACCCTCACGGATGTCTATTTTCTGACTGGTTTGCCTCGTTTGGGGGAGGTGGGCGATCTCTTGCCGAGGATCCCACCGGGTATAGATATGGAGGATTTGTTACAGACCTTCTGTGTTGATGATGTCGTTTTGCAGAACAGCTCTATTAGTCTACGATCCCTACGTGAGTGGGATATGCGGGCTGTTGGGGCATGTGTTCTGCGGATATTGGGTGCTGCTGCGCCACATCGTTTGTCTGGGGGACAAAGGATGTTGGTGGAATCTGTTCTTCGGGGGACTTATTATGCCTGGGGGCAGATGTTTCTGGCTAGTGTCCGGAGAGATCTGGACAAGGCCATCCGAGAGGGAGGGGAGTTCTGTTATGCCTCCTTTCTATGTTGTTTTTTCTTCGAGCGGTTACCGACCTTGCGACCGCGGGTACCCATTCGTGCTGGTCTGGTGAGTGAGCCTCGCATGATGCAGTGGGGGCAGATGATGCCTCGTGGCGGTGGTGGTGTCCGCGGTTTCTTTACGGAGGATTTTTATGAGCAGTGGGAGTAGATGCCCCTACTGATTGAGGACTTCCCCTATGCCGGCATGGACTATCGAGGCGACCCAGAGATGCCTCATGCCCCAAGACAGGCCTGGAGTTTAGACGGTATGTTTTGTGTTTTATTTTATACTATATCATGTGTTGTTTGATTTATCATCTATGATTATAGTTGGATAGTATATGATGGCTTACTTGCTTTGTGCAGATGTTGGTCCAGTGCCACCGGCCGACTACGTGGCTCATCGGGGTGGGCGATGGTGGTTGCAGCGGTACCGCCTCCACGCGGTGGAGGATTTGCGGCTCGTGGGCGAGGGGTTGGCCCTCGAGATGACGCCATAGAGGGTGTCAGACAGACCTTCGACATGATCCTAGATGGACTCCCCGAGGATGGTTGGAGAGACATGGATTGGGATATTTTGGAGGGTTGCTTCGGTGCGCCACCTGAGAGGCGGTCGCTTTTGTTGAGGACAGCGGTGTTTGTGGCGGAGCACAGGGACGGTGGACGAGATGATCCGGCAGGGCCGGCTGAGAGGAGGATACGTCTATGGGATGATCCAGCAGGGCCGGCAGAGCGGAGAGTTCGGGCTCTCCATGACCCGGCGGGGCCAGCGGAGGAGGAGCCGGAGGAGCCTAGAGATCCTGATGAGTAGATGATATTGTATCTGCCACCAAATGCTGATGAGCATATGGGGAAGCATTTTTGTACGACTGATGTATTTTTTGTATATCGGGTGCTGAGGGCACCTATGACATGTTGACTATTATGTTTTATATATATATGTGTATATATATCTGGATATATTGTCGTGTATGCACGTGGATGCACATTTTGTCTTTTGTATATGCCCATGGAGGCACATGTTATGCACGTGGATGCAGTATTTTGTTATTTGTATATGCCCGTGGAGGCACATGTTATGCACGTGGATGCATTTTGTTTATGGATATGCCCGTGGAGGCACATGTTATGCACGTGGATGCACCTTTTGGTTATGACATGATGTGATTGGTGTGCCAGTCGAGGACATTGTTGGCCATATGGTCTGCTACACTATTGAGTTGTCTTGGGACATGTGTGAACGAAATGGATTCAAACTGTCTAACCATTTGTTTAGTGCGCAGGAATTTTCTGAAAAAACAGGGATCGCATACCTGGTAATCATTGTTGAGCTAGGAAACCAGGAGCTGTGAGTCCAAGAAAACGTTGAGGTGACGGATGCTCATTTGGAGAGCTGCGGCCAGGAGACCGGTCATGGCATCGTATTCAGCTTGGTTATTGGTGGCGGCACCTAAACATACTCCGTCAATGTGAATTAACTCATGTGAAGGGGAGTATATTACCCAAGCTGCGGAGGCGAGATTGGGAGACCAACGGCTTGCACCATCAGCGAAACCGACATAGCAGAGTGGAAGAGGATCCATCTGTGGTCATGCAGAGAAAAACAAATATTTAGGTTTTTTGATTTTTTTGTGAGAAAAAGAAAGTAAGCCTATACTAGAATGGACGGTGGTGTCCATCAGATTTTCTATGGGTAAAATCGTTTAAGGTACAACCCGTTGTGTGGGTTGCGTAGGGGATTGCCTTCTGAATCGGTTAGAATGTATGCCCCCTGCCCGAGGCAAGTGTGTACGATGTAGGGGCCTTGCCACATAGATACAAACTTTCCCTTTCCAGTTTTGTCGTGGGCTTGATCATAAGCGAGGACAAGGTCTCCCTCAGAAAAGGTTCTAGGGTGGACGTGTTTGTCGTAACTTAGTTTTGATCGTTGATTGGCTGCTTCCATGTTTTGAATAGCTGTGCGCCGATCTTCATCGGCCTGCTCTAGGAGTAGTAAACGTTGCTCAATCGGGGAAGTGTCTGGTAGGAGTTCAACGGCGATATGTAAGGCTGGAATCTGGCACTCGATAGGGAGGACGGATTCGACACCGTGAACTAAATGGAAAGGGGTAAAACCGGTGGCGGTTTTGGTTGAGGTGCGGTAAGCCCATAGTGCCGGGAAAAGCATGTGGTGCCAATTGGATTTGTGTTTGTCTACAGTGCGTTGGAGAATGGTCTTCAAAATTTTATTGATCGCTTCGACTTGGCCGTTTCCTTGGGGATAGTAGGCGGAAGAGAAATGGTGTTCAAATTTCAACATGGTTGATAATTCTTTCCAGACGGCATCTTCGAAGTGAGAGCCTTGGTCAGAGACTAGTTGCTTCGGCACTCCGAAACGAGTGATAACATGGTTGAAGAAAAACCGTGCTGCAGTGTCGGCCTTGCAATTGTAAGTCGGCATGGCTTCCGCCCACTTGGTGAAATAATCTACGGCCACAACGATGTGTTTGTGACCGCCGGCTGACGTGGGGTTGCAGTCAAGGAAGTCGATAGCCCATTTGCAGAATGGCCCAACAGTGATGACTGGATGAAGGGGGGCAGGTGGGGTTCTTGCTTTGGGAGAAAAGAGTTGGCAGTTCTGGCAATGCTTGACTGTGGTGATACAATCAGTAAACAATGATGGCCAAAAGTAACCTGCCCGAATGATCTTCTGGGCGGTGGCCATGCCGAAGAAATGGCCTCCGCAGGCACCGCTATGACAATCATTGAGGACTTATTCTGCCTCACTATGGGATAGGCAGCAACGTAGGATGGTATCAACGCCGCGTCGGTAAAGTACATCCCCTAACAAGAGGTATCGGGGGGCATGGTGTCGTATGCGACGGCGTCCGTCACGATCGATGTTTGGTCAAAATTTTTGCGTGCGGAGGTAAATCAAAATGTCTCCGTACCATGGGTCGTCAGACGAAATGATGAAGATTTGTTCGGCAATCAGATCCGTTTGGATAGCGGGTGATGACGAAGAGGACGGGAGGTCGGTGATGAGGTGAGCAAGCGCGAGGGCTTTGGTGCTTTTAGGAGTTCTGAAAGTAAGGTCATATTCCTGGAGGATAATGACCCATTTAGCAACACGACCTTGTAGGAGCCTTCGGGTTAGGAGATAGACCATAGGGTTGGAATCGGCCACAACCGTGGTATGACTGAGTAGAATGTAGTGCCGCAATTTTTGTACGGAAAAGACCACAGCTAGGGCTAATCTTTCCTCGTATGGGTAACGTAGGGGTGGGACAGATAAGGTCTGGCTGACGTAATATATCACATGCTCTTGGTGAGAGGCATCTTTTTGGACCAAAACTCCGGACACGGCATGTTCAGATGCCGAGACATAAAGGGTGAAGTCTTGGGAGAAATCGGGAGGGTATATCAAGGGGGCTTGTGTGAGAGCTTTCTTGAGTGCTTCGAATGCCGTGTCTTCTTGCTCTTCCCAAACAAAGGGTATGTGGGTACGAAGTAAGCGTAAGAATCCATGGACTTTGGTGGCGTAATCAGGAACGAAGCGCCTAAGGAAATTGGACCTCCCTTGCACACTCTGGAGCTGTCGAAGCGTGCGAGGAGGGGGAAGTTCTAAGATGGATTTGACTTTTAGGGGATCAACAGTAATTCCGTCTTGGGAAACAATGAAACCCAACAACCGGCCTGCCGGAACGCAAAAGACACACTTGTGTGGGTTCAAGCGGATTTTATATTTGCGACAACGCAGGAAAACTTGCCGGAGGTCGTTAAGGTGGTCTGATCGTTTTCGGGAATGAGCTGTAAGGTCATCAAGATAGACTCGCAGGATATGGACCAAGTCGTGAAAGCAATATGCCATGGCTCGCTGGAAAGTGGCACCAGCATTTTTAAGGCCGAATGGCATGACGCGATAGGCAAAGGTGCCCCATGGGGTGGTGAAGGCAGTCTTGTACTGATCCTCCTTGCGGATGTGAATCTGGTTGTATCCGGAAAACCCGTCCATGAAAGATAGGACTTCATGGCCCGCACACTCATCAATGAGTTGGTCAATGAATGGCGTGGGGAAATTGTCTTTTGGACAAGCGTGGTTTAAATCACGGAAGTCAGTGCATACTCTAAGGGTGCCTTGCTTTTTGTTTACGGTAATGGGGTTCGACACCCAGGTGGTGTACGGAATAGGATAAATGAATCCTTCTTTGCGAAATTTCTCGACCTCAGCTTTAACAGCGGGGAGTTTGGAAGGATGAATGGGTCGCTGTTTCTTACGAACAGGGGGTACCTCAGGCCATGTATCAATGTGGTGCTCTATAATGGCGGGGTCAAGACCAGGCATTTTGGTATAGGACAAGGCGAACACATCCCGGAATTCTTGAAAAAGCTTTTTATACGCCTGAGTTTCTGCTTGAGTGCAAGATGCACCCAGCGAGATGAGCTCAGGTTTCCCTGGTGTTGTGGAAATATCTATTTGTATAATGGGGGAAATGTTGGACATGTTCCCTTCTTCGAAGGCATCCGATGCTGGGATGGGGTCCTTTAACCAATCGACCTTAGTGGGTATGAAATCTTTTGATTCGACCGATAGCTGGTTGGATGCGGTGGATGTGGATGCTTCCGGGAGGAAGTACGAGCGATGATGCATATCATTCCAAGGGTAGTCGGGTGCAGTGAGTGTCTCCAAAATTTGTTCATCAGTATTGAAGTAGTCATACCATAAATCAATGGGTTCTGGTTTGAAAGTTGTTGAAATCATATAGATTGTATTGACTTCTTTCGACGAGGATGATGGCGGGGGGTAGATCTCCTCGATGAGGGGAGGAGATATCTCCAAATCGACGTTGTTTAACTCGTACAATGCTGCTCTATAGTCTGGGAGATCAGGACAATGGTGAGAGTAGTGGTTGTACACACTACATATGGCACAAGGATGGTTGGTGCGTAGTGATCTGTTGCGAGGCTGAGGAGGTGGCTCTAGTCTAACAACTAGGATGCTGATGTCATCGTCTAACATATTCATATGCTCCTGGAACGCTGGTAACTGTGGGCATTGATGAGTTGGATGGCCTATCTCATCGCACAACGAGCATTTAGGAGGAGCTCGAAATACGGGTGGGGGTTTAACTGCCTTAGGAGGTGGTATAGCAGTGTATGGTTGTGGACCTCTACCCCTAGTGGGCTTGACGAGAGGAGGAGGATTCGTTGACGATGAAGGGATTTTGACACCAGGAGGAGGTTTCGTTGACACCGAAGGGATTGTGACACCAGGAGGAGGTTGAGTAGTGGTAACAATAGGTTGTACCGGTTGGAGGATGACGTTTGGTGTCGGAGGTGGAACGGGAGGGGGAATGTACCACATGGGTAGTCCCAAGGTTAAACCGGGGAGACTAAGGGTAGCCATAACCGGGGAACTTACCACGCCCGAGGGAGGGAATAGGAAGGGGATAGTGTGAATAGGTGTAACGCCAATGTGACTAGGTACCAATGGTGGTTTAGGAAACAAAGGCGGTTGATTGTTGGATGTTTGTAGATTGTGGGAAAGAGTACATAGGTCAGATACGGTGGTCACGGCTGGCGGGGGTGGAATAGATTGAAAGGTTGAGGTCATTGGCATATCTGAGTAAAGTCCAGGTCCCACAGAAGAAACAAAGGAAGTGGTTGCACTAGAAACGGGTTGTTCAACCATGGGGAGAACATTTTCGGGTGCTGCAGGGGCATTGGGATCATAGTAGGTGAGTTGGTCGATTTTGACCACACGTCCCTCATGGGGGAACATCATGGTACGAAAAATGGATGAGGAAACTGCTTTCATGGCGTACATGTAGCTGCGGCCAAGTAAGAGGTTATAATCGAGTTGGGCATTAATGAACACTATATCGATGAGCACAGTTTTACCACCTAACTGGACGGGGACATTGGGTAGTAGACCTTGGGGTTGAGCTAACCATCCGTCGTAGGCCCGCAATGCAGTGGTGGATTGCTGGAGAGTAGGTGATCCCAAATTCTGCCAAACGAATGTGGACATGATGCATGTAGAGGCACCTTCATCGATGATACATTGATGGATGACAAGATTCCGAATGGAAACAGAAACTTGGACTGCTATGGTGGAAGGCAGACGTGGTTCGGACTGGTCCAAATCAAAGGTCATCAATTTCGAATCATTTGGGTCAATCGCCCCAATGGCAGAAAGTAAAGTCTTGCGCTGCGTAGGACAGTTTTTCAAGACTTCTAACGTAGACATGGCTGCAAGAGACTGAGCTAAGTCATCGACGATGTTGTAATTTGACGCAGCCCGTGCATTGGGGTTGTTGTTGATACGGCGAAGTGGGAAGCGAGGTGCTTTAGAGGCGCCATCGAGTGGAAGCGGGGGTATACATAACGTCTGATCTATGGGATGAGCGTTAGTATCTTTATCGGCGGGGGGGGGGCTTCGGAGGTAGAGCCATACTGGTTCCGACGGGTTTGGATGTTGACATCGGCAGTTGACATCATCAACAAGTGGTGTGTACCTAAATCAAACATTGGTTGATCAGGAGTGGCGTAAGTGATTTGTCGTGGTGGCACGTTGCCCTGTGGGGGAGCTAATGGCTGAGTGTTCACCACTCCTTGTGTTGGAAAAGAGTTTTGTAGCACCAAAGGTTGATGTTGTGGTGGTGGAGGGTTGGGCGGTGGCTGAGGAGCCGCTTTTCCTTGACGATGGGCATCGTCAGTCCAAAGTTGTCGAGCTCGCTCCAAATGTGGGCAAGCATGTGTATAGTGGCCATAGACCCCGCAAATAGAACAAGGATGGTTTGTTCGCAAACTAGGATTTTTGGCTTGCTTGGGCGGCCAATCAGGGTTTTGATGAGCAGGTGCCGCGTTATTATTTTGTGGAGGATGGGGAGGTTGTGGACCTTGGTTATTGTGTTGGTTATTGCCGCGGTTACGTACTCTTCCACGGTTTTGTTGCCCACCCTGGTTGCATTGGTTATTTTGGTATTGGGGCTGATTTTGTTGTGCATATACCTGCCCTTGAGCATTAGGGGGATTTTGGGGAGCCGCAGGTGCAGGAGCAGGTTGCGGTGGATAATATGCTGGTGAAGCTGGAGGTGGTCCAGCTGCCTGTTGGGGTTGTTGGTACCCCTCAGCTGTTGGAGGTCTGAGATTAGCTGGTGCAGCTGGTTGTGGGTAATGCATCTGTTGTTGTGGGAACTGAATGGGGTTCTGTGTGGCAGGTTGATTATAGTATGTAGGAGGTACATATGCCAATGGCACTTGCCCATAGCAATGTTGTGGACAAGAGGGTCCATGAGTGTGATGGGTCTGGTTTGTAGGAGCGTAAGAAGTTGTCGCTCTGGAATTGGATGTAGCCCTAGAAAGGTCTGGGGCGTGTATGGTGCTTACCATGCTGAAAGGTTTAGCTTGCGGTGTGATTTGTCCAATAATGCCATCAGCGGCATGTGATGCCCCCGGTGTGTCACTGCGTGAAGAGTCACCCCGTGGGGCGTCCGGTATGATTGTGTATAGATAACCCGACTGGGCGTAAATGAGATCAAACTGCTGGGATTTGAGGATGGCCTCTTCTTTAGACTGGGGTCTTTCGGATGCCACATCCTTCGCAATGAGAGGGAGGAGGGATTTTAGAAACCAATCTAAGAAGATACGGTCGTCTAACTTGATTTTGCAGAGGCTTCGGCGTCGACGCCACTCATGAATGTGGTCAGTGATGTGGGTGGCCGTGGTTTGTCTGCAAGATAGTAGGATCTCGACTCCCGCATCATAGCGAACAGGTAACTGGAAGACCTGCAGGAAGGTCGAGGCAAGAGAGGTAAAGGAGGCATGCGTCCCATGGGGTTGCTCGATATACCACTTAGCTGTAGAGCCAGTGAAGGTGCGCTGTAAAAGGCGGAGGCGGACAGAGTCGTCCACTATAGAGTTGGAGGAACACCATAGATGGAAGGACATAATATGGTTCTGGGGGTCCTCTCCTTCCTTACCCTCAAACTTAGGGATATCGGAGGGGAGTTTGGTGGGCATGGGAGGCCATGTGGGGTTGTGCCTGATGGGATCATTGGTGAGCCTGGATAAATATGGAAAGTTCAGACTTGCCATGTAAGGCAAACTAGGAGACGGGTGTGTTATAGGAACTGGGACATAACCAGTAATGTTGGCATGGTGTGGTGGTCCAGTCGTCCCTAAAGGCATGCTAGGTATTGAAGGTATCTGACCTCCAATTGAGGTGGATTGGTGCGGGATGGCATTTCCAAGTGCAACGTGGGTTACACTGGGGTTACTCAAGGAGTTTGGGATATTTGGGCTTTAAAAAAAGACTCATTTCAAGTTCCTCTATTTTATAGCTTAAGTTTTCTATAAGTCCTTTTGAATCCCATTTCAAGGAATCAAAAGCATCTCTCTCATATATTTATATTGTAATAATTTAATTAAAAAAGCAAGTAGGATTATGGCTCCTGTTGGCCCGGTTTTGCAACCAGGCTTAGTGCTATGGGCACCTGCTAACTAGTAGCAGCAGTTTCAAATAGAAATAAAAAACTAACTAATCTAAACAAAACTAATCATGGATCTATGCAAGAATATAAGTAAATAATGGAAATATTTTAAAAACAAGAACAAGAAAATATGAAAGAATAAATTTGTATTTAAAAATGGGGCAAGCAAATGCTTGCAATAGTAATACCTCCAATGGTGAAGGTTGATGTAGAGCAACTCCCAAGATAAGTAGCTCCAAGCTCCAAGAGGTCTCCTTCTCCAAGGTTGCTTACAATGGCCAAAATGCTCAAGGGAGATTTCGGCAACATGAGGATGAGATAATGGATGGATGTGAAATGAGGAGCCCCTACCACCTTTTTATAGGTTTTGGTGGTGGGGAATACCATTTGTGGTTTTGTGGAAACCAAATGGTATTGACCAACATGGTTTAGGTACTTTTCCCTCCTTTTTCCTTTTTTGAATAAAATTAATATTTTAATTCCCTTTTTAATATTTTTGGGAATTTGGACCCTTTTTGAGGGTTTTTTATGCTTTTCAGGAAAAATAATATTTTTGAGTGGGAAAAAGGGGTGTACTAAGGTCTTTTGGTGACCTTTTGTTGGTTTCAGAGGCTCAGATGGTGGAAAAGTGGACAAATGGGTCATGTGAATAAGGGAATGAGCTAGTGAGCACTTTTTAGGTGTTAACAGCTCCCACACCCCTCTTCCCCCATTTGGGGGAAGCTTGTATCTATTCCTTTTGCTTATTATGTTTGCATAGCTAGATAAAGTAGCATACTAGATTAGTTTTATTTTTTGCTTGAAGTTCAAAAGTTTTAAAATTGCAAAAAGTTTCATTTTTGCAAGTGTAATTAGTTTCAAGTTTTTCTTTCTTGCTTTTCATTAAAGTTATTAAAATCATAAAAAAATCTCTTGAATCTCGTCATTTGTGGATCAAGAGTGCCCTCTGTTGAAGAGTTTACTTTGTTTCTATTTTTTGCTAACCCCATTGCTCTCCCGAGTACGGTCCCAGACCTGAAAGAGATTCTTGGGTAGTTTTAGTTTACTTCAAGTTTTCTTTAATTTGCATTTTTACAAGTTTTGTCACTAAAATCTCTTGAATCTCATTCTAAATCAGATCAAGAGTGCTCTCTGTCGAAGATTCTATCTTAAAAAACCTAAAAAATCTCTTTAATCTTGTTCTAAATCGGATCAAGAGTACTCTCTATCGGAGAGTCAATTGGAATAAACAATTTTCCCATTCCGTGTATGCTCTACCCATCGCAGGCTAGTCTGAGCTTTGGGATATCAAAAGCGGAAGTGTCGCATTCTTTAATTTTCTCACATTAAATTAAAAACTTCAATCTTAATAAAATTAAGTCCCTTCAAACCATCGAAAATCCGACGTTGCCACGCTGTGATCGAAAGTGGGTAAATTATGACTAAGGAAGCGGGAACCACTAGGCGGTGACCTCAGAGCATAGTTAGACTACATCTGTGTCGGTGCAGTGTTGAACACCACTCTTGAGACTCCGTCCCATCCCACATGTCCTTGTACGGAGCCACCCAGATCACATTTCGAACACATTTCCTGTACCGCAAGGTATATCGGAAATCCCCCCTTCCCACAATAATTCAACTTCATCTTTCAAATAACATAATAAAATAAACCAAGAGACATTCGCACAATAGTTCCTCAACAATATTTTACGGACATTGACTCCATTTGGCACTAGTCTTTGAGCAACAACAGTATTTTCAAAATATTTGTTTTTTATCTGTCTTGAGTCATTGTTGTTTATCATATCATGTTGTGGATGGATTTTTTATTCAAATTGGAAAAAATGTTGTTATCCTTCAAAGTATATGTTGTGGATGTATAATTGTGAACAACATTTGGTTTAAATCTTTCATCATTTCAAAACAACTCCTAAAAAACAATCTTCCCATCACTAAATACTTAAACTTTAAAGACTTAGAAACACTTTTTTTTAAGGTCTACCCCCCCTTGGATTCGTTAGGAGTTTTCCTAAATGGGGGAGTCGGGATCAGGTGACAGCACCTGACTCTTTGCTTTCCCCCAAGGCCACACCGAGCAGCTTAGAAATATTTATGTTGCGCTTCCCCCGGGTGTGCAATCTCAACGGTAACACATACTTTGTGAGTCTATCAACAACCACCATATAACATTATTTCCTTCTTACTTGGATAGACCTGTGATAAAATCCATTAAGACTTCCTCCCAGCGCTGGTAAGGTATGTCTAACGGTTGTATAAGTCTTGGGGTCTTAACTATTTCACCCTCATTTTGTTGGAAAACCAAATATTCAACCACAAACCTTTGAAAATCAGATGTAAGACCTTCCCAAAAAAATTCCTTCTTGACCATGTGGTAAGTTTCTAGGAATCTAGAGTGCCCACCTATAGGAGAGGTGTGTAATTCTGAGAGGGCCTTTTGTTTGAATTGGGAGATTTTGCATAAATATAAGTGTTAATTTTTCAGAATTTACTTCAATCTAATCTAGGATCTTAACTAAGAGAATAACATGTACAACATATCTACAGCATATCAATCATGGACACAATAATACAAGCACACAAGAGACACAGAGTTTACTTGGGGAAAACCATAAAGGTGAAAAACCCCAATAACTTCCTCAGAGATAGATAGAGCAATGATACAACCCGAGTACAAGAGATATTCTTCTCCTAGCAGCAGAACCTCCTCCTCACAAGTGCGACACTTTCCGAATGAGAGAAGTGTGTGTAATGTGTGTTCAAATAGAGATCAGGAAAACCATATCTACAACATATATACAGCATATCAATCATGGACACAATAATGCAAGCACACAAGAGACACAGAGTTTACTTGGGGAATACCATAAAGGTGAAAAACCCCAATAACTTCCTTAGAGATAGATAGAGCAATGATACAACCCGAGTACAAGAGATAGTCTTCTCCTAGCAGCAGAACCTCCTCCTCACAAGTGCAACACTTTTCGAATGAGAGAAGTGTGTGTAATGTGTGTTCAAATAGAGATCTCCCGATCTCTATTTATACTTGTCTTGTCCTTCCCAATAAACTAAGGGGGCCTACTTGTCTAGCTTAACCCATGGTTAACTTAATCCGGGATGACCCCACACTTGGTGGTCTAATAACCCTTTGACCCACATGGCCGACCCCCAATAGGGTGGTCTAATAACCCTTTGACCCACATAACTTATACAGGGCCGACCCCAACAAGGTGGTCTAATAACCCATCAAGTATAAGTTACGACACTTACAATATAAATGACGACACTTCCGTATAGAGGAATAATAACATCTCTATAGGAATACAAACACTTCCGTATAGAGGAATAATACCATCTCTATAGGAGTACAATATACATATGTGAAATACATTCCGAAGTTACATATACATCAACACTCCCTCTTAACTAGGAAGGTATTTCTCGACACAAGTCTGCTAGCAGAAGTCTTCTTCTCTGGATCATCGTCATCGATGCATCGTCCTCGAATCATCGTCATTGTCACACCTGCTGCTATCTCAATCAATCTCTGAACCTACTCATCATAGGAAGTTCTACGGAGCCAGTCCTTTTTCATACTGGATGTAGGCCCACCACCTGCAGGTCTTCATCATCACTGTCCATACTGTGGAATCCTCAGGACTTATTACGTGAGTCAACAAAACCTCGAAAGAGCATCCCAGGACTGATTACGAGCATACTGCTCAACCTATCGAATCTCCCAGGATATTTTACATGTAACTGCACAACCTATCCATGACCACGGAGTATCACGAAGCACAATCCCAGATGCACACACAAAACACTTACACTCACTGGCATGGGAGGACCAACCTACCACCATCCGTGAAAGGCTCACAGCACTTATATCAACGACCATGGGAGAACACATCTGCCACCATGTCAGAAAGTCTCTGCACTTACATCAACGCACATGGGAGAACACATCTACCACCATGTTGGAAAGGCACTGCACTTACATCAATGCACATGGGAGAATACATCTACCACCATGTCGGAAAGGCTCTGCACTTACATCAACGCACATGGGAGAACACATCTACCACCATGTCGAAAAGGCTCTGCACTTACATCAATGCACATGGGAGAACACATCTACCACCATGTTGGAAAGGCACTGTGCATCTGTGTCTTCGGAACTCATCACACATAATCCAACTGATTATGTAATGTATCCACCTAATACATATGATCATCCTGGTCATCATCATAGCATCATCCTGATGCATATCATCTAGAGTATCATCCTGATACTCATCACTGCATCGTCTTGATGCATATCTAGAGCAACAACCTGAAGCTCGTCATCCATGATCATCCTGATCATACAATGCATCCACCTAATGCATACCAAGTATCTACCTGATACATATGATCATAGATGATCCACCTGATCATATAATGTATCCACCTGATACATACACAGATACATGATCCACCTGATCATACAATCATATCCACCTAATACATATACAGATACATGGTCCAAGCATCCAATATGATGCATACATACACATATAGAGCAGTAACTGGAGCATCATCCTGATGCTCCTCATCCAGCGCTTACATCCACAGCCATGTGAAGGATCCTCCTTCCAACATGCTTGGAATGGCTTCAGCAAATGTGTCCATCACTTCTTCCTTGAAGTGTCGTCAATCTGAAGAACACCAAGCCTCTCTCTGAAGTACTCGAACTTCACTCTGGCTAGTGGCTTCGTCAGTATATCTGCAATCTGCTCGCCTGTCGCAACATACAGGATCTTCACTGCTTCTCTCTGCACCATATCCCTGATATAGTGATATTTTATCTCTATGTGTTTCGACCTATCGTGAAACACTGGGTTCTCAGACAGCTTCACACAACTCTGGTTATCACAGAAGATACCAATAGCATCCAACGAGAGATCAAATAACTCTGACAGTAGCTTCCGCAGCCATACTGCCTCACAACTAGCCGCACAGGCTGCAACATATTCTGCCTCGGTTGTACTTAGTGCTACGCGGGACTGCTTCCTACTAAACCAAGAGATCACACCTGATCCCATACAGAAGCAGCACCCAAAAGTGCTCTTCCTATCTGCAACACTGCCCGCCCAATCTGAATCAACATAACCCTATAGGTTAAAATTTTGATTCACATCATACTTGAGCCCATAATCAATTGTACCCTTCAGGTACCTCAGAATATGCTTTACATCAATCAGGTGAACACTCCTCGGATCCGTCAAGAACTGGCTCAATGTGTTCACCGCAAAGCAAATATCTGGTCTCGTGTTCGTCAGGTACATAGAGAACCCAATCATCTGACGATACATCATGACATCAACCAGATCAGATGAAGCATCACACAGAAGCTTCAGGTTCGATGCCATAGGTGTGTCCATGGCCTTGCAAACCATCATCCCGAATCTCTTCAGGATCTCTACTGCATACTTCTCTTGTCTAAGGAAGATTCCATCTGCACTCCGCCACACCACCATACCTAGAACATAGTGCATCATCCACAAGTTCTTCATCTCGAACTCGGCAGCAAGCTTCCACTGCGTGTCGGAAATCAATCTGTCTTCACCTGTAATAAATAGTTCATCCATATACAAAAGTAGCATCACTGGATTTCCTTCCTCAACCTTGTAGTAAAGGTTGGAATCCGCTTTACTCTTGGTAAAGCACAAACTGGATAGAAAGCTATCTATCCTACCATACCAATTTCTGCACATATATGACTCCCTGTCATGTGTCTCAGAACCAAGTGGCTGCTCCACATACACTTCTTCTTCAACTACACCATTCAAGAAAGCTGTCTTGAAATCCATCTAGTGTATCTTCCATTTCATCACTGCAACCAGAGCAAGCATGGATTGTGAAGAACCTGCAACAATTAATTAATAAGAATATGTGAAATAGCAGAAATGACAGAACTCAGAATCACTTTTATATTGATCATAGGCCACTTCGAGGGGGCAACCTCTTTTGAGCAAGCTCAATACAAATAACTTCACAGTACCTTCATAGGGCTCAACACACACTTATATACTAAGTTTAGGCGCCAATACTACGGGTCAAAACCATGGGCCACTACAATCTATGGATCAACAATACTACGGGCAACTTACAAAGCATATGCGCCAACAACAATAACACAAACTATTGATCAACAAATACTACGGGGCGACTTACAAAGCATATGCGTCCAACAACAATATACTAACAAAGTAAAGACATGGGTTCCTAACATCCCCTCCCCCTTAAAAAAAGCTTTGTCCTCAAAGCTTTAGATGTGGAAATTGTTGTTGAATCTGAAGGAGTGGTTCCCATGTAGCATCCTCTAGTTGCATGCCGTGCCACTGAATTAAGACCTCTGTGATAGAGCGAGAGCGAAGCTGACGAGTGTGCCGATTGAGGATGGCCTCTAGCTCCAAAAGGATGGATCCTTCATTATCCAGTTTGGGTAAAATAGTTTGTCCACTGATGTTGGTGCCAAGAACTTTCTTCAGACAAGAGACATGAAATACTAGATGAATGTGGGAAGAAGAAGGAAGTTCCAATTTATAATCAACGGACCCAATATTCTGAAGAATCCGATATGGCCCATAGAACTTTGGAGCGAGCTTATGATTCCCTTTGAGTTTCAGGGAGGATTGTTTGTACAGCTGGAGACGAAGAAAAACCATATCGCCTGCTTGAAAAGTGCACTCAGAACGGTGCTGATCATCTTGTTGCTTCATGCTATTTCTTGCCATGTGAAGATTGTCCCACAAAATGCGAAGAATCTGATCGCGGTTTCGAAGGACCGTGTCAACTTCCTGAACTGGTGAACTGTTGGGGGTGTATGGAAGAAGAACTAGAGGTGCCTGACCATAGACTACTTCGTACGGGGTCATTTTAGAGGCAGTGTGGTAAGAGGTATTGTACCACCATTCAAAGAGAGGAAGCCACTTTGCCCACTGATGTTGTTGTTCAGAGGTGAAGCAACGAAGATAAGTTTCCAAGCATTTATTGCTAATTTCAGTCTGACCATCTGTTTGTGGGTGATACCCGAAACTCATCTTCAGTTTGGTGCCAGTGTGGTGAAATAGTTTTGTCCAAAAATGACTGGTGAAAGTCGCATCACGATCCGAGACAATGGAAGAAGGGATGCCATGAAGACGAAAGATCTGGTCCAGGAAAATTTGAGCGACTGAGGAGGCTGTATAGGGATGGTTGAGAGCACAAAAATGACTATATTTGGAGAGGCGATCAACCACAACGAGAATCACTGTCTTCCCACCAGATTTAGGGATCCCTTTAATGAAATCCAAATTCGTGTAGGTATGGGAAAGGGTTCGAGCAATCCTGGAAGGAGTGTTGTTTCACCCTTATTGCGCTGGCAGGTATCACATTCAGCCACCATCTGTTGAATTGTCCTTTTCATTCCCTACCAAAAGAAGTTACGTCATGCCCGTTCATATGTTTTGAGGAACCCAGAGTGCCCTGCCAATGGAGAAGCATGGAGTTCATAGAAGACAGCCTGTTTAAGATCTATGCTCTGGGAAAGCACCAGACGACCCTTGTATCGCAGAGAATCACCATCCCAAGAGTAATGTGGTACAGCAGAATGGTTGTTGGTCAAGCGTTGGATGATTTAAGATAAGGAAGAGTCATTGACATAACCCTGTTGAACAGATTGCAACCAATTTGGAACAGGCATAGAAATAGCTGAAAGAGAACCTTGGGAATCAAATGTGTGAGAAAGAGCATCTGCCACAATATTGTCTTTACCCTTCTTGTAAGTGATCTCATAGTCATAACCCATGAGTTTGCTAACCCATTTCTGTTGTGCTGGGGAGGAGACACATTGTTCCAAGAAATATTTCAGACTCTGGTGATCAGTCTTGATGCATAAATGATTCCCTAATAGGTATGGTCACCACTTCTGTACTACATGTAAAATAGCCATCATTTCCTTCTCATATGTAGAGGCAGCTAAATTCTTACCTCAAAGGGCTTTGCTGCTGAACGCAATGGGGTGTTCATCTTGAAGGAGAACAACACCAAGTCCATTGCCGCAAGCATCACTCTCAATAGTGAAGGGCTTGGAAAAATCGGGCATAGCTAGAACAGGTGTAGTACACATAGCTTGTTTCAGTTTGTCAAATGCACACTGAGCAGCATGTGCCCATGTAAAAGCATCATTTTTCAATAGAGCAGTTAATGGAGCTGCAATCTTTCCATAATCCTTAACAAACTTGCGGTAGTAGCCTGTCAACCCCAAAAAACCACGAAGGCTCTTGAGTGTCTGAGGATGTGGCCAATTGTTCATGGCATCGATTTTGACAGAATCCATGCAAACCCCTTGTGCTGAGATAATGTGCCCGAGATACTCAACTTCCTTCTATCCAAAAACACATTTAGACTACTTGGCGTGGAGATGATGGTCAGAGAAAAGTTACATGACAAGATCCAGATGCTGGAGATGTTCATCCCATGTTTTACTGTAGATGAGGATATCATCAAAGAATACCAGAATGAATTTTCGCAAGTAGGACCGAAATATTTTATTCATTAAGGCCTGGAATGTGGAAGGAGCATTAGTGAGGCCAAAGGGCATGACCAAAAACTCATAATGGCCATCATGTGTGCGGAAAGTTGTTTTAGGGATATCATCCTCATGAACCCGAATTTGATGATACCCAGAACGAAGATCCAACTTGGAGAAAAATTGAGCCCCATGAATCTCATCAAGAAGCTCATCAACAACAGGAATTGGAAACTTATCCTTGATGGTGAGGTGATTAAGTGCTTGTAATTCAATGCAGCGGCGCCATGACCCATATTTTTTGCGGACAAGAAGAACTGGAGAAGAAAAGGAACTAGTGCTTGGGCGAATAATACCTTGCTTCAATAAGTCCCGAACGAGCATTTCAATCTCCATTTTTTGGTGAAATGGGTAGCGATAGGGCCTGATGTTCGGAGGAATGCTGCCAGGAAGGAGCTAAATACGATGGTCTTCCAGCCTTGAAGGTGGCAATCCCACTCGTTCAACAAAGACACCTGTATATCGATCCAGAATTTGTTGTAGATCCAAAGGAGTAGTGGAGACCGCTAATGGTTGCATCTGAATGGAATGGATCTGAGCGATGACACCATGTGAATTCTTCTTGAGGAGTTTTTCCATGCGATGTGAACTGATGATGCTGAGAGACCCTGGTTGTAATCCTATCAATGTGTGTTTTTGTCCATTGAGGGAAAACTGCATCCAAAGTTCAGCAAAATCCCATAAGATAGGGCCAAGTGTGCGTAGCCATTGAGCGCCCAAAACCACATCACATACGCCTAAGGTCAAGGAAAACATGTCAGAGCGCAAGGTATAATCTCCCATAGAGATACGCACATTTCGACACTTCCCTTTGCAAGGTAAGGTGCCCCAATTGGCAACCATGACTTCAAAGTTGGAGCAAGGATGGATAAAACAATCAGCTTGTTTGGTGATCCGAGGGTAAATGAAATTATGAGTGATACCAGAATCAATGAGTATTGTAAGAGGAAGCTTCTTGAAGTAACCCCTGACCCGCATTGTTTAGGGGGTGGTGATTCCAGCTAAAGCCTGGAGAGATATATCTGGCTGGTCATCCTGAGATGGAGGGTCGATAGGCGGTTCCTGAATGTCGACCTGAGCATCCATTGTTTCTGGATCTTCATCACCAATTTTAGAGGCAGGAAGAGAATCCACATCCAAGAGATAGAGCTTTTGCTGAACACATCTATGTCCCCGAGTGAATTTCTCATCACAATTATAGCAAAGCCCCTTTTCTCTGTGTGCTTGCATCTATGTTTCAGACAAACGCTTGATAGGAGTTGGTCGAGGAGCCTGTGGTATGGGTGGTCGTTGAGAACCCATATTTCGGAAGGGAACAAAAGTGGGCTTGGAGTGTTGTTGGGCTACAATCTTGTCTTCTGCCAACTTAGCCAACCCTAGGGCTTCCATCATTGTGTTGGGATAGAACATTTTGACCTCAGAGCGGATGGCATCCTTTAGACCATTGATAAAACAACTCCTATAAAAGTCATCAGACAATCCTTCAGTGTGGTTGGCTAGTTTCTCAAATTCGGTTTGATACTCTCTCAAGGTGCCAATTTGGCGAAGTTTAGTGAGGGCTCCTGTGAAGTCATCAAAAGCACTAGGACCAAATCGTTGCAAAAGGAGCTGGAAAAAGTCTGGCCATTTTGGCTCTTCATAAGCCTTGATGTACCAACGGTACCATTGAAGAGCTTCTTGTTCCAAATGAAAGGATGCAAGCGAAACTTTGTTGACATCAAAAGTATTATGCAGACTAAAATATTGTTCTGCACATTAGATCCATCCAGTTGGATTAGTACCATTGAAGCGAGGAAAATCAAGCTTCGGACCACGGAAATTGATGGAAGAAGAGAACCCATTGTCTGATGAAGACTTGGACTGTCGTTTGTTGTTCATAGCTGAATGTTCAAGATGGAGGCCGAGAAATTTTTCATCCAGATCCTGGAGTTTGGCTTGGATGGCTGCAAGTGCTTCTTCCATGGTTTTTGCTCCTGCGAAGTTGACAACCATAACCAGGAGTTTTTTTTTTTTTTTTTTGGTTGACTGGGTAGAAAAACAAAAACAAAAACTACTTCAGTAAAGGAAAATCTGGGTTTGGGAAAAAATATGAAGGGTAATTGGGGTTTGACTAGGTTTTGGACACTATCGAATAGACAAGGAAGCAAAAAATGAGGATTTCAGAAGTGAGGTGAAAGAATGGAAAAATTTGGCAGAGGGGGACAAAGAAGCAGAATTCGGAAAGGAACTCTGTGGTAAAATTTGAAGGTGATTGGGTGAAATCTGAGGAAGTTATAGCAAACCCTAAAAATAGACAAATGTGGGATTTCGGGCTTTGGGAAGTGGAATTGGGGAGAGGGTCCTCATGAATGAAATATTCAGAATGGGATTATAGGGGTTCCCCGAAAGTTTCAAGGGAAATGGAGTGAAAACAAGGGAGATATGGAGAAAAAACTGAATTTTATACTCTTCTTTTCTTTTCTTTTTTTTTCTTTTTTTTTTCAGAATGGAGCGGCTACGGCTCGAAAGGGATCTAAAATAGATAGATCTGCAATGGCCTGGAAGAGAGAAGAAACAGAGGGATCTAAAACGGCACTGAATGGATTGAAAACGGCTGGATCTGGAACAGCTTTCAGAATGGATCTGAACGGCTAGATCTGAAACGGCGCAGCAGTGATCGACAACAATTCAACTGAAAATAGATATGGACCCCAGGTATGTGCGGCTTCCTAACAATTCAAGGGTTTCACTCGGCCACCAATGTTGTCTGACGACTTGCATATTGGGGCAGTACCCCTCACTCCACGGCTCAGGTAAAACTAATAACCGCTTTGCCACAAACGACAACTCTTGGTTTACCTCACGGGTGGGAACTAGTCAATCAGGTAGGGGTCGTTTCCCTTTTCGCTGGCAGGTCCTCTCGATGAGCCAGCTACTTCGGGGTTCCTATGGTACTCCTCACAATGATTTTTAGGGCTTATGCCCAAGTACTTCCCACAGTTAAGCGGATAGGGATTATTCCCAAATCCGAACCTGCAACAGATGCGGAAAAAAAAAATGGCAAAAATTTCACCCAGCGATCCCAAGAAAGTGCTCTGATACCAAATGTGAAGAACCTGCAACAATTAATTAATAAGAATATGAGAAATATCAGAAATGACAGAACTCAGAATCACTTTTATATTGATCGCGGGCCACTTTGAGGGGGCAACCTCCTTTGAGCAAGCTCAATACAAATAACTTCATGGTACCTTCATAAGCCTCAACACACACTTATATACTAAGTCTAGGCGCCAATACTATGGGTCAAAACCATGGGCCACTACAAACTATGGATCAACAATACTACGGGCAACTTACAAAGCATATGCGCCAACAACAATAACACAAACTATTGATCAACAAATACTACGGGACGACTTACAAAGCATATGCGTCCAACAACAATATACTAACAAAGTAAAGACATGGGTTCCTAACATGGATCTAATGGAAGTGTATCTGGCTACAGGAGAAAAAGTCTCTATGCTACCACCTGCAACATGCTTGATCTTGTAGATCCTCTTGGAAGTCACTACAGACTCCCCTTCGGGACTTGGGACTGCATCCCAAACATCTTCATGATTGACTGGTACTCCTCGATCATGGCATTCTTCCTGAATCCTGGGAACTTCAATATATTCAATATTTTCAATAGATAACTTTGTTGCTGAACAAATGTTGTAGTCCTTCTTTTGTAGGTGATGGTATCCGATCTTTCCTACACAACAAGTTAAATTGCATGATTAGAAAACATCTCATAGTTTTCGGAATAAATTCTTACACATAAATAAATATGTCATACAATCATGCAATTATCTTAGCCAATGCTTCAATACAACATTTATCCATATCACATAACTTTCTAGATGCCTTCCAATCTCTACCAGAACATTGTTAAGAGTGTGCACAACTCCAACATGTCAGCAAAGAGGTTTCATTCTAGATAAGTAGCAATGGAATGTTGTACAGTGCCATAGGCCACTTACCCATGTATATTAGTAGTATATTGTTCATCAATGCAACTATTCTAATATGCATAATACACAACCTAATTCTAGGAACATGAGTATATTATTGAACAGTATTATTTAAACAATAAAATATGCAATGAATGATAATTCAAATACTTATCTTTGTTTGTTTGTTGGATTGACTCCCTCTCAGTCTTTGCTTCTTTTCTACAACTCCATTATGATGTAGATTGTGAGAAGTGGTCAACTCCCTCTGAATATCTGCATCCTTGCAGAACCTACTGAAGTGTGCTCCTTCTTGATCTTTGATTCCTTGCAGGAACAACTAGAGTGTGCTCCCTCTTGATATTTGATTCCTTGCAGGAACAACTGGAGTGTGCTCCCTCTTGATCTTTGCTTCCTAGATTACCTGTCCTTGAACTTATATCCTTCACTATGCATGCTTATTAGTATCGTCATTGTGTTATCCTCGAGGTCTCATACATAATCACACATTCATTAGTATAATCTTAATACTATCAAAACACAATAATCTTAAACATGTATAGTCGTGATCATTTCAAGCACAGATAATAAACATTAGTATTCAAGGTTTCAGGGAAGTCTTCTTTTACTCATGCATATTCTTATTTGATCATAGGACTCTTCTGGTTAGTTAAGTCATCAATCAAGATAAGAGACATAAAATGCATAAACCCTTGATTACTTACATTTCTAACTTTATGAATAAACATAACCAATCATACCAAGTATACTTATATAAGGGATCCTAACACAAGGTAGGATTCTAACTTGATATAGGAAAAACATACCTGGATTGGTATGTTAGCTAGTTATGTCTAACATACCCACATGATGTCTTCTTGTTCTCTTCAAAGACTTGTGCTAGTAGCCTGCATATCTCATAGGTTAACCATTATAGAACCAAGTTATACATACCTCGTAAATAGATCTTCTAAGAGATTCATGACAATGGATGAATCTTTGTCCTCATGTCATCATGATCATATGTTCTTGAACTAGAACATGATTTGTCTTTCTTGGTGTACCTTTCATGTTAGCGGACAACATAAACCTCATACAACACCATAATGCATTAGTACAATCATAAGTGTCAACACCCTAATCAATGAATATCTTCTATCATGCATTCATAATTTTATTAAGGTGATACGACAAGTCTAAATTTAATCAAGATTGTACTAACCGTAATAGACAAACATACCATAAACTTAATCATGAACAAATCTCGAAACATACCTGGATGAGTCATACCTGTCGAGATTGCTTGTAATCTTCTTATGTAAGGCCTTAGCCTCATCTCCCTCTGAAACAGAAACTTTTTCACTTATGCAGGTGACCAATCCATTCTCTTCTAGGATTAACCCAATCCACTTGATTTGTAGGAACTGGATCTGAAGTTGGATTAGGGTTTGTCAGAGAAACCCTAAAAATTCAAACTTTGAATTTCAAACTTCTAAAAGAATAGAAATATGCACCTTGATGAGTTGATCAAGCTGGTATACTCATAATTTGAAAACTGCAAAGTTTCACCCCTCAAATTTACCTTTGAAACATGACCCCGAATTAGGGTTTGAGAAATCCCACCCTTCTTCCCAATCAAAAGGTTCGATCCAAAGCTCTAAGCTTCTATTTTTCGGAGGAGCTTCCAGCCGTGGTCACGGATTTCAAAATTTTCCATTTTTGCAGAAGCCCTAATTTTCCACTTTTCCGATCAAAGTCCCGAAATAGGGTCTGATCAAGCCCGGCCTTCTGCCCAGCCAAAAATTCTGATCTTGGTCTCTAAATTTCGATTTTGATGAGTAGAATTCATCCATAGTCTCCGATTACAAAAATTCCAACTTTCTCCGAAACCCTAAATTCCAGAAGCCATGAATGAAGGTGCTCAGAAATAATTCTATTTTGACAGAAATATGTACCTTATTGTTTCTAGTGTAACTCCAAACTTTTCAATGCACAGGGTCTGAAAACGTTTCCTATGATAGCCCGATCTGTCATCTTTCCAACCCCATAGGTCTGACCTCAAATGGATTCTCTTAGAGAGTGTTATGCCAAGTGTCGCAACGTGACCTGTTTATGGAATAAAACAGGAGAGCGAACTTGTACGGAGTTCCACATGTCACTAGTTCAATGTCGGCCTCTGAAAAAGTTACCTGAGAAAGTACAGTCCATGCACTACCTGTCAATTTTTATGAAATTTCATTTGGAGCTTCCTATCCCAATTTATGACCTTTTTTCCAAGGTGACATATTTATGACTCAGATCTGGAAGAGGCAGAAACCCTATATTGTACAGATCATAAAACACAAAGTACAACGAATTAGAAGTTTTCCTTTCGACACAAGGTACATGGGGATCTGAGCTTCGACCTGTAGAAGTTTCAGATTCAAAAAATTCTCCAAAATGGATTTATAGCGAAAGTGCTACGATGACTTGTTTTTGCTATATCAATCCCAAGCATCGCAAGTGCAACAAGTGTCATACATGCCATACCATGCCTTCCTTCAGGCTAGCTCTGATACCATGTTAATTTTTCAGAATTTCCTTCAATCTGATCTAGGATATTAACTGAGAGAATAACATGTACAGCATATCTACAGCATATCAATCATGGAAACAATAATGCAAGCACACAAGAGACACAGAGTTTACATGGGGAAAACCATAAAGGTGAAAAACCCCAATAACTTCCTTAGAGATAGATAGAGCAATGTGTTGATGCCCTGAAGATCGTAGCATCAAGCAGAAAGGGATTCTCCCTGGTAGACTATCCCAATTAGATTGTCCACCGTTTGGTATGGGGAATCCGTCCGGTTTGTTGTTCCAGCAACCGTTGGGTTTGGAGATTTGGTTCAATTATACCGGTTATGGCCCGATCCATCGTTCTTTTTTATTTTATAATTTGAAATGATATGTAAGTGCCTAAGCTAACTTAATCTAAATGTAGAACTCGAAACAAATCTGTATTTAAAACTGAAATAAATCTAAACTATCCCTGCAAGCAGCAAATTATAAGTATGAGTAATGTGCTGGAAGAGTTATCTAAAAATCAACAAACAGCCATTAAATCATAAAGATTGATCCACAGCAAAAAAGCAAGAGATATTAGAAGATAGCTTCTAATTCAGATATAACACATTCCATTACTCATGTAGGAGAAAATTTATTTGCACAAAGAAAAGCGAGATCATTCAATACAAAGAAATAATTCAAGACAACAAAGAAAGATCTCACCGTAGAATATAGAGGTCACAGGAATAATACAACATGCATCCAATATCCATTTCCATGCAAAAGACGTCATCTCCAGGCTCTTATTAGGTACATTTCATTTTCTTGAAACGAGTGCAAGATAGCTCGTACAAGTTCAGAAAAATTATTTCCCTGCCAAAAGTCCTTTACACTGTTTCCTAAACTTCTATTTATATCATGACAAAATGCCTCTTGGGCTGCCACCTGGCTTTTTACACCTGTCCTCTACATACTTTTCCCTTTTAATAAACAAAAATCGTGACCCTTTTCTTAAAACAGAAAATTCCTCAAAAAGAAAAAAGGACAGTTGTCCAATGGTTCTACGCTTTAGACATAGGAAGGCCAAAAATACAAAAAATAGGAACAACGCCTTAGGATCAACGTGTTCACTCTTGGGAAGGCGCTCCTGCAGGGAGAGAAGCACCTGGACTGGCTGATATTGCTACTGCTGTTGGGAGAGAAGCACTTGGACTGGCTGCTACTGCTGCTTTCTTTTCCTCCTCTGCTATGTAGCTGAACCAGATACCAGTGTCTCTGATAACTACATTTGCTGAGGAAGGGAGAAAGATCTTTTGGGAAGTCACATCTTTACCAAGCTCTGCTCCAATACCCTGAATTTCTGCAACTGCTGCTTGGTGGATTTCTTTAAGCAAATGACTGTATATCGATGACAGCCCAATATAGTGATGGAGATCATCAATGGCTAAGACATCGATCTTCTTTACATATTCTATTTGAATTCCTAGCTCTTCTTTCAAGTCTGATAAACGTTGCTCTTTACTCGGGAACTCATCAAAGGACTGAGGGAAACTCAACTTGCACTTATCATGCACTTCATGGATTTTTTGATAAAGACTGTTACTTTTATCCATTTTTCCTTGGATCTTAGCCATTAGCTTAAGGCCACAGTTCCTGCAGAATTCCATAAGGGTTATATCTTCATTAAAACAATATACAGATTTGAATGGGGGATGCTTGGGGAAATCAACCTTCCCTTCTCTCCATTCCATCTGGCTCAGGATGTTTGCTTTAACCCGAGTATATTTACCCTTAAGCCTATTGGCCTCTGCATTAACTTCTTTCAATCTAACCATCATGGCTTTGAGCCTGCACACTTCTTCAGTAATCAGCTCTTGTGTGGCATGCGCTTGTCTCAGAATTCTACAGGACAACTCATGGAAGAGAGACATATCTATTTCTCTGCTCTCTTCCTACTCTAATTGCTCAACCATTGCCTGCTTATCTGCTTGCAGATGAGACACTCTAGCTTCTGAATCGTTCTTTTCTGCTTCTAAACCCATCATCTGGACTGCCAGGTGCTCCTTTTCTTCTTCTAAATGGTCATATTTATCTGACAATTCCTTGTGCTCAACAGACAGGTGATTATACTTATTCACTACGAGATCGCTATAAGCCTGCTCATTATCCACAGTATGTTGTAACATGCGAGCTCTCCTCTTTGTCGACTCAACTTCTCTAACCATATCGGCCACATTGTCCTGCATTGCTTTTGTTGCTTCCACAGCGGTGGATGCCATGGCTATGGGAGCCTTATTTGTGTTTTGCATTACTGTGGTCTCTCGCTGGGTAACAATATCTTCTTGGAAGAGTCTCTTTATCCTCTCTTCCGATTTTAGGACTACTGCCTTTCTCTTCTTATCATACACAAATTCATCCCATCGGGACACAGTATGCTCTTCTGATGGAGTGTAAGGAACGATTGGGAGGTCTATTATATTTATTTATGCTTCTGTGGGTGGGGTCTAGACTACTTGAGAAGTGCCTGTTTCCACATTTTGGGTGTCGGGAACACCTGCTTGAGATGTACCTGCCCCAACATTTTGGGTGCCGGGAACACCTGCTTGAGGTATGTTTGTTTCCATATCTTGGGTGCTGGATCCACCTGCCTGGGCATCTTCATCGGTCTTAAGTTCTTCTTCCGCTTTTGTTCCTCTTCAGCTTTTCGCCTTCTTTCTTCTTCTTCAGCTTGCTGCTTATTTTCATTTTCTTCCATCTGCTTTGCATCTTCAGCTTCTTTCTGCAGCCTTGCATCTTCTACTTCTTAGTGCAGCTTGGCTTCCTCAGCTTCTTTCTGCAGCCTTGCTTCCTCTTTCAATCTTTGTTCTTCTTGGGCTCGGGCATCAGCTGCTTCTCTCTCTTTCTACAGGCTGGCTTTTCAAGTTGGGGTAGAGCTAGAGCTTGCTCCACTGCCTTGACGACAAATATTCAACTCAGTCATATTGTTGATGCCTCTGAATGCCTCTTCCTCGGCATCATAGTAATGAGCATATTCAAAATGAGCATAAATTTCTTTGAAATGCTCGGCAACCTTCCCCCACCTATCATTTCTATGGAAGATCATTTCACCGAAGTGGAAATCTTTCAGATCTTGAACAAATTCCTCAGCTGATGCAACCCCTGAGAATTTGTAGGCTCCTATGCATAAGGGTAAAGGAGGGAAAGAAGCCTTATGTTGCTTGTTAAGCACCCCTCCTATTCCATCAAGGAAAATTTGTCTGACTGCTTCCTTGAGGACTACATAATCAGTAGCGTACTTTGGAAAAATGTATGGCGCTTTGGACCCTCCAAACATCCTGATGTAGGTGTCCTGCTCTGAGAAATAAAAATCTTCATAGTTTTCCAGGACCTCCATGGCATTTTCTGATAGACAGTTGGGCTCTTCCTTGAATATCTGCTCATATAGAGGCATGATGAACTCTTCGCATATGAGCTTATAGCTTGCTCTGTAATTTTGAGCCCACATTATTTTATAAGCGGTGTAGACCGGGGTGTTGGCTTTATCCCATGTGTAAAATTCTGACTTTTTTAAGGCCAGGCCCTCTCTTGCAGCAGCCACTGTGGATGCCAAACTGTCCGAAAGGATAGTAGCCCAGTCAAACACAGTCCCTTTGAATGCTACGAAGTGGATTATGGGGGCCCACTGTATCCTATATACAGTGCCATCGAGCATGCCAAAAATTCTGCATAGCATCAAGGCGATTAACCTAAAAGGAGGTCTTAGGTTCTGAATATCATATTCATCATTACCTCTCTTTCTCAAGTGCTTACCTGTGACCAATAATTTTTTGGCCATCTCAATATTGTTCATCTTTCCCAACCATTCATCACTTAGAGCTTGCTGGGGACGTGAGAATTTGTAGGCTGCAGCAATATATGCTGGATGGAATGAAGCGAAAGCCTCTCCCCTGCTGTCATGTAATACTCTTGTCTCTGAGTTGGCATGTTCCAGTATCCACCCGATCACTTCAGAGCATGGGAATAATTCAGGGCGGGTAGAATCCCTAGCTATGCCGGAAGCTCTGATGTTGAGGTAGATTTGTTCTTCTTCCAATAATACATCTGGGATATCCTGGTCCCTGATCATCTTGTAAACATCTCCCCAACGGACCTCGGGAGGAATGCCAGTGGTACACTTACTATCTTGGAACATAGTTTCAGTCCTTAGTGGCACTAGCTCTGGTTCCATCACTTTAGCTTTCTTTCTACCACCTTTTGGCATCCTGGCTTATCCCTGCTAGCAACCAAATGCAAATCATTATAAAAAATTGCAACATGTTATAAGAGTGTAACAAAGAGAAGGACCAATTCAACATGCTAATGAGAAATATAGACAAATTATGAAGCTGCATGTTGGGGAAGCAAAATAAATCACTCCAAAAAAGAAATATGGTTCTGAGACTTGATTATCCTAGGGAGACAAAGTCTATTCAGGAGCTTTTGGAATGCTTCCGAAAAGGTAAGCATGTGACGTGGAAACAACCTGCTTCCCGCCTAGCCCTTGGAGAAAGGGTACCCTTCATCATTGCACTTCTAATGGTCAATGGCGGGTGAGCCTGGAGTGAAACAATCCTATGAATAAATGATGAAACAAGGGACTATTTTCCATAGTCATTAATTGAGCCTAACAAGTTGAGTGGTCGAGAATCTCAACCGACCACAACTGCCATTAATAACACTTGTGAAACCGTCTATGGCCGGTACGAAGCTTGAATCAGGGTAGGAAACGATCGAAATACGGTCAGTGAAGAACTTGGATGGCCATGGCTATGACTTTGAGCTGATGGGGATGAGGAACCTAAGGGGCCACGGCGGCCTTAAAAACAAAAAATGACATGTGCTACCAATGTCTATCGGCCACATTATGGACGGGAAAACCACAAAAGTAACTTGACGTGGAGATGAGACAAAAATGGCAGTTAAAAAGCCTACCTGGAGACGAGATAGTGGTTGAGTGAGGTGGACGCGGTCGTGGATGCGCTGAGCTGGAGCGGTCTGGCACGGTCTTCCCAACGGCGTTTTTTTTAATGAAAACTAACAATGCGATCAACCAAACCCCCACCGTCCTTTTAAAAGGTTAGACACATGCGGCATTAAACGGGTTGGTGGTGTCATTAAAACGGGGTTTAAATGCCTTGTACGGTGTGGTCATTTCAAGCCGTCTCGGCATTTGTACGCGATCGTCGGTTGCGGGGTGGGCTTACGAGTCTCGTCTGCAATTGCGGAACAATAACGTGAATGCTCCCGTAATTTCGGGAGAGCCTTTTGAATTTATTTCCACAATTTCGATAGGGATATGCAAATTGCTTGCGTAATTGCAGAACAATATCGTGAGTGCTTCCACAGTTTCGGAAAGGTTTCATGAATGCTCCCGCAGCTTCAGAAGGGTTTCGTGACTACTTCCACCGTTTCAGGAGACTTTCGTGAATGGCTCCCGCAATTTTGAGAGAGATAGGAAAATAGCTTTGGCGGTTTCGGGAGAGAATTGCGAATGGATTCTGCAGTTTTGAAAGAGTTCGCCGAATGCTTCTGTCGTTTCGGGAGACTTTCGTGAATGGCTCCCACAATTTCGGGAAAGAAACTTGAACACTTCCGCAGTTTTAGAAGGGAAACCTAAATGGTTCCGCAGTTTCAGAAGAGATTTCTAAATGGCTCCCGCAATTTCGAGAGGGAAACTTGAATGGTTCCGCAGTTTCGGAAGGGATTCCTGAATGGTTCCACAGTTTCGGAAGAGATTTCTGAATGGCTCCCACAATTTTGAGAGGGAAACTTGAATGGTTCTGCAGTTTCAGAAGGGATTCGCAATTTGCTTCCGCAGTTGCGGGAGAGAAACTTGAATGCTTCCACAATTTTGAAAGGGAAACCTGAATGCTTCCGCCGTTTCGGGAGAGATTTCTTAATGGCTCCTACAATTTCGAGAGGGAAACTTGAATGGTTCCACAGTTTCGGAAGGGATTCCTGAATGGTTCCACAGTTTCGGAAGAGATTTCTGAATGGCTCCCGCAATTTCGAGAGGGAAACTTGAATGGTTCCGCAGTTTCGGAAGGGATTCGCAATTTGCTTCCGCAGTTTCAGGAGAGAAACTTGAACGCTTCCGCAGTTTTGGAAGGGAAAACTGAATGCTTCCGTCGTTTCGGGAGGGAATCCTGAATTTTAACTTAGAAGAAAAACTTCAATTTTTTGAAAGCAAATTCCTCAGTTGAAAAACAAAACTAAAAAGGATAATTAATCTCTTTAGGCAGTCTCTCTAGAAAAAACAAAAGGAGGGGCCCCAATATGTACAAAAAAATTTGGGGGGGGGATGTTGCTGCAACAACAATTGGTGAGTTGCTGGTGAACACAGATCTCTGAAAAAATTTCTCTCCATGATCTGAAACCTTCTTAAAAGATATCCATCTTATATGCAATATTCAGCTGAGCACTTGAATCTCGGTGAAGGAAGAAGTTACTTTATCTGCTAGTCATTGGGGAAAGGGGAGCTTTGATAGAGACATCTTTAAAACTCTCAAAGGGACAACATATGGGGTTCATTTTAGAAGATTCATCTTTTAGATGGCTACTACTATTGGACTCCACAGGATTTGCAACACTTTCTCATGGACATTATTGCTCTTGTTCCTCATTCCCATGCCGCTTGCATCCTTTTGGATGTTTATACTTTTGACAACTTTGTTGTTTGAGCCTTCCAGAAATATTTTCTTTAGACATGATCTTTGATTTAGGCTCCTCAATCCATAATGTCATTTTGTGTGAGTGAGAGATTTTATTGATTTGATCAAGCCTCACGGACGGAGAGGATCCTACTTTGAGCTGAGTCTTTTGGACAGCCTTCTTGACTTTACATGCTTTTGTTTTTGTCTCATCCATGCTTCAATTGAGGCGAGAATCTCTGGAAAACATACCCTTGATTATCATCCATTTTGGCTATTAAATTTGCAGCATGAAGTCATTTCAATACCCTATGCCCTTGGGATGTGCCACTCTCCGTGGGTCCAACTTCAATGACCTTCTTGAGATGCCTTTAAGTGTGAGAGTGGATGGAGCCCAAAAATAGTAATAAAGATAGTCATAGATCTCTGCTATTTAAACAGGATTAGTGTGACTAGCAGAGTAGGCTTCCTTCCTTCTGAAGAAAGTTCAGCAAGAGCACAATACATAGATAAAATTTCATTCGAGCGTAGTTTCAGACTCATGGGTTGTGAGATTTCTTAGAGAGACCTATCTTGATGAGAAACCCAACCGTAGGAGCTTTCAGAAAGCAAACTTTGTGCAAAGGTTCAAATGACAAGAAAAGAAACAAAATGGCTGAAAATAATGAAAACAAAAGGCTAAAGCAACATAAAAGAAATTTTTTATTTATGTACAGAAAGTCTCAGTGAGACTATGCAAAGTATTGTTTCAGGGCGAGGCCATTGAGAGGAAGGGTTACTTCTTCTCCCTCGAGGTCTGTCAACTTATAAGTGGATGGGCCTATCTTTGTCGAAATTTGGTAAGGGCCTATCCATAAATGTTGGAATTTTTTGTGCATCCCTTTGCCTTCATGATTATGATCCCATTTCAGGACTAAATCCCCAACTTCAAAACTTCTTTTACCGGACTTCCTCTTATCGAACCATCTCTTAACTATGTTTTGGTGTTGATGGAATCGGTCTTTAGCTTTCTGTCAGGCTTCTTCAAGTTGAAGCAGGGTATTGATCTTGGATTGTAAGACTTGGCTACCAAACCCGCGAGAGGCTTGGGACAACTGTAAGGATGGGAGCAAGATGTTGGGGGGAAGGATGGCTTCCTTTCCATAGATAAGAGTGAAAGGGAAAACCCCTAATGTGTTCTTTGGAGTCACCCTATCTGCCCATAAGGCGTTTGGGAGAGCTATATGCCAACTTCGCTGGTTTTCTATCACAGTTTTCTTGAGAATTCGAATAAGGTTTTTGTTTGAAGATTCAGCTAATCCGTTCCCTTGAGGGTAATAATTGGTTGAATAATGCAGCTTAATCCCCCATTCATAAACAAATTCATTTATCTTGAAAGACGAAAAATAGGGAGCATTATCAAAAACAAGGGAAATTGAAACCCCAAACCTGGTTATGATGTTTTCTTTCAAGAAATTGATGACCATATCTTCATTGATCTTGCGCAACGGGATAGCCTCCGTCCATCTAGTGAAGTAGTCAGTAGCCGTCAGAATGTATCGATGTTGCAAAGAAGAATTTGTATTTATCTCTCCGATAACATCTATACCCCACTGCTCAAAAGGCTCAGAGATAATAACCGGCTGCAAGGGTCCTGCTGCCTTAGGTAATTTCCTGGCACTTCTTTCGCATACATCAAAGTTTTGTGCATACGCATGGGCATCTCGGAACAGAGTGGGCCAATATTATCCAGCTCTAAGTATCTTGTGTGTTGTTGTCTCCCCTGAATAATGTCCACCTGCGGGGCCATCGTGTAATTCTTTAACAACTTTACTTGCATCTTCCTTTTCTAGACATCTAAGAAAAACTCCATCATAATTCTTTCTGAAAAGTATCCCATCAATGATTTGATAAGTTGTTGATTTCAAACGGAGTGCCCTCCTTTGCTTAGAGTTCCAGTGCTCAGGTAGGTATCCTTGCTGTAAATAATGCACCAGATCTCTATACCATGACTGAGGAGTTGATAGGATAGGACATACTTCAACCGAGTTTAGCTCAGCTTCATTCTTCTAATGTTGCTCTTCATCAGTCGAATTTCCTACAAGCAATTTGCACAGGCCTTGCCCTTTGATGATCATGGCTGGTTTAAATTCTAAATCATATTCTTGAAGAGCTGTGACCCAGTTTCCTCTCCTTTCTCCTAGTTCCTTTTGAACGAAAAAGGACCTAACAGCTGGGTGGGGAATTATAACTTTAGTTCTGTTCTTAAGAATATATGGTCTGAACTGCTTGACTACTTTGAAGACAGCGTATGCATGCTTGTCCACCATGGGATAGTTTAGCTCAGCCCCTTGTAGACCAGTGCTCATAAACGAGATTGGGTATTCGTCTCCTAGTTCCACCTTTTGTGTGAGTACAGCCGCGAGGGAGTCATCCGAAGCAAAGGTGTACAGGATAAAATCCTTATCAAAATCTAGGCTTCTTAAGGAAGGAGCTTTAGCTATAGCTGCCTTGATGTCTCTAAACGCATCCTTTTCTAAATCTGTCCACTTGAACTGTATGCTTTGTTTAACCATTTGTTGTAAAGGTTTAACAATTTGTGCGAAATCTGGAACAAATCTTCGGACGAAATTGATAGTGCCCATAAAGGACTGCATAGATTTTTTGTTATAAGGCATTAAATTTTATTGATAGCTTGTACTCTTTCCTGATCTATTGACACTCCTCTTTTGGAAATGATATGGCCCAAGAGTTTACCTTCGGGAACAACGAACACACTCTTCTCGGGATTCAAAGAAATACCATATTTTCGACAGCGATAGAAAATATGCTTCAAATGGACAACATGATCTTCCCTTTTCTTTGAAAAAACTGTCACATCATCTAGGTAGACAATCCACCCAATCCTCGGAAGGCAATATCCATTGCTCGTTGGAATGTAGCTCCTGCGTTTATCAGGCCAAATGGCATTCTTTTATATGCGAAAGTTCCCCACTTGGTGCGGAAAGTAGTCTTAAGACGATATTCTTCGGCTACTAATACTTGATTGTAGCCAGAGAAACCATCGAGAAGAGAAAATAGCTCAGATCCCGACACCATTTGAAGGATTTGTTCCATTGAAGTGTTGAATTTTCTGAATTTACTTCAATCTGATCTAGGATCTTAACTGAGAGAACAACATGTACAGCATATCAATCATGGAGACAATAATGCAAGCACACACAAGAGACACAAAGATTTACTTGGGGAAAACCATAAAGGTGAAAAACCCCAATAACTTCCTCAGAGATAGATAGAGAAATGATACAACCAACCAATAGAGATAGCCATAAACTAGCAGCAATCCTCCTCCTCCATAAGTGAGCCTCTCCTCCTTGAGAGCATGTGTGTAAAGTGAGTGAGTAAATAGAGTGCCTCCCGCACTCTATTTATACTTGACTTGACTTGCCTTTTTACCTAACTCATGTCGGCTCGAACTTAACCACATAACATAATGCTGAGTGGGCCGACCCCCAATAGGGTGGTCTAATAACCCTTTGACCCACATGGCCGACCCCCAATAGGGTGGTCTAATAACCCTTTGACCCACATGACTTATACAGGGCCGACCCCAAACAAGGTGGTCTAATAACCCATCAAGTATAAGTTACGACACTTACAATATAAATGACGACACTTCCTTATATAGGAATAATACCATCTCTATAGGAATACAATATACATATATGTGAAATACATTCCGAAGTTACATATATATCAACACTCCCTCTTAACTAGGAAGGTATTTCTCAGCACAGTTCTTCTAGCACAAGTCATCTTCTCTGGATCATCGTCACTGGATAATCGTCATCGAGTCATCATCATCGTCACTGCTGCTGCTATCTCAATCAATCTCTGAATCTACTCGTCATAGGAAGTTCTACAGAGCCAGTCCTTTTTCATACTGGATGTAGGCCCACCACCTGCAGGTCTTCGTCATCACTGGCCATACTGTGGAATCCTCAGGACTTATTACGTGCGTCACAAAACCTCGAAAGAGCATCCCAGGATGTTACGGGTACACAACTCCGACCTGTAGGATCTCCCAGGGCGCTATTACATGTGACCCCACCACAAAACCTCGCAAGAGCATCTCAGGATGTTACGGGTACACAACTCCGACCTGAAATCTCCCAGGGCACAAATTACATGTGGTCCACCACAAAACCTCGCAAGAGCATCTCAGGATGTTACGGGTACACAACTCCAACCTGAAATCTCCCAGGGCAACGAATTACATGTGGTCATGGCAAAACCTCGCAAGAGCATCCCAGGACTGATTACGGGCACACAGCCCAACCTATCGAATCTCCCAGGGAAACGAATTACATGCCATAAGACAAAACCTCGCAAGAGCATCTGCCAGATATCCCAGGGTGCTATTATATGCCATAGGCAAAACCTCGAAAGACTATCTGCAGATCTCCCAGGGCAACGAATTACATGTCCTCCCAGAGCAAAACCTCGAAAGAGCATTTGCCAGATGTCCCAGGGCACCGAATTACATGCCATAGGCAAAACCTCGAAAGACCATCTGCAAATCTCCCAGGGCAACGAATTACATGCTCATCTGCACAACCTGATCCACGGCCATAGAGTATCAACCTGATACTCACCATACATCATCCTGATGTATCCATGATCATCCTGATCATCATCACTGCAACGTCCTGCTGCATGTCATCTGGAGCAACATCCTGAAGCTCGTCATCTATGATCATCCTTATCATCACTGCAACATCCTGCTGCATGATCCACCTGATCATCAATGCATCTACCTGATGCATACCAAGTATCATACATGATCCTCCTGATCATCAATGTATCCACCTGATACAAATACATGATACATATCATCATACATGATCCTCCTGATCATCAATGCATCTACCTGATGCATACCAAGTATCATACATGATCCTCCTGATCATCAATGTATCCACCTGATACAAATACATGATACATATCATCATACATGATCCTCCTGATCATCAATGCATCTACCTGATGCATACCAAGTATCTACCTGATACATATCATCATACATGATCCTCCTGATCATCAATGTATCCACCTGATACAAATACAAATACATGATACATATCACCATACATGATCCACCTGATCATACAATGTATCCACCTGATACATATACAGATACATGGTCCAAGCATCCAACATGATGCATACATACATACATAAAATGATCCAACTGATCATATCCAAGCAGAAACCAGAACATCATCCTGATGCTCATCATCCAGCGCTTACATCCACAGCCATGTGAAGGATCCTCCTTCCAACATGCTTGGAATGGCTTCAGCAAATGTGTCCATCACTTCTTCCTCGAAGTATCCTTGATCTGAAGCACGCCAAGCCTCTCTCTGAAGTACTCGAACTTCACCCTGGCTAGTGGCTTCATCAGCACATCTGCAATCTGCTCGTCCGTCGCAACATACAGGAGCTTCACAGCTCCTCTCTGCACCATATCCCTGATATAGTGATATTTGATCTCTATGTGTTTCGACCTGTCATGAAACACTGGGTTCTCGGACAGCTTCACACAACTCTGGTTATCACAGAAGATACCAGTAGCCTCCAACGGGAGATCAAATAACTCAGACAGTAGCTTCCGTAGCCATACTGCCTCACAACTAGCTGAACAGGCTGCAACATACTCTGCCTCAGCTGTACTCAGTGCTACGCAGGACTGCTTCCTGCTAAACCAAGAGATCACACCTGATCCCATACTGAAGCAGCACCCAGATGTGCTCTTCCTGTCTGCAGCACTGCCAGCCCAATCTGAATCAACATAACCTTCTAGGTTAAACTTTTGATTCGCCTCATACCTGAGCCCATAATCCACTGTACCCTTCAGGTACCTCAGAACATGCTTTACAGTAACCAGGTGAACACTTCTCGGATCCGTCAGGAACTGGCTCAATGTGTTCACAGCAAAGCAAATGTATGGTCTCGTGTTCGTCAGGTACATCAAGGACCCAATCATCTGACGATACATAGAGACATCAACTGACTCAGATGAAGCATCACATAGAAGCTTCAGATTCGATGCCATAGGTGTGGCCATGGCCTTGCAATCCATCATCCCAAACCTCTTTGGGATCTCTACTGCATACTTCCCTTGTCCAAGGAAGATTCTATCTGCACTTTGCCACACCTCCATGCCAAAAACAAATAGTGCATCATCCCCAAGTTCTTCATCTCGAACTCGGTAGTAAGCTTCTGCTGCGTGTCGGCAATCAATCTATCTTCACCATACCAAGTTCTGGGAGCTTGCTTCAAGCCATATAAGGCTTTCTTCAATCTGCATACATATGACTCCCTGTCAGGTCTTGGGACTGCATCCCAAACATCTTCTTCATGATCTACGGATCATGGCATTCCATTTCTTCATCCCAGATCCTGGGAACTTCAATATCTTCAATAGATATCTTTCTTGCTGGAACAAATGTTGTAGTCCTTTTGTAGGAGATGGCATATGATCTTTCCTACACAACAAGTTAAATTGCATGATTAGAAAACATCTTATAGTTTTCAGAACAAATTCTTACACATAAAGAAATATGCCATACAGTCATGCAATTATCTTAGCCAATGCTTCAATACAACATTTATCCATATCCCGTAACTTTCTAGATGCCTTCCAATCTCTACCAGAACATTGTTAAGAGTGTGCACAACTCCCAACATGTCAGCAAAGAGGTTTCATTCTAGATAAGTAGCAATGGAATGTTGTATAGTGCCATAGGCTACTTACCCATGCATATTAGTAGTATACTGTTCATCAATGCAATTATTCTAATATGCATAATACACAACCTAATTCTAGGAACATCAGTATATACATTATTGAACAGTATTATTTAAGAAATGACAATTCAAATACTTATCTTTGTTTGTTCGTTGGGTGGACTCCCTCTGAGTCTTTGCTTCCTTGCAGGAGCTGCTGGAGTCCTAATCTGAGGTAGCTTCTTCTACACCTTTCTGTTGTGAAATGTAGAGAGATGATCAACTCCCTCTGAATATCTGCATCCTTGCAGAAACTACTGAAGTGTGCTCCTTTGCTTTCTTGCAGGAACAACTAGAGTGTGCTCCTTTGCTTTCTGGCAGGAGCAACTGGAGTGTGCTCCCTCTTGATCTTTGCTTCCTGAATTACCTGTTCTTGAACTCATATTCATCCTTGGTCCCTATGCATGCTTATTAGTATCATGAATGTGTTATCCTTGTGATCTCATATAAAATCATACATTCATTAGTATACTATTAAAACACAATAATCTCAAGCATGTATAGTCATGATCATTTCAAACAGAAATAATAAGCATGAGCATTCAAGGATTCTTATGGTTAGTCAAATCATAAGAAACATAACATGTCTAAACCTGTAATTACTCAAGCCTATGACTCTTCAGGTTAGTTGAATCATCAATCAAGATAAGATATAAAATGCATAAAACCTGTGATTATTCAAGCCTATACTTTCATGATTCTTCTGGTTAGTCATATCATCAATTATAATAATATACATCCAACCATGATTATTCAAACCTATGACTTCATGAATAATTATTATCAACAACAGTATAAGATCCTAACACAAGGTAGGATTTTAGCTTGATATAGGAAAAACATACCTGGATTAGCATGCTAGCTATTTATGTCTAACATACCCGCATAATGTCTTCTGGTTCTCTTTAGTGACTTGTGCTAGTAACCTGCATGTCTCATAAGTTAACCATTATAAAACTAAGTTATACATACCTCGAGAATGGATCTTCTATGAGATCCATGGCAATGGATGAATCTTTGTCCTCATGATCATATGTTCTTGAACTAGAACATGATTTGTCTTCTTGGTGTACCTTTCATGTTAGTAGACAACATAAAACTCATACAACATCACAATGTGTTAGTACAAACATAAGTTTCATACTCCTAATAAATGAATGACTTCTATCATGCATTCATAATTTTATTAAGGTGATATGACAAGTCTAAAATCAAGAATGTACTAACCGTGATAATATGAAGACAAGCATACCATAAACTTAATTATGAACAAATCTCAAAACATACCTCGATGAGTCATACCTGTCGAGATCACTTGTAATCTTCTTATGTAAGGCCTTAGCCTCATCTCCCTCTGAAACAGGAACTTCTTCACTTATGCAAGTGATTAACCCAATCCACTTGATTTGCAAGAACTGGACCTTGAGCTGGATATGGGTTTGTCAGAGAAACCTCAAAAATTCAAACTTTGAATTTCAAACTTCTGATAGGATAGAAATATGTGCCTTGATGAGCTGATCAAGTTGGTATATTCAGAATTTGAAAACTGCAAAGTTTCACTCCTCAATTTTGCCTTTGAAACTTCTAGATTCACTGGACGTGACCCTGAACTGGGGTTTGATGAAGCCCACTCTTTTTCCCCATCAAAATGTTTGATCCAAAGCTCTAAGCTTCTATTTTTCTGAGGAGCTTCCAGCCGTGGTCACAGATTTCAAAAATTCCCATTTTTACAGAAGCCCTAATTTTCCACTTTTCTGATCAAAGTCCCGAACTAGGGTCTAATCAAGCCCGGCCTTCTGCCCAACCAAAAATTCTGATCTTGGTCTCTAAATTTCTATTTTGATGAGTAGCATCCAGCCGTGGTCTCCGATTACAAAAATTCCAACTTTCTCCAAAGCCCTAAATTCCGGAAGCCATGAATGAAGGTACCAAAAAATAATTCTGTTTTGACAGAAATATGTACCTGATTGTTTCTGGTGTAACTCCGAAATTTTTGATCAACAGGGTCTGAAAAAGTTTCCTGAGATATCCTGACCTGTTATCTTTCCATCCTGACAGGTCTGACCTCAATTGGATTCTCTGAGAGAGAGATATGCCAAATGTCGCAACGTGACCTGTTTTGGGATAAAACAGGAGAGCGAACTTGTACGGCGTGCCACGTGTCACTGTTTTAACTTCAGCCTCTGAAAAAGTTTTCTGAGATATCTCGGCCTGTTACCTTTCCATCCTGATAGGTCTGACCTCAATTGGACTCTCTGAGAGAGAGTTATGCCAAATGTCGCAACGTGACCTTTTTTGGGATAAAACAGGAGAGAGAACTTGTACGGCGTGCCACGTGTCACTGTTTTAACTTCAGCCTCTGAAAAAGTTTTCTGAGATATCTCGGCCTGTTACCTTTCCATCCTGACAGGTCTGACCTCAATTGGACTCTCTGAGAGAGAGTTATGCCAAATGTCGCAACATGACCTGTTTATGGGATAATACAGGAGAGCGAACTTGTACGGCGTGCCACGTGTCACTGGTTCGACTTTGGCCTCTGAAAAAGTTTTCTGAGATAGTGCAGACTGTTTACTACCTGTCACTTTTTACGAAATTTCATTTGGAGCTTCCTAGCCCAAGAAATGACCTTTTTCCCAAGGTCACCTGATTTTGACTCAGATCTGGAAGAGGCAGAAACCCTATATTGTACAGATCATAAATCACAAAGTACAACGAATTAGAGGTTGTCCTTTGGACACAAGATACCTGGAGATCTTATCTTCGGCCTGTAACAATTTCAGATCCGAAAACTTTGCCAAAACGTATTTATAGCGAAAGTTCTACGATGACTGGTTTTTGCTATATCAAGCCCTAGCATTGTAAGTGCAACAAGTGTCATACATGCCATATCATGCCTTCTTTCAGGCTAGCTCTGATACCATGTTGAATTTTCTGAATTTACTTCAATCTGATCTAGGATCTTAACTGAGAGAACAACATGTACAGCATATCAATCATGGAGACAATAATGCAAGCACACACAAGAGACACAAAGATTTACTTGGGGAAAACCATAAAGGTGAAAAACCCCAATAACTTCCTCAGAGATAGATAGAGAAATGATACAACCAACCAATAGAGATAGCCATAACCTAGCAGCAATCCTCCTCCTCCATAAGTGAGCCTCTCCTCCTTGAGAGCATGTGTGTAAAGTGAGTGAGTAAATAGAGTGCCTCCCGCACTCTATTTATACTTGACTTGACTTGCCTTTTTACCTAACTCATGTCGGCTCGAACTTAACCACATAACATAATGCTGAGTGGGCCGACCCCCAATAGGGTGGTCTAATAACCCTTTGACCCACATGGCCGACCCCCAATAGGGTGGTCTAATAACCCTTTGACCCACATGACTTATACAGGGCCGACCCCAAACAAGGTGGTCTAATAACCCATCAAGTATAAGTTACGACACTTACAATATAAATGACGACACTTCCTTATATAGGAATAATACCATCTCTATAGGAATACAATATACATATATGTGAAATACATTCCGAAGTTACATATACATCAACATGAAGGGACAGGGTAGTTGTCTTTATCCGAAGCTCTGTTTAAATTTCTGAAGTCCACACATAGTCTTATCTCTCCTGACTTCTTTCTTACGGGAACTAAGTTAGCAACCCACTCAGAATGTCGTACCTTAAAGATTATTTTAGCGTCCAGGAGTTTCTTTAATTCCTTTTGAATTAGAGGTTCCAGAGTAGGATGCATCCTTCTTAATTGCTGCTGAAATGGTTTGACACCCACTTTCATCGGTATAACATGCTAAATAATGCGGACATCATACGTTTTCAGATCCTCATAGGTCCATGAAAAAACATCCTTATATTGCTCAAACAATTTGATGAACCTATCTCTTTCTCCTGGTGAACAACATTTGCCAAGGTTGACAAATTTTGGTTCTGCCTCGGTACCTAAATTAACTAACTCATGCTGCATTGATGAACTGTTAGTTTTGGTATTAGCTGGCCTTTTGAACTTACTTTGAAGATCAAACAGCATTTCGAGTGACCTTACCCCTTTGGGGATGAAATTTCCTTTACTTGCATCTTTCTTTAGCAAATCAGAATCGTGTTCTTCTTCATCTATCACAGCTCCTTGGAAACTGTCTTCGTTCATTAGAAAACTGATAATCTGTTCGTCATCATCGAAAACCCTAAAGTTTGTGACGTTGTCAGGAACGGAAGGCCTGAAAATTAATTCAATTGAGCATTTGTTATTAGATGGCACCAATATAGAAGTGGATGTTGCTAACAAATCAGCTGCAGAATTTTGCAATCTAGGAATAGACTTTATATTGAAAGCATCAAAATGCATAATTAAATCCCATACTTCAGCCTGATAACCCTTCAAATGAGGTGAGATACAGTAAATGGTATCTCTTACCTGTCTCACAACTATTTCTGAGTCACCGAAAACCTTCAAGTATTTAACTATTAAACCAATGGCCTTCTTTAATCCGTGTACCAAAGCTTCATATTCCATAGTGTTGTTAGTACAATCAAATTCTAATCTATAGGACAAAAAATACTTGTTTCTTCCTGGATCCATCAGAACACAACCGGCTCCGGATCCTTCCAGAGTTTTAGAATCGTCAAAGTATAATGTCCAAAACAAACCTTTTGATTCAGCTAAGTTAGTATCTCTATGATTTAAGTCAGTGACTAAACTAACTATATTACAGTCAACATCATCAGTCTGAGAGAAATAAAGGAGATCGGATTGTTCATATGATTCATGGCTGATGGTTTCAGCCTGATAATTACCCGGATCAATTTCTAAGAAATAATTCCCCAGAACCGAGGATGAGAAGGTTACAGCCTCATTCTTTCTCTCTAGTTGAGTTACATTTTGCTTCATGTGCGGTTCTCTCAGGACTTTGATCTGATTCTGTCTATTTTGATAAGGCAACCACATATGAGACCAATCAGTTGCAAAGTAACCATTCAGCTTGGTGGACCAGTCCCTACTTAAGATCAAACCATAGGCCTCAAGGATATTCACTACCATTATGTCAATAAACTGACAGACTCTAGAGTCGGCTGATAATCTAATGAGAACATCTTTCATCTCCCCAATCACTTTGACAGCAATCCTATCTAACTGGATAATTTGGGCCGGAGAAGGAACAGGTTTCTCGTTAATTTTTTTACAAATTGACAGTGGCATGACATTTGAAGATGCTCCAAAATCTACCAAACAATTGTGAACATTATGATTGAAAATTTCAAAGGTCAACAGGAAAGGCAATGTCTGAGATTTAGATTTCCCTCCGATACTAGCCTCATTAATTTCGAGATCTTCTTGGGTGTCCATTAATGGAGTGCTAGGTTGGGGGAGTAGAACATGCAGCAGCTTGTCTCGTTGATGAGGCAAACTGCACATGTCGAATATTGACACATTTGCTTTGACTTTCTTTATATCCTCAATAATGTCATATCCTATATCAGACTCGTTCCCAATTCGGGCTGGATGGTTTGTTTTACTCATTGTGACCTTAGGTTGTTGAACTATGGTGTCGATGTTTGGCTGTTTGGCCGTTGTTTGGCTAGCTTTAGGCTGCGGTGGAATGATTGCTATATGCCTTCTTGGTAATTCTTTTGAAACTTTAGGCTTGGGAGGAGTCGAGTCTGGCACAGGATCCGTAATAGGACCTTTACTGCAAGTATTAATATTCACAGCAAAGAGAGAGCTTTCTATGGGATCCTCTTCTGCTAATTCAGTTATAGGTACCCAATCCCATAGCACCATAGTAGTGTCCGGAATTGGTTCTTCTAATTCAGGGTTCGATTCCTCTAGAGGATCGTCTTGATCTAGAATCTGTGAATCCAACATTTGGTTCATGACTAAACTCATAGAGTTAATCCATTGTGGGCAGCTCTTCTCCGAATGCGGTTCTTGATAAAATGTGCAGAAGTTTTCCATCCCTATTTCATTGAGGTTTAAAACAGGGGAAGTATTCATGGGTGGATGAGGTTGATCGTCGTCTTCCCTTTTTTTGTAAAATGGCTTGAAAGGTTTCCTCGATGTACTAGCAGCCTTATCTTTCTCAAGATCTACAATTTTATTGGACAACTTCTGCATCATGTTAACTACATTTTCCATGTCTATTGATGACTCTTCTTTACCTCTAGTGAGCAGCAAGGTTTTTTTACTGGCTGTTGGTTTTGTTTCTGCATCTAAGGCATGTTTAGCAATGCTATCTGCTTCTTCTTCTACCTTTCTAGCTTCTTCGAAATTCTCTATCAGGGTGGTTTTCTTAGATCTTTTAACAAACATTGCTATGGGTCCTTCAAGAGCTGTTGTATAATATTCAACCAGAGATTCCTCTGCTGGTTTATTTGCTTCACTGAAATTATTTAAGAGTGTTGTGAACCTTTGATTAAAGTCTTGAACCTTTTCTTTCTTTTCCATCCTCATGGACAATAATTCTTTCATAAGCGTAGCTACAGTTTTTTGGTTTCCATATTTCTTTAAGAAACATTTTTCGAATTCATCCCAGCTTGAGATAGAGCTAGGTTGTAGGCTAAAATACCAGGATGATACTTTTGGCTCAAATGTGTATGGAAAAATCCTACAGACTACATCTTCATGTTGCACATCTAAAAGATTCATAGCTAAATAAAAACTCTTGAGATGATCTTCAGCCGAAATGGCTTTCCCTGGGTCGAATTTAGGCAAGACTTTCTCTGTATTTTTGGGAAGATTGTGGAATGGCCCAGCTAGATTTAGTGCTCCCCTTGCTCTCCAAGCAGGTACGGCCATCTCTATATGTGGAGAATCTGGTGGAGAATTGTAAGGTGAGTTCATTGGAGTGTTCTTTGGAGTAATAAGTTCTCTAAGACTTTCTTGATCTGAAATATTTTCTGGGTTTTCAAGATCAACCTTGTTCGGGGGTTCTACAATTTCTTCCAAGTTTAAATTCACAAGCTCTTCAAAATTTTGCACAAGAATCGAATCACGGGTGCACTGTCGCTCTTTTCTAGGAGAATTTTTTCTAGGGAGGAAATTTACTGCGTTTAAACCACCTAGCTGCCTAACATAAGATCGTGTATGCCTCCTCAAATATTCTATTTCTGTAAAAGGAACAGCATACAATGCTTCTTGAGGTTCAGAATCAGAGACGAGGTTTTCTTGGTTTGCTACTTCAAGATTTGGGCTTTCTGAAATTCCTTCTTTAAGCAGGTTTTCAGTAACATTTATGACTGTGGGAGATTTTCCTTTATCAGCCATGCACTTTCGGCCCTCCTTCTAGCGCCAAAAATTGTTGATGCCCCGAAGATCGCAGCATCAAGCAGAAAGGGATTCTCCCCGATAGACTATCCCAATTAGATTGTCCACCGTTTGGTATGGGGAATCCGTCTGGTTTGCGGTTCCGGCAACCGTTGGGTTTGGAGATTTACTTCAATTATACCGGCTATGGCCCGATCCACCGTTCTTTTTTATTATATAATTTGAAATGATATGCAAGTGCCTAATCTAACTTAATCTAAATGAAGAACTCGAAACAAATCTGTATTTAAAACTGAAATAAATCTAAACTATCCCTGCAAGCAGCAAATTATAAGTATGAGTAATGTGCTGGAAGAGTTATCTAAAAATCAACAGATAGCCATTAAATCATAAAGATAGATCCACAGCAAAAAAGCAAGAGATATTAGAAGATAGCTTCTAATTCAGATATAACACATTCCATTACTCATGTAGGAGAAAATTCATTTGCACAAAGAAAAGTGAGATCATTCAATACAAAGAAATCATTCAAGACAGCAAAGAAAGATCTCACAGTAGAATATAGAGGTCACAGAAATAATACAACATGCATCCAATATCCATTTCCATGCAAAATACGTCCCCTCCGGGCTCTTATTAGGTACATTTCATTTTCTTGAAACAAGTGCAAGATAGCTCGTACAAGTTCAGAAAAATTATTTCCCTGCCAAAAGTCCTTTACACTGTTTCCCAAACTTCTATTTATATCATTACAAAATGCCTCTTGGGCTGCCACCTGGCTTTTTACACCTGTCCTCTACAGACTTTTCCCTTTTAATAAACAAAAATCGTGACCCTTTTCTTAAAACAGAAAATTCCTTAAAAAGAAAAAGGACAGTTGTCCAATGGTTCTACGCTTTAGACATAGGAAGGCCAAAAATACAAAAAATAGGAACAATGCCTTAGGATCAGCGTGTTCACTCTTGGGAAGGCGCTCCTGCCGGGAGAGAAGCACTTGGACTGGCTGATATTGCTGCTGCTGCTAGGAGAGAAACACTTGGACTGGTTGCTACTACCGCTGCTTTCTTTTCCTCCTCTGTTATGTAGCTGAACCAGATACCAGTGTCTCTGATACCTACATTTGCTGAGGAAGGGAGCAAGATATTCTAGGAAGTCACATCTTTACCAAGCTCTGCTCCAATACCCTGAATTTCTGCAACTGCTGCTTGGTGGAGTTCTTTAAGCAAATGACTGTATATTGATGACAACCCAATATAGTGATAGAGATCATCAATGGCTAAGACATCGATCTTATTTACATATTCTATTTGAATTCCTAGCTCTTCTTTCAAGTCTGATAAATGTTGCTCTTTGCTCGAGAACTCGTCAAGGGACTGAGGAAAACTCAACTTCCACTTATCATGCACTTCATGGATTTTTTGATAAAGACTGTTACTTTTATCCATTGTTCCTTAGATCTTAGCCATTAGCTTAAGGCCATAGTTCCTACAGAATTCCATAAGGGCTATATCTTCATTAAAACCATCTACAGATTTGAATGGGAGATGCTTAGGGAAATCAACCTTCCCTTCTCTCCATTCCATCTGGCTCAGGATGTTTGCTTTAACCCGAGTATATTTACCCTTAAACCTATTGGCCTCTACATTAACTTCTTTGAATCTAACCATCATGGCTTTGAGCCTGCACACTTCTTCAGTAATCAACTCTTGTGTGGCATGCGCTTGTCTCAGAATGCTACAGGATAGCTCATGGAAGGGAGACATATCTATTGCTCTACTCTCTGCCTGATCTAATTGCTCAACCATTGCCTGCTTATCTACTTGCAGATGAGACACTCTAGCCTCCAAATCGTTTTTTTCTGTTTCTAAAACCATCATCTGGACTGCCACGTACTCCTTTTCTTCTTCTAAATGGTCATACTTATCTAACAATTCCTTGTGCTCAACAGGCAGGCGATTATACTTATTCACTACGAGATCCCTGTAAGCCTGCTCATTAGCCACAGTATGTTATAACATGTGAGCTCTCCTCTTTGTCGACTCAACTTCTCTAACCATATCGGCCACATTGTCCTGCGTTGTTTTTGCTGCTTCCACAGCGGCGGATGCCATGGCTATGGGAGCCTTATTTGTATTTTGCATTACTGTGGTCTCCCGCTGGGTAACAATATCTTCTTGGAAGAGTCTCTTTATCCTCTCTTCCAATTTTAGGACTACTGCCTTTCTCTTCTTATCATACACAAATTCATCCCATTGGGACACAGCATTCTCTTCTAATGGAGTGTAAGGGACGATTGGGAGGTCTATTATATTTATTTCTGCTTCTGTGGGTGGGGTTTGGACTACTTGAGAAGTGCCTGTTTCCACATTTTGGGTGTCGAGAACACCTGCTTGAGATGTACCTGCCTCCACATTTTGGGTGCCGGGAACACCTGCTTGAGGTATGTTTGTTTCCATATCTTGGGTGCCGGAGCCACCTGCCTGGGCATCTTCATCGGTCTTAAGTTCTTCTTCCGCTTTTATTCCTCTTCAGCTTTTTTCCTTCTTTCTTCTTCTTCAGCTTGCTGCTGATTTTCATTTTCTTCCATCTGCTTTGCATCTTCAGCTTCTTTCTGCAGCCTTGCATCTTCTGCTTCTTGGTGCAGCTTGGCTTCCTCAGCTTCTTTCTGCAATCATGCATCTTCTGCTTCTTTCTGCAGCCTTGCTTCCTCTTTCAATCTTTGTTCTTCTTGGGCTCAGGCATCAGCTGCTTCTCTCTCTTTCTGTAGGCTGGCTTTTCGGGCTGGGGTAGAGCTAGAGCTTGCTCCACTGCCTTGATGACAAATCTGCAACTTAGTCATGTTGTTTATGCCTCTGAATGCCTCTTCCTCGGCATCATAGTAATGAGCATATTCAAAATGAGCATAAATTTCTTTGCAATGCTCGGCAACCTTCCCCCGCCTATCATTTCTATGGAAGATCATTTCACCGAAGTGGAAAGCTTTCAGCTCTTGAACAAATTCCTCAGCTGATGCAACCCCTGAGAATTTGTAGGCTCCTATGCAGAAGGGTAAAGGAGGGAAAGAAGCCTTATGTTGCTTGTTAATCACCCCTCCTATTCCATCAAGGAAAATTTGTCTGACTGCTTCCTTGAGGACTACATAATCAGTAGCATACTTTGGAAAAATGTATGGTGCTTTGGTCCCTCCAAACATCCTTATGTAGGTGCCCTGCTCTGAGAAATAAAAATCTCCATAGTTTTCCAGGACCTCCATGGCATTTTCTGATAGACAGTTGGGCTCTTCCTTGAATATCTTCTCATATAGAGGCATGATGAACTCTTTGCAGATGAGCTTATAGCTTGCTCTGTAATTTTGAGCCCACATTATTTTATAAGCGGTGTAGACCAGGGTGTTGGCTTTATCCCATGTGCAACCTAGGCTGGGGAAAGATAGTTTGGCCAAAATACAGTCAATGAGATAGGAAGACATGTAAAATTCTGACTTTTTTAAGGCCAGACCCTCTCTTGCAGCAACCACTGTGGATGCCAAACTGTCCGAAAGGATAGTAGCCCAGTCAAACACAGTCCCTTTGAATGCTACGAAGTGGATGATGGGGGCCCACTGTATCCTATATACAGTGCCATTGGGCATGCCGAAAATTCTGCATAGCATCAGGGCGATTAACCTAAAAGGAGGTCTTAGGTTCTGAACATCATATTCATCATTACCTCTCTTTCTCAAGTGCTTACCTGTGACCAATAATTTTTTGGCCATCTCAATATTGTTCATCTTTCCCAACCATTCATCACTTAGAGCTTGCTGGGGACGTGAGAATTTGTAGGCTGCAGCAATATATGTTGGATGGAATGAAGCGAAAGCCTCTCCCCTGCTGTCATGTAATACTCTTATCTCTGAGTTGGCATGTTCCAGTATCCACCCGATCACTTCAGAGCATGGGAATAATTCAGGGCGGATAGAAGCCCTAGCTATGTCGGAAGCTCTGATGTTGAGGTAGATTTGTTCTTCTTCCAATAATACATCTGGGATATCCTGGTCCCTGATCATCCTGTAAACATCTCCCCAATGGACCTCGGGAGGAATGCCAGTGGTACACTTACTATCTTGGAACATAGTTTCAGTCCTTAGTGGCACTGGATCTGGTTCCATCACTTTAGTTTTCTTTCTACCACCTTTTGGCATCCTGGCTTATCCCTGCTAGCAACCAAATGCAAATCATTATAAAAAATTGCAACATGTTATGAGAGTGTAACAAAGAGAAGGACCAATTCAACATGCTAATGAGAAATATAAACAAATTATGAAGCTGCATGCTGGGGAAGCAAAATAAATCACTCCAAAAAAGAAATATGGTTCTGAGACTTGATTATCCTAGGGAGACAAAGTCTAGTCAGGAGCTTTTGGAATGCTTCCGAAAAGGTAAGCATGTGACGTGGAAACAACCTGCTTCCCTCCTAGCCCTTGGAGAAAGGGTACCCTTCATCATTGCACTTCTAATGGTCAATGGCGGGTGAGCCTAGAGTGAAACAATCCTTTGAATAAACGATGAAACAAGGGACTGTTTTCCACAGTCATTAACTGAGCCTAACAAGGTGAGTGGTTGAGTATCTCAACCGACCACAACTGCCATTAATAACACTTGCGAAACGGTTTGTGGCCGGTACAAAGCTTGAATCAGGGTAGGAAACGATCGAAATGCGGTCAGTGAAGAACTTGGATGGCCATGGCCACGGCTTTCAGCTGATGGGGATGAGGAACCTAAGGGGCCATGGCGGCCTTAAAAACAAAAAACGACATATGCTACCAATGTCTATCGGCCACGTTATGGACGGGAAAACCCCAAAAGTAACTTGACGTGGAGATGAGACAAAAATGGCGGTTAAAAAACCTACCTGGAGACGAGATAGTGGTTGAGTGAGGTGGACGCGGTCGTGGATGTGCTGAGCTGGAGCGGTCCGGCACGGTCTTCCCAACGGCGTTTTTTTGAATGAAAACTAACAATGCGATCAACCAAACCCCCGCCGTCCTTTTAAAAGGTTAGACATGTGCGGCATTAAACGGGTTGGTGGTGTCATTAAAATGGGGTTTAAATTGCTTGCGTAATTGCGGAACAATATCGTGAGTGCTTCCGCAGCTTCGGAAAGGTTTCATGAATGCTCCTGCAGCTTCGGAAGGGTTTCGTGAATACTTCCGCCGTTTCGGGAGACTTTCGTGAATGGCTCCCGCAATTTCGAGAGAGATAGGAAAATAGCTTCGGCGGTTTCTGGAGAGAATTGCGAATGGCTTCCGCAGTTTCGAAAGAGTTCGCCGAATGCTTCCGCTGTTTCGGGAGACTTTTGTGAATGGCTCCCGTAATTTCGGGAAAGAAACTTGAACACTTCCGCAGTTTCGGAAGGGAAACCTGAATGGTTCCACAGTTTCGGAAGAGATTTCTGAATGGCTCCCACAATTTTGAGAGGGAAACTTGAATGGTTCCACAGTTTCGGAAGGGATTCCTGAATGGTTCCACAGTTTTGGAATATATTTCTGAATGGCTCCCGCAATTTCGAGAGGGAAACTTGAATGGTTCCACAGTTTCAGAAGGGATTCGCAATTTGCTTCCGCAGTTTCAGGAGAGAAACTTGAACGCTTCCGCAGTTTCGGAAGGGAAACCTAAATGCTTCCGCCGTTTCGGGAGAGATTTCTTAATGGCTCCCGCAATTTTGAGAGGGAAACTTGAATGGTTCCATAGTTTCAGAAGGGATTCCTGAATGGTTCCACAGTTTCGGAAGAGATTTCTGAATGGCTCCCACAATTTCGAGAGGGAAACTTGAATGGTTCCGCAGTTTCGGAAGGGATTCACAATTTGCTTCCGCAGTTTCGGGAGAGAAACTTGAACGCTTCCACAGTTTCGGAAGGGAAACCTGAATGCTTCCACCGTTTCGGGAGGGAATCCTGAATTTTAACTTAGAAGAAAAACTTCAATTTTTTGAAAGCAGATTCCTCAGTTGAAAAACAAAACTAAAAAGGAGAATTTATCTCTTTAGGAAGTCTCTCTAGAAAAAACAAAAGGAGGGGCCCCAATATGTACAAAATCTTTTGGGGGGGGATGTTGTTGCAACAACACAATGATACAACCCGAGTACAAGAGATAGTCTTCTCCTAGCAGCAGAACCTCCTCCTCACAAGTGCGACACTTTCCGAATGAGAGAAGTGTGTGTAATGTGTGTTCAAATAGAGATCTCACGATCTCTATTTATATTTGTCTTGTCCTGCCCAATAAACTAATGGGGCCTACTTGTCTAGCTTAACCCATGGTTAACTTAATCCGGGCCGACCCCACACTTGGTGGTCTAATAACCCTTTGACCCACATGGCCGACCCCCAATAGGGTGGTCTAATAACCCTTCGACCCACATAACTTATACAGGGCTGACCCCAACAAGGTGGTCTAATAACCCATCAAGTATAAGTTACAACACTTACAATATAAATGATGACACTTCCGTATAGAGGAATAATAACATCTCTATAGGAATACAAACACTTCCGTATAGAGTAATAATACCATCTCTATAGGAGTACAATATACATATGTGAATTACATTCCAAAGTTACATATACATCAACAATAAGCGATCCTTATACCATAGTGAATCATTTTTCCACACAAAATTATCTGATACATTGGGATCATTCTATAGCTTTTGAATGAGTGTCCACACATATAGGTCATTTTTCCATTCTTCCCTTGCTGCTACTACCCAATCTGTTTGTAGAATGGAAATTATACAAAGTAATGCCCCAACATATTCATCTTTTCTGGAGAGTGCGTCTACCACCACATTATGTTTCCCTTTTCAATGGATGATTTCAAAGTCATATCCCTACATCTTGGTTACCCATTTTTGTTTGTCTTCCAAAGATAGTCTATGTTCCAGGAAGTATTTAAGACTATCATTATCTGTTTTGACCTTGAAGTGCCTACCTATTAGGTAAGGATGCCATTTCTTAAGGGCGTGTAGTATTGCCAACATTTCCTTCTAATAAATGGGCTTCTGTAAGTTATTTCCCTTGATTGGATGACTTGTGAAAGCAAGCGGGTGTCCTTCTTGCATTAGAATAGCACCAATGCCATTTCTTGAAGCATCACATTCCACAATAAAGGTTTTTGTGAAGTCCGGTGTGGCCAAAATAGGAGATTTGCGCTTTGCCTCTTTAAGTTGTTCAAAAGCTTGAGTTGCCTCTAGATTCCAAGGAAATGCATCTTTCTTCAATAATATTGATAGAGGCGTTGTTATTCTTCCATTGTTCCGAATAAACTTGCGGCAGTACCCTTCCAAACCTAAGAATCCTCGAATATTCTTTAGGTTTTTGGGAATCGGCCAGTCTATCATGTCTTTAATTTTGTTAGTGTCTACCTTGACACCTTCATAAGATACAATATGACCTAAATACTCTACCTCTTTTACCCCAAAGAAACATTTGGAAGGTTTTGCATATAGTCGTTTCCCCTTTAGTAGTTGTAGTACCCTGTCAACATGTTGAACATGTTCTTCCCAATACTTATTATAGATTAGTATAAAATCAAAGAATACTAGCACAAATTTTCTAAGGAAAGGCTTGAAAATGGAATTCATCAAACCTTGAAATGTGGAAGGTGCATTCGTGAGACCAAATGGCATGACCAGAAATTCATAATGATCTTCATGATTTCTGAATGGTATTTTTGGTATGTCTTCATCCTTCATTCTAATCTGATGATACCCAGAATAGATATCCAACTTTGTGAATAAAAATGCTCCATGTAATTCATCTAACAATTCATCAATGACAGGAATTGGAAACTTATCTTTAATGGTGATATTGTTGAGCTCTCTACAATTTGGAAACATACGCCATGATCCATCCGACTTGTGTACCATTACCACTAGTGCAGCGTAAGAAATTTGGCTAGGCCTAATTATTCCATCCTCTAACATTTCTTCAACCATATGCTCAATTCCACTCTTCTGGCCATAGGGGTATCTATAAGGTCTGATGTTAGGAGGAACACATCTTGGAATTAAGTGAATAGCATGATCAATATCTTGAATAGGTGGAAGACCTTTTGGAATACCTTCAAATACCTTGGAATGCTTATTAATGAACCTTTGGATATCTGGAGAAATAGGAAGCTTAGATGTTTGAACATCTAATGAGCATAATTGTACAATTACGCCTTGATGTCTCTTTTTCATCAATTTTGTCATACCATTAGAGATTACCACCTTGATTGGTTTCCCTGTGATACCATTTAACTCGTATTCCTTTCCTTCCCACACAAATTTCATGGGTTTCTGAAAATTAAAAGCCATGGTTCCCAATGATTGTAACCATTGAACTTCTAAGACAACACCAGCACCACCCATTGCAATCATTAGACTATTCAATACATATTACCCCATAGTAAGATTGATATAGGCATTTCCCTAAGCAATTGATAGTTCTTCCATCTGCAATCATTACTTGAAACTCTGGTGCTAGATATACAAAGCGATTGAGAACTTTGGCTAATTTACAGTGAATGAAATTATGAGTACTACCAGAATAAATCAACATTGTTGCCTTTTTATTTTTGACATATCCTTCAATATTGAGAGTTTGAGGAGTGCTAATTCCAACCAATGCATGACAGGATATGGTGGGAGTAATCTCTTCATAAGTAATCTCTTCTATTTGTTTATGTTGAGAAGGTTCTTGTTCTTTTGCTTCTTCCTCTTCACAATATATGTAGAATAATTTATTCTCGCCACACTTATGTCCCTTACTATACTTATTGTCACATTTAAATCATAGACCTTTTGCTCTTCTTTCATCCAGTTTTTGAGGTGTCAACCTTTGAGGTGTGTTAGAAGAAGGAACATTATTCTCTCTATTTGTGTTGTAAGTGGTCCTTTTTGTAGCCATCGCCATATTTTTACTTTGAACCTTCCTTGTCACCATGAAATCCTTCTCTAAGGATGTTGGTTCAAAGAGGCGCACCTCATGTTGGATGTTATCCTTTAAGGTTCCAATAAAGAGATCCAACAATTTATCATCTAGTATGTCGTCCACTCTGAGACTCGACTTTTGAAATTGTTGAATGTGCTCGCTTATTGGACCTTTTGCCTTAGATTTATCAATTGTGTAAAGAAGGAATTGATCTTAACATCATCATAGTATGATATCAACTCTTCTATAAAAAAATACCAAGAGATAATGGAGTTATTTTTGTGTTCACAAAGCCATTGGTACGACAGAAATTGATCAAGTTCTAAATATAAAGATGCAATGGGTACCTTTTGGAGATTTGGAACCTAGTGTATATCAAAGAATTGCTCCATCTGGAATATCCATGTTATGGGGCCCTTTCCATCAAAATTCCTCATGTCAATATCAGGGAGTTGGATACCCCTTGGAGACCATCTCAGGTTACTTCCATTATTATAATCAATTCCTCTTGGAATATTCTTATTAATGGAAGGTTCCTCAACATGGACACTATCTTTATCATCACATGTAGAGATATTTTCTTTTAACTTTTGTGGGAGATTAGCAATACTTTTCATATTCTCATCCATCTTATTATCAATATGTCACACAATCTTCTTCTCTAAATTAAGTAAATCAGTCGTTTTCACAGACCCTTTAATCATATATTCCAACTTGGACACTTGAAAAGATAGGTCTTCACTTTCATCGAAGGTCATGGATGAATCCTCAAGTGGCTTCAGTGGAGTATGATTTTTTCCACTACCTTTTGGTGGAATTTTGAACAATATAAATATATATCACAACTTATGGTCACCTCAAATAGATCATTCTACTAAAAGCTATTTCAAAATTTAAAATGACGTACATTTTTCCAACCTTGATTTGAAGACTGAGAAAATCCTAAAATTTTGGCCCATCTAATTCGAAAACCATGCCCTCTAGTATCCTGATATGTCATATTTCCAATGCCATAAATTTCGTTGAATTTGGATGTGCCAAAAAAAAGTTGTGACAATTTTCCCAACACTTGTTATTTTTGGCCTTTACAGAAGAGAGAGAGTGTACAGCCTGCCACGTGTCCAATTTTTTGTAACTGTTCTTGAGATTGCTACCACAGATACTTTGGTCTGTCTTATTTCTGATGGAACTAGTATCAATCAATTTGGATCTCGCATGCTCCAGATATAACAATTTTTCACAGAACACCTGTTTGAGACTAGCTTTTGGGATAGTCAAAAACCCTAACTTCCCGAGGGTATAACTCCGAACCTCTAATGACTCAGGATCGAAAAATTTTACCATAGATAATTTAGCCTGTTTTATAGTTTGGTTCTGAGTTTACATGTTTGAAACATTGTAGAAAAAAATATATAGTGAAAATTCCAAGATGACTTGTTTTGTAAGCATCCAAGCTCTGATACCAAATGTTAAGCAACAAACTTCCAAAAAGAGCATTAAAATAATAGAAATAGACCATAAAGAGTACTCCACTCCTTTAATGAATAAAATAGGTGAATATAAATCCTCTTTGGTGGGGGAACCTCCTTATACAATGTACTAAGTACACAAGACAAGAGAAGGCAAGATGCTCAAATGAAAAGTTATCCTTCCTATATATAGGAGATTATGAGGTACAATTACAACTCATTGAACCAAGCTGATATAACTAATATAACCATACTAATGAAAATTACAACTAATGAACCAAATTTGGCATATAAACTAATGTAATGCACCACTATATAGGGGGGAATGTGCCCACATTTAGGGCTTAACAATTATACTGCAAATCACCAACAAGGGGCATCACAACAATGGGGAAACTTTTATTACTATAGGATAGCGCTTATTAGATGTGCCTATATGCTTATTGTATTTAGCTTAAGTTTTCTTCATAAAACAAGTTGTTTGATGATCACTGGTAAGATTTTATGTTTATTTTGATTATTGCTTTACTTCTTGGATATGATTACATATTAAGCGAAACCTTGATTCAGTCAAAGAGAATTATTTTGTTTTTAGCACTTGCACTCTAAATTTTTCTACTTTATTGTGGAAGGAGAAAGAACAACTTTACTACTACCAATAGAATAATTATTGAGAAATATTGATCGAGATAAATCAAAATGTTTAATTTTTAGCACTTGTACTCTTATTATTTTTCTTTATTGTGGTGGTAGAAGAAAGAAACTGTATTACCAAGAGAACAATAATAGCCATAGAAACATCGTGAAATATTTTTTGCGAGTAAGTACCCATGGGATTTGAACTTGTGACCTTCTATTTACAACTTCTCATATCATTTACTCATTACCAATTGCTCTACCCTCATGGGCTAACTATCATGAGATTACTTAAAAGTACTTAGTTGAAGACTGGTACTCATAGAAACCTAAATTAAAATACAAGATGTGATCCCAAATTGATATGCAATTTACGCAAAGACCAATAATCTACTATCACACGGGAATGGTTTTGGGCATTCCCTTGAAGAATCCCTTGTCCTATCTAGTTAATATTCTATACTAGTGTGGATGTCAATTTTGTAAAGTAGCATTCTCATTTCTTCTACCTCTCCTACTACAATTCACATTCAATCCTCTATCTGCCATACTCTTTTCGCTTTCCTACAAGACACTCTGCAAGGTTGGATAATTTATACCCTAACCAAATGCTAGAGACGCCTCTCTCCCTTGACAACTCTACCTAGTTACATCCTTAGCTGGGGCTTCTCCCTGGAATTATGGATAAAATTGTTAGAGTTTTACATTATCATAACCACTTCTTAACTTTATTGATGAACCCATTCAATGAAAACAACAAAAGAAATAGAGAGAAGGACTTTATTGTATAAGGGATTTTAGGCTGAATACTTGATATTGGAAAAAAAATAGCTCTTAAGATGATGATTCAAAAATGATACTGAGTTTGTATTTATACATAGTCAAGAAGTAGGGTGCCCTGTGGAAATTTCGTGCACTCGGGCAATTAATGCAAAACTGAAATTTCACCTTCTTTCTAGAAGGTCTCTTGGATATTAGCCCTACAATTTCTATAATTTAGTATTGTTGTAAATTAAAGCGTAAAACAATAGCGAAAAGATCATAATAATTCACTATTAACAACTCCAAACTTCACGACAATTCAAAGCGAGAAGATACAAAACCAAGACATAACTTTTCATCCCTTCTAAGGAAGCTTATCAACCAACAACTAGATACGAAACACTATAATAGTAGTAAATTTATCCCCTTATATTCTTCCCTTAAATGTTAAATAACTTAATAATTTTCTCTCTTACTTATGTCAAATCAATAAGACATAAATTACTGTAAATATAAAAACATAAAGAATAGATAGATGGAAATTCAAATTTGCAAATGGCACAAGATATGGATAGGTGTAAAATTCATATATAAGCTAAAGATGAAGTACAATTTTGTGCCATATCCTTATCTTAAGGTTATTACAAAAATCCAACCATCCAAAAATCCCTATTTGTTGAAGAATGTAGCTCAAATAGGAACTCTAGCACAGGTTTAGTTTTAACGTACTAGGAGTAGTTTTGAACATACTAGAAGTAGTTTGAGTTAATTCTATTTTGTAATTCACTTTATGAATAAAGTGAAAGTTTTATTTTTCGTTGTTGAGTATAATAAAGTGTATTTTTATACATTAGTGATTTAGACTTGTTTATGTGCAACCTAAAAACCCCAATATTGACAAGCGAATCAATTGTTAAATCAACACAACTATGGATTCCCAACCCAACGTGTTACTACTTGAAAGGAATCCTCTTTTAGGTTTCCTAGGCCCAACAGTAAACAAGCCCAAGCTACTCAAGGGAGAGACCCTGGACAAGATTTTCGAAGGTTACTTAGGATAACCCAACCAACCCCAAATCCTGACCTAGCTATGTTTTAATCATATTAGAGTGCCTAATTAAGATATTCAAGATGAATAAGACACAATTCAGTATTCAGTAAATATATGCTACGAACTGGTAAATAAAAGATATAATGAAATAGTTTACTTGCAGAAAATAAATAGATAAAATGAGCAACTTAAAGCAAGTAAACCCAAAACCAAATCTTATAGTCAATCGGGATTAGCTAACCGATATAGCCCTTCTAACCACCTACGAATTCCAACAATATTGCTCAGCCCAATATTTCATAGCATTAATCAGGGAGGCTCGATAATGATGTATTTAAGCTATATAGGTGTTCATAACGTCACACTTCAAGGGGGCAATTGTTATCGCCTTGATTTTCCTCATGAGTGACATTTCGACCAAAATATGTTGAAAATTATTAGTTGGAAAAAACCATCATAACAATAGTACCTCATGGCTAATATTCAATTTATTGATCTAAGCAAACCTTACAAGTCACATTACCTATTCAATTGTGTGACTTTTACACTACATCACTCGTGGGATTTTCCTAGGGTATCATTCAATACCCGCGTAATTCCTCTCTCTAAAAATATCATGAATTGTTTGCAACAAATTCATTAAGTTTCTTCTTCTTTACAGACACTCACCCTCCAGACTCAGGAATCCCCTTCTCTAAGTTAACAATCCCTTGAGCGATCCATCATTCACGAAGGTTTTCTTTCACAACAAGAGCACAACTTATAGAGTACTTGTGTCCTTCTAGTGGCCTTTTTCCCGAGCTTTCTAGCATTAGCATCCATCATCTTCCCTCACTAGATAGATCTATCATCTCATTTGTATCATACATATACAGCTACCATCAGATGTCATCATAAAATTTCAATCAAAATTTTTAAAATTGTTTCATACAAAAAGCAGATTTCACAACAATGAGATTCCTTCTCATGTTTTTTAGCTCTTGCAGGCCATAGATCATGGTCTTCCTGCAATGTGTCCTCTTGGCACAATTCACAATTAGCCAAATAGTTAATACATTAATAACCAAATTCAAATATGAATTTACAATTATGTTCCCTACAAAAATTAGATTTTTAATTAACTATGAGTGATAGGATATTTCAATATTCCATCCTTGTCCTACCTAGCATTATTTATTTTTCCTAGTTGTTGATGATATCATTTTCCCCCTAGTGGTGTGAAGATGTCATCCAGGATCCATCTACCACCTTATGAGCCCTGCATGCATCATTTTAGGACCACTTCAGTTAGTTCCCTATTCTATAGGAACCTACTAGGTGTTCCGGTGCAGTCCACCTAAGTTATCTGACTCTTGTGGGGGGTTAGAGCTCTGGATTCCACTGATTGTGGCCTCATGTGCCCTTTTCTGACTGTAATGCATGACAGACTCACTATTGCGCCCTTCTTATTCGATTAAGTTATTGTGACTTCAGTTAGCTGAGTTTAGGTTCAGTTCAGTTGACTTTGAGTCTTCCAGGGCACTCCAGTGGTGATAATCCCTATGCTAGACCAACTGAGGTTCAAATTCTCCTGCATGATTTGAATTCTCTCCATTATAACATCATTTTTTATTATACTGATTATTGGAACATGTGATTCTTCTTCTCCTATCTGAGTTATGCTACATTATTATTCTTCTGCTCTTTTTTACTACAGTTTTCACTCTTATTCAAATTTTATGCTCATTCTTTCTTTGTGAGGTATCCTCAGCTCTTTAGATCTGTTGTGACATATAATTTCACAATGAGGTCCTCCTCATAGTGTTTGGATCTTGTAAGTGATAGCAAGCTTTCCCTATTTATGGTCTTACACTCGCTGCCATAGCTTGGACATCCACCTACAAAAGGTCCTCCTAACATAATTCTCAAACAACCAAACAATCATTAGTGTTTCTGGCATTTAAATTTCTTGCATTACCCACAATAGTCATGAAATGATCTCAGAATTATATCACCAATAATTCAATCATTTTTAGTTGTCAACATTTTAAATGAAATGAAATATCATTCACCATATATGCATTACCAACACATCAAGCATTCTCACAATGCAATTAACACACGTGCCAACATGCACATTCACATAATATACTTATGCATATTCCCTCAATGCATCCTTGCATTTATTAAAGAATGCCATAATTCCAACTCATATGATCTTCCATGACAATTTGAAGAACTCAAACAACACCTCGCCACATCATCCATCCACCTCACAATTACTTGTTTCATCATCTGGATACCCTCCTCTTCAACCCAAACACAACACCAAGAATATACTTATTTAGTGCTCTTCAGTGTTAGCAAAGAGGTTGCAATCCAAGACATCAATCATAAGCAAGGATATCACTGGATACTTGTGTGGTGTTATAGCCTTCCCAATGTCAACAACACATGGCCTCACACATGGTTATATCACACGGCATCTATTTCCCCAAGCATGAGTATAATACTCATTTGCAATGGTTATTAACTCTTAACCATTTCAATCATGACACACTAACTCATGAATTCATCAAAATATTCTAAGATCTTTTCATACCTAAGGATTTATGCCTTTATCCCAATTGTGTATCAATCACATACATGCATTCAAATGTCATCATGAACATATTAAGTGAAGATATCAAGTATGATTGAAGGAATTCTTACCAATTCCCTTCAAGACTCGTGCAACGTAGGCATGATCAATTCCATACCGGTATGGTTTCCAGCCACACCTCGGTTGTTACATGATCAATTGGTGTTTCATGGAAACTCACATGATTCACTCCGCCAACCTCTTGACAAGTTCTTTCCTTGTCCTCTTTCATTGTGAGATTGATATCCACAAGCAATCGCATCATCAACGACTTCAACCATGTTCCATCAGAAACCATACTTAGTTATCATGCCATACTCATTATGTATAACAACATATCACTCTTTTCCCATATACAATATCACATATGCATTCAAGCATATTATCATGTACTCTATCACATATTATCTCTCAATATGCCTACTAGTGCACATGCATTCCACCTTTGTTACACTCTTGCATTCTTGGAATTCTCATGCCATAAAGCTATCTACACATAGCTACTTTCTTAACATAGAGAAACAATATAAACAATGCAAAAGAAGAGTCAAGGAATTTCTACCTCTCCATTCCTCTTCATAGCATGGAATTCCAAGACTTAATTGATCTCTTCCATGGTCTTTCCTTCCAATTACATAACAGATCATTAGATGCAATATTTTCACCCAAGTAGCAATACTTTCACACATAAGTTATGATTTCTACTTAAAAAATATGCAACTCTATTCTAAAAACAAAAAAGAGATATAGGGTGAGGAAATCTCCCATGTTTGTATGTCTTCCTTGTTGGCCACATGCCCCCTTTTTTGTTGCAATCAATTATTGGCATCCTTGTAGCTTCTTTAATGCTTTGGGTCACCTTTGCATTGTACCCATTTCCAAGGTCTGTTGCTCCATTTCTCTTGGTCATCCCTAGCCAATCCTAGCTTGACATCTCCTTATCCCAATCTGCCCCTAACTTTATCCAATTCTAGAAATTTTCTCTACATTCCTTGGAAATTTTATTGGCCAACTCCATTGTGTCACAAACTCTATATCACAGGACAAATATACACAAGGGAGTGGCTCACTCCCTTGATAGAAACTCCTAGGTGAATTGAAGTTCATCACTCACTTCACATTATTTACACATAAGTTGTTGGTTCATATCCTGCAACTCTATCCAACATACACAAACTTTATCCATTATGGTGGTTCACCCATCTCATCCATGGGTTACTTGCACTCTTCATCTCAGTAGATTCCCTCTACCATCCAAGACTTTTTAATGGCCCTTTTCTTGTCAAGACACCGTGCCTCCCATTCTCTACAACCTTTATTACATGGTTGTCTTTCTCTATCCCAAGGGTTTATGATTTACACCCTTCTTTTATGCATAGAAATGCCATTTTCTGCAAACTAGTATTTTTGATACCTCTACTAGATCTTTTGTTATTGTACCAAATCACAACTACAAAAACCAAGAGATTCTTGACAATGCAATAAAATCCTTGATTACTTATAATCCATCATTTTATTGATGATAGTTTGATTGCTTATTCAAATAAGCCAGCATCCTTTCCTGAATGTTATGTCCCTTACACAATATATATAACTATTTTTCAAACTTATTTATGCCTCATTTATAACATTTCCAATACACTACAATGTTGTGATTCATCTCACTTAAGCTTCAACAACCAAGAGCTCTTATGCTTCTTCTTGCACTACCTTGTTTGCACATTTTGAATAGGATAAATGCATGACATACACTTTAGCTGAGGTACCATAAACCTCTCTTAATTCCTCATGGTTATCAATTAGTGATGTCTCACTTGCATCATTCAGTATCCATGCAGATCAATATTACCATCATAGTACCATATACTCAACCCTCCTTGGACTAGTCCTTTGACCTACTTGTTGGAAAGCACTTTTACCAAGCATTACTTATTTAATTATGCCATCCCATATCTATGCAAGCATCATCATGGATGTATCTGCAAACATGCAACTCAATTTTACATCTAGCATGCTTCTATACCACCATATAACTCTTTTCTTAGGTTTAAGAGCTTTGGAAATTATCCACAGAGCAACTCAACCATACTTGGCTCATTCCATTGTGCCTCCATGCCACTGTGAAGTACCATTATGATGTTCATACAATCACACTTAGTTCATTTTACTTCTAGCACACTCCTATATCATCATAACATGTTTTCCCAAAGTTTGGAGTATTTTGGAAATTATACATATTGACAGTTACATTGTCCAATCAAAGCCCAAAGGCTATGTTTTGTCCACTTCCTTAAAAAACAATAGATATATTTATAAATAATGACATACCAGCACTATTCTCCTCTAAATAAGATTTCTAATGGGTATATCAATGCTTAATTTTTATTTCTAAGCTAAACGTTAATCCCCTTAAAAAATTGACAAATTTGCCCAATTTTATATTGTTCATGTAGTTGCACTTAAACTCAAAGACTAATTGTGTAGAGATATAAAAAATAATAATCATGGGATTCAAGGCTACTTTCCTCCTTGCATCATTTGTCACTACAAGGCAGTTTGAGGGTAGTGCCCTCATATATGTGTGTGTGTGTGTGTGTGCGCGCGCGCGCGTGGTGTATGTATGTATCATTTCATGCAGTTTGGCACATTAGATCTGTGAATTTTTTCACACTTTAAGCTATTGGAACCTGACGCTGAAACTACCGCCTTTACTTCTTTTCCAATGAATTCGGTCCATTCATGGAGATGAGTTACCCTTTTTCAATGATGAGATAGAAGTTGTTGATCAATTCTCACAATCAAATATGGGTTGTTCATGGTACTTTTACACATTTTTTCATAAATATTGTTCCTATCATCGGTGAATATTTTTACAGTAGATATTAAGTAGTTCACATCACCAATCAACAATTTTCTGTCATTGGATTCCTCTTTTTTGGAACCTTTACAAGAGTGATCTATCACTTATGCGAACGGTCACAATCTCGTCTTCCTGCAGGCCCAGGTTAGATATATGTCATTGGCGCAGCTCACCCCTATCAGTGTGAATGGTCACAACTGCCCAACCATATTTGCTCGATCAAATCCTAGTCGTTTGCAGCTGGGGTACCCCCTGATAGCTCTTGTGCACTTAGTCTTACACGAATGGCCAGATCTTGCCTAATCCAAATTGCACAATTGATTTGGGTCGTTCGCAGGAGGACTCCTTCCGATAAGGCACACTCCCCTTTATTTGAGCGAACGGTAAGATATTTCCCAATCTAATTTCCACAATCGATCTAGGTCATCCGCGGCATGATCCCCTCCATTAAATTCCGATCACCTTTCCGATGCGCGAATGGTGTAGATCTCACGGATGTAACTTGCTCGCACAATCTAGGCCATTCACGGCATACGCCTCGCAATAAAGAGTGATCACCTCCATTCTACGCGAATGGTCATGACCATTCAATCAAACCTGCACATTGCAATCTCAGTCATTCACGCTAGGGGTCTTTTTGCGTCACCAAATAGATTCTAGAGGATTCCTCGAGGAATCTAAGATTCGTCAGAATACCAAGATCACACCAAATCTTACCTAATTGTCACTCATGCACAGGACCCTTTTAAATGTTGCCACCTATCCATCAATTTCCACATGGTTGGTCTACATCATACCTATTACACATGCCTGGTCCATGTCATACTTGTCCACGTGGCAAATATGGGTCCCGCATCAAAATTTTCAAAAATTTCAAAATTTTCAAATTTTCATAAACACTTAATTTTGAAAGTTGTATATATGTGATCATACTATTGAAGCGGGGGTTACACTTGGAATTATTTTGTCAACAAACGTCTACCCAAATATTCACACTTGGCCAATAGGAAATAACATTTGGCCTTTCCTTTGACTGTAAAATTTTTATCCATCAATTAATGGATCTAGTCATTTTTGTCCAATAATAGAACTGGCAATTTTCAACCATTAACAAAATTGTAATAATTTCATTGTCCATGGTTCAAGTTCTGCCCAAAATTCCTCAAACCTGAATTCTTCCATTACGAATTTTTATGACGAGCTCTCATGTTAGTTCTAATAACAACATCTAGCATTCAATACCATGATTTTTCATAGAGAACTTCCATCAAACTATTTGCTTGCAAACTATAATTGTCCCCTAATTTCTACAAAACCAACTAGAACATTAAAAATTTCATTATGATTGCTCTTCCCTTTCGTCCCAATTCATAAATAAACCATCTATACGTTGATTAATGACCTGAATTAAACCATTGGGGTATTCCACATAGTTTTCCCCAAAAACTTTCCACACACGCATTCTATCAAACACTTTATGTGCAACCTCAAATTCAACCTGTAATTTTAAACAAATTTCAGCCCATGTAGTCCTAGTGCTGAAAATCTTAGCTATGATACCACTATCACATACCCAACAACCTTAGTCATATATAGAGACCATGGGGTACACAAATATCATACACAAATCACCACTGCAACCCAAATTCATTTTTAATAATTTGCATTATCAATTTACAATAGAATAATAATCAATATGGTCGCCCAAATGAACATTTGCATACATTAAATATTATAGGAAACATCAAGCATGAATCACACATACCATGCAGGACAATCCATGTAATTATATAACTATAAACAGTAAACCAAACAATCTATAAGAACAGACTTAGCCATGGCATTTCACACACAGACATGCACTTATCTTTTAATTGTCCAATTGGATATAAGTGAAGGACCTTCCTCCCAAACGTTAGTTGTTGTCTCTGTCAAGCCATATCTTACTTTGAGTGGACACCCCCAAGCTGGGGATATCAGTCCATAACAGAAAATCTCTTTCCAACCCTCTACACAGCTCAATTACTCTTGCAACCCACCCCTCATGCAACCCCCTAGTGCAGAAATCCCCTTCACAGTTGTCCCAATTCTCAAATCTACTTCCCCATCAACCTACACAATGCCCGGAACAAGCCTCCTGTCTGAGCTAACAGTCCCTCGGGAATCCTCTAGATCCCTTTTGGTGCTCCAACATAGGTCAAATAGGAAGTCTCTGAACTGAGACTCAAGGGCACAAAAAATAGGCCAATTTCCTATCTAAGGGCACTCTACCCTGGGCCAGTCTCTCAAGGTCAATGGAATGGATAGGTCGAGTTATCACCAAGAGTACTCAACAGGATAATTCATATCCGAGCATAATTCTCATAAGGAAGGTAGACAGAAACGTAACCCAATCCAATGAGTGAACCATTTAACACATTTCCTCGATGAATGAATGACTAAATTGGATGAATTCCCTTTTTCATACTAACCTCCTACTTTTTATATGCAAGGGATTTTGGATACCATGTGTCTTGATCACGACATGACCCCCATTCATGGTTTAGGAACTTTTGTTAAATTGGATAAGGATATGTAAATATGCTAAAGCCCCCTAGGGTCATTTTCCCTTAGCCCATTATCAGTTCCCCCCTTGTGGAATCATAGGCCCACATCTCTTGTCCGTTCTTCTTACTCCACGGCCACTATATATTTTATATTAATATTAAAATTACATATTTATAGTGTCTTGGTCTCCCTGGACCATTTGTTTCTAGCTTCTAGCCTTTACATCAATAATATACAAATTTACATTACAGGGTCAAACTGGGGTGTGACATGCCATGTTGACAAGAAGTGACATGGAGAAACCACATGGAAGGGGTGTGCGATGTGGAAAGCCATGTTTGTTTGCGTATTATTTGGTCAATGTAGAAAAGGACCAAAATCCCTAGCTCAAATGGTTTGAACTAGAACAAAAGGGACAAAATACAATACTTTCCCTAGATCATGTAATCAAAGTATCAACCAGTGAAGATATTTCATAGCTTTTGATCGGTGTTTGTCCTCGCTAGTTGTGCCTTCCAGCTCCTTTATTCTGGTTGATGACCTGTAGATGGAGATAACACAAAACAACAAGTGAAAGTAATAATATACTAATGATATGATATAAGCAACTGGTCAAGGAAATATGCTCTAAAGATCTAGATCATGTACGATGAATCTTTATGGGAAAGAGAATGTATTATTGTATTATAAAGCAATCATGGAATACACTTACAACCATGCCTTAACATTGTGAAGCTCTTTCTGAGGGGTCCTTTTCCTTAACTTGTCACCTTTCCTTGCGAAAATGTCTCGAGTTGTCAGAAAGCAACCTGCGACAGTGAAGAGTGTCGCATGTTGTCAGACAACAAGTTGGAACAATGTTGCTAACTAAGTTGTTTAAAGGGAAAAACTCATGATTCTCATATTCCAGATACATTTTATCAAAGGTACTTCAGGGATTGTGGCAAGATTGAAGGTACATGGTTCATTATAATGATGATGATGAAATTTCTATGTAACATATTGTCCCCCAAAGTATGAAGCTAGAGTGAAGTGATAGCTGAAATACTTTGTCAAATGAAGGTTAAGGCAAAGAACCATCGATCAGAAACCTGTCAACAAATAACAAGGACTTTGCAGTACAATAATCTGACATCTCTGAGATAAACATCTCATTGACTCACAATATGGATGTCGGCCAATACATTGTAGATCTATGATAACATTGGCTCAGGATACGACCACCAACATACAGCATGGATCAGTACCTAACAATGATTGAAGATAGATCATGCTTACTAGAACACAAGCGTAGATCCATGATATAACAATAACATAGCCATGACCAATACAAAAGTGGATTTGTATGACAGTACATCAGTGAAGTCACCAGCATGATGCATATGTGGGAACTGTAAGTTTTAAACCTGTGCAAAGAGGCAAAGCATACAGATTCTTTTAATCAAAACAAAGATTACACCACGACATTCACACATAATACACAGAGATTTACCCTGGAAACCCTTAACCGATAAAACCAACAAAACTTAGAGCCGCACCTCTTATTTTCTCATCATCATTATGAATCACTCACAATACAATATAGGTATTTCGCAACATCCCAATACCCTAATCCATTAATCCATATTAGAACATAATACCGCAGCCCCCCCTACATATGCAAATAATATAACACATACCCAGCATTCTACCACTTGTTGTTTTCTATGCATAAGAATGAGTCATGTACTCATAAATTCATAGGTTCAGGGCATCAATGCCCATAGATTCTCTACAACAAGAGAACTTCTTTGTACTGACAAACTTTGTTAATGAGTTTGCAACATTCTTCAAGGTGTCAACCTTTTCCAGCATCACTTTCTTGTCTTCAACCATATCTCTCATAAAGTGATATTGCACATCAATATGTTTTGTCTTAGCATGATAAGCAAGGTTCTTTCCCAGGAAGATTGCACTTTGGCTGTCACAATCTAACCTTACAGATTTCTATACAAACCCAACACCTGAACATAATCTATGCAAACATACAGCTTCTTTACTTTCATGAGTGGCTGCCATATATTCAGCTTCTGTAGTTGATAGTCAAAATATATCCTATCTCTTTCTCATCCAATTGATAGCTCCTCCAAATAGGTTAAACAGATACCCACTTGTAGATCTTCGGTGATCAAGATCTCCATCCCAGTCTGCATCAACAAATCCATGTACATTTATTACTTTGTCTGGTCCATGTCTTCCTTGGTAGCAGATTGCATAATTTGTAGTGCCATACAAGTATATGAAGACCCTCTTTATAGTTTTCTAGTTCTCTTTCCCTAGTTTTGACATATATCTGCTCAATACTCCCACTGCATGAGCAATGTCTGGTCTGGTACATACCATTGCATACATCAAACTACCAACCACACTAGCATATGGAACTCGTTCCATATCTTCTTCATCTTCATGTGTCTTGGGACACTGATATACATATAACTTTACACCTACAGGTATAGGAACCTTGACCGGTGTAGTGTCCCTTTTTAATAAAATGGAAAAATTGCAATTTTTGGTTAATTCAAACCTTGGACTAGTGGTGACTCAAATGCTTCCAAATGGCTCCTAAGGCTTTCGAATTGGGTCTGAAGGTGTATGAAGGGTATTAGGACATAAAAATGAAGTTGATGGGTGCTTGGACACTCTCAAAAGACTTCTGCAACATTTATTTAAATTCAGGAGAAATTGGGGAATTTTACTAGTAATTTCGAGGTTCAAACCCCCAAGGGTAGAGGTCACTAATGGCTTCCCAAATGCAGTACAAACCTACCAAATTTCAATACATATACATGTATTAGTTATATGACTTCAATGGTCACCCAAAGGCATCATTAATCAGTTCCTAACGGCTGCTTCAACTCCCATAAATCAAAGATTTGTAGACATGTCTTCACATAGGGGGAAATGATATAAAAACGCTATAACTTGCTATGAAATTTGAGAGAAATGTTCCAAGGACTTGTATAATGTATATGAAACTTATTCAGTACATTAATGTCTCTCCATACAACAATAAAATCACATACATTGACTGAAACAATTCGATACCAAACAACTTCAAGCTCTTACAACAAGATATAGGGGAAAATGGCACCATTCATACATAGTTTGCCATTTTTGCATAGTTTCACTTGGAGTTTTGATCTGAGGTTCATATGAGAATCAAATACAGAGTGTAGAAATCATATTACAAATAAAGGGTTCCCCTTTTACTTCCCCAAATAGATCATCATCTCACCATGTGCGCCCTTCCTCCAAGAGAAAGAATATGAAGAGAAAAGTGAAAGAGATGTGGGAACAAGTTGAAGAAGAAATAGTCACAAGAAGCCCTGTGCTTCAACCTGTAACAAATGAATTCATGCATCTATAATGAAAGGTCTCAATGGCCTCTCGAATTTCCAATTAGGATGGGAATCTTTCACCCTTGAAATTGGTACTATGGCAAGAAGAATAAACATTCAACTTGCATGGACAAGCTATGCTCTTGAATTTGCAAAATGAGAAATGATCAAAAGCCCCTCTCCTTATTTTTTCTTGTATTTTATTAGCCTTCTAAGTCCTCCATGGCTCTAATTCCCTCCAATAGCTTCATGCCAACTCGAGTTGGGGAGAGATTCCAATGAGTGCCACTTGTCCAACAATTCCTAGCCTCCCTCTTCCATCAATTCGAATGGGGAAGAATCTTGGCTGCCATAACTCCCTTGTGTGCCCTCTTGGAGGCTATTTTTATCCCTGACATGTCATATAGGTCATATGTCAGCAATAAGGATTGATCCTTGTCATTAGTGTCATAGCATCTTCATCATTTTTGTCATAGAAGCTAGGGAATCTAGCCCAAGTGTCACAATACCTCTAAGATGACTCTTCCTTTTCCATGGGAGTTAATATTCCACTCAAATTCGACCCTCATTGAATCATGCCAAGTATAATTCCCTTCCAACTCCCCCAATAAAGTTAGAATCCAACTTGGATTGAAATGGGTGAGAGTAGGATGCCATGTGGCATGGAGAATCTTGCTTTGTGTGGGCCCCATACCACCAATGTGCCCTCATGACCAATTGCCACCTTATTTTCCTATTATAAATATTTATTTATCCCCTTTTAATATATTTTTGTCAAGCTAATGTCCATTTGGGGTTTTTTGGCTCCCTTATTCCAAATCTAGGTGTTTCAACCCCACATAGTGAACTAGTAGATTGGTGGAATTTTCCCTTCTAGTTATTTATTTGGATGGGGACATTACAGTCCTCCCCACCCAAGATTGATTTCCCTCAAGCAATTCCAAATTGGGATTCCGCAAAATTTGTTCATCTTCCCATGTGGCATCCTCACTTGGAAAATATTTCCATTGTACCAAATATTCTCTTATGTTTCTACTCCTCAATTTCCTTTCTCTTGTCTTCAAAAAAATTTATAGAATAAGTATGAGTTGTCCTTCATCATCTAATGGAGGGAGTGTTTCTGAAATAGAAATGTGCTGACCAATATCATTATTAAGGAATGAAACATGAAATACATTGTGCATTTTGCTACCTTCCGGAAGTTCTAACTCATAAGCTACCTCCCCAACTTTTCGAACTATATTGTATGGACCATAATACCTTGGTTTAATCTTTTATGATCCTTTCCATTTAAAAAAGGTTTGCTTATATGGATACAGCCTCAAATAAACCAAATCATTCACTTGAAAAGTTCTTTCCTCCCTATGTTGATCCACATACTGTTTTTGTTGATTTTGGGAAACCTGCAAATTTCCTTTTAGAAGCTTCAAAATCTGTTGACTTTCCTCAACCCAATCTTTAGCTTTTGGGGCTCCACTATCACCAAAAATGTGATCAACAAAGGTGAGTGCTTCATAACCATAAATTGCTTTGAAAGGAGACATGCCAATGGACATATGGAAAGTAGTATTGTAGCAAAACTCACCCAAGTGTAGCCATTTAACCCATGCTTTTCTGCTGCTCACCAATATAGTTCCTCAAGTACCCCTCCAACCATTGGTTCACCCTTTATGTTTGGCCATCAGTTTAAGGATGATATCTTGTGCTAGGATTCAATTGAGTGCACGCAAGCTTGAATATTTCTTTCCAAAAAGCACTCATAAATCTGCTATCCCTGTCACTCACAATGTTTTTGGGAAGTCCATGCAATCTGAAAATATTTCTAAAGAATAGACCAGCCACTTGTGCAGCAGTAAATATGGCGTAATAGAAAATAAATGAGAAATTTGGTGAATCTATCCACCACAACATAAATACAATCCTTACCCAAAGCTTTGGGAAAACCTGTGATGAAATCCATTGAGATGCTTTCCCATTTTTGTTCTGGAATGGGAAATGGTTGCAATAGACCAGCAGCATGGGTGTGTTCAACTTTGTTTTGCTGACATATCGTGCATTCATTCACATACTTTAGAACATCTTCCTTCATCCCTTTCCAAGAGAACCTTTGTCTCCTAGACAATGCATCTGCTACAATATTATTCTTCCCTTTTACATATTCAAATTCAAAATCAAAATCTTGGACCTTACTTACCCATTTTTGTTGCCTTTCATTTAGATCCTTTTGTGTGAGGAAATGCTTTAAAATGTTATGATCAATTTTGACCACAAACTTGTTCCCCACCAGATATTGTCTAAACTTGGCCAAGGCATGCATGATGACTAGCATTTCTTTGTTATATATGGAGTAGAGATTCTCATGTGGTTGCAATTTTCTGCTCTCGAAAGCTATGGGGTGTTGATTTTGCTTTAGGACCGCCCCTATTCCTTCTCCTGGTGCATCACATTCCAAAACAAATGGTTTAGAAAAATCTAGTAATGAAAGTACTAGACAACTACTCATTACACTTTCATTATTTGGAAATCCTTTTCAGCCTCTTCATCCCATTTGAAATCATCCTTCTTGGTCCAATCAATAAGGGGGAGCAGTTAATTTGGAAAACCCCTTCACAAACTTCCTATAGTAAGTGCATATCCCAATGAAGCCTCTCAATTCAGTGATGTTCTTGGATGATGGCCATTCAAGAATAGCCTTTATTTTATCCAAGTGCACCTTTAATCTATATTTCCCAATGATGTTCCCAAGATACAAAACTTCTTTCAACCCAAATTCACACTTTGACAACTTAGCAAACAAAGATTGTTCATGCAAGATTTTCAATACAACTTCTAAATGGTTCAAATGTTGCTCCCATGTCTCACTGTAAATCAAAATATCTTCAAAGAAAACCAAAACAAACTTACAGAGCTGCTTGCAAAATATTTTTTTCATGCGTGATTGGAAGGTGGCTGGAGCATTTGTCAAACCAAAAGGCATGAAAAGAAATTCGAAATGACCATAGTGACATCTAAAAGCAGTTTTCTACACATCCTCCTCCTTCATTCGAATATGATGGTAACCAGATTTAAGATCAATTTTGGAGAAGCAATTTGCTCCAAATATCTCATCCATGAGCTCATCTATTCTAGGTATGGGATATCTATTCTTTATTGTCTTCTTGTTTAGAGCTCTAAAATCAATGCACATCCTTAGGGTTCCATCATTTTTCTTCACCAAAACAACTGAAGAAGTGTAGGGACTTGAGCTTGGTATAATGAGTCCCAATACCAAGATCTCTTGAATAGCCTTCTCAATCTCATCTCTGAACCTTTTTGGGTGTCTATATGGTGTTATTTGTATAGGTGAAGTACCCACCTCCAAAACAATGGTGTGCTCAACTCCTCTGTCAGGTGGCCTTCCGGGAGGAAGGTCTCCAAAAACCCTTTCATATTTTTGTAGTAGTTTCCTTATATCCCTTGGATGTTATGCAATCTTTATGTTTGGATTGGGATAATTGATGAAACATTCAGCAGCCCATTCAATATCCCCATGCCTCAATATGAACCTCATACTATGGGAAGACACCACTTAATTCGGATAGGTGTGCATTCCTCTCACTACCCTTTGTTTTCCTTCTGAATCTTTGAATTTCATTTCAGGTATTTGGTAGTTCACTGTATGTTCCCCTATAGAGTACAACCATTGCACTCCCAAGACCAAATTTGTATCAGCAACATCCACCACATAAAATCTATCAGAAAATGTGTAATTTCCTATGGTGAGTTGTAGCTTTGGAATCCATGTTTTGCATTCCATAGAATTGTTACCTAGAATGATGACTGTGAACCCATCGAATGATTCAGTAGGTAAATTTCTCTTCTCCACCAAGCCTGCATCAATGAATTTATGAGTTTCTCCTCCATCCAATATTGAAACTCTTTGCCCTTATACCACTCCCTTGCATCGAAAGGTGTGAAAACAAGGCACTCCAAAAAGCACTGCTATTCTCCCTTTTCCAGGTGATGGATGGTCTTCTTCTGCTGTGTCATGTCCCTCTTCTTGGGCTGAAATATCTTCTTCTTCCCCCATGTCCCCTTCACCTTCATCATCAGAAAATACTTCAATGAATTGTGCTTTCCCCTTAGCACATTTATGCCCTACTACCCATGGTTGGAAGCATGTGTAACATAGTTTCTTTCTTCTGAGTTCTTCCTTGCTTGGTTCCTTTTTCTTGTCCTTTCCAAATGCATCTTTTTTCCATGGCTTCTTGTCAAATCTGAACTTGGAAGGAAAGTTGGGCTTGGGGGGATACCTTGTCTTGGGTGGCACGTTTTGCAGATCTCTTTCCAAGTTCATGGCATCTTTCAATGAAGTAGGTTTGTGGGATTTAACTAAACCCTTAAAAGGTTCATCCAAACCTTTAGTAAATAGAAATACCAATCGAACCATAGATATATTAGCCACCTTAATTGATAGTTTTTGAAATTCCAACATGTACTCATCAGGGGTTCCAGTTTGCTTCAACTGTGCTAGTTCCTTAAAAGGCATTTCGGGGTCTTTTTGCTCAAATCTTTCCAATAACATGTTAACAAATTCTTCATATGTTGTAACCTGATCATGTCCCAAATTTTTAATTCCATGGAACCACCAATCATTGGCTTCTCCCTCAAGATGCAAAATAGCCATTTTTAGAGCATCCTCTTCAACCATTGGATTTAGCTGAAAATATACATCTAACTTTTGTATCCAAGTATTTGCAGAACTTTGATATGAGCCATAAAAGGTAGGAAGGGGAATTTTACCTATGGCATAATTCAATTCTTTATTTTGAAAAGGAGTTCTACTACCTCCTCTCATTTTGAGCTTGTTTGAGACAGTAAAGAATTGATCAAATGGTAAGGTCCTTCTACAATCTTCACTCAACTGCTTCCATTCTGCTAGAACTTCATGCATTCCATATTGGATGTTAGAATCCTCTTTGGGCTCAATGAAATTAGGTTTGGTAGCTCTTGTTGAGATCCCAAATTCATTGGGTCGATTGTGAGGCCCTGTCTTTGAGAAGATGTTTTCACCAAATGCCTACTTTTCTTCGAAAGGAGAACTATTGCTACCTCCTAATGCCAGTTTGCTTCCAATTTGACTAGCCATCAATTCAAACCCTTGCATTATCTTCCTTTTCATGTCTTCAAAAAATGGTTTCATGAATTTCCTAAACTCCTATCTCTGAGGTCCCTTTCTCATCCTTGGCCATAGTTTCAACAGAGTGCACCTCTTCTCTTGCTTCTTTCTCTTCACCAAAGGTACTTTCAGTTTCGGTTTCTAAAGGTGGGAGCTGCCTTCTAGACCTCATAAATGGTCACCCAAATCAGGTGCAAGGACCATGCTCTGATACCACTTGTAGTGTCCCTTTTTAATAAATTGGAAAAATTGCAATTTTTGGTCAATTCGAACCTTGGACTAGTGGTGACTCAAATGCTTCCAAATGGATAATAAGGATTTCGAATTGGGTATGAAGGTGTTTTAAGGGTATTAAGACATAAAAATTAAGTTGATGGGTTCTTGGACACTCTCAAAATACTTCTGCAACATTCATTTAAATTCAAGAGAAATTTGGTAAATTTACTAGTAATTTCAAGGTTCAAACCCCCCAAGGGTAGAGGTCACTAATGGCTTCCCAAATGCAGTACGAAACTCCCAAATTTAAGTACAGAGACATGGATTAGTTATATGACTTCAATGGGCACCCAAATGCATCGTTAATCAGTTCCTAAAGGCTGCTTCAACTCCCATAAATTAGATATTTGTATACATGTCTTCACATAGGGGGAAATGATAAAAAAACGCTATAACTTGCTATGAAATTTGAGAGAAATGTTCCAAGAACTTGTATAATGTATATGAAACTTATTCAGTACATTAATGGCTCTCCATAAATCAATAAAATCGCAGCTATTGACTGAAACAATTTGATACCAAACAACTTCAAGCTCTTACAACAATATATAGGGGAAAATGGCACCATTCATACATAGTTTGGCATTTTTACATAGTTTCACTTGGAGTTTCGATCTGAGGTTCATTTGAGCATCAAATACAAAGTGTAGAAATCATATTACAAATAAATGGGACCCCTTGGACTTCCCCAAATATATCAGCATCTCACCGTGTGCGCCCTTCCTCCAAGAGCAAGAATATGGAGAGAAAAGTGAGAGAGATGTGGGAACAAGTTGAAGAAGAAATGGTCACAAGCAGCCCGGTAGATTCAACCTGTAACAAATGAATTCATGCAGCTCCAATGAAAGGTTTGAATGGCCACTCCAATTTCCAATTAGGATGGGAATCTTGCACCCTCGAAATTGGTACTAAGGCAAGAAGAATAAGCATTCAACTTACATGGACAAGCTATGCTCTCGAATTTGCAAAATGAGAAATGATCAAAAGCCCATATCCTTCTTTGTTCTTGTATTTTATTTTCCTTCCAAGTCTTCCATGCCTCGAATTCCCTCCAAGAGCTTCATGCCAACTCGATTTGGGGAGAGATTCCAATGAGTGCCACTTGTCCAACAATTCCTAGCCTCCCTCTTCCATCAATTCGAATGGGGGAGAATCTTGGTTTCCATAAGTCTCTTGTGTGCCCTCTTGGAGTCTATTTTTAGCTCTGACATGTCATGTATGTCATATGTCAGCAATCAAGTTTGATCCTTGTCATAAGTTCCATAGCATATTCATCATTGTTGTCATAGAAGCTAGGGAATCTAGCCCAAGTGTCACTATACCTCTAAGATGCCTCTTCCTATTCCATGGGAGTTACTCTTCCACTCAAATTCGACCTTGATTGAGTCATGCCAAGTATAATTCCCTTCCAACTCCCCCAAGAATGTTAGACTGCACCTTGGATTCGAATGGGTGGGAGTAGGATGCCATGTGGCATGGAGAATCTTGCTTTGTGTGGGTCCCACACCACCAATGTTCCCTCATGACCAAGTGCCACCTTATTTTCCTATTATAAATATTTATTTAGCCCATTTTAATATATATTTTTCAAGCTAATGTCCATTTGGGGTTTTATAGCTCCCTTATTCCAAATCTAGATGTTTTCACCCCAACATAGGGAATTAGTAGATTGGTGGAATTTTCCCGTCTAGTGATTTATTTGGATGGGGACATTACAACCAGCTTACTTTACTGCATGTTAAATCTCTATAGTACTGTCTCAACATATTTTCTTTGATTTAACCAGATCTTCATGTTTGCACGATCTCTTTTAATCTCCATTCCTAGTATGATGTTTGTTGCACCGAGATCCTTCCTGTCAAATTTGGAGGATAGATGAGACTTCACATCCTTTACAACATATTTGTTGTTTCCAATTCACAACATGTTATCAACATACAATACTATGTTAATGAAGTGATTACCAACTTGTTTGGAGTATACACAGTGATCATCCTTGCTTCTCACAAACCCCAATCCAAGTATGTATGTGTCAAACTTTTGCGACCACATCCTTGGAGATTGCTTTAGACCATAAAGGGAATTCTTTAGTTTACATACCAACTCTTTATTTCCCTTTACCGTAAACCCTTCTAGTTGTTTCTATCAGTTTATCACAATTTAATCAATACTTATCTAGGATCTTACTGAGATAATAACAAGCACAGCATAAACACAAGAGACATAATGATTTTCCTTGGGGAAACCATAAAGGAGAAAACTCCACAACTTCCTCAGAGATAGAATGATCATCAATCCAATGTCACAAAAGTAAAACCCAAAAATAGAGATGGTCTTCAGCAACTTCTCTCTTCTCCACTTGTGCGAACTTGACCTCCTTCTCACTAATGCAAACTTGAGTGAGTGAGTGAATGTATAAATAAGAGAGCCTAGCTCTCTATTTATACTTTACCTTTCACTTAACCTTTTCACTTGACAAGTCGGCCTCAACTAAAGCTGACTGGGCCCAATTCTCTAGGGGACTTAAAAACCCCAATACAAATGACTATAGGGGCAACTAATGCCCCGACTTACAAGGGAGGATTTACCTCAATGACTTTACATGATCAAATGTAATAATGACATCCCCGATCGGAGGAATAAACATCTCTGTCAGAGGTACAAATAAAATACAATATAAAATACAAGTGAATATCTTCTGAAGTTACAATTACATTAACACTCCCTCTTAACTAGGAAGGTCTTCTCTTGACACAGTCATCAACACATCTGGACACAAGTCTTTGTCGATGGATCAACAATGTTGGAACATCATCATCAACACTAGATCGTCGTCGTCACTGCTACTTCAATCCTCATCATCTCGATAATCGATTCGTGACATCTCTCGAATCTACTCATCATAGGAATTTCTACAGAGCCAGCCCTTTTTCATGCTGGATGTAGGCCTAACCCTCATGTATGTCTTCATCATCTTTGCGATCAAGCCATCAAGTAGTTACATCCCAGGACCAGTCATTACAATACCTCTGCAAATACCTGTGTCTCCTATTGTCACCTCATCATCTTCAGATCATCTCATTGTCCCACGGAGCACAACTCAGATGCACATCACACAGCACTTACCTCAACCGACATGGGATGAATTTCCTACCACCATTCGGGAAAGGCTCAACACTTACATCAATGGCCATGGGAGGACCAACCTACCACCATGTCGAAATGGCACAGCACTTACATCCATGATCGTGGGAGTACCAACCTACCACCATGTCAAAATGGCCCCAGCACTTATGTCAACGGCCATGGGAGGACCAACCTACCACCATGTCGGACTCGCCCCAGCACTTATGTCAACGACCATGGGAGGACCAACCTACCACCATGTTGGATTGGCCCCGACACTTATGACAATGGCCATGGGAGGACCAACCTACCACCATGTCGGACTGGCCCATGTGCATATGCGTCTTCCGGACTCATCACTTCCCCTTGGAAGGACCCTCGATCTGAAGAACACCAAGCTTCTCTCTGAAGTACTCAAAATTCACTCTGGCTAGTGGCTTGGTCAACATGTCGGTTATCTGCTCGTTTGTCGCAACATATTGGAGCTTCATTGCTCCTCTCTACACCATATCCCTGATATAGTGGTACCTGATCTCAATGTGCTTCAACTTGTCATGGAACACCGGTTTCTCAGACAACTTCACACAACTTTGGTTGTCACATAATATACAACTCGCCTCTAACTGGGGATCAAACAAATTAGACAGTAGCTTCCTAATCCATACTACCTCGAAACTATCCAAACAAGCTGCGACATACTCTGCTTTGGTTGTACTCAGTTCCACGCAAGACTGCTTCCTGCTAAACCAGGAGATCATACCGAATCCCATACTAAACTAGCATCCCGAGGTGCTCTTCCTATCTACGGCACTGCCTGCCCAATCCGAATCAACATAACCCTGCAGGTTAACCTTTTGATTCACATCATATATGAGCCCATAATCCACTATACCCTTCAGGTACCTCAATATATGCTTTGCAGCAACTAGGTGAACTTGTCTCAGATCCGTTAGGAACTGGCTCAATGTGTTCACAGCAAAGCATATGTCTGGTCTCGTGTTTGCCAGGTACATCAATGACCCAATCATCTGACGATACATCATGGCATCAACTGATTCTGATGAAGCATCACAAAGTAGCTTCAAGTTCGATGCCATGGGTGTGGCCATGGCCTTACAGTCCATTATTTTGAATCTCTTCAGAATCTCCATTGCATACTTCCCTTTTCCGAGGGAGATCCCATCTGCATTCTGCCACACCTCCATGCCTAGGAAATAGTGCATCATACCCAGGTCCTTCATCTCGAACTCTGTAGCAAGCTTCCTCTTCGCATCTGCAATAAGCCCATCCTCTACTGTAACAAAAAAGTCATCTACATAGAGTAGAAGTATCACTGTATTTCCCACTTCAACCTTATAGTAAATGTTGGAATCTTGTTGTTGCAGCAACACCCCCCCAAAAATTTTTGTACATATTGGGGCCCCTCCTCTCATTTTTGTAGAAAGTTTGCCTTAAGAAGCCATCCCAGCTGTTATCTGTGTTTTTCAGCATGAAATCTGGTTTCCCAACGAAAATTCTGGCCATAAACCTTTCCTTTTTCCCCCAAGGAACCTAAAGGGAACTTAGAATTTTTTCCCGACATTTTGGAGTCTCTCAAGTTATCTCCCCGCAGTTGCGGAAGCAACTCGCATAAGCTTCTCGAAGGAAGACTTAGAAAAATTTTGTTGGAAGAACGCGGGAACCATTGGGCAATAGCTCCCGAAACGGCGGAGTCCTCCGTTCAAACCATCCGCAAACGCGAAGTGTTTCGGGTTTCTCTCCCGAAAGGTGGGAGCCTTTTGTTAAGCCTTCCGGAACGGAACTTAGATTTTGTTTGCAAATCGCAGACCATGAGAAGGAAAATTGCGGAAACATTGGGGTTTTCTTCCCGAAACGGAGGGAGAACTTGGGAAAGACGCCCGAAAGGATTTGGAATATTTTGTTAAAATCGCGGAAGCTTCTGATGAAAGCCGCCCGAAACGGCGGAAGAATTCAGCGAAGTTGTCCGAAACGACGGAAGCCGTTCGCATAAACTTTCCGAAGAGAGACTTAGAAAAACTTTCGAAAATTTGCGAAAACCTTCGGGTTTTCCTTCCGAAACGGCGGCAGCCATTCACAAAATCTTTCCGAAATACCACGGAGAAATTCATGAACTTCCTTCCGAAACTATCGAGAGACTTAGAATATCTCCTTTTACGGAAGCTTTCAGCCTTCTCTCCCGAAACCGCGGAAGCTTTCAGGCTACCCTCCCGAACAAGCGGAAGGCAATCGCATAAACCGCTCGGAAAAGGCCTTCGAAATGATTCCGGGAAAATTTACGGAAGAGTATAAGATTTTCTCCTGAAACGGCGGGATCCATTCGTCTAAACCGCCCGAAAAGACTTAGAAAAATCTTCGATTAAGCGATTGCGGAAGCTGCTGGTGAATCCCTCCCGAAACCGCGAAAACGTTCGCCCTGACTTGCCGAAACGTCGAAACGCTAAGGCCCTTCTGGAACAATTCAAAGAAGCCGCCCGCAACCGCGGAAACTTTCAAGTTTCCCTTCCGAAACTACGGGGAGCATTCGCCATATCTTCCCGAAACCCCGCGAGACTTAGAAACTTTTCAATTTGCGGAAACCCTTCACAAATAGCTCCCGAAACGGTGGAAGCCTTGGCGTTATCCGTCTGCGACGCGGGATTCTTTTGCGGAAGGCTTCGAGTTTCCCTTCCGCGACGCGTCCCAAAACGGCGGAAACTTTCCCTGAATCCTTCCGCAACGGCGGGTGTGATTCGCAAGGTGGTCCCGCGAATGGCGGTCGCACGCGGATCGAAACATTTTGACGTGACCGCAACGGGCGACGTATTTAAGCCGCATTTTAATTGCGCCACCTACCAAATTGAATGCTCGCACGTGCCTGTTCTGTTTAAATAGGCGGTGGGGGTACGAGCCAACGCATTGTTAATTCTCCAATTGGACAATTTGTTGGACGCCGCGCAAACTGCTCCAGCTCGGATTGCTCAACCACGTTCACGGCCACCTCAGTTAGCGTTTCTCGTCGGTGCCAGGTAGGATCTTAACCCTAAATTTGTCCCCCTACATGTCGTATTGCTATTGGGTTACCTTTCTTTTGAAAATGATGGGCATTGGTGGGGTTTTGACGGGCAAAACGCCCGTCATGGGCAATTTTCGCCCATCAAATACGATTTGAATCAAGTTCTTCTCGTTATATAAAGCAGAGACAGGATAAGCGTTTGTAAGTAAGAGACAGCTAGTTTGGACGGTTAAACTTGTCCCATTTTCCTCTCCAGCCGTCGAAGCCCCATGGACTTTTCATATCCCCGACCGAAAGGTTAAGACGTAAAACCCCGAGCCTCTTCGTAAACCTCAGTTCCATGAAGACACCGTTACCTAATTCAAGTCCTAGAAACCGGCGCCATTGCCCCTGTTCAAACCCCGTGAGCGTTCAAGTTGCGCGAGCCGAAACCTGAAATTATGGCCACCCGAGCCTTTTCGTCAGTATGTCTCCGGCGCCATCACCCTAGCTCAAACTAAAAAAATTCCATAGAACACCTCGGCAAGTGTCATAAATAACAATAGCATTCGAAGCCCTAGCCGGGTCTTAAACACGAAACGCCTCCTTATTTCGTCACAGAGTCTTTCCAACCTGAGCTTACCCACAATTAGCCTTTCAAACCGCAGCAGGGACGAAAGTTACCCTCTTCCCCAGAGCTGGACCGAAAGCACGTTGCTTCCACAACGCGCTTATCTTCACAAGAGCATCCCAAACCTGCCCCTTTAAAAAATTAGGATGGCTAAAATTGATAATCATGTTCCTGCTGAAACGAAGATCATCATTTCTCCCAGGGCAACCCGAGAGCGGATTGTTCCGCGACACACCTATCCTCTCGGTAGCATTCCAAATTCTTCCCGTTTAAAGATTCAAATGTTTAAATTTGTTTTTCATATTGGAATGGTGTATTCTTCTTCCTAAACATACAGCTCCCCATTGTTTTTTTTTAATTTTCATTCACATATCAAAACAATGGTGCTCTCTGTCAAAACCTCACAGTATGTTGCTCAATTTTATGATGACTTGTATATGGGTGCTATCAAGGATAAGTCAAGATGCCGAAAACCGGTAAGAAGAAGGCTAAGATGACAGAAAAGAAGCATGCGCCACTCAAAACTGAAACTTCACTCCAGGACACTAGGTGCACCACCGGTGTCCCTCCTGAAATCAGATGGGGTGACATCTACAGGATGATCCAGGACCAAGAAATCCCAGATATGTTGCTAGAGGAAGGGCCAATCTATCTCAATATTAGAGCCTCAGGCATAACTAGAGCCGCTACCCGCCCTGAGCTGTTCCCCTGTGCTGAAGTGATCGGATGGATACTCTAACATGCCGATGCTGAAGGGAGAGTGATAAATGATAGCGGGAAAGTGGCTATTGCCTCATTTCAACCCGCGTATCTTGCGGCATTCTACAAATTTCCCCGTGTCCAACAAGCTCTGACTGATGAATGGCTGAGCCAGATGAACAACGTCGAGATGGCCAAGAAGCTGCTAATGGCAGGCAAACATTTGAGGAAGAAAGGAAGTGATGAATATGACGTGCAGAATCTGAGAGCTCCTTTCAGATTAATCACTTTAATGCTGTGCAGAATCTTCGGCATGCCCGATGGCACAGTGTATAAGATTCAGTGGGTCCCTATTATCCACTACGTGGCATTCAAGCGAACTGTGTTTGACTGGGCCACTCTCCTATCAGATAGTTTGGCCTCGATGATAGTTGCTGCTAAAGAAGGACTAGCCTTGAAGAAGGCTGATTTTTTCATGTCTTCGTATCTGATCGATTGTATTTTAGCCAAGATAGAATTCCCCAAATTGGGCTGCACATGGGATAAGGCCACTACCCCGGTCTATATCGCGTTCAAAATTTTGTGGGCTCAGAATTACAAGCCCAGCTACAAACTCATCTGTGAAGGGTTCATCATGCCCCTATATGAGAAAATGTTCAAGGAAGAACCAAACTGCCTATCAGAGAATGCTTTGGAAGTCCTTGAAGATTATGGGGATTTCTACTTTTCAGAACAAGGTACCTACCTCAGAATGTTTGGAGGTACTAAGCCCCCATACATCTTTCCACAGTATGCCACGGATTATGTGGTCCTCAAAGAAGCAGTAAGACAACTCTTCCTGGATGGAATTGGAGCAATGCTCCACAAACAGCATAAGGCCTCCTTTCCCCCTCTACCTTTCTGTATAGGTGCTTACAAGTTCTCGGGGGTTGCCTCGGCTGATGAATTTATACAAGAGCTGAAATCCTTCCACTTCGGTGAGGTGATCTTCCACAGGAATGACAGAAAGGGAAGAGTTGTTGAGCATTGTAAGGAGATCTATGCTCACTTCGAGTACTCCCACTATCCTGATGACGAGGAAGAGGCATTCAGAGGTATCGGCAACATGGCTGAGCTACGAGTCTGTCGCCAAAGCATCGGAGCAAGCTCTAGCTCAACCAAGGCCCAGAAGACCAGCCAGCACAAGGAGAAAGAAGCTGAGGATGCCCGGGCTCAGGAAGAACTCAGATTGAGAGAGGAAGCCAGACTGCAGCGGGAAGCTGAGGAAGCCAGGTGGCAGAAGGAAACTGAAATGGCAAGAAAGCAGCAGGAAGCTGAAGTGGCGAGAATGCAGCAAGAAGCTGAAAATGAAAGCCTGCGGAAAGAGGCTGAGGAAGCCCAAAAGCAGAAAGAGGCTGAAGCTGAGCAAGCAGAGGCAGAGAGGAAGGCGGAAGAAGAGTTGAAGGCAAGGGAAGATGCTCAAGCCAGTGGGTCCGGTGTCCAAGACATGGATATAGACACATCTCAAGCAGGTGGCTCTAGTACCCAAAATAAGGGCGTGGATCCAACTCAGGAAGTCCGGACCCCACCTGCTGAAGAGGGCATAGACATCATAAACCGACCAATTGTCCCGTACACGCCATCGGGAAAGCGCACAGTGTCCAAGTGGAATGAGTTTGTCTACAACAAGAAAAGGAAAGCTATGGTCCTCAAATCAGAAGAGAGGATAAAAATCCCCTTCCATGAAGACATCATTACCCACCGAGAGGTCACTGTAATGAAAAACACAGATCAAGATCCCTTTGCTATGGCATCCGCAGCTGTAGCAACAGCAAAGGCATCATTTGCCAATGTAGGGGTTATAGTTAAAGAAAATATATTGACAAAGAAGAGAGCTCGTACGCTACAACAGACTGTGGCTAATGAGCAAGCCCAAAGAGATTTGGTAGTGAACAAGTATAATTGCTTGTACGCTGAGCATAAGGAGCTGTCAAACAAGTACAGCCAGCTGGAGGAGGAAAAGGACCAGCTAACACTCCAAATAATGATTGTAGAAGCAGAGAAGAATGGAGCAGAAGAAAGGGCATCTCAGCTAGAAGCAGACAAGCAGGCATTAGCTGAGCGGTTAGAGCAAGCGGAGAGCAGAACAATGGACATGTCTCCCTTCCATGAGCTGTCATGCAGCATCCTGAAGCAAGTGTATGACACTCAGGAGCTAATCACTGATGAGGTTTGCAAGCTCAAGGCCATGGTGGTTAGGTTAAAAGAAATCAATGCGGAAGCCCATAGGCTCAAAGCGAAGAATACCCGTGTTAAGGAAAATATCATCAGTCAGATGGCATGGAGAGAAGGAAAAAAGGGTTTCCCCCCGCATCTTCCATTTAAAGCGGCGGACAATTTTAATGAGGACATAGCCTTGCTGGATTTTGGCAGGAACTGTGCCAATAAGTTGATAACCAGTGTGCAAAGAACAACAGATAAAATTAACAGTCTATACCAAAAGCTCAAAGGAGTTCATGTCAAATGCACATTGAGTTTCCCTCAGACCCTGGAGGACTTTCCGGAAAAGGAGCAGCGGTTGTCTCAGCTAAAGGAAGAGCTAGGCGTTCAGATGGAGTATGTGAAAAGGATTGATGTCCTAGTTATTGATGACCTCCGGCATTATATTGGTTCATCATCACTCCACAACCATCTGCTGAAGGAAATTCATCAAGCTGCAGTGGCAGAAGTCCAAAGCATTAAAGCAGAACTCGGGAAGAATGTAACTTCTCAGAAAATCTTGTTTCCTGCTGCAGTAAACATAATCATAAGGGACACGGGTATGTGGTACAGCTACATAACGAAGGAGGAAAAGAAAGCTGCAGCAGTAGCAGGGGCATCAACAGATCCAGAATCTTCTCTCCCAACAGCCACTCAACCAGCTTCAGCAATAGGCTCGAGTTTTTCTTCCCAGGCAGCGTCAGCAGCAATTAACTTGGGCGATCCTCTGCCAGCAGAAACTCACGTACAAGATTGAGATCGTTGATTTCAAAGCATTATTGCTGTTATTTTGTATTTGGCTCTCCAATGTGTAAAGTGTATAAACTGTGGGACAGCTGTCCCTATTTTCTTTTAAATAATTTCTGTAAATGAAAGGGAATCTCAATTTTGTCTATTTTGGGAAAGAATTTTCTGTAGATGACAAGTGGAATGTGCTAGGTGGCAGCCCCAAGGGCAGATTTGTAATTATAAATAGAAGCTAGGAAGAATAGAGAAGGACTTTTGGCAGGGAAGGAAATTTTGGAACCTTTACGAGCTATCTTGTATCATTTCTGTAAAATTGAATTTTCTAATAAAAGCCACGGGAGATGGACGTTTTACATGGGGAACGGAAGATGGATGTGTGTTGGATCCTTCTGATGACATCTATACTGTAATGTGAAATCTGCATTGCTATTTGAACTATTTCTTGGCAACAAATGATTTTGCTTATTTCTGTGTGAACGATTTCCTCCATTTTGTGAACAATGAATGCGTTTCACATTAAATCAGGAGCTACCTACTGATATCTTTATCATTGCTGTAGATTTCTCTTTTTGATCGAATGGCTAACTATTCTTTCTTCAGGATAACTCATGTGGCTCATTGTTCATGCCTTTAAATTGCTCCTTGCAGGGATCTTAAGAGTTGTTTCAGTTTGTTTATATTTAGTCCTGTTTCTTTATTCTTTCTACGTAGATTAGATAATCTTTTGCTTTTTTTTGTTTTATGAGCAATAGGTGCGTTCCATGTTGGATTAGAAGCTATCTTCTAAAGATCTTTATCTTGTTGTAGCTTTACTTGTGAGAATTAACAGCTATCTGTTCTTTCCTTACGTTATTTGTTACAGCTTATTGCTCATCCTTTAAGTGTGTTCCCTGCAAGGATAGGTAGATTTACTCCAGCTTCTAGACTTAGATCTGTTTTAGTTGCATCTAGATCAAATATAATTTAGGCACTTGCATCTCATTTAAAAGACATAAAATCCAAAAAGAAAGGTGGATCGGGCCATAACCGATACAACTCGGAATTAAAACTCCAAACCCACGGTTGCCGGAACCGCTAACCGGACGGATCCCCCACACCAAACAGGAGATAGTCTAATTGGGACCATCTCTCGGGGAGGATCCCTTTCTGATTGATGCTATGATATCCGAGGCATCAACAAATCTGCTTTACTCTTGGTAAAGCCCAATCTCATCAAGAAACTATCCATCCTGTCGTACCATGTCCTGGGTGCTTGTTTCAATCCGTACAAGGCTTTCTTTAATTTGCACACATGAGTCTCCCTGTCACGTGTCTCAAATCCGAGTGGTTTCTCCACATAGACTTTCTCTTCTACTACACCATTGAAGAACGTTGTCTTGACATCCATCTGGTGTACCTCCCATTTCATCACTGCATCCAATGCGAGTACTGATCTGATGGAAGTGTATCTTGCTACAGGTGCAAATGTCTCCTCATAATCTATCCCTTCCTTCTGGGAGAAGCCACATGCCACAAACCTTGCCTTGTGTTTCTCTATGTTGCCATCTGCAGCATGCTTGATCTTGTAGATCCACTTCGAAGTCACAACAGGCTTCCTTTCTGGTCTTGGAACTACCTCCTAGACATCATTCTTCATAATCGACTGGTACTCCTCGATCATGGCATCCTTCCATTCTTTCTTCTCAATGGATTCCTCATAGTTGGAAGGTTCTTTTCATGAGGTGGATCTACAGGTTCTTGTGATTCTTCTATTTCGCAGTCTTCATGATCTTCTGGAACTGCTTCTTCCATCACTAAATCTCGAATCCTAGTAACTTCAGGTTCTTCAATATCTTCAATAGGTATTTTTCTTTATCTTCGTCACTTGTTCTTCGAAACCAATCTCTCTTGTAGGTGATGGTACACGATATTTCCTACAAAACAAGTTCAATTGCATGATTAGAAACATCTCATAGTTTTTAGAACCAATTCTTACGCATAAAGACATTGATCATACAATCATGCAATTATCTTAGCCAATGCTTCAATACAACATTCATCCATATCCCATAACTTTCTAGATGCCTTCCATCTCTACCAGAACATTGTTAAGAGTGTGCACTACTCCCAACATGTCAACAAAAAGGTTTCATTCTAGATAAGTAGCAATGGAATGTTGTACAGTACCATAGGCCACTTACCCGTTACTTGCATATTAGTAGTATTTTGTTCATTAATGCAACTTTTTCTAACATCCATAATACACATCCTAACTCTAGGAACATACGTATGTACATGACTAAACAATATCATTTAAATAATTATATATACAATAAATGACAATTCAAATACTTATCTTTGTTTGGTTGTTGGGTGGACTCCCTCTTGATCTTTGCTTCCTTGCGGGAACTACTGGAGTCTCTGACAGTGTGCTCCCTCTTGATCTTTGTTCATCATAATACATTTTCTTCATCACTTGAAGAATCGTCTCTTTCTTCTTCTTTGGTTCTTTTCCTTTGCACATCCTTTGCAGATGCCTTCATGCTTCGACTGGATTTCTGGAATTCCTTCAACCACTTTGCTTGCAATGGGTAGTGCCCTATATTTCACATGTGCAAGCCTTCTATGCCATAGTTCGCTTGGCTCCATGGATTCATGGACCAAGGCTTGTTCAGGTTGTCCCTTCAATTTGTATAATCCTCCCTCTTGCTCTCCAATCACAGTTGCATCATCAATTGTCTTTCCCTTTGGCCACATTAGGACTTGGCCATCAACAAATGCAACCCTCATACCTTTTTCATCTAGTGCAGATATGGAGAGAAGGTTCTTCTTAAGTCCTGGAACATATAGGACATCCTTCATCTTCAGAGACTTTCCAGAGTCTAGCTTGTAAGAAGCTTCTCCACTTCCTTTTATGGGGTATTGGTAATCATCCCTAAGTTTCACCTTGTGAGGTGACTCATGTTCAGATAGATTCACAAAGGATTCTTTAAATCCTGTCATATGCTTGGAATCCCCACTATCTACAACCCAATCATTACTTTCGTGTGTGACAATGCCCGTGAGTGTTGATATCAGGACATACTCTTCGTCACTTGAATATTCATCACTTTCTTCTATGGCTCTCTTCCTTGGAGGTTCATCATCTTCTGCAGTGTGAGCATGGTGTCTTTTCTTGTTGGTCTTCTTCTTGTTGGAGCCACTTTTGTTTCTAGGACAATATTTGGATTAGTGTCCCTTCTCATCGCATGTATAACATCTAACAGTAGATAAATCTCTCTTGAACTTTCTAGGGTGGTTCCTATGATGGTGTCTCTCCTTCTTGTTTTGGTGGTGCTCCCTCTTGTTTTTATTCCTCCTGGAATGTGTTGTGAGAGATTGATCGTCGTTTGCTCCCATCTTCTCTTCTCGAGCTATAAGTCGACCTTCTTCTTGTGAGTATTACTCCCACAACCTACTGAATGTGATTAACTTCTTTCTAGCACAAATCCCTTAAATGAATGAGTCCCATGATCTAGGGAGACCATTCAAGGTGGTCATCATAATTTCTCCATCTTCTACATTTTCTCCCACAGCTTCAAGTTGCTCCTTGATTTGAGAGACCCTTGTAAAATAGGATTGCATAGTCTCTGCATTTTGTATCTTCACATTCTTCAACTGGTTTGTCAAAGTCATCTTTTGATTTATATTCTTCCCTTCAAATATCTTGGTCAAGGAATCAAACATCTCTTTAGGTGTCTTTAAGGAAGACACATGTGGGATGAGGTGATTCTTAATAGAATCAGCAATAATCCTCTTGGCCTTAACCAAGTTCTTCTTTTGTAAGTCTTTATCCTCATCTCCCTCTAGAACTGGAACCTTTTCATTCACATATGTGTCCAATTAATTTTCTTCAAGGACAAGTTTAATCCTATACTTCCATGCTCAGAAGTTATCAGCCCCTTCAAGCTTATCCTCAAGCTTGGTGTGGTGAGACATCTTTAATGAGAACTTCAAATGGAAATAGAAAAAGCTTTTAGGTCTTACCACTTTGATATGTTGAAACTGGTTATGGCTGATCCTAGGGTTTGACAGAGAAACCCTAAATTTTCATACTCGGAATTTGAAACTTCTGACTGGATGGATAGATGCGCTTGACTAAGGAGAGTATGTTGGTACACTTGGTTTCTGAAAATTCCAAAAATTCACCCTTGAAAATTGACTTGCGAAATTTGGATCTGCAGTTTCTGGTCTTTTCTAGTTTTCTGGTTTTTCTGGTCTAGAGTCAAACTAGGGTTTGAATTTTCGGGAGTTTCGCCCACTCAAAAACTTCTATCTTGGTCTCAAAAATTTTATTTTGAGTAGGCGCACTTCCCTATGCGACTTCTACTTCAAAATTCTGATTTTGGAAGAAGCCCTAATTTCTGGCAGTTGTGACGGGCCAAAAAGTGAAAATGCTCAGAATCAACTTCTGCTTCGATAGAAAGATGTGCCCTCCTTAGGCTAGTTAACCTAGCCCCTTTTTCTTGAAGATCTGTGGAGAGAAGTCCAAAAAATAAGAATCCCTAGCTTCCATAGCTGCACAGTGTCTTCTTCTCAGGTTAGCTCTAATACCATGTTAGTTTTTCACAATTTAATCAATACTTATCTAGGATCTTACTGAGAGAATAACAAGCACATCATAAACACAAGAGACACAACGATTTTCCTTGGGTAAATCATAAAGGATAAAACTCCGCAACTTCCTCAGAGATAGAATGATCACCAATACAATGTCACAAAAGTAAAACCCAAAAATAGAGATGGTCTTCGACAGCTCCTCTTTTCTCCACTTGTGTGAACTTGTCCTCCTTCTCACTAATGCGAACTTGAGTGAGTGAGTGAATGTATAAATGAGAGAGATTAGCTCTCTATTTATACGTTACCTTTCACTTAACCTTTTCACTTGACAAGTCAGCCTCAACTAAAGCTGAGTGGGTCGACTCCTCTAGGGGACTGAAAAACCCCAATACTAATGACTCTAGGGGGGACTAATTCCCTGACTTACAAGGAAGGATTTACCTCAATGACTATACATGATTAAATGTAATAATGACATCCTTAATTGGAGGAATAAACATCTTCGTCAGAGGTACAAATAAAATACAATAATAAATACAATATAAAATACAAGTGAATATCTTCCGAAGTTATAATTACATTAACAGTTTCATGTAGATTTCTTCTTCTAGACCCCCATGTAAGAACATTTTTTTCACATCCATCTACTCTACTTCAAGATCAAATGCAGCAGCAATAGCAAGAATAAATCTAATAGAAGTTAATTTTAAAATTGGAGAAAATATTTCACCAAAATCAATTCCCTTTAACTGAGAATATCCCTTTGCTACCAAGAAGGCTTTGTACTTCTCCACTTTACCTTCTGCATTTAACTTCATTTTAAACAGCCATTTGCTACAGAATGTATTTTCTTCCAGTAGGTAACTGAACTAAAACCCACGCTTCATTTTTTTCCAAGGCATCCATTTCTTCAAGCATGGCCCTCTTCCAGAGATCACTATCCTCTGAATCAAACGCTTCCTTCACATTTCTAGGATCATCATCAGTTATGGATAAATCAAAACTAGACCGAAAATCTGGAGGAGAATACCTTTCTGGTTGTCTTCTTTCTCGAGATGATCTCCTCAAAACAGGGGTATGAGGTTCTTCTTCATCTGATTCAACTTCTTCAGTTGAGTCGAATTCTTCATCTTCTAAATCAAACACTATCTTATGTAGTTCCTTTTCCATTGGAGTCACTTCTTGTCTGGGAAGTTCTTTGATCTCTCTACACACAACATCTCGACTATAAACAATCTTCTTAGTTACAGGATTCCAAATCTTATAACCTTTCATACCATCTTTATAACCAATAAAGATACATTTTTCCACTTTATTGTCTAGCTTACTCATTTCCTCCTTTGGAACATGTACATAAGCATCACAACCAAAAACTTCCAGATGTTTAATAGAGGGTTTCTTTCCAGTCCATACCTCTTGTGGAGTTTTGTCAACCAATGTTGATGTGGGTGATCGATTTACCAAGTAACATGATGTCTCCACTACCTCTGCCCAGAATTCGTGTCCTATCCCGGCACTGCTTAACATCCTCCTTTCATTTTCCATCAACGTCCTATTCATCCTTTCAGCAACTCTATTATGTTGAGGTGTGTATGGAGTAGTATTCTGCCTTTCTATACCACACTTCTTACGAAATTCCTCGAATTCCTTCCCACTGAACTCTCCACCATTATCTATCCTCAACACCTTTATTTTCTTTTCTATTTGATTCTCTACAAGAGCCTTAAATTATTTAAACTTAGCAAATACTTCAGATTTCTTTCGAAGGAAATAAATCCATGTTTTCCTGAGAATCATCTATAAATGAAACATAATACGCATATCTACCTATTGATGGAACAGGCACAAGTCCAAACACATCATTGTGTATTACCTCTAAAATTCCTTTTGCTCTTGTAGCACCAGATGCAAATCTTACTCGATTATGTTTTCCATATATCCAATGTTCACATAAATCAAAATCTAGAGTGCAATCAGTCATACCTTCAACCATACTTTTACCTTGTAATGCTTGAAGGCCCTTTTCTCCGATATGCCCCAATATTTGGTGCCATAGAATTGTCTTTCCTCCTGATGCAGTCAAGGTTCTGTCTCATGTATCTCCCCCCTCAGGAACAACAGAACTGTTGCATTCACCAATGATAGTTCTTCCCAATATTTTGTATAGAGTTCCATACCGAACTCCCCTCATCAATACCATTGATCCTCGAACCATTTTGCAACCACTATCTCCACACATAGTCTTTACACCTGCAATATCCATCTTTTCGACATATATTAAGTTTCTCACTAGATTTGGAAAGTTTAGTACTCCAGGGAGAGTTCTAATCCTTCCATCCTTGAGTTTCAACTTGACTCTACCATGCCCAATGATACTGGCTGGTGAATCATCTCCCAAGAACACATCTCCTCCATTGTACTTTTTGTATTCACATAACCACTCCCTATGAGGAGTCATATGACATTATGCACCTGAGTTAGTCAACCATATATCACGTTCTGAATGATTACCAATGGAAGCTAGGACACATCCCCTCCTTATTCTAATGAAGTCTTCTCCTTTGTGGTAGACGTATCCTCGGATCCCTTTCCTTGTTTAACATTCTTAGATCTACAATCCTTTTTATAGTGCCCAGCTTTACCGCATTTCCAGCACTACCTTATCAATTTTCCTGGGGATTTAGATCTACCCTTAGATTTAGATCTCCCCCGAGATCCCTTATTTTTGTTTATCTCCTGGGGGCGACCTCTCATAGACAAGGCATCCATGCTATGAGTATCCATGGTTTTCTGCCTCATCTCTTCTGATAGCAAGGATGATACTATTTCATCAAATTTTAAATTCATTTGATTAGCACTCCCTATTGCTACAATTAGGTTGTCCTGGGAATCTGGAAAAGAACACAATAATGTAATACATGTATCTTCTTCAGCCATTTTAATGCCAACAGAGGTTATTTGACTTACCAGAGTATTGTAGACATTCATATGCTCTGTCACTGTGTCATTATCATCCATTCTGAGGTGATACAGTTTATTTTACAGAAACAACTTGTTTACAAGGGATTTTGATTGATACAAACTCCCAAGTTTCGCCCAAATTTTTATCGCAGTCTCTTCTCCAGATACATTCAACAACACAGAGTCTGATAACCACAATCGGATTATACTCCTCACTCTTCTATCTAATTTCTTCCAATCTTCTTTCGATGTTCCAGTGGGTGGTGTACCCAGATCCACAGCAATCCACTATTCCCGATCTACAAGAAGATCCTCCATTTTGAGCTTCCATAACTCAAAGTTTTGGTCATTAAATTTCTCGATCTCAATTCTTGAATTGCTCGCCATTCTCTTTCAATGCACAAATCAAAGCTGCAAATCTCCCACTGAACGACGTCGAATCTCCAACAACAGATGCGTCCCCTTGTAACCAAATAATCGAGCTCTGATACCACATGTAAGTTTTAAACTTGTGCAAAGAAGCAAAGCATACAGATTCCGTTAATCAAAACAAAGATTACACCACAACATTCACACATAATACACAGAGATTTACCCTAGAAACCCTAAATCGGGAAAACCAACAAAACTTAGAGCCACACCTCTTATTTTTTCATCATCATTTTGAATCACTCACAATACAATATAGGTATTCCACAACATTCAATACCATAATTCGTTAACCCAGATTAGAAAATAGACCCGAATCCCTTAACTGGCGCAAACCCCCCTACATATGAAAAGAATATAACACATAACCAACAGGAAGCTACTCAAAAAATCTCCACCAGAACTTGGGTACAGTATATAATAAGAGTCCCCAGGGTCTTCAACCCGAAGCCGAAATGATATGATTCTAGCCATGTGAATAAAGGAATGGACGTCGAACATGGTAGAAACCACTTGATTACCGGTAAATGATGCAAACCATTAACAAGTGCGAGGGAAATCACTAATGATGATAATGACTCCCAAGGTATTCCAGTACATTCCAACGAATGTGAATAGATGAGCTGGAGTCGAACACCCACAAAATCATCCAATCAAAGGTCAATGATGTGAACCTACTATCAGAAGCAATGAAACCTGCCATTAAGGCATGCAAGCTCCAAGGTACTCATTGGATTCTAAGTCTAATTCCTAGATAATGTGTTGATGTCGACAAGAATAGACACGTCGAAGGAGGGCCATGATGTATCCCACATCATCGACATGAAACTAACACGAGAAAGTGATGTAAGATTATAAGTAAACTGAGCATGAACTGACACAAAGGCGTAATGGAAAATAATGCTTGAGAGGCTGTTTTGGGGATAGTCAATTCATTAGAAGGATTAATGACTACAAAGGTTGACTCCAACAAAAGACTTCCCTTGAACATTCAACAGCATGACAAGTGACTAGGAAACACTGACTCGACAAGGCAAAGACAAAGACATAATGCAACAAATTACTACGACATTCTTCGGATGACCCAAAGGAGTAAGACAACTCATGGAATTGGTATGACTCGAAGACAAGCTAATTACCCAACTGTTCAAATGAGATGCAAACAAGTTCCATGTTCAGGGTGATGATAAGCTACCATAAATATAGACTCAAATACATTCCCCTTACCTTACTTTCCCCATCATGATTGATGACTACCTCTTTGATTTTTAACGAGCTGGAAGAGGGTAACAAATGCTCGATGTAGCTCATCATGAATGATTCCAATCTCACATGTTTTGCGAACCTGAGAAAGGAGGGGTACGGTCCCAAAAGGGTCCTTCGATGTGTAGTTTTACGAGTCCAAAGAAGGAAAACTCGGTGGTTTTTCATGTTTAGAGAGTATAAAGAACACATAAAGAAGATTCCAAATTATTATTTTTTGTAAATGTAGTCTCCTCACCCGAAAAAGAGTAAAACAACATGAGAGATAACTCTTCTAGTCAATATTGACTAGAGTATACATTTTTCGTAAATAATACTACTCAGCCCGAAAAGGGGGTAAGCTAAAATTGGATAAATGACCTTTCAAATAATTTTACAAGCATGAATGAAACAAATTCGCTGGGCAATATTTTCCTATTTTTAGAGTTTGAAAAGACGTTAAATAAAACTTTGGGGGTTCCTTTTTCATAACAATTCTTATGGGTCCGAAAAAGTGATAAAATTATACTCAGTGACTTATTCTCATGTATTTATGAGCACGAGAAGGGAAAAAGTAAGCTCGATAATAGCTCATGTTATCAATTTTGACCTATCATTTCCACATTTGAAGTTAAAAACATATTCAAATCAAAATATCAATGGGATTTTATCCAAAATGGCAAAAAATAATAAGAAAAATAAAATAAAATAATAAAATATTATACTTCAAGTTAATAAAAAGGGGTAAGAGTAATTTTATTTTTACCATTTTGCCAAGAGAGAAAACCCCCATTTTCAATGAATTTTGCAGTGGAGATTTTGGACGCATCAAGCAATGATATTCAACTCCGTTCGTTCCAGGTAGGCCATCTTTAACTCCCTTCACTTGCATGGTTGAAATTTTTGTTTTTAAGCTAGTTTAGGCCGTTTTTGGGACCCTTTCTTGGGGAGAAAACCGTGCACATAGTGTCGCGTTCTCTCTTTTCGGAGACAATGACAACTGCAAGTGTCACAGTTCCCGAGAAAGCGGAGTGCAACATTTTCGCACTCTGTGCAAAAGCGGGGTGTGACATCCGTAAAGCGACCTCAAAAAATAAAAATCAACAATTTTTTTTGAAAATTTTCAGATAGATGTGTTCTAATATCCTCTTTTATGGCTTTGATGCAGGTTTTAGCCATCAAAATGTTGGAGTGGAGGGAAAGAGAGCATGACGTGGAGGATATACATGTGGCCAATTATGCCGACAGAATGCTTTCCCTCTGGGAGTGTGGGCTAGAAAAATTCTTCCTGACTTCGGCAATGAGGGCACAGGTCCCATTGTTGGAACACCTAGTGAGGATGTGGGATCCTAATGAGCTCCATTTTCAAGTTGGGGTTCACATTCTCACATTTGAAGTGGAAGACATCTACTTCCTAACCGGACTTTCAATGAGGGGGGCACATGTTTCCCTCTCCATAACCAAAGGAGGTGAAGATAGCATTGGGTCATTGATCCACCAATACTACACCCCTGGAACCCAAAAGGTTAGTAGGAAAATCCCTATCAAACAAGTGAGGGATCTAACATTGAGAACCATCATATTCACTAATGAACAGTTTGTAGGAAGCATGGCCCCACATCAGGCAACTAGGGATCGAATGATATATGCACTAGAGTGAATGGAGCCTAGAGTTTTTAATTAGAGTGGGGGTATTTTGGAGAACATGAAAGACCAGTTGACGAAATGCAGGATGGGTCAATTGGAATAGTTTGGTTATGGGTCCATTTTGGTTTCCTTTTTCTAGAGCGGGTTCTCTTCTTCCATCCACGGAACATAGATATTGGTAACCCAGACCCACGAGATCCACACATGAGGAGGTGGGTAGATTTGATGTCTCTCCATGGCGGCAATCCCATTTTTTCCTATGGGCCATCATTCTTCAGGTGGCTGCATGGGAAGCTACTCATGATCGATGACTATGCAGGAACGAATTTCCAAGGAGACACGAACTTAGTGCTTCTAGAGGGGGCACCTTGGAGTGACCTAGCTAAAAGGAATTTTCTCATATTTTTTAATTTTTTATGTATTTTTTGAGTATTTTATTTTGTTGTTGTTGTTATACCTCCATATTTCACAGTGTCACATCGTCACCATAAAAATAAGTTGACAACACTTCCCCTACTTCTTAAAACACCCAGAAGAGAAAAATGATGAATGATCCTTGAAGACAAACTTGTCCTGTCAAGAATCAACCCAGCTGAGACTTCATATACCTACACTACCGCGCCTTGCTAAAGCTTAAGGGAGCAGTAGTCCCCACTACCACGCCTTGCTTAAGCTTAAGGGAGCGATAGTCCCCACTACCGCGCTATGCTCCTTCTCTGCCACGCGATACTACCGTGCTATGCTCAGTTGAAGGGGCACGGTACTCCTTTTTTAGCCTTTTTGCCATCATTTGTGGAATCTTGATCTTCGAGATATTTTTTAGGATTGGTATCTTGATTCGATCCTAACTCACTTTCTCAGATTAGTGGGACTGATCCACTAAACACTCCCAAGATCCATCCTTCTCTCTTGTTGGTTAACCCTACTACACACTATAAGAGAGAGGCCTTCCATGAGAAAAAGGGAGGACTCTTGGAGACATCAAACCTATGATCTTGAATCTTTGTGGAGATAGCTAGAGGAGAAAGCACTTGGAGCTGGGAGTTGACTTGGACATCAACCAACTATTGTAAGTGACTTCAAGTTGGTAATAAAACATAACTTGTCTTGTTTCCCAAATCATGTATGTTGATCTTGTTTCAATCATATGATTTGTATCTGCTATAGATTTAGATTCTAACTCATATTTCAAGTTGCTAGAGGATCATATATGCTTGTATCTCGGTTTCATTCTGACAGGTTCATTCGCGAGGACTTGGAGATTGGAGCAACCACTAGGACGAGCAATTGAATCGAAGGTCAGTTAGATCTCTTTCATTTCTTTCAGTAATATAGTGTTGAGATGTTTGTTTAGATCTAGGAATTCAAGGTAGCATTTGTTATCTTTTTGTCTTAGTTTAGAGTCAGTTAAGTATACTTTAACCTAAGAGAGTTTCTACATATCCGTAGGGAGAAATTTCTACAACAAAAACTGGCGACTCCACTGGTTTGAACCCCATTTGATTGATCTATCTCACTTTCAGTCATTTTTTATTGTGATTCTTCTTTCTCTTCAAACCAGTACTGAATTTTGGTCTCTTTGACCTTTATTCACCCCTTCTCTCTACATCTTCTCTCCCTCTGTGATCAGTGAGTCCTCTGGGTCTGCAGCAACCCTGAAAAATTCAAATTCTTTTTCAAAAGTTGCATTTTTTCCAACCTTAGCAACAGTACCGCGCCCCCATCACTGTCTACAGAGCGGTAGTACCGCGTACCCAGCACTCTTACCAGAGCGGTAGTGTACCAGTACCGCATTTTAGTCAGCTTTTCCCATGCGGTAGTGTCTGCATTTTTTCAATTTTTTCTTTCCTGTTTGGTTTCCTGAGTCATTTTTTTATTTTCTCTGCTTTAGTTTGGTGTTTTATGTTGCTTACCACTATCATGTCCATTGCACAGTTTTTGTGGTTTGTTTATTTCTCACTGTGAGCTTGATTATTTTATGAGTTAGTGGCATTATTTCTATATTGGGTCACCCCTTCAGTTTGATTGCATTGGCTTGATCTTCCCATCACAACCAAACTGTTACTACTATCCTCTCTTACTGGATTGTGTATCTTTTATAATCACATTGTTATTATAACTACCATCTTTTCCATTATTGTTATTCAAATCTATATTGGAAATTATCATTGGAGAACATTTGTGTTGTTTGGATTGAAATGATCTAGCAGTATTATGGTGCATTAGGAAGTGAACCATTCAGTTTGACACATAAATTCTCATTTTGAAGCATTATAATTATAGATCAGTGAATTGGAAAGAAGTGTTTATTTCAGTTTGGCTTTACTTAGAAAAAGAAAACAAAAAGTTTGTTTCGAAGTGGTTTTTCATTGTTTGTGAAAGTTTCATGCATTTATGATCAAAGAACTCTCTCTCTTCCATAGCTAGTTTTCATCGAATACAAGGCTTATTTCGATTCATTCTCACTTGCATGGTTTGGGTCGTCACAACACCACCAAGTTTCACGTCCATTTACCCAATTGAGTAATACAACCACTAAAATTAATCTCCTTAACTAAACCAACATTAACCTCACTTGAGGAAATCAAAAGAATTTGGTAGTTAGGTAGGACACCGAGGATAGGCATCCAATTAATTCCATCTTGTCATTTTCATCTGAGACATAGTCGTTGTCCTCTAGGGAACTAAAATCCTCTAGTATTTATTGACACATTCATACACCAGTTTGTGGAGGGGCCTCCTAACTGTTTTTAACTTTCAGGGGTTAAACCGCCGCGAGATCGAGAACTGGACGGACTCTGTGGAATGCCGCACTCCACTTAGCCCTAAGGCAACATCGATCATTGTCTTCCTTGTGTTATACGGCCACCATACTGATAATACAAGGGTGATAAGGCAAAAGCGCGGAAAACCTTTTCCAACGTGTCATGAACGAGGTAGCTTAGTAACTTTTCTACTAGGGCTCTTTTACCCAAGATCCCTTTCGGTAGAGGGATATCCTTCCATTATTGGTCTCTCACATTGTATTGTTCGACTTGTATTTCATCACCTTACGAAGGATACAACTTGTTGAGATCTCCAGCTCTTAGTTAGGAAGTTTGCTTGTTATCTTATCTTAATATAGGGTCATTTTTTCTTTTTAGTGACTGCTTGTTGGCATCTGGCCAATTTTGTTCTCAGCCCGTTTACTGGGACGCCGGTCTCAGTATAGATTTTAGAGCTTGCTTTTTTGGCCTGCGAGCCTTGCTTTTTTCTAGCTCCTCTTTTGCACACTCGGCTGCATTAGAGTTTTTGAGTTCTTTGTTACGAAACTGCCCCCGGATTCCGTATTCCTACCATTATGTTAGAACCACCACGGAGATCACGAAGAGTACAGGGCCGAAGCCCTCCACCACCACCACCACCACCACGAACCTCTGGTTCACCTGCATCACGTATTCCTGCCCCTTCTGGCTACAGTTCCAATCGAGGGAACATTGCACCGCCGATACGCACTACATCTTCAGTTCCTCCTATAACTGTTACTCACAACACGGTCTCAGAACCTCTTGCAGTTTTTGCAACCACTAGTACATCTGAGATTCCCACTATCACTTCACCCACTGTTATTCAAGATATATCTGCCACAGTGGACAACACTATAGCGGCTGAACCTAGTACATCCCAAGATACTAGACTGGAGGCCATCCTCCTCCCCGATGTCAACACTTCCCTTCCACCAGAGCCTTTCTCCGATGACATGGAAGGATCTGTTGGCACCACTGAAAGATCAGACCAGGATATATCTGGATTGATTCCACTCTCGAGCGGGTACGTCAAAGTTATCGAAGAAACCCAACTTCCTGATACACCTTTCGAACCTGACTATGGCTTTATCACTTCCCAGGTGGAACCTCCGCCTGTTACCACCGCGCCACCCAGTGATCATCCAGAGGAAACCAGTTCTTCCAGCAACACATCTCGTACAGTATCCCTCCCCAACCCCCCTTCGGGACACGAGATCATGGCCTCTATCCAATCTAGTATGGTTAGTGTAGCTAATTTTTCGTTAGCATTGGCACAATTTAAACGTGATACAAAGCAAATGCTCTTGTCGGCTTCTACATATCCCCCTGCTACCCGTCCTCCCGACTATCGAGCTCCCAATGTTCTGTCTAGCACAGAGTTTCATCACTCCTATGCAGACGGCTCCGGACCTTCAGACATTACTATACCTCTATTCCCGCCGGACCCCGAAAACCCTTTGCAGGATACGAACCCAGACCCAGTCTTTGAAGGTCCTCCTATTGTTGAAGACACTGTGGACGAAACCCCCGACACCCCTCAATTAAATTCCCCACATTTACTGCCATCACTTATGTTTGGCACACATTCTATGAGGGATAACCCAGTTTTTTCTCCATCCCCGCCCGTCACATATTGAAGACCCCCTCCACAAATCGGCACCTTTGGCACCATTGGCCAATCGACACTATCTTACCTCGCTGGTGTTGGAAGAACACCAATTCATACCGCTGGATCATCCATATTGACTGGAGGTTCACCTTCGGCCACTATCTACACCATTTCAGGAGGTGGACAACTGACTGTTGCGACCCCTAATCCCAACAACCAACCCCCTCCTGGCAGGCCATCAACCCAGCCTACTGGAGGACAATTCTTTGTTGGAAACCCAACTCCTAGTCACCAATCACCTCCCATCGGGCCATCAACCCAACCTACTGGAGGACAACCCTTTGTTGGGAACCCCATTCCTAGTCAACAACCTCCTCCTATAGGGCCATCAACCCAACCTACTGGAGGACAACCCTTTGTTGGGAACCCCATTCCTAGTCAACAACCTCCTCCTATAGGGCCATCCAACCCATCTGCTGGAGGGAAACCCATCGGCACCATCCAACAGCCCTCCCAACCAGCAGCATCTGCTCAGTATGGTATGTACAACACACCTGGCAGCGAACAACCTTATACCGGTTTTCCAACCGAGCCTCATCTTTAACATCCCTTGTCAGGCACGCTTCCTTCTTGGAATGGTTCAAACCAAGTTTCCCACTTCCCTCGACAAAGTATTTTTCGAAGGAAACTTGGCCAACCTTATGGAAACCACTCCCATTGACATTTCAGTGAAGCCTGGTGTCGTGGAAAACATTCACATTGGCAAGACATGCACTCCCCTCGAAATGGAGTTCTACACTGCCTACTTTAAAACCTTCCGTGATGTTTTTGCTTGGAGTTATGAAGAGATGCCATGAATAGACCCCTCAATTGTGGTCCATGAGATTCCAACCTTTCCTAGCGCCCGACCTGTCCAGCAGAAACTCCGACCCGTCCACCCTCGTAAGGCAGCCTCTATCAAAGCAGAAGTTGAAAAATTTTTGCGTGCTGGTTTTATCTATCCTGTCCCATTGATAGAATGGGTATCTAATATCGTTCCCGTAGCTAAGAAACAGGGAACGATTAGAGTCTATGTCGATTACCGCGACTTGAACAAAGCTTGTCCAAAGGACAACTACCCAACTCCGTTCATCGACCAGATCATCGATAACTGCGCTGGGAGTGTCATCTTTTCATTCATGGATGGCTTTTCCGGCTATAATCAGATCAATATCCTCCCAACTGACCAGCATAAAACGACCTTTATCTGCCCATGGGGAATTTTTGCATATCGAAAGTTAATTTTTGACCTCAAAAATGTCGGGGCAACTTTTCAATGCGCGATGTTGTACGCATTTCACGATATCAAACATATTGTAGAACCATATCTTGATGACCTTCCCGCTCATTCTCAGACCCGGGAAGACCATCCTGATCATTTAGGTGCCATTTTTGAAAGGTGTCGTCGCTACAATATCCGTTTGAATCCACATAAGTGCGTCTTTTAAGTTGAAGATGGAAAACTTTTGGGATTCATAATCTCCAAAAGCGGTATACGCTTAGATCCTGCGAAGGTAGAAGCTATTTTAGCCCTGCCTTCCCCCACGAACATCCCAGAAATTCAAATTTTGCAAGGGAACGCAAACTTTCTACGTCGTTTCATTTGTATTTTTTCGAGCTAACAAAAGGCTATATGAGGCTTCTAAAGAAGAACACTCCCTTCATCTGGGACGATGAAGCCCAACGCTCCTTTGATCATCTAAAGGCAGCCTTAACTAAAGATCCTGTGATTCAACCCCCCAATTACACGCGGGATTACATTATTTATCTCGCAGCTTCGATTCCACCATCGGTATGGTGTTAGTCCAAGAGGACAATAACGGCATAGAACATGTGGTATACTATCTTAGTAAGAGTCTTCTCGACTCCAAAACTTGTTATTCACATGTTGAAAAACTGGCTCTGGCAACAGTTTTTGTTGTAAAGAGGTTTCGTCATTACATTCTACTCCGTCGGACCACCGTCATAGCGGATTTCAATCCAATGTATTATATCCTCACACGTCAAGTGCTTGGGGGCAAATATTCTTGTTGGATCGTCATCCTATAAGAGTTTGACTTGGAATTTGCCAAAGCCAAGTCCAAGAAGTCTTTGGTCTTTGCCGAGTTGATTTGTAACTTGCCCTGTGCTACCGAGCAACCCAAGCCCATCGATTCTCTTCATGATGAATCGTTGTTCCTCATTAGCACATCTCACCCATGGTACGGGGATATTTGATTATATCTCCAAACCCAACATTTCCGCCCCGACCTCACCCACGATGAACATCGACGTATCCGACATCACGCCAAGTACTACCTCATAGTCAACGATACCCTTTATCGGCATGGTGTCGATACTGTTCTTCGACGTTGTTTGACTTTAGATGAAGCGGAACACGTTCTTAATGACTGCCACGCTGGAGCATGTGGTGGTCATCTCTCTGGGATGGCTACGGCCCAGAAGATACTGCGAGCGAGATATTTCTGGTCCTCGATTTTCAAAGACTGCATTGAAACGGTTAAGAAATGTCCACCCTGTCAATTTTTTCATAGTAAGACACGCTTGCATCCTGCTCCACTCCATCCTGATATTTCCGTCGGCCCCTTTTCCAAATGGGGCATAGATTTCATGCATTGTAAGCCCACTTCAACCGGGGGCATAGCTATGTCATAGTAGCTGTGGATTATTTCACAAAATGGGCTGAAGCGATGCCTACTTATGCTGAAGACGGCAAAACAGCAGCACACTTCATATTCAACCACATTATAGCTAGGTTTGGCATCCCACAATCCATTGTGATTGATCATGGCTCCCACTTCAGGAACCATATAATTGAGGAACTGAGTGCCAAGTTGGGTTTTCATCATGAAAACTCAACCCCGTACTACCCACGGGCTAATGGCCAAGTCGAAGCCATTAACAAAGTTCTGAAACAAATGATTCAGCGTATTGTGGGTACTCATAAGTCCAACTGGCACTCAGCTCTGTTTTCGGTACTATGGGCATACCGAACCTCAGTGAAAAGTGCTACCGGGTTCAGACCATTCCAACTGGTGTATGGCCTGGAATCCATCTTACCGATTGAATGTGAAATTCCGTCACTTAAGATAGCCATAGAGCTACTTCCCCACAACACTTCCGAAGAGGAACAGTTTCTATACCTAGCCAAGCTAGATGAAACTCTCCGAGACACTACTTTAGTGAACGAAGCTCACAAAAAATGCGTCAAAGCACAGTATGACAAATCCGTTCAACCTTGGTTTTTCAATGAAGGTGATCTCGTACTCACATATGATCAAATGCACGATAAACTTGGAAAAGGAAAGCTAGAATCTATGTGGTACGGCCCCTTTGTTGTAAAACGTGTCTTGGAGAAAGGAGCCTATGAACTTGTCGATTGTGATGGCACACCATTGGCACGGCCCCGCAATGGGTTGTACCTCAAACGTTTCTACGCGTAGGGTTATCTTGCGTGAGACACTTGTTGTACATAATGTACCTAGCTTGTTTTCACTTATCTTTTTTGTGTGCACACACGGACCTCATGTATCCATTCTTACCTTGACTTGTGCTTTTATCCGCAGATGTCTGCCTACTTCGGATTCGCCGACGGTGCAAGCTGACATACCCGGAACCTCGCTTCCGCATCATGGGTAATCTATTCTCCCACTGCCGAGTTGCTATCTTTAGGAGCCAATTGTTTGGGTCTCGCAACCAACAATATTGCAAAGTACCATGCAGTCATTGGACTCCTGACAGAGGTTGCTTCCCTTGGAATTGACTCCCTATCAGTCTTTATGGACTCCCAACTCGTGGTTTCTCATCTGAATCGTGTTTAGACAGTCCGCGATCCTATCCTACTTCGCTTATTTCGAAGGGTACGCCTCTTGGAACGATCTTTTAATTTTATTTCATATCAACACATACCAAGAGAATTCAATTGTATAGTTGATTCATTAGCTAATTACATTTTGGATTGGCATCTTTCCCATACATAAAAACACATCATAAAATGAACACACAAGTCACTGTAAATAAATAGGTCATAAAAGTAGGTCCATGTATATATCACTGCATATAAAAGTGTTTTTTCCAATACATAAAGTTTGTGTTTTAAAGACAAAATTTGGGACCTAGTCCCATACAAAAATTGGGCTCTCAAAGCCTACATATCGTGAACATGCCGCAAAAAGATAAAAGCTACCATCTAAGGAGATCTGGGAGATCTATCATGTTCCTCCTCAGATTCCTCATGCTGCTGGTGATAGCACACTATAGCCCGAGCCACCCTACGGAGGAGACGGCCAATACGCCTAGGCACACCTACGGTATGCCGCTGGAGATGCAAAGGGATGTCGTCCATCCTCATAGCTGAGACCCCGTGGGTTAAACCCTATAGGTTCCTCTCTATCTCCTGGACCCCTCCCGCCTCATCCTCGTCTTCTTCCTCGTCCGAAGTGGCTCAGCGATCAACACCACCTCGGTGTAACGGCGAGTACCCTGTAGGTCTCTGTGGTCCACGATCTGCAACATGCACACGTATATATATTAAAATCTTTTTAAACATTCTAAAAAACAATAAAAATTACAAATTCAAAAAATTAAAAAACACATTAATGAAGGTCATACCTATATTGTCCCAATCCTCATCTTCTGGCAGTGCCAAGTTTATGTCCTCGCGGAAGTCCACCCCTGCATAGGGGTAGTCATTGATCATCACGATTTGTTCCCCGAGCCATGAGAAGAAGTCTTCACCGAAAGCCAAATGTTGTGGCCCCCCGAGTTGTCCTGCATACTCACTCCATCGAGCCATCCATGGCTCGGTGGGTGGACGGGCGGGCATGGTCAGCTATGGATGAAATAACGGCACCCTCGCCAAGAAGAAGGTGACCAAAATGCTCCCGTATCCAAACTGAGAGTTCTCTCCAAGCCTACACTTGTTCACTTGCTCTTTGAGGTTGGTCAATACTGCCTCACACCAGTTGAATAGTGTCCCTGCCATACAATCCACTGCAAGATTCATCTACGTACAGGATGCCTGATGGGGACCCGTACTCCCTATTGCACGTTTGATGGTGAACAACACAGTTTTTAAAGGAAGTTCTACAATATCCTTAATGACCACCTTATCGCTTTTCTTCCCCGAACCTTGACGATAATAACGAGCAATTAAAGCAGCAAGGCTCGCCTCCGAGGCCGTGAACCCAGTAAAACTAACCCGGGCTCCTCTCTTTGAGAGGCCCGTGAGGAAATAAATGTCCTCGAGTTCAATCTCGAGGGTGTGTTCTTCAACTTGGAAAGCTTGAATGTCGGGATCCCACATTTGAATAATATGGGTGAGAAGTTTGGATTGCTTGCAGATACCTTTGGTCTTGAAGAATTTCAATAAACCGCATTCCCGCAATGCAATCATGGTCCTTTGGTCATTTTCGGCCAACAAATCATCCGCCTCATGCTCTCTTTCTTTCCAACTGACCATTTTGCTCCAAACAAGTTGCAAACACCTGCAAAATGTCATAGGAAACATTCATTAATCATTTAATAACTTGATCTCAGCTAAAAATCGAAGAAAAAACAATTTTTCAACTACAAAATTCGCCACTACCGCGCCTGGGGGAAGCATGTCCGTGCGGTACTCTACAGTACCGCATCCCTTCTTAAAGACACAGAGCGGTACTATCACACAGTACCGCGCTTCCTGATAGGGATAGCGCACGGAACTGTGGAAGGGCGAAAAAAGCCTATTAGGGCCTGCCCGAAAAATTATCCTTCCCTACTGAAATCAAATTTTTAATCTATGAAATGAAAGAGGGGCTTGAAATCTCTTACTTGGCACAGACGGCTGTTGAAACGGTGCTCCAAATCTCCAGATATGAACTCTTGAAGTTTTTGCTCCTCAATGGGTAAAATTTCCTCTTTGGGCAAATGCACAAGTGAAATGGTAACTTTCCATATTTACCTATTCCTTATATAACGTTTTCACTTATTTTTTACTCATTTTTTTATCTGGTTAATTTAAAACCCATTTCACATTACTAATATCTGGTTCCATGAGCATTTGTTGACAGGGTCTCCTTTAAAAATGTTCACACTGGCGTTCATTTATTTGACCTTCATTTCGAGCCTACTTTATCTTTTTCGTGCTCTGGATTAAAACTTGAAAAATATTCCAAGCGCTTTTTCACCCGTATCGTGCTTGTCAAGCTCAAGTAGTCGGTGTCGAGCTTAGTCAGCTTTACTGATGCTCGTTAAACGATGAGGAAAGTATTATTCTAGTTGTATTTTATTCTTTTTTCGGACCAGAATAATTAAAAATTACGTAAAAGACCATTGGATTCCATAGTTAAGCTCTTTTTAGACTTCCTAAAATTGAAAATATTGCCAAGTGATCTTGTCTCTTTCACACTTGTAAAAGTATTTGAAAGGTCGTCTATTCGGTGATAGGTTACCCCTTTTTCGGCCCGTCTAGACTATTTACGAGAAAGTTATACCTCATTCAATTTTTGACTGGGAGAGTTCTCTCGGGAATTGTTTTACACTTTTTCGGGATCGAGGGACTAAATTTACGAAAAAGTACACTTTAGAGCCTTCTTTAAGTTTTTTAGGCTCTCTAAATGTGAAAAACTACCGAGTTTTCCTTCCTTGGACTCGTTAAAATTTGACATCGAAGGACCCACTTTGGGACGAACCCCTCCTTTCTCAGGTTCGTAAAACATGTGAGATTGGACTGATCTATGAGATGAGCTATACCGAGCATCTGTTATCATCTTCAAGCTCGAAAAACAACAAAGAGGTACTCGTCTATCATGTCGGGGGAAAATGGGAAACAAGTCGAGTCTTTTTGTTGGCAGTTTGTCAGTCGTCGCCTTTGAACATGGCATGCGTCTATCCCTTGTCTATTTTTGGGTATCTATTCTCGCTGAGTTACGGTTATCATCCTGAGTCGTCTCTCTGGCCACGAGCCTACTTGTTCGGTGTCTATCCTCTGCTATCAATAATTCCTGTTGCCAAGTCCTGTTACATGCCATTATATGTTCAAAGGGTTGCATTGTTCAGAGTCATTCTTTGTGTCAGACCTCCGCTGTGTCAGTACATGTTCTGTTGTTTCATCATCCTATACTATCTTTCGTTCCGATTTCGTGTCAATGATGTGGGAATCATTATGGTCCACCTTCGACGAGTATATTCCCGTCGATGCCAAATCACTATCCGGGAATCGGACTTAGGAATCAACCACTAATACCTTGGTACCTGCATACCTCAATGGCAGGTTTCCTCGTGTTCGATAGTAGGTTTACATCATCAACCTCTGATCGAACGATCTCTCGAATGCTCGACATCAACTCATTCATTCGCATTTCGTTGAGATGTACTATAGATACATTGGGGATCATTGTCATCATTGGTGATTTCCCTCACATTTGTTAATGGTTCACATCATTGACTGGTAATCAAATAGTTTCTACCATGTTCGACTTCAACACCTTGTAATCACATGGCTAGATTCGTATCATTTGCGATTGAGTAGAAGACCCTGGACACACCTTTGTACTTTGATTGCATCCAGGTTGCGATGGAGATCTCCATTGTATTGTCACACAGATCCACTTTTGTATTGGTCGTGGTTGTGTCATTACTGTCTCATGGATCTACGCTTGTTCATAGTAGCCATAATTTGTCTACAGTCTATATCATCTCAGTACTCATGGATCTGCAATGTATTGGTCGGCAGCCATGCTTTGAGTCAATTGTTTCCGAGCATGGGGATGCCCGCCTCGATGGTATATCTGACATTTTGTTTCTGTTTCAGCTCCTTGTTGCTCTCCTCGATGCTATCTTCGCACAGTATTTGTAAAGTCTTTCGGCCATCAGTCCCTTCTGACCTCACACTTTAGGGAGCATCTGTTATACCTCCATATTTCACAGTGCCACATCGTCACCATAAAATAAGTTGACGACACTTCCCCTACTGCTTAAAACACCCAAAAGAAAAAAATGATGAATGATCCTTGAAGACAAACCTGTCATGTCAAGAATCAACTCAGCTGCAACTTCATATACCTACACTACCGCGCCTTGCTCAAGCTTAAGGGAGCGGTAGTCCCCACTACCGTGCTATGCTCCTTCTTTGCCACGCGGTACTACCGCGCTATGCTCAGTTGAAGGGGCGCGGTACTCCTTTTTTAGCCTTTTCTCCATGGTTTGTGGAATCTTGATCTTCAAGAGATTTTTGAGGATTGGTATCCCTAATTTGATCCTAACTCACTTTCTCAGATTAGTGGGCCTGATCCACTAAACACTCCCAAGATCCATCCTTCTCTCTTGTTTGTTAACCCTACTACACACTATAAGAGAGAGGCCTTCCATGAGCAAAAGGGAGGACTCTTGGAGACATCAAACCTATGATCTTGAATCTTTGTGGAGATAGCTAGAGGAGAAAGCACTTGGAGCTGGGAGTTGACTTGGACATCAACCAACTATTGTAAGTGACTTCAAGTTGGTAATAAAACATAACTAGTCTTGTTTCCCAAATCATGTATGTTGATCTTGTTTCAATCATATGATTTGTATCTGCTATAGATTTAGATTCTAACTCATATCTCAAGATGTTAGAGGATCGTATATGCTTGTATCTTGGTTTCATTCTGACAGGTTCATTCGCGAGGACTTGGAGATTGGAGAAACCACTAGGACGAGCAATTGAATCGAAGGTCAGTTAGATCTCTTCCATTTCTTTCAGCAATATAATCTTGAGATGTTTGTTTAGATCTAGGAATTCAAGGTAGCATTTGTTATCTTTTTGTCTTAGTTTAGAGTCAGTTAAGTCTACTTTAACCTAAGAGAGTTTCTACCTATCCGCAGGGAGAAATTTCTATCTGTTCATGGAATGTGGGTTCCACCTTGATGAAGATGTGAGAATTGAAGGGATGGGTTCCATGGAGTTGTTGCAGCCGAAGGATAGGGGAGGTCAGAATTCAAGTTGGGGGGAATTTGAGATTGCCCCCCATCTTGGTTCTAGTTTCCAAACGATAAGTACCCCTCGCTCTATGGGATTTGATATCCCCAAGAAGGAAGTGTGCCTAACGAGGGATGTTGAAGATGAGGCCTGGTTGGAAAACCGGTATAAGGTTGTATGCTGCCAGGTGTGTTGTACATACCATACTGAGCAAATGCTACTGGTTGGGAGGGCTGTTGGATGGTGCCGATGGGTTTCCCTCTAGAAAATGGGTTGGATGGCCCTATAGGAGGAGGTTGTTGACTAGGAACGAGGTTCCCAACAAAGGGTTTTCCTCCAGTAGGTTGGGTTGATGGCCCTATAGGAGGAGGTTGTTGACTAGGAACGGGGTTCCCAACAAAGGGTTGTCCTCCAGTAGGTTGGGTTGATGGCCCGATGGGAGGCGGTTGGTGACTAGGAGCAGGGTTTCCAACAAAGAATTGTCCTCCAGTAGGCTGGGTTGATGGCCCTCCAGGAGGGGGTTGGTTGTTGGGATTAGGGGTCGCAACAGTCAGTTGTCCGCCTCCTGAAATGGTGTAGATAGTGGCCGAAGGTGAACCTCCGGTCAATATGGATGATCCAGCGGTATGACTTGGTGTTCTTTCGACACTAGCGAGGTAAGATAGTGTCAATTGGCCAACGACGCCAAAGGTGTTGATTTGTGGAGGGGGTCTTCCATATGTGATTTTTGGAGGGGACGGAGAAAAAACTGGGTTATCCCTCATAGAATGTGCACCAAACATAAGTGATGGCAGTAAATGTGGGGAATTTAACCGAGGGGTGTCGGGGGTTTCGTCCATAGTGTGTTCAACAATAGGAGGACCATCGAAGACTGGGTCTAGGTTCGTATCCTGCCAAGGGTTTTCGGGGTCCAGTGGGAACAGAGGTATAGTAACGTCTGAAGGTCCTAAGCCGTCTGCATAGGAGTGATGAAACTCTGTGCTAAATGGAACGTTGGGAGCCTGATAGTCAGGAGGACGAGTAGCAGGGGGATATCGAGAAGCCGATGAGAACATTTGCTCTGTATCACGTTTAAACTGTGCCGACGCTAACGGGGAGTTAGCTAGACTAACCATACTAAACTGAATGGAGGCCATGATCTCGTGTCTCAAAGGGAGGTTGGGGAGAGATACTGTATGAGGTATGTTGGTGGAATAACCGGTTTCCTGTGGATGAACACTGGATGGCGTAGTGATAGCAGGCGGAGGTTCAGCCTGGGAAGTGATAAATCCATAGTCAGGTTCAAAAGGTGTATCACGAAGTTGGGTTTCTTTGATAACTTCGACGTATCCACCCGGGACTGCAATCAATTTAGATAAATCTTGGTCGGATCCTTCGGTGGTGCCAACAGATCCTTCTAGAACATCGTAGAAAGCCTCTGGTGGAAGGGAAGTGTTGACATCGGGGAGGAGGATGGCCTCCAGTCTAGTATCTTGGGTTGTACTAAATTCAGTCATTGTAGTGTTGTCCACTGTGGTAGATATATCTGGAATAACAATGGGTGAAGTGACTGTGGGAGTCTCAGATGTACTAGTGGTTGCAGAAACTGCAAGGGGTTCTGAGACCGTGCTGTGAGTAACAGTTATAGGCGGAACTAAAGATGTAGTGCGGATCGGCGGTGGAATGTTCCCTCAACTGGCACCACATCCAGAAGGTGTGGGAATACATGATGCAGGTGGACCAGAGGTCCATGGTAGTGGTGGTGGTGGAGGGCTTCGGACCTGTACTCTTCGTGATCTCCATGGTGGTTCTGACATAATGGTAGGAATACGAAATCCGGGGCAGTCTCGTAACAAAGAACTCAAAAACCCTAATGTAACCGAGTGTGCAAAAGGGGAGCTAGAAAAAGCAAGGCTCGCAGGCCAAAAAAGCAAGCTCTAAAATCTATACTGAAACCGACGTCCCAGTAAGAGAGCTGAGAAAAACAATGGACAGAATGCCAACAAGCAATCACTAAAAAGAAAAATGACCCTCTATTAAGATGAGATAACAAGCAAACTCCTAACTAAGAGCTGGATACTTCAACAAGTTGTATCCTTCGCAAGGTGATGAAATCCAAGTCGAACAATACAACGCGAGAGACCAATATGAGAAGGATATCCCTCTACCGAAAAGGGATCCTGGGTAAAAGAGCCCTAGTAGAAAAGTCAATAAGCTACCTCGTTCATGACACGTTGGAAAAGGTTTTTGGCGCATTTGCCTTATCACCCTTGCATTATTAGTATGGTGGCCGTATAACACAAGGAAGACAATGATCGATGTTGCCTTAGGGCTAAGTGGAGTGCGGCATTCCACAGAGTTCGTCCGGTTCTCAATCTCGCGGCGGTTTAACCCCTGAAAGTTAAAAACAATCAGGAGGCCCCTCCACAAACTGGTGTATGACCGTGTCAATAAATACTAGAGGACTTTAGTTCCCTAGAGGACAACGACTATGTCTCATATGAAAATGACAAGGGGGAATTATTTGGATGTCTATCCCCGGTGTCCTACCTAACTACCAAATTCTTTTGATTTCCTCAAGTGAGGTTAATGTTGGTTTAGTTAGGGATATTAATTTTAGTGGTTGTATTACTCAATCGGGTAAATGGACATGAAACTTGGTGGTGTTGTGACGACCCAAACCATGCAAGTGAGAATGAATTGAAATAAGCCTTGTATTCGATGAAAACTAGCTATGGAAGAGAGAGAGTTCTTCGATCATAAATGCATGAAACTTTCACAAACAATGAAAAAACACTTCGAAACAAACTTTTTGTTTTCTTTTTCTAAGTAAAGCCAAACTGAAATAAACACTTCTTTCAAATTCACTGCTCTATAATTATAATGCTTCAAAATGAGAATTTATGTGGCAAACTGAATGGTTCACTTCCTAATGCACCATAATACTGCTAGATCATTTCAATCCAAACAACACAAATGTTCTCCAATGATCATTTCCAATATAGATTTGAATAACAATAATGGAAAAGATGGTAGTTATAAGAACAATGTGATTATAAAAGATACACAATCCAGTAAGAGAGGATAGTAGTAACAGTTTGGTTGTGATGGGAAGATCAAGCCAATGCAATCAAACTGAAGGGGTGACCCAATATAGAAATAATGCCACTAACTCATAAAATAATCAAGCTCACAGTGAGAAATAAACAAACCACAAAAACTGTGCAATGGACAGGATAGTGGTAAGCAATAGAAAACACCAAACTGAAGCAGAGAAAATCAAAAAATGACTGAGGAAACCAAACAGGAAAGAAAAATTGAAAAAATGCAGACACTACCGCATGGGCAAAGCTGACTAAAACGTGGTACTGGTACACTACCGCTCTGGTAAGAGTGTTGGGTACGCGGTACTACCGCGCTGTAAACAATAATGGGGGCGCGGTACTATTGCTAAGGTTGGAAAAAACGCAACTTTTGAAAAAGAATTTGAATTTTTCAGGGTTGCTGCAGACCCAGAGGACTCACTGATCACAGAGGGAGAGAAGATGTAGAGAGAAGGGGGGAATAAAGGTCAAAGAGACCAAAATTCAGTACTGGTTTGAAGAGAAAGAAGAATCGCAATAAAAAATGACTGAAAGTGAAATAAATCAATCAAATGGGGTTCAAACCAGCAGAGTCACCAGTTTTTGTTGTAGAAATTTCTCCCTACGGATAGATAGAAACTCCCTTAGATTAAAGTAGACTTAACTAACTCTAAACTAAGACTAAAAGATAACAAATTCTACCTTGAATTCCTAGATCTAAACAAACATCTCAAGATTATATTGCTGAAAGAAACGGAAAAGATCTAACTGACCTTCAATTCAATTGCTCGTCCTAGTGGTTGCTCCAATCTCCAAGTCCTCACGAATGAACCTGTCAGAATGAAACCAAGATACAAGCATATACGATCCTCTAGCAACTTGAAATATGAGTTAGAATCTAAATCTATAGCAGAAACAAATCATATGATTGAAACAAAATCAACATACATGATTTGGGAAACAAGACAAGTTATGTTTTATTACCAACTTGAAGTCACTTACAATGGTTGCTTGATGTCCAAGCCAACTCCCAGCTCCAAGTGCTTTCTCCTCTAGCTATCTCCACAAAGATTCAAGATCATAGGTTTGATGTCTCCAAGAGTCCTCCCCTTTGCTCATGGAAGGCCTCTCTCTTATAGTGTTTAGTAGGGTTAACCAACAAGAGAGAAGGATGGATCTTGGGAGTGTTTAGTGGATCAGGCCCACTAATCTGAGAAAGTGAGTTAGGATCGAATCAGGGATACCAATCCTCAAAAATATCTCGAAAATCAAGATCCCACAAGCCATGGCAAAAAGGCTAAAAAAGGAGTACCACGCCCCTTTAACTGAGCATAGCGCGGTAGTACCGCGTGGCGGAGAAGGAGCATAGCGTGGTAGTGGGGACTACCGCACCCCTAAGCTTGAGCAAGGTGCGGTAGTGTAGGTATATGAAGTCTCAGCTGGGTTGATTCTTGACAGGACAGGTTTGTCTTCAACGATCATTCATCATTTTTCTCTTCTAGGTGATTTAAGCAATAGGGGAAGTGTCGTCAACTATTTTTATGGTGAAGATACGACACTGTGAAATATGGAGGTATCATAGAAGAGAAAAATGATGAATGATCCTTGAAGAGAAACCTGTCCTGTCAAGAATCAACCCAGCTGAGACTTCATATACCTACACTACCGTGCCTTGCTCAAGCTTAAGGGAGCAGTAGTCCCCACTACCGCGCTATGCTCCTTCTCTGCCACTTGGTACCACCACGCTATGCTCAGTTGAAGGGGCACGGTACTCCTTTTTTAGCCTTTTTGCCATGGTTTGTGGAATCTTGATATTTGAGGGATTTTTTAGGATTGTTATCCCTGATTCGATCCTAACTCACTTTCTCAAATTAGTGGGCCTGATCCACAAAACACTCCCAAGATCCATCCTTCTCTCTTATTGGTTAACCCTACTACACACTATAAGAGAGAGGCCTTCCATGAGAAAAAGGGAGGACTCTTGGAGACATCAAACCTATGATCTTGAATCTTTGTGGAGATAGCTAGAGGAGAAAGCACTTGGAGCTGGGACTTGATTTGGACATCAACCAACTATTGTAAGTGACTTCAAGTTGGTAATAAAACATAACTTGTCTTGTTTCCCAAATCATGTATGTTGATCTTGTTTCAATCATATGATTTGTATCTTCTATAGATTTAGATTCTAACTCATATTTCAAGTTGCTATAGGATCATATAAGCTTGTATCTTGGTTTCATTCTGACAGGTTCATTCGCGAGGACTTGGAGATTGGAGCAACCACTAGGATGGGAAATTGAATCGAAGTTCAATTAGATCTCTTCCGTTTCTTTCAGCAATATAATCTTGAGATGTTTGTTTAGATATAGGAATTCAAGGTAGCATTTGTTATCTTTTTGTCTTATTTTAGAGTCAGTTAAGTCTACTTTAACCTAAGAGAGTTTCTACCTATCTGTAGGGAGAAATTTCTACAACAGTTGTACTGGGACTTCATGTTTTACTCATGCAGATGTTGGGCCTATGAGGACACCCTGGATCTTATCCCATCTAGAGGCGCAACGAGCATAGATCCATAGTGGCTCAAGATCATGAGGCAGTTGAGGAGTTTTAGGAGGTCAAGCAGAACCTAGAGAGGATTACTACATACATCCCAGACATATCAGTCGACGAGCTACCACGACGCTACCAGTTTCATACTGTTAGGGTTTATGGGCGTATTGGTTGTCTTCTTTAGCGATTGGCTCGGGCCATAATATACAATCATGAGCACTGTGATTAGATTTTTATGATCTACATGTAGTGATGTTCGAAATCCATGTGCTTCATTTTTATCTCAAGACCTTTTTGTAAAACAATTTCATTATGCTTAATATAAAAGCAATCTCTAACGGCTTTACTATCCAATGTGTCTATGGTGGATTGTATGTACATGGATCTCGTTTGGACTACTTTTTTTTACATGGATTATTTACATGGTGTGCTTGTTGATATACACTTCATAATGAAATTTTTAAGAATGTGCAATGTGCCAATTTAGGATAGAATTAGCTAACGAATCAACAATCATATTCATACGTCTTGGAACATGTGAATATTGTATAAACTCAAACGATCTCTCAAGAAGACGTACCCTCCGAAAAAGACGAAGTAGTACAGGATCATGAATGGCATAAATGTGGTTTAACTGGGAAACCATAAGTTGGGAATCTAGATAGACAATAACATGGCTTGCGCCATTAGAGGAAGCGTCGGTTAATAATCCAATCACCGCATGATATTCGATGATATTATTGGTTGCGGGACCTAGGAAAACTCAACCTGAGCTCACTAATTCATTGGCAGGAGAATAAAGTACCCATGTTATCAAAGTGAGGTTTCAGTTATGTCAACTGGAACCATCCTCAAATACGGAATACATTGCCATCTACGCATTCAAGCACAACATGATATAAGCAATCGTAGATAGAAAGAGACCCTAACACAAAAAAGGAAAATTTCCACACCACGCCAAAATATACACTATATACAAAATGTACAAAGTACACATGCAGGACATTCCTAAGTATAGTACTTTTTGAGGTAGAGACTATTTCGAGGCTCTCACAAAGGTATCCCGTCATAATCTACTAACTCATAAGCCCCTTTTTCTAGGACACGTTTGACGATGTAGGGACCATGCCACATGGATTCGAACTTCCCTACACCTAGTTTATCATGCATATGGTCATAATCTAGGAACATACCACCTTCATTAAAGGTGCGAGGTTGAACAGATTTATCATTTTGATCTTTGACTCGCTTCTTGTGAGCTTCATTAGCAAGAGCAGCATCACAACAAGTCTCGTCAAGTTTTTTCAAATACAAGAATTGTTCTTCCTCGGCAGTAGTATTGGGTAGAAGTTCGACGGCTAGCTTAAGAGATGGAATCTCACATTCAATAGGTAAAACAGCTTCTACTCCATAAATTAATTGAAAAGGTGTAAAACCAGTCACATTTTTTACTGAAGTCATGTATTCCCAAAGAGCTAAAAATAGCTTCAAATTCCAACTGGACTTATGTGTTCCTACCATCCATTGGATCATGGTTTTTAAGACCCTATTGATGGCCTCTACTTGTCCATTTGCATGGGGATAGTACGGAGATGAGTTTTCATGGAAAAAACCAAGTTTGGCACTTAATTCATCCATCATGTTGTTCCTAAAATGGGATCCAAGATCAGTAACTATGGCCCGCAGGACTCCAAACCTAGCGATGATGTGGTTAAAGATGAATAATGCAATCGTTTTGTCGTCTTCAGCATATGTAGGCATAGCCTCAGCCCATTTTGTGAAATAGTCAACAGTAATGATGACATAACCATGCCCCCTGGTTGAGGTAGGCTTACAATGCATAAAATCTATGCCCCATTTTGCAAAGGGACCTACAGCAACGACTGGATCTAGGGTAGATGGATGAGACCATTTTTTAGGATAAAATGATTGGCAAGGAGGACATCTCTTGAAGGATTCCATACAGTCTTTGAAAATGGAAGGCCAAAAGTATCAAGCGCGTAGAATATTCTAGGTTGTAGCCATCCGAGAGAGATGATCGCCACATGCTACAAAGTGACAGTCATTTAGGACGTGTTCAACTTCCTCATGAGTTAGACATCATCATAGGATAGAGTCGATACCGTGGCAATACAACGTGTCACCAATGATAATATAGTATTTCGCATGATGACGACTATGACAACGGTCGTCATGAGATAAGTCAGGTCGAAAACGTTGGGTTTGGAGATACAAAATGATGTCTCCATACCATGGATCAGACATATTGATGAGAAACAATGACTCATCCGGAAGGGGGTCAATGGGCTCAGATTCTGCATCAATATAGGGAAGGTCACATATGAGATCAATAAAGATCAAGGATTTTTTTTATTTAGATTTTGCAAATTCTAAATCAAACTCTTGGAGGACCACAATCCAGCGAAAGTACTTACCCCCTAGTGTTTGACGAGTTAGAATATGGTACATGGGGTTAGATTCTGCAATGATCGTTATCTTGCAAAGCATAATATAGTGACGAAATCTTTGAACAACAATGACAACTACCAAAGATAACTTCTCAACATGCGAATATCGAGTTTCGAAGTCGAAACAACTCTTACTTAGATAATATATCACATATTCTTGGTCGTTCTGATCTTATTTTACTAACACCATCCCAATGGTGGAAGTGGATGCGGCGAGATAAAGGATATAGTCCCGTGTATAATTAAGGGGTTGCAACACGGGTGCGTTTGTAAAGGATTTTTTGAGGTTATAAAATGACCATTGAGCTTGATCATCCCAGACGAAAGGGACATCGTTCTTTAACAATTGCATATACCCTTGAGTGATTTCCACGAAATTACAAACAAAATGTTGGGTAAAATATGCACTATCTAATTCAACACTTAATTGTCAACCCGGGAAGGTAGCTTATGAGATGCAAACACTATATGTGCAGGATTGAAGGCTTGAACTAATCTTAGCTAATCTGAAGCTGGTAATCTACCTAGACTTGAGTAAGGGTTCTGAATTATCAATTGCAAGCGAATGATACTTGAAAACCTAATTGCACTACTTAGAATGAAATACTACTTATCAATCCTATTCTACTGAAAAGCAAAAAACTAGTTATTTTATCTCTAATAACTATTTCGGAATTGAAACATGCAATACCCATGCAATGCCTATCTATCAAACTCATGCAAATGCCTATCAACTTCTAATTTTACTTTATCAAGACTTCAAGTTGTTCTATGAAAACATCATTTACAAAAAGCAAACTAAAACTGGAGTTTTGTAATCAAACCTAAAACTAAGTACAAAACAGTAACTCAAATGACTGGAAATACATTCAATTTGTAAGCAAACCTATAGCAGGAGACAGAGTAATACTACAGCGAACCAAACCATAAACTAAGTCATTCCAGGCAACTATGAAAAAGTGATGTAATTAATCTATACTTTGAAAAGCAAATCTACACTAAACTAATTGAACTAATCTTTAATTAAAAAGCATGACAACTAACTTGGGATTATGACATCTTGGAAAATGAAAATACTAAGTTTGAATTGAAAATCAACTTCTATTCTTCTACATCTACAGGAAAATGAACTAAGCTAAGAATGGAACTAGCAATGCTATGGAAACAAAAGTGAAGTACTGGCTGTAAGTTCAAAATGCAAACTGGAAATGAAATGTTTAAAGGTTCTTGTAGATACATAAACAAAAGAACTGAAATCTAAATGAAGTTAAATAAATTCTATGATAACATTATGCTATGCAAACTAAGACTCTAATCATGGACTCAAATGCTGGCCAGCTACAGAATGTAAAGACAATACCAAAAATCTAAGAAATTGAACTCTAGTTGCTCATAAAAACATAACAGAAAATATTAAAGTCCGGATGGCAGTCCGAATGACACGCTGAATGACAAAAATTATACGAACTATGAATAAAAACAAGCTAAATGATTTTGATACCAGCTAGGTTTATGCATACTATTCTATGGCTTAAGCATGAAAGCAAATGAGCTATTTAGACCAAAAACTAAGAAGCAACTATACTTACTTTTTCATTCAAATCAGAAAATAATTTCTTGTTGCTTGGTAAGACAGAGTTAAAATGTAAATAGATTTAATCATAGCTACAGTAAAATGGAATCTAAGTATAAGTGGATTTCATCATAACTTATAACAGAAATAATTAATCTATGTGTTAATATGAAACCAAACATGAAATGCTAAAGGTGGATTCGAATCCCAACTAGCTACAAAACATAATAAAATGCTGGAAAATTAACCTATACCCTAGCTAACTACTTCTGCATAAACAAAATACTGGAAATTCTGGAAATGACTTAAAATTCTGTCTAAGTGCGAATGGAATGCTGAAAGACAATCCGAATGAGGGTGCGAATGGCCGACCGTATGAATTCTGGAAATACAAATTACATGTAAATGACAGAAAATTGCATTTTATGAACAGCTAAACATCATCTATAGGAAAACGAAATACATACACATAAAAACCAAAATTACTTATCTGCAAATATGAAGAGAAATCAGTGGATATGCACAAATGGAACCTCTGTTTGTTGAGGGACCCTTCTCAAGAAACAGAGGATGTCTATGCTAAGCTGGAAATGAAGCTAACCGCTGAACAGAGCTTTTTTATTGATATCAGAAGCAAAATATACAAAGAGTTTTTCTACTCCTCTCTTCAAAACCAAAGAGGTATTTATATAATGATTACAAGGGAGAGTAGGTCGACCACCCCTCTCTAAAAATAGAGGACCTTCAATGCTGATAAACGACTAAAGCACAGGAACAACTCAGAAAACGGCCAACCCAGAAAACGCACATTTGGCAAAAGTTGGCAAAATGCCCCTTCGATAACTTTCTAGTGGTTGTGATTCTGGCGAAACGATTTCTGGGTTTTGTAGCTAGCTTGATTTTCTTCAAAATCATTCCCCGTTTGGCGAGATCTGCTTCCACGTGCACGCAAACCAAGGCATAATATGGCCGCCATAAATATTTACTGCTAAAAAATCTGGGTTTTAACATTATTTTGGGCAAAATTGAGTTAAAGAGCCTTCGATATCTCCTGAAATAAATGGCCTGGGTGGAATCTTGGAGGTGGAGAAGCATGAGAGGACCACCACAAACAAAACCCACGTTTCTGTTTTTGTCCATAAATGTCTCTAACTACCCAAACCAATGATTTCGGAGGTGCGAATGACAATCCGAATGACCGTCTGAATGCAAATGACAGTCTGAATGGGTGTCCGAAAGACCTGTAACTAAAATTAGTTCATAAATTTGGATTTCTGGGCTGAATTTTCGCTGGGTTGTTTGTGAAATTGATGGTTGGGTGCTGAGTTGCTGACTAATAATTTAATTATGTGTTGGGTTGGAAGTATCGTGATCCCTTGGTGCTCTCCATTCCTCCATCACGTGAACTTGCATAAAACATAAAACAATTAAATTAAAACCACAACATATAATCAAAATTCATTTGATTATTTATAAGTGGATGCTTTATGGTCAAACCATTAAAATTATGATTATTTTAATGTGAACAAATTTATTAATAGTTTAATAATGATTATTATTCTATTTGTTTAACATTTAAAATATTCTAAATTTTATCATAGAGTCATGGTTTTGATTTGTACATGCAGGATCGACAAGACTAACGAGAAGTGGAAGACGAAGATAAACCAAACCAATGCCATCAAACCTAGTGCAAGACTTAGAGACTGAAAGAAGGGTTGAATGAAAGGTCAAATGAAGCACCGAAAGTTTATCATTTGCACAATATTGTGTTTAATATATCAAAAATAATATATTAGGATAGGCTCACTTTACTTTTACAAGATGTTAATTAATAAAACAAAGTAAAAGATAGCCTTATTGAACATAGATGTATTAAATCATGGTAGATATAATGGGAAATTAATGTAAATGACATCATTGTAAAAGACAATTCCAGAGCCCAACACAAAACAATGCAAAAATTTTGCTTTCCCTTGCAAACTATGAAGTTCAAGTATGTTGGTGGGTGATGGTAAGGCCAAAATCGCCTCTACTTTCATTGGATCAATTCTGATCTCATCTTTGGAGACTATGAAGCCCAAGATTATGTCTGCTTCGACGCAAAAAACACACTTATGTGGATTCAAGCATATATTGTAGTGACGACATCGAAAAAAATAGCTCTAAGGTTGTTTAGATGATCATCTCGACGAGTGGAGTGAGCAAGTAGATCATCAAGGTAAGGGTACACAATATGCTTGATATCATGGAAGGCATATGACATGGCCCATTGAAAAGTATCCCTAACATTCTTTAGACCAAAGGGTAGCTTGCGATAAGCAAATGTTACCCATGGACAGATGAAATCGATCTTGTGTTGATCAGATGGGAGAATATCAATTTGATTATAGCCGAAAAATCCATCCATGAATGAGAAGACTACACTTCCAACACGGTTATTGATGATCTAGTTGATAAAGGGAGTAGGGTAATTGTCCTTGGGACATGGATTATTCAGATCCCTATAATTGACACATACTCTAATAGTTCCATGTTTATTAAATACTGGGACAATATTAAAGACCCATTCGATTAGCGCCAAAGGATAAATGAATCCAACTTTCAAAAACAATTCAACTTCTGCCTTGATGGCAACATTCTTGTGAGGTTGTACCGGGCGAAACTTTTTCCTTGCAAGTTTTGCTCTCAGGTAGGTATTGATCTCATGAACTACAATGTATGGATAAATACCTAGCATTTCTTCGTAGCTCCATGTGAACACATCGCGGAATTCCTGAAACAAGGCCTTATAGATTTTAACCTCTTCCGAGGAACAAGTTTGGCCAAGTTGGATATTTTCCACGATACTTGGTTTCACTGATATATCAATCGATATTGTGGGTGTGATATTTCCTAAATTTCCTTCAGAGACTATGCCCTGATTCAAAATAGGGGACTGCAGATCATTGATTACATCAAGTGGAACCACGGATTTTATATCGTTTTCTACCTTTTCCGGGGTGGGGAGGAAGGATGATCGATGATGATTATCATCCCATGGTGGTTCATCTAGACTCATAACCTCCATAATGGATTCATCTGATGGAAAAGTATGCAAAAGATAATCCATGGAAGGCATAGAAGAGTCCATCCAGTACGATGGAGAATATTGGTCTGATGCCACAAGGTGTTGGTCATTAAGGAGTGGGTCATCAGACATGGATTCAATAACATCATATGCTGCTTCAGTGGGGCTGAGTGGCATAGAATCACTGATGGACTCGAATTGGGATGAACTGGGTACTACCCAAGGGCCATCTGACTCATGGGATTGTTGCATCATAGACGTAATCATGTTATCCACGGCAACTCCTGATGGAGGATCAGGCATAGGTAAGGGGAAGACTCCCATGACTGAAGAGTCTTTTAAGAGCCTGACTCCAACATCCTCATACTGAGGTTTTGCAAGCCCTAACAAAGGGACATTGTGAGAATATTTTTCATGGATATTAGGCGCACAAAAGTCGAGTTGGTCGATAGTAACAATCTTCCCTTGATGGCGAAATTGTACTAAACGGAAAACTGAAGACGCAACAACAGTCATTGCGTAGAACCAGTTATGACCAAGAAACAAATTATAATCCAAGGATGCATATACCACTTCCACATGAATGGAAATAGACTTACCCCCTAACTCCGTGGCTAACGAATGTAATAGTCCATAAGGTTGGAAGCCACGACCGACAAAGGATTTTAGCATGGTGGGAGATCGATTGACCTCAGGAGAACCGATGGCTCTACAACATGATAAAGACATGATCGAGGTAGAGGCTCCTTCATCCAAAATGGTATTATGGATGTTTTTTCCACAAAATATGGTATTAATCTGAAATGGAAGTTGCTGGGAGAGCCTCGTTTAAAATATTCCAGATGAAACATAATAGAATTGGATGTTCCAGGGTCCATTTCTCCTAGATCTAACAAAAGGGTTCTGCGTTTATTGGGACAGTTCTGGAAAACCTCAAGGGTAGACATAGTGCAGGGTGCTTAGGACAAATACTCAACGATATTATAATTTTTAGTAGCTAAAGCATTTGGATTGAATGTCTCCTTTCGGATGGTGGCCTTAGGTGGGTGCAACACCGAGTCAGTAACAGGTTTCTCTATCTAAAGAGGACCTATAGGAGGGGCAAGAGTAGTGGATGTGGAGGTTGAAGTCTCATCAGAAGTGCCTCCATTAGGTGTCTTATCTGGAATGATATCATATGTCTATGATCGGGTAGTTAGATCAATCGTTTCGCTGCACATCATAAATATCTCAGCGGTTGGGGGTGTATCCCCTTGATGGGGATGGTTGGTGTCGTCGAAATGGGGTGCAATGTCATGAGTGAGCATTTGCTATTATTGTGGTGGGAAAGGATTAATTAACATCATCGGATGTGATGAACCCTTTAAAAAATTGTTAATTTCCCTGTGATGAGGACATTCTTTAGTAAAGTGGTCAGCTTCACATATTAAACAGGGGAACTTAGCCTTTCTCTTAGGCTTATTGTCAGCATTGGTCTCTAGGGGTTTCGAATTCTCCTGTTGGTTCAAAGAATTTTTGGATTTTCCTTTATTTTTCTTCTTTCCCTAAGATGAAGAGGATTGGACCGCATTCACCTCAGAGGATTGGGAAGGAGAAGCGGGAGTCTTGGTGTTATTCACGGCCTAATTTTGAGTTGGGGTAGAGTTCGAATGACCTTTTTGTCCAGCCAATTTGGATGCAGGTTGGGCCTTCACCAAACCAACTAAACCATCCACAGGATGTTCAGTAGAAACTCTGGAAGGATCATTTAAGGGGCACGGAGCATTGTGAATCAAATCATACATGGTTCTGGACTGGTAATAAGCTAATTCCAGGTACTGAGCATGACTAATTGCTTGCTCCTCCGTAACAGGGTCTCCCATAGCGACATCCTTAGCAATGGTTGGAAGAAGGGATTTCGTGAACCAATCAGCCAATAATTGACCCAGAATAAGAGCCTTAATCAACCTACACCGCCTTCTCCACTCACTGATATGATTGGAAGTGTGAGTGGAGGTGGATTTTCGAAGCGAGGTTAATAGGTTTGTACCAGTCTCATATCTAATTGGTAATTGAAAATGCGTAAGGAATTCCATCTCAAGGGAATTAAAATACCGAAAGGAGTGTTGTGGCAGTTCGATATACCATTTTGTTTCCTTCCTTGTAAGAGTTAGTTGGAAGAGCCTCAAACATATAGAATCATCCATCAATGAGTTCGAAGACCACCAGAGATGGAAATTCATAACATGATTCTTTGGGTCTTCGTCGGGTTTACTGTCAAATTTGGGAATGTCTAACGATAGTTTGGCAGGTATGGGGGGGAAAAAAGCCTCATGCAATATGGGATCGTTGATGAGTCTTGACAGGTCAGGAAAATCCAATGTTTCCAAAAAAGGAAGTTGTCTATTAGGTTGCGGGTATGAATAATATTGATGAGGCATAGGAACTCCCGTATGGACACACACTGGTTATGGTTGCATATTGAAACCATATAGACCACCCGCATAGTACTGTTGGGTTTGAGTATTCTGAATCATGGGATTAAAAGGTTGAGAAGAAACAACTCCTTGTGAGGGGGCGGGAGTTGCAGCAGGTTGGGTACATTGGTTGTTTATAATGTCGAGGTAGGATAAACCAGAATATATATTTTGGTTTCGGGGGTAAGGCGTAGGTAATTAGAGCATTTTCCCCACATCAAGATGTTGGCTACCCACCATAGATGGTCCCCAAGTAGGTGGTTGTTGTTGTTCCCATTAGACAGATTGTCCTATAGCTGAAAGCTAACTACTAGCTACGCTTGGCCCTGTAGCCAAAGGTTGTCCTCCAGCTATAGTATGGATTGAAACTGAAGATTGACCTCCAACTACAGTTGGAATTACAACATAAGGTATATGTGAACTTCCTAACAGAGCATTGAATGGAAATGTTTGGGCAATCTAAGTAACTGTCGCGGCACTACCAACTTGAGGAGCAGACTGTGTACCTATCCTAGTAATCATAGGGGGTGGACTAACATTAGGGTTAACCAACAGACTAGGAACAATTCCTATAGAGTGACCAAGGATATGACTTGGTAAAATAGGTGGGAGAGTTCCAGCGGGAAGGTCTCGACGTGGAGTCAACTCCATGGACAATTGTTGGGTACCACTCATGTTATGAAACTTAGAAATAGCTTGACCTAAAGTGGTGTTCCATAGCGAGGAAGACGGGTCAAATATGGTTGTCACTGGGTCGTCTGGTGGACGATGGGTGAACACAAACCAAAATCTATTCAATCTAAAGGCAACAAGCAAACATGTGAATAGGCGGGATAAATAGCCAGATCCTCACAGGTATGTCAAGTTGTCACAACTCGCGATATACCGCAAGGTCCAACGGTAATACTTGACCCAATATTTTAGAGCACTAATCAAGGAGGATTAGGACCATACCCTTGACCATATCACCCGAATACCTGAAAATATGTGCGTATTAATCTCCCTGAGTGTTGTTCTCGGTGTATTGCAGCAACAAGACAGCAAAAAGGTTAACTCAGTTGGTTTCAGGATTCTATGGGCGTATCCCAATATACTCAAGGTATGTGGGAGCTCAAATGCGTAGTAGTATTGTCTAATGCACAACCATTTGAAAGGGGCCTTCTGATATACTCTTTGTCCGTGGAAGAACCGCACAGTACCCATATTGCAGCACTGACAAGTAACAACAAATCCTACACTTAACGATTCCAGAACAGGTCTCTAGCCTATAACATAATGTTGCTAAAGATTTTAAATTAATGTGCGCTTTATTTTACCTTGAAGTGGTTAAGTGGACAAGGTGATATTTCTACTAACTCGAAATCAATGCGAGCAAATGAAGATGCAATCTTTCACTTCGATGAACACTACACTACGAGAGGGAAGAAAATATTTTTCTTTCAAAAATTGCAAAAATGTCCTACTTAAGAGAGAGAGAGAATTTTTTTTCCCAAATGCGACAAAACCCATGCACATGCAATTTTATTTTTTATTTTTTCATTGATTTGCAAAAAGCCAAACTAACATGTATCCCGGATTCGAAACTACAACAAACGAAATACTTCAATTTCACACCAAAATGCAAATAAATTTTTATTTATTTTCTTACTTATTTCCTATTTTGTCAATAATACTGAAAAGGAGATGTCTAAGCCAAGAAGAGAAAGATCCTACTGATGTTTCCAATCACAATGCAAAGCAAAGAAAAGAGCACTCACAAATTCTTTTAAGACTCAAATGCCAATGAAAGTTGATTTTTTTTCTTTTCCTTTATGTGAATACAACATTTAAAAAACTTAAATGAAACTACTACAAAAGCAAAACAAAAATATTTTCAAGTATTTTCCAACTAGTAAAAGCAAAAATTTTATTTGAATCATTATGGAAACAAGAAGATCAATCTGCTTCTGCAAAATCAATTGCTAAGGAGATCTAAGGAAACAAAGATCAAACCCAAGACAACAAGGCTCAGAATGCACACCAAACTTTTAAAGATTCCTATGCAAACCAAACCACACTTCAATCTCTAAGCAATGACCAAAAAGGAGTCAAAATCCAGTTCTGGAGAAGAATACAACTGTGAAAGACAGTGAAAAAAACCAAAGGAGTGACCCAGTCCAAGACCTAAGTAGGAAACCTAGCCAAATCTTAAAAATTCCACATTGTGTTGCAGTTTTCAGGCACAGACCAATGCGACAATTAGCAGTGTCACAAACCTAGCAAATCCCAGGTGAGACAATTCCGCATTGTATCTTCACACAGAGTGCAACAGGCGAAAGATAAAATTTCAAATGAGCAAAGGTTTCAGCAAAAATAGGGAATCTTAATAGACTAAAGGTCTGAGAGTCAAGGTGCATCACCCAGTGACTCAAAGGGTATCTCAAGCAAAAAATAAGGCAAGAAATGACAAGATCAAAGAAGGGAAAATTCTCAAAATCAACAAAACCCTAAGGCTAATGCAAGGAAAATCTAGAGAACAATTTGTTCCCCAACTGAGTTTCCAATTTTGTTTGCAGATTATTTGGTCAATGTAGACAAATACCAAACTCCCTAGCTCAAATAGTTTGAACTAGAACAAAACGGACAAAATACACTACTTTCCCTAGATAATGTAATCAAAGTATCAACCAGTAAAGAGATTTCATACCTTTTGATCGACGTTTGTCCTCGCTAGTTGTGTCTTCCAGCTCCTTTGTTCCGGTGAATGACCTATAGATGGAGACAACACAAAACAACAATTCAAAGTAATAATATAGTAATGATATGAACTAAGCAACTAGTCAGGGAAAGATGCTTTAAAGATCTAGATCACGTAAGATGAATCTTTATCAGAAAGAGAATGTATTATTGTATTATAAAGCAATCATGGAACAGACTTACAACCATGCCTTGACATTGTGAAGGTCCTTCTGATGGGTCCTTTCCCTTAACTTGTCACCTTGCCTCAAGACAGTAGGTACCAAATGTTTGGCACAATTTCTCCAGCATCTAGCTACTATGGACTCTTAACTCCCCTCACCCGTGGGAATGACCTTGCATTTATAGAGCAAAAAGTATAGGGAATAGATGAGAGATAAGAGGAGAAGGATAGGGTGAGATCCCAACATGTAAGGAGTTCGACTGAGATCCATCCTAATAGGAGGGGATATCCATCCATGAGGGATTCTCTCTAGAAGCTCCTCCAACCTTCCTTTTTTCCATTCATACAGACAGTGTCGCACCCTTATAGATAGAAACTTGTGACAATTAGGGGTGTCATAGTCTACATGGAATTAACCTGCAAAGATGTCTTGATTTTTTAGAGAGTAACCTATGACAATGAATATTTTCGCATGTTGTCAAAGATCAAGTTGCGACAATATTGATAACTAAGTTGTTTAAAGGGGAAAACTCATGGTTCTCATCTTCAAGATAAGTTTTATCAAAGGTACTTCAGGGATTGTGGCAAGATTGAAGGTACATGGTTCATTATCATGACAATGACAAAAAAATTGTGTAACAACATTGGACAAAATGCACAGGTGGCAGAGTTTAGGTGCTTTGTTGGCATCCGAGTGGATCCAACTGGACACATGCAAATCATGGTCTCCTATGAATGGCAAGGATTAGCTCGAGCAAGATTCAAGGGAAAATCTTGATCATTCGCACAAGGAGAGAAGACCAAAGTTTATTAGGTGGGGTAGTGTTGTGGATGGCTTAAATTAATCAAGCAAGTTTGAGCGGAACCATCCTCACCATTTATAGGGAAAGAGGTGTTTGAGGTGTAAAACTGGGGTACCTACCGCAATTCGCTCAAATTCATCGAGCAAATGTGAGCGGTATGATCGACACCATTCGTGAGAAGTAATGTGCTTGAGACTTATTTTGAGGGCCCTACCGTTAATGGCCATGATTTAATAATGCAAGTATCATCATGTGATCTCGACCATTCACAGGAAAATAAAGTGATTGGAGGTTCGCTAAAAGAGAGATGATGTGAACAACTTATATTTGATCTAGGTTCAGAGGAGGACAAATATGGACCATTCATGGGGGTATGGTCTGCACATGGTATGACACATGTGAAGGAGGAATCCGACATCGAAAAACCATTTCTAGTAACCAGAAAACCACTTATAGGCGACTAAAAAAATGGTTTTTGCTCATCAAAAGACCACTTACCTACAACCTGTAATACCCATAGTTTTGACTTGGAATGTATTTAATCAAAATGATGTAAATGATGTAAATATGCTAGTATGGATTCCTAGTGCTGAGCTCAAGGCCAAGGACTGACTAGAGAATGGATAGGCATTTATGATGTATATATTTTGATTTGGACCATATGATTGGATTATCATGCCAATTCGAAATGTATGTAAATATTATGTTGAAAATTAATAAAATGGTCCAAGATGGTTGTGTAAAGATCACTAGAGGGGCTATGATTCCACAAGAGGGGAAGAGGAAGGGGGCCTATGGAGAAACTAAATCCTATGATGCCATGTGTCAACCTTAGAACTCATCCAAATTATGCCATGTGCCTTAAATAAGCCAATTACCTTCTATTGACTATTAAATCCAATCATTGAATGCATATGTGAGGTCAGTGGGGAAAGTCACTTCATGTAGTTATTGAAGCATGGGGGTTGTGACAGTTATGTCAACTGTCAGATGTCCTATTTCTTCTATGGTCAGAAGTTATGTCAGTTGTCTTTTCACCCTTACCTCATATCATTGGATTCAACACTCTTTTGATCATTCTCTCATGCATGATCCTACACTACGTAGATTTTTCCATTGTTGTTCATGTCCATTACCGGACTGTGTTTAACCCAAAAATTTGAATTTGAAGACAAAGCTACATTTTTTAAAGGAAAAATAGATGGTTGTAGGTGAGCATGGAGGTTGGGCAATCTAGGAACCCTTACCCATTGAGATCTGCTACTTTTGGATGTTTGAGAAGTCATGGATTAATGTTGCAGGACATTTTCTAATAGCATACATCAAGTTGAGATCTTACTGCACACTGGTAAGCATTGTAAGGGTTGGATTTCCTGATGGAACTGTGGATCAGTGAACGTAAATTCCTTCCTTGTGTTGTGTGGGGCAGTTAGAAGGAGTTCCATGGTTGTGATGGCTTAGTGAGACCCCTATAGATATCTAGTTGAGCTTTTTGGCGAAGCACCGTGAGCAGAATGGGTTGTGGGCTGAGAGAGAGAAGCTTGTAGGTGTTTCCTTCGCCCTAGTGGCCTCATAGCCCAGATTGGGGGTGGCCTCTCAGCAGAAGAGTATATGCTAGACAGAGTGCCTATGGCTGGGTGTAAAATAACTCTTACACAGCCAATTGCTTGGATCTTCTTTTCTTAAAGATAAGTATCCTTATGTACTTGATGTGCAATGATTTTTATTTGCATTAATGTGATAATTATGCCTGTAAATTGCATGTTGTGTGTGTGTGGATTGTATTATTTTCGGTGTGTATTTTTATTATGTATTTGCATACATGTTTGTTTCTACTGTTATGCATTTGTAATTCTGGTTATGGGGCATGATTTTGAGGCCCCGATTTAGTGATGCCCCCTTCTGCTGGTCGGAATGAGGGATGGGGACATTACAGAGTGGTATCAGAGCTTCTGGTTATAACACCGGAGTTGTATGAGTCGAAAATGCACAGTTACAGGAAAAGAACACAAGTTGCAGATCAAATCCTCCTGTTAATGTTAGGTTTCGTTAAGTGATAGATAGGGGCCAAAGTCAATTTCATAATAAGCCCTTATTCCCAAATTAAAATTTCGTGTAATTCTGAGATTTTAAAATTTTGGGAAATTTGCAAATGGGCCCCACCCATGTCATATGGATGGGTGACATGGAGGAGCCACATGAGCAGAATGAATGATGTGGATAAGCCACATCGAACCCGCGCCCATGAGGTTTCCCCTGATGGAGTGTGGAGGTAGGTGAATATTTCACCGTCGAGCGCTAGGGCAGATCAACCGTTGCAATTGATAGTGCATGGGAAAATTGTGTAGTGATTAGCGGTGGGTGGATGAAGATCTGACCATTGGATGAAGGGGAATATCAACAGTCGGGAATCACCGTGCCTTGGGAACCTGCAATTTGATTAATGATAGGTGGGCGGAGATCTAATCGTTGGTTAACGAGGGAGATCAACAATCATAGCTCATAGTGTGTTGATAAAGTACACGATGGATTAAACAAGATGACCGGCGTGGAGAACCAAAAATTATTGAGTAATCCTGGTTGTATGTATTATATAGGAAAATAGAACAATTGTTTTGCTTCTCCATAAATTGCCTTCTCCGGGTGGCTAAATTTGGCCTCTGGAGTTAAATGAACCTATAGGAAAAGTGCAGAACTTGGGAAAAATTGACAATTTTCAAGGATTGTAACTTTGAGCTTAGAATTCAGAATTGAGCATATTTATAGTCTTGGAAAGCTTTTCCAATGGGGAAAATTTTTATACAGTCCAATTCTGAAATGGGGATTCATATGTTTCCATAATTTAACTAGAAAAGTGCATGTAGCCATAATTGACAAAAAAACTGTCAATATGGGTAATTTCCAAAGTATATGAAAATTGATTTTTCATTTCCCGAGAACTTAATAAATCTAACAACTGTGTTTATATGAACACTTTTGCATATTCATAACCATATCAATGATTGTTAAAGGGTCAGCAATGAGTATAGTGCAGTGGAGAAACCTTTGATCTTGGTTGGGCCAAGAAGGTCTTCATCATGGATGATGCACATGATCCTTATGAAGTTGAGGCAGATGCATTGGGAGAGAATATTCAAATTGAGAATGAAGAGACATAATCCAATGGTAGGAGAAACCAAGTGACTCCCCTAGACATTCCAAAAACCATGAGGATCCTAAGGTTGGAGCTGCATAGTTATAGAGCAGACAATGAGAGGTTGCTTAGAGCTCAAGAAGAGTAGAATTAGAACCATAGAAATGACTGTTAAAGGATCAGCAATGAGTATAGTGGAGTGGAGAAACCTTTGATCTTGGTTGGGCCAAGAAGGTCTTCATCATGGATGATGCACATGATCCTTATGAAGTTGAGGCAGATGCAATGGGAGAGAATATTCAAATTGAGAATGAAGAAATAGAATCCAATGGTAGTAGAAACCAAGTGACTCCCCCAGGCATTGCAAAAACCATGAGGAGCCTACGGGTGGATCTGCATAGTTATAGAGCAGACAATGAGATGATGCTTAGAGATCAAGAAGAACAGAATCAAATGAATGCAGCTATGCTCCAAAGTCTGATAGAAATTTAAAAGAAGATTAACTCTGGACATCATTCTAAAAATCAAGAGAATATCGGGAGTAGATCAAGAAGGCATTCCCACAAGAGATCCCATAGTTCAAGAAGGATTTCTAGAGGCAGGTCATATACTCCATAAATATCTTATGGTGAGTCTTCTGACTCTAAGGATTCCACTAAAGGATCAAGCTTTTCATATTAGATGAAGAAGAGGAAGAGGTATTCCAAGAACAACTCATATGAAGAATTTAGGAAGGCCAAACCTCCCACATTTTATGGTGAGATAAAATCTGGTCAAGAAGTTGAGGCTTGGCTTCTTGGGATTTCTGTAGTAGTCAAAATTGCAAATTCCCGATTGAATTTAATTCTATATTCAATCTGAATGAAAGAGAATCTATATGGTGGGGTCACCTTGGGCAAGTGAAGAAAATCAATGAAAGGAAGACAGTGGAGAAGCAATTCAAGAAGTACTTCAAGCAAAAATACCTCTCTGATCGGTACTATGATGAAAAAATTAAAGAATTCCATGAGTTGAAGTTAGGCCAAATGACTATGGAGGAATATGCAAATAAATTTTTGGATTTGTTGAGGTATGTCAAGTATATTAGGGATGATAAAGTCAAAATTCAACATTTTCTAAGTGGGTTGCCTCAATCCTACAAAAATATAATTGAGTTTGATGAACCTCAAACTCTAGATGAGATCATAAGAAAGGTTAAGTATTGTTATGATCAAGCCAAAACTAAGCCAGATTTCCATAAAGCATGGAAGGACAAGAAGAATGAGAAGTTTGAGCAGAGGAAGAAGGGGTTCAAGCCTCCTCATTTTAGAAATCATCAAAGGCAGCCGCCACAAGTTGTGGAAAATCCATCTAAGATGATGGGAGACAAGCCAAGAGAGCCACTTCAATGTTGGGGGTGTGGAGAGGACCATTTGCTTAGGAATTGTCCACATCGGAATGGGAGTGAAAAGCAAGTTCACAACATTCAAGAAGTTGAAATTGTGGGTCAAGTGGAAAGGATTGTCCCTAGGATTTATGCTGCACTAGAGGACCTCCAAGCAGATCATCAATCAATTGTGGTTGAGGTTGAAGGTAAGATTTCTAAGCAATCTATTTCTATTTTGATTGACCCTGGATCTACTCACAATTATGTCAGTCCTAAAATTGTTGAGATTTGTGATTTTAAGAGAACCAAGCATAGTAAATCATGTTTGGTTCAATTAGCCACAAGAACCAGGAGAAAAAATAGTGAAATGGTGGAGAAATGTCCATTAGAAATGGGTGGACTGTGCACTTGTGCATATCTGAATGTTTTACCACTTAGTTCATATGACATTCTCATTGGATTGGACTGGTTGGAAGCACATAGAGTTAAACTTGGTTGCTACAATAAGAGTTTTGTGTGCATTGATGATGAAAGAAACCCAAGGGTTGTGAAAGGAATTCCAAAGAAAAATTTTGTTAGGCATATTTCATCCATGCAGTTGAAGAAGTTTTGTAGGAAAGGCTGTTAATTATATGCAACCCATATATTAAAAAAATCATAAAATGAAATTCCAAAATTGGAGGACTATCATGTGCTACAAGAATTCAAGGATGTGTTTCCCGGTGAAGTGTCAGGACTTCCTCCCAAGAGGGACTTTGACTTCACATTTGATCTTGTGCCATGGACTGCACCAATGTCTAAGACACCTTACAGAATGAGTACACCATAATTATTAGAGTTGAAAATGTAATTGCAATAATTATTGGAAAAGAAGTACATAAGGCCAAGTGTGTCTCCATGGGGAGCACCTGTACTATTTGTGAAAAAGAAAGATGGTACACTCATGTTATGTATTGATTACAGGCAGTTGAATAAAGTGACAGTGAAGAACAAGTACCCATTGCCTCAAATTAATGATCTTTTTTATCAAATGAGAGGAGCAAAAGTATTTTCAAAGATAGACTTGAGGTCTGCTTACTATCAAGTAAGGATCAAGAAATAAGATATTCACAAGATAGCCTTCAGAACAAGGTATCGACACTATGAATTTGTAGTGGTGCCATTTGGTCTCACTAATGCACCAGCTACCTTCATGTGTTTCGTGAATAGCATTTTCTACAAATATTTGGACAAGTTTGTTCTTGTTTTTCTAAATGACATTCTTATTTACTCTAAGAATTAAGAGGAGCATGGAGAACATTTGAGAATGAATTTTCAAATATTAAGGGAGCATAAGTTGTATGAAAAGCTAAGCAAATGTGACTTTTATAAAAACAAAACTCATTATTTGGATCACATCATTTCAGAGGAAGGAATATCAATGGATCAGGAAAAGATTGAAGACATTATGAATTGGCCAACTTCCAAGGAATGTCACAAATGTGAGATCTTTTATGGGTCTTGTTGGTTACAATAGAAGATTCATTGAAGGATTCTCCAAGGTTGCACACCCAAATACTTCTTTGCAAAAGAAGGGAACGAAATTTGAATGGACCCAGACATGTAAAGAAAGCTTCCAATTGTTCAAGAAGCTTCTCACAAGTGCTCCAATTCTAAAAATTGCAAACCCAGAAAAATAATTTGTGGTGTGTACAAATGCATGTAAACAAGGACTCAAATGAGTTCTAGTGCAAGAAAATCATGTGGTGTGTTATGAGTCTAGAAAATTGGAGCATGAAAATAATTATTTGGAACTTGCAGCCATAGTGCACACTTTAAAAATGTGGATACATTATTTAATGGGCATAAAATTTGAATTGAGGACAGATCATTGTGGTTTGAAATATTTATTTAAGCAACCAACGTTAAATGTCAGACAAGCTAGATGGCTGGAATTTTTATGTAAGTTTGATTTTGAGATCAAACACATAAAAGAAAAAGAAAATAAAGTGATTGATGCACTCAGCAGAAAGGTGCATGAAATGCATGTGGCAGTCATCACAACTAGTCAATCATATTTAAGACAACATATTGCCAATTATCTTCTTGAAGATGAATTGTATGTGCAAATAAAAGAAAAATTGCGGCAATAGAATTTTGAAAAGACTCGTATAAAGTGTACCATTTGGAATATGATGGAATTATTGTTTATAAAAACAGAATTTATATTCCAAATGTGGCAGACTTGAGGAGAATTGTTATGGATGAAATCCACAAAATGCCATATTCTGCTCACCCACGATATCAGAAAACAATTGCTACAACTAGGAAACAATATTTTTGGTTGGGGATGAAGAAAGATATTGCTGAGTATATTTCAATATGTGTGAAATGTGAGCAAGTAAAATTTGAGCATCAAAACCTAGCAGGTTTGTTGCATCCCTTGCCAATTTTGGAATGGAAATGGGAAACAATTTTCATGGATTTTATTACAAGATTGCCAATGACTGTGAAATAACATGATTCCATCATGGTTGTGGTGGATAAATTGTCTAAGGTAGCACATTTTATCCCAATTAAATCCACCTATAAAGCATATGCCATTGCAAATATTTGCATGAAGGAATTTTTTAGATTGCATGGATTGCTTAAGGCAATAATTTTAGACAGAGATACCAAATTTACTTCAAACTTTTGTACAAGTATTTTTGCAGACTTGGGAACACAGCTGAATTTTAGCACTAACTACCATCCACAAACATATGGACAAACTGAAAGAGTAAATCAAGTGCTTGAGGACATGCTTCGCATGTATGTGATGGACAAACCATCCAAGTGGGAAGATTACCTACACTTGATATAGTTTGCATATAACAATGGGCAGCAAGCTTCATTGGACATGAGTCCATTTGAAGTTTTATATGGTAGAAAGTGTAGGACACCAGTGACATGGGATAATCACAGTGAACAAAATTGTAATTGGGCCATAATTGCTCAAGGAAATGGACCAAGAGGTTGCAAAAATTACGCAGAATTTAAAGGCAGCACAAGATAGGAAGAAAAACTATGTAGATAAGAATAGAATGCATAGAGAATTCAATGTTGGGGATCATGTCTACCTTAAAGTGAGGTCAAGAAAGAGTTCTTTGAAGCTTGGAAGTTGTGCCAAGCTGTCACCAAGATATTGTGGGCCATTTGAAGTGCTTAAAAGAATAGGGCCAATTGCATATAGAATTGCATTGTATGCTAACACTAGAGCTCATAATGTTTTTCATGTTTCTTTGCTTAAGAAATATGTACATGATCCTAACCATGTGATTGATTGGGATGTGATTCAGTTGGAACTCAAGGGAGAGTTCCAAACCGAGCCACTATGCATCCAAGGCAAGAAGGTAACATTACTCCAGAGCCAAGCCATCAAACAGGTAAAGATGCAATGGAAGCACTTCGGTCCCGATGAGGCTACGTGGGAGTTGGAGGATGCCATGAAAGAGGCATACCCATTTTTGTTCTAGTTTTGAGAAAAAACCAAGGACGGTGTTATTCCAAGGGGGAGGGGTGTAATACCCCTTGTTTTGACTTGGAATGTATTTAATCAAAATTATGTAAATGATGTAAATATACTAGTATGGATTCCTAGTGCGGAGCTCAAGGCCAAGGCCCAACTAGAGAATGGCTAGGCATGTATGGTGTATATATTTTTATTTGGACCATATGATTGGCTTATCATGCCAATTCTAAATGTATGTAAATTGTCACAACCCCTCTCATCTATTTATGCAAGGAAGGGAAAATGATACCTAACATCTGGGATTTTATAAAACTTAGCCCATTTCAACATTCATGATTGTATAAATATAAAGAATTGGCATTACAATAATATGCATATGTGTGCAGATGCAAATCAAGCAAACATGCACAGCGGAATATACATCATCCACACACATTTCACATGCATCCAGCATATTAAAAAAAACCATCAAATAATTAAAACATGGCAGAAGTAAATACACATAAGAGAATATACTTATCTCACTGTAATGTTGTCCCAAGCAACTAGCTATGTCGCTGCAACGTTCCTCCCAACCATAGGTCTCTTTCCAGCCTATATTCTTTCAGCACTCAGAGACCACCCCTGATTTGGGCATGATATCTACAAGGAAAAGGGGACTCTCAAGCTCAGCACAGCTCAAAGCAATGGATACCCATCTCAATGCCAACATTCTTTTACACACACAGCAACTCAAAACTGGGCATGGATACACATTTCAGCAATGGGATTCACAGGATAGGGTCTATGGATTTTTCCCAAAAACGTTGCACACCCAACACAGATTGTGGGAAGAGGGAATCAACCCCAGGGAAGGTAACCGACTTCTCCCACATATGTATGAGCATTCAGTGGGCCAAAATGGCCTCTATAAAACCCCCAAATCGTTTCCCCTTCTTCCCCACTGTTACACAACATAAAAACGCCCTTCCCATCTAGGAAAATGAAGGAAAACACATGAAACTCATGGAGGAAAACGCCTAGGTAGCTCCAAACTCGTGACAGAGAAAAACTGATGAGTGAATAATGGCTTGGGGGCAATTTCGTGGCACTTTTCTTTCCCAAGAAGCCAAACACGAAATTCTAGGAAGGGTGGCTTGCCCATTCTCGAATTTGGACAGCCATGCCTCTCCATTCCCCAAGGCATTAACTACCTCAACCAACTCTTGGGAGAAATGAATGATTGGGCACAAAAGTCAACATGGGTAGTTGAGGGTTCATGCATTATCTCATTGACACTTGGCTTGACTTGATTGGATCAAGGGTTTGAGTATTTCCCTCCCAATTCTTTGTAAACATCATGCCCCCATCTCTTGTTGCATTGCATAGCTAGTTGTGGGCATTTATATTAAAATGCATATTTACAATTCCCATGGTTCACTAGCACATGGATAGCATAATATCCAATACTTGCCTCTTCAAGGTCGAGCGTTCACTAGCGGGGCCTTGGCCTTGAGCTCCACACTATGAATCATACATAATATGCATACAATATTTACATTATAGCCCAAAATATTACAAGGGTCAAAATGGGGATGTGACATAAATATATGTTGAAATTTAATAAAATGGTCCAAGATGGCTATGTAAAGAGCACTAGAGAGGCTATGATTCCACCAGACGGGAAGAGGAAGGGGGCTTATGGGGAAACTGAGTCCTATGTTTCCATGTGTCAACCTTAGAACACATCCAAAATATGCCATGTGCCTTAAATAAGCCAATTAACTTCTCTTGACTATTAAATCCAATCATTGAATGCATTTGTGAGGTTGGTGGGGAAAGCCACTTCATGTAGTTATTGAAGCATGGGGGTTGTGATAGTTAGTTAAGTTGTCAACAGTCCTATTTCTTCTATGGTCAGAAGCTATGTCAGTTGTCTTTTCACCCTTACCTCATATCCTTGGATTCAACACTCTTTTGATCATTCTCTGATGCATGTTCCTACACTACATAGAGTTTTCCATTGTTGTTCATGTCCATTACCAGACTATGTTTAACCCAAAAATTCGAATTTGAAGACAAAGCTACATTTTTGGAAGGGAAAATAGATGGTTGTAGGTGAGCATGGAGGTTGGGTAAGCTAGGAACCCTTACCCATTGAGATATGCTACTTTTGGATGTTTGAGAAGCCATGGATTAATGTTGCAATAGGTTTTCTAATAGAATACAACAGGTTGGGATCTTACTACACACACTGGTAAGCACTGTAAGGGTTGGATTTCCAGAGGGAACTGTGGATTATAAAAGGGAAATTCCTTCCTTGTGTTGTGTGGGGTAATTGGAAGGAGTGTTATGGCTGTGATGGCTTAGTGAGACCCCTATAGAGATCCGATTGAGCTTTTTGGCTAAGCATAGTGAGCAGAATCGGTTGTAGGCTGAGAGAGAGAAGCCTGTAGGTGTTTCCTTGACCTCGGTGGCCTCATAGCCCAGCTTGGGGGTGACCTCTCAGCAAAAAGAGTATATGTTGGACAGAGTGCCTATGGCTGGGTGGAAATCGCTCTTACACAGCTAATTGCTTGGATATTATTTGCTTAAAGATAAGTATTATTGCATGTTGTATGTGTGTGGATTGTATTATTTCTGTTGTGTATTTTTATTATCTATCTTCACACATGTGTGTTTCTACTGTTATGCATTCGTAATTATGGTTATGGGGCGTAATTTAGAGGCCCTGGTTCAGTAATGTCTCCTCCTGCTGGTCGGAATGAGGGATGGGGACATTACATGACCGGAAAACTAGCTATGGTGATGTGGGCTGTCGAAAAACCACTAGTGTTAAGGGTGGTTTGGCGGTATGGTGACCTGGAAATGGTGTTAGATAGGATGATAGACTGTATCAATGGACACTTGGAGCTTCGAGATTGGTGACCAGAGCTAACATGGCCATATCCACATGGAAAGCGAACTTTTGGCATGAGGTCTAGGTGGACGGTTTGGTACAGATGGAAGTTGGAGAAGGAGTCTAAGTTGATATTTTGTTCAAGTTGGTGGCAAGGAATTCCTAAGTGGAGGATCCAAATTCTTGCATGGGTTTTTGGTGTCAGAAATTGTATCATATGTGAATGGATGAGATTGATTGGTGGATCACGAACGATCAATTCTGACCATTTGCGAAAGGGGGACCAATCGTGTTAAGTTGATCAGTTTGTATGCTACAAATTGTGATGATTTAAACTTGGAATATGCATAGGAAAATATATACCATTCGGGGTGCAACCCACGTTTTTACCATTCGAGCATGTATACATGCGCAAATGGCTAGGATTCAATTAGGAAAGATGTCCAATCAATCCTCACCATTTGCAAGGGACCCTCCCTATTACCCATTGAGTGATTGATCTTGGGAAAATGGCTAAGATTTAATGTCGGAGGTTGCATGGTGTAATTGACACCTTTCATGGGAAGGTACTATTGGTTATCAATTAGGCATGTTGGATGTCATGCATGGTGTAGATCTACGGAAGACATTTGTAAGACTTAACCCCTATCGTTCCCATCCCTATCGTTCGATGGGAAATGTCACTTTAGTCAAAGCTTGACTTGGCAGGGGTAGTTGGTGATCTAGATGTCATGGAAAGGTTTGTCAGTGGATACATAGAACCCCACTACGACATATGATGCCACGTCATCAAGGTTCCACGCTAGTAGGTACCATGTCAGAATGATTGTGTATTGTAGTTTGTTTATTTAATGTTGTTTGAATTTAAGTATGTATAATATTTCCTTTTGTATGAACACATTTCATAATAACCGAGATGGTAGGTTGTATATTCAAGCACAACTTAAAGATCAATGCAATGTTAGTGAGATGGAAATGGAGGACAAAGATCTTCCATATAGTCTAGAAGATGAAGCAAGAGGACATAATGTCATCATAGGCAATGAAGAGACTTACTCCAATGGACATAGAATCATTCATGAACTAATAGAACTAGTGGAGACCCTAAGAATCTTAAGAAGGGAAATGCAAAGATGATAATGAAAGGATGTTAAATGTCAAGGAACAACAAAACCAAATAAATGACCAAGTGTTGCAAAGTCTAAACCTATTATAGAGGGAAGTATATCTTGGTTCAACTTCACTCGAGGAGAAGGACGAAAAGGCACGTGCTAAGAAGAGAGTTCATGAAATATTTGAGTACTTTGAGGTTGCCACAGGGAGTCATAGGCATCACTACAACTTAGCTCATGCAGAAAAAAGTTCTTATTCTTTTGAATAATTTAGAAGCAGACCACAAATATCTCCAGTTAGATATCATAAAAGAAGGCATGGGGAAGATGAACTGCAAAGTAAATTGAAGAAACTCAAGCCACCTACATTTGATGATGAGAACAAGAAGGGTGAAGAAATTCAAGCATGCTAACTGGGTATGAGAAAGTAACTTTTGTTGTACAGTTACTCATCTAAGATGGAAGCCAGGATTGCAATATACAATTTGAAGGGAAAAGCTTCCACATGGTGGGATCAACTAGTACAAATTAAGCATCTCAATGAAATAGACATTTCCTAGAGACAATTCAAGAAGTACTTTAACTAGAAGTACTTGTAAAAACACTACTATAAAAAGAAGATGGAGGAATTCTTTGAACTCAAGCTTGGGAATATGATCATGGATAAGTATGAAAGAAATTTTATAGAATTGATGAAATATGTTGGTTTCCTCAAGGATGGGAAAGTGAACATACAAAGATTCTTGAGTGGTTTTCCTTCCTTCTACAGGAACAAAATTCAAATTGAAGAGACCAAACATCTTGAGGAGGAAACTAGGAAGGCTAAGGAAATGTATGAGTAGGATAAAGGCAAACCCAATCATCATAATTACTTGATGGATAAGAAGAAAGAGAAGTATGATTAGAGGAAGAAGGGATTTGAACCTAAACTCTTCAAGAATTAGGAAAGCCCACAGCATTAGAGTACTCCTAGTTAGAAGGAGCCTAGGAGGGTAGAAGCTTAGGGGAAGAACATAAGGAAAATTTGAAGCGTTGGGGTTATGAAGGTAATCAGTTTTACATATATTGTCCTCAGGGAAGAGATGGAAGTAGGATTGTGCATAACATTCAAGAATCCAACACAGCGGAGGATGTAGGCAAAATCTTTCTCAAGATTCATGCAAATTTGGACAACAAGAAAGCATAGTACCAATCCAACATGATTGACGTTGAAGGTAAAATTTCCAATCAACCTGTTGATATTCTCATTGATTATGGGGTAATTCATAGTTACATTGCTCCTAGTTTAATTGAAAAGTTTTAGTTAAAGAAAAGCAAGCATAGTAAAGCTTGGATGGTTCATTTGGCCACTAGAACTAGAAGGAAATTTGATGGTTTTGTCAGATATTGTCCATTAAGTATAAGTGGGTTGGAGACTTATGCATAACAAAATGCCATACCATTGGGTTCATATGATGTCCTAATTGGTATGGACTAGTTAGATTCCCATCATGTAGTATTACATTTCCATAACAAGTTTTTCACTTGTATGGATAAGGAAGGGAAACGAAGAACATTGAAAGGCATCCCTAGGATTATCTCTTTAAGAGAAATTTCAACTATGCAGTTAAAAAGGTGTTTCGGGAAAGGGTGCCAATTATTTGCAACTCGGGTGGAAGAGCCCAACAAGTGTAAAGGATCAAGTATGGAAGATTTTCCTGTATTGCAGGAGTTTGAGGATGTATTTGGGGAAATATTAGGCTTACCACCAAGAATATATATTGATTTCTCTATTGATATGGTTCATGTAGTTGCCCTAGTTCCAAAGATTCCATACTAGAATTAAAAGGAGTTGCATATGCAGCTAGAGGAGTTATTGAAGAAAGGATATATACACCCAAGTGTGTAAGGGCCATTTGGGTTTAAATGTGCACCAACTACCTTTATGTTCTTAGTGAGTGGAATATTCATGAAATACTTGGATAAGTTTGTCATCATATTCCTGGATGACATTCTCATCTATTCCAAGTCAGAAGAGGAACATAAAGAGCATATGAGGTTAATACTACAAGTATTAAGGGAACATCAACTTTATAATAAGCTAAGTAAGTGATCATTATATCAGAAGCATATCCACTATTTTGGTGACATTATATCTTAAGAAGGGATAGCAGTTGATCTTGGAAAGATTGAAGCCATCATGGGTTGGCATACACCTAGGAATGTATTTGAGGTAAGATCATTCATGGGGTTGGTTGGATAATATAGAAGGTTTATTGAAGGTTTTTCAAAAGTGTCACATCCAATTACCTCTTTGAGAAGAAAGGGGTCAAGTATGATTGGATGCCACGGTGTGAAGAAAGTTTCCAACAGTTGAAGAAATTGCTCACAAGTGCACCAATTCTCACGATTGAAGACCCAAATGAGGATTTTCTGGTTTGCAGGAATTCCTGCAAGGAATGAATCAATGGAGTGCTCGTTCAGAATGGGCATGTGATCTGTTATGAGTCTAGGAAGACGAAGGAGAATGGAAAAAATTATGTCACAAATGACTTAGGATTGTTTGTTATAGTGCACGCCTTAAATATTTTGAGACATTATCTCATGGACGAGAGATTTGAATTGAGGACAAATCACATTGGGCTAAAATATGTGTTTGAGAAACAAAATTTGAATGCAAGATAGTCCACGTGGTTAGAATTTCTCTATGAGTTTGATTTTGAAATAAAACACATAAAGGGAAAGGAGAATAAGGTTGTCGATGCAGTCAACAGAATGATACATATCATGCATGCTACAACTAGTAGCACAAGTAAAGCTTATTTAAGGGCCATAATTCCTTAGGTTGTTGCCTCATGTATTCAACATTACCATTAGGAAAAGGGTGGTTTGCAACAACACAATGTACTGCAAAAGTATGAAGAGTACACATTAAAAGAAGATGGACTTATTCTGTATAAAAATAAAGTATTTGTTTCAAATTCTATTGAATTAAGGAAGTTGATAATGGATGAGATGCATAAAGTCCATTATGCAGGACATCCTGGAAGTCAATACTTCTGGCCATATCTGAAAAATATATTGGTGATTATATAACAAGATGTATGGAATGCCAGAGGGTAAAGGTTGAGCATGGATGTCTAGCAGGATTGCTATAATTGTTGGCAATTCCATAATGAAAATGGGAGGTGTTGACCATATATTTCATCACCAGGTTACCCAAGACATCAAGGCATCATGATTTCATCATTGTAGTGGTGGATAAGTCGATAAAGGAAACTCATTTTATTCCTATTAACTTAACTTATACGGTTGTTAATATAACATAAATTTAAATGAAGGAAATTGTCAGGTTACAGGGATACCTAAGGTAATTGTGTCAAATAAAGATTCAAATTTTACCTAAAACTTTTGGAAAGGATTATTCAAAGGTTTTGGCACAACCTAAATTTAAGTACAACATATCACCCACAAACTGATGGGTAGACTAAGAGGGTGAATCAAGTCATTGAACATATGGCAAGGATGTATGTGATGGATTAACCATCTAAGTGGGAAAGTTATTTACACTTAGTGGAATTTGGCTACAATAATGGATATTGTGCTTCCCTGAAGATGATTCCATTTGAAGCTATGTATTGAATAAGGTGTAATAATCTATCTAGTTGGGATAATCCAATAGACAAAGTAAATAGTTGGGCCATAACTGTCAAGGAAATGGAAGAGTAGATGGAGAAAACTAGGCAAAAAAATCATGCAGATAAGGGAAGGATATACAGGGAATTCCAAGTGGGGGATCTATGTATCTAATAGTCAAGCCGAAGAAGAGCTCACTGAAGCTCGGGATCTGTCCTAAGTTAGCTCCTAGATTCTATGGTACATTTGAGATATTGACTAGAATAATACCAATTGCATATGCACTTGCATTCATGTGCATAATGTATTTCATGTGTCCTTATTGAAAAAGTATGTACCTGATCCCAACCACATCATTTATTGGTCTATGGTTTAGGTAGAATCGAAATGATATGTTCTGATACAGCCAATGCACATCCTCAGTTATCAGACTACATTGTTTAGTAATAGAGATATAGGGCAAGTAAAGGTCCATTGGATGCATCACAACCTTGAAGAAGCAACATGGGAGTTGAAGGATGCTATGCAGGAGGCATACCCAAAACTATTTGAGAATTTTTTATGTAACCATTCTATAAAGTGCTAATATGCACCTAGGACAATATATAAATTAAGGGAGAGGAGAATGCAACACCATATTTTGACCCCAAAATGTAAAGATGTAATTTTGTAAATGACGATGAGTTTAGAAGCCTGATGTAATGGTATTGATGACTAAGGATATTGTAAATTGTTGGAAGCTTAATCCTCGTATTATAGCTCCACATGTTGTTTACATATGTAAATAAATAAAATGAATATGAATAGAGGTAGGAATACAAAGAGTCTTCAACGGACTTTTTGGAAACTGAAAACCAAAGGTCAGAAAACCTTGTATATATTGACATGCTTGGTGTATGAAAATATATCCGGGATTTATTGCGTGTCAGTGGTATCATAGCATCTGCCATAACTCCTACTTCCAAACCTGCCCTTTGCAATATTCCCAGTCATTGAATTCCGCTGCTATTTCCTACTCTCTGCTCTCTGCCTTTCTGCTTGCCCAGCACTGTGTTCATTCTTCCATAGGCGTTTATTTTCCCACAATAGCTCATAACCCTAAACTACTGTGTTTTTCGATAACTCCAGTGTTCTCTGTGGTGATACCTCCTTTTGAGCCGCGCCCTCCTCCTTTGAGCTGCCATTTTGTGACCTGCGGCATCATCTTCTCCGTGAGCCTTCCTTCATCGTGAGCATTTCCTCCAACAACCAGAGTGATTTCCATGGTCTAGAACCATTTTCTGTGTGAGCTTCTGCATGAGCTCTTGTGCGAGCTGTTGGAGAGTGTTGGAGATCATTTCATTGCTGTGACCACATTCGGGTGTTGCGACCTCCGTTTGATAGCTACGACCTGAATAGAGGAGAGATACAAGTTTGGAACCTGAGTGTGAGTTTGTTGCTGCGACCTGAATGGAGGATGAGTTACATGTCATGTAACTCACTCCTGTAGCTGGTAGCTACGACCTGCCACTTCAACTGAAGAGTGTGAATCTGAAGACTCCACGTGATGAAGAACTGTGACCGGAATCCAAAGAGCTCGTTTAGTGCTGCTACCTTGTGATAGAAGTGTTGCAACCTTGTGATAGAAGGCTCTCCTTGAAGACTGCGACCCAAAGTTGTGAAGTGCTTGAAGACTGTGATGTGGTGAAGTGCTTGAAGACTGCGACAAGAAGACATTTTCTTTGCGACCTCCATCTGTCGAGCTGCCACCTCTCCTTTGGAGTTGCTTCTCTAATTTATGAGCGTGACGTCAATTATCTCTGCGACCTCAACGGTAAACCTAAATAGTAGGTGATGGAATGGCTATGATACGAGGTAAAATCCATTTAGTGAAAACCCTAATGTCTACGCGAAGGTTCCGACTGAGATAAAGACTATTGATTTTATTTCTATATAGCCTGCAGTCATATTTTAATACAGTTTCACTGAAATATGAAGACTATTACACATTAGACCTTTGATCTATGCTAGCTAAAGACTGTCTGTAGATTCAAGACTACTACCTCTAGTGTAATGCGCCATTATGCAAAGAGTGTAACATTGTAATCACCTTATGAGGGTGAGAATCGTTGTGAGAAAGAGAGACTCATTGTACTTATAAAAATCATGTATAAAAATCATGTTATTTGCAAGATAAAATCTGTATGTAATAGTTCTAGAGCTATAGAATTAAATAGAGAGTTGCTACAGAGTCTCATATTTTTTTCAAGCATTATGTAAGTTGCAGGTTCCAGATTGAAGAAGATGCATTATATTGCATCAGTAGTTGGTGCCACACTCACCGGAAAAGACACATTTCCATAATGGTGGAGGAAGATCAAAGCCGCGTATGTCTACAACGATTTATGGGAGGACATCTACGAAGGAAAGACCACTCTCACTGATGAAGCCACTGTCATCTCTTCACCTCCAAATCCCCCTTAAACAGAGAAATAACTTGTTATTTGGCATACTAGAGACAAGAAAGCATTGACTATGATTTCTACCACTGTCAGTGAAGAGGTGAGCCAACATATTCTTCCTGCGAATACATGTTATGAAGCTTTAAAAACTCTAAAATATTTGTATGATTCGCACTCTGAAATGGAAGTCAATCAATTAATGTTAAAATTATTCAGTCTTGAAGTAAAAGAGAATGAACCCATGTTGGTCGCATCTGAAATAAAAGCCATCATGCACAAGATTCAAGCTTCTGGTATGAAACCAGACCTTCCACTTGCAGCATTTGTAAAATCTTTGTATCCCACTCATTCAAACTACGTGAATCGTTGCAAGCAAGTGACAAGTTCAAAGACCTCACCTTTGAAGTTCTAGTAGAAAAGATTGCAGACAGAGAGAAAGATTTTGGGAAGAAGGCAAGTGAAAATACTACAAAATTTCTTTGCTTTGCTCATAAAGCAAAGAACAAGCCTAAAGACTTTTTCAGGGGAGATAGCAGCAAAAGAGGTAGAGGAAGAATAAATTTCAGAGGAAGAGAAGGAAGAAACAACTCAAGCAAAAGATCAGATGTGAAGTGCACACGCTGCGGAAAGAATGGACATGAAGCATATCAGTGATGGGCATCTTGGAACTCCATCAAAGGTAGACAGAATAAATAAGATAAGAATAAAAAAGTGTAAAAAACAAGAGGGTGGTAAAACCCCTGATTCTGCTCATTGTATTGTTGCACATTGTAATCTTGGAATTAATGAAATGACTTCTCTTTCACCTTATAAAGATTGTTGGTTGCTTAATACTGGTGCAACATCTCATGTGACTTTTAGAAAAGATTGCTTTATAGAATTGAATGACATTGCAAATGGCATAGTATATTTTGCAGATAAATCTAGCATCAAACCACATGGAATTGGCTCAATCAGGCTAAAGTTGCCTGGATTCCCTGATTTCATATTAAAGAATGTTCTCTATATTCCTCAGTTGCAGAGAAGCTTGTTGTCCTTGGTGCAGATTCGACAGCAAGGCCACTCCATCCACATGTTTGATGGGATTGTGGAGATAAGAAAATCCTCTGACAACAAGGTCGTCATGATGGTTATGAATATGGACAGCTACTAAAGTTGAGAGGCTCTTCTGAAACAATTCAGAACTTTGCCTATATCTCTTAGCATGAAGAAGGTAATATGTCATCTAGTTTATTATGGCATGCTAGATTTGGTCATCTTAATTATAACAGTCTTAGATTGTTAAGAAAGAATGGAGTATTTGGTTTGCCCACCATTCCTAAGCGAAGGGTCAAGTGTGATGCATGCATACTAGGCAAACATAGTAAGTAGTCATTTCCAGAGTCAAAATTCAAAGCATGTAGAAAGTTAGAACTGGTTCATTCTCACTTATGTGGCCCCATGCCTATTCCTTCTGCAAATGGTAATAGGTACATTACACGTACATTATGACATTTGTTGATGATTATAGTAGAATGTGTCAGGTGTATTTGTTGAAGACAAAATCAGAAACATTTCAAACTTTCAAGAAGTTTCATGCATTGATAGAAAATCAAGAACAAGTATGTATTGGTACATTCAGATCTAATAATGGTAAAGAATATACCTCTTTTAAGACTATCTTTGCAAACATGGAATTACACACCAAACTAGAGCTCCCTACAATCCCCAACAAAATGGTGCAGCAGAAAGGATGAATAGAACCTTAATGAATACAACACGATCAATGATGTTTTTCAAGATTTTGAAGCTAATGTTTTGGGGTGATGCAGTCCTATGCGCAACATATTTGAGAAATAGAATTCCTTTTCATGTTCTAGAAGATAAGACACCACATGAAATGTGGCTTGGCCATCTTCCTTCGGTTAGGCATCTCAAAAATTTTGGTTCCACCTGCTATGCCTTAATACCAAAGGAGCAAAGAAACAAGCTTGGTGCTAGACGCAAAAGATGTATTTTCTTGGGCTACTCACAAACATGCAAGGCATATCATCTTTATGATGAGGTAAACAATTTATTTTTTTTATTTCCAAAGATGTCATTTTTCTTGAAACTCATAAAAATGACAAGTCTATTGAAAGACAACTTGATTGTCTGGAGAGGTTTTCTCATCTAAAGACATATTATGAATGTGATAATGAAATTCCACATTTTAAAGGGGGGATTCCTATATTGGATCAATCCATGTAATTTCCATTTGAAGCAGCACCAACAACCCCTCATAAAGAGAATGATGAAGAAGAAGTTCCTGCCACTTCGACTGAATAAGAGACTCAACTAGATGATGTAATTGAGAGGATTGAAAGATTGAACCTATAAGAGAATAATGCACCACCAGTTGATCAACCTGGACCATCAAGGAAGATTATGAAATGGGCCAAAAAGACACTTGAAAGTGTCCATACAAATGAAGTAGGAAAGACGGGAACAAGAAGATGGAGGAAATGCAGAGAACTAAGGTGATGACATGGATGTCTCATTTGATTGTGAATTGAATTTTTCTGCTAACATTGAACAGACTTCCTTTGAAGAGGCTACTACTCGTGACGAGTGGAAAGAAGCCATGCAGAATGAGTATGATGCACTCATAAAGAATCGAACTTGGAAGCTGGTTGATCCTCCAGTCAGAACCAAACCAATTGGAAACAAGTGGGTGTACAAGAACAAATACAAATCAGATGGCTCACTTGAAAAACATAAAGCAAGGCTCGTGGCAAAAGGATATGCACAGAAAGAAGGAATTGACTATCAAGAAATGTTCCCTCTCACAACAAAATGGGGCACCATCCACATTAGACTTTCCTTAGCTGCACAAAATGGTTGGAAAGTTCATCAGATGGATGTAAAGACTGCATTCTTGAATGGAGACTTGAAAGAAAATGTCTTCATGTCTCAACCCGAAGGTTTTGTTGTGAAGGGACAAGAACACAAGGTATGCAAACTTGTCAAGTCCTTGTATGGCCTAAAACAAGCACCCCAAGCATGGTATGAAAAGCTAACCGAGCATCTTCTAAAGATGAATTTCAAACATTACAATCTTGACGACACAACGCTATTTGTAAAGAAAGTTGGAAGATCTGTTGTGTTTCTTGTAGTATATGTGGATGATCTTTTGATGACAGTGAACAATGAAAGTTATATAGCATCCATAAAGAAAGACTTAAGGAAAGGCTTTAAAATGACTGATATGGGACATCTTCACTATTACTTAGGAATTGAAGTGACTCAACATCCTAAGTACATTTTCATTTCTCATAAAAAGTATATTGGAGAATTGTTGAACAAATTTTGGATGACAGATTGCAATCCGCTCTCAACTCCAATGCAACAAAAGCTAAATCTCACATCAAGTGAAGGAAAATAATTTGAGGATGCAACCAAGTACCGACAGCTTGTAGGAAACCTTATCTACCTTACTACCACAAGACCATATATTTCTTATTTTGTTAGCATTCTTTCCCGGTTTATGCACAAACCTTGTGAAGGACATTGGTATGTAGCAAAGAGAGTTCTAAGATACTTGACAGGGACTCAATACTTTGGACTCAAGTATTCTAAGGTGGATGACTTCATACTTATTGGGTACTCTGATTCATACTTCGATGGTGACAAAGATATAGGAGTGTCCACTTCTGGATACATAATGAGTCTTGGATCAACAACTATCTCCTATAGATCATGCAAACAATAAGTTCCAGCAGATTCGACAATAGAGGCAGAATATGTAGCAGCAGTAGAAGCAACCAAAGAGATTGTTTGATTTAGGAAGATACTTGAATATTTGTAGGAGAAACAAGAAGACTCCACTCCACTTTTGATTGAAAACACTTATGCAATCAAGTTGGCCAAGAATCCTATATTCCATGATCGAACCAAGCATATCGACGCAAAGTATCATCTGATTCGACATCACGTAGAGGCCAAGACAGTTCATTTACGCCATTGTTCCACTAATGATCAAACTTTAGATATCTTCACCAAAGCACTTGCACGACAAAAGTTTGAAATATTTAGAACCATGCTCGGTCTTACAAACTCTCCTTCAGATTAAGGGGGGGAATGTTGGAAGCTTAATCCTCGGATTATAGCTCCCCATGTTGTGTACATATGTAAATAAATAAAATGAATATGAATAGACATAGGAAGACAAAGAGTCTTCAACGGATCTTTGGAAACTAAAAACCAAAGGTCAGAAAACCTTGTATATATTGACATGCTTGGTGAATGAAAATATATCCAGGGGTTATTACCTGTATTCACTTTGATGATATTAATACAAAATTCCCTATTAGTTGTCAAGGGAAGAAGGACGAAATGATAATGGGGGGATATGATTCCACGAGAGGAGGAAGTGTAACAGAGGTCGAGGGGATGACCTTAATCACCTAGTTATCCTAAATGTTGATCATTATTCATTAACACTTATATAAACCCTAGTCTAATTACAGATTGAAGGGGGGTTTAAGTGGACTTTCATGGAGTGCCACTTGTGAAGATCATGTAAGCATATATTGTGGGAATTCATCCATTATGGGGGGTCATGGATTCATTTGATAAATGGATCATGGGAGGGTGATTGCTCTGATGGGGGAGGACTGAATTGGGGATCAACCTTTTCCTGGTTAATTCAGAATCATTTGTGTAGCTCACCCAAGTCCACCTTGATGAGTGATAGCCTAGTACCCTAATAAACTAGTGCTCGAGCTTGGTGCCTAGAAGCTAGGAAACCTTACCTATAGTGTGACATCACTAGATCCTTGTCATAGAAAATTCTTGGACGACTTGTGCTAGAGTGTCAGAAGGGGTTGGGGACAATATGAGGGACTAAATAATAGAGAAGGGGGCACCATCCATGACGTTGTGCAAGTTGATGGGGAATGGGTGAAAGGGTGGGGTCAATGCTGGAGGGCAATTTTTGGACCACTTGGGTAAATTATAGGTTCCCTTTGGTGAGGTAGTGTTATGGATCAAGTGTGGCTGAACTGAAAAGAGAAGGGGTGAAGTTCACCCCTTGTGGAATGATATCCCTAGCTGGGGGGTGGCCTCTGTCGTATATATATAAGGCTTGACAGAGATCCTAAGGATGGGTGGAACCTCTTTTATCCACAATTGGTTTGGAGGATAATAACAAAGACAAGCATTTAGTATGAAATGACATATCAATCCTTTGTTATATTTGCTTAATAAAATGTATGGTTGTGCATATTAATCCGAGCATTGTTCGCTTGTTTATTGGCATGATTGGATTCCATAATTAGCATGAATTATATGGTTTTATATGTCTATTATGAATGTGTTATTTCTATTGTAAAATGTTTAGATTAGAAGGAATATGCATTATTTTAAGTTTGGTATCAGAGCATTCTGGTACGCCAAAGTTGGTAAGTTGAGTTCCCAATCGCCTCGATGGTTAGCAAAGGGTGGTCGGGTATGCCACATTCAAAGTGCATAATAAATTTCACTAGGGTGTCCAACAAAGGTTGTTGTAATCTAGCATTGGCATATGTCATCCATTAAATAGGGAAGGTATCACCTGTGGCACATTGACAAAGACATAAGACACATTGTAGGTTCAATTAGCATGATAGCCACATGTCCAATCTAATACATTAACTATATTAGTCTTTTAACATATTGTCATACATTTTTCATAACAAATTGCAATGTATATTCTAACAATAAGCATCATTCACTGCAATAAACTAAACATAACAAAAAAAATAACATCACCATAAAGCAGAACACACAATCAAAATGTGAAATAGGGATTCCATTTTGATCTATAAACTATCATGGATATCCCGCATCATTAATTTATCACAACATATCTTACAATATTATGAAATCTCTTATTATGCAGTATATTATGTCTTTAGATTTCATATTTGATATTACTAGTGTAATGCACAATGTGCTAAAATAAATTGAAAAACATAAATGAAAGAAAGAAGCGAATAACACACCATCCAGACAATGAACACAAGATGTACCCTGGGAAAACACGATACGAGAAAAACCCAACTAGAAGGCGAGGCCTATGCTCTTGCTCTTTTCTTTTTAGTTATGGAATGCAAGTACAAATAAAGTGCCCTCACTCTAGAGTTGACATGGACACTGTGGCCTGAATGGATCTTGTAAAATCTTCCACTTCATCTATTATGCTTTGATATCCCACTCCTATATGCTATAATCAACTATGGAACAATAAAAAATACAATAAGAATGGAACCCTTTCTTTTCTTGGCAAGCCAATAATATTTAATATGGTATGATAGTCATATAGGGTTAGGGTTAGGGTTTTTGCATGCATCAACCCCTAATTACTGTTAGGGTTTGGATCCTCTAGAATCTTCTTGAAATTCCACACTTGAATAGATCCACATGTGCCATTTATGGAAGCTAATGTGGCATCCACTTGACACCATGGTGGTCAACAAGATAGTTCAACTTGCGAGAGGCATAACTTCTGCATACAAACTCTGAATAAGGTGATTTTTGCATCATTGGAAAATTGTCAATGTGTAGAATAAAATCAATAGGTTAAGAGCTAATTTCACCAAGATATGAACTAAAAAACAACCATTTAAGAACTCAATTGTGCTCTAGAAGGTTATGGGCCCCGAATCACCAAACTGGGACTTGCCCCTAAAATGAGACCTATAAGCTAATAAATCGATTTTTTCCCACCCAAAAAGTACCAAATAGATGACAAATTCTATGGTGATCCATTTCGGATCACATTCCATTAATCTTCATCGATATCTAAACCATCCTTATAGTCAGGACATTATGTGGAAGGGACATAACAAAAGATTTTCAACAATATTGACTAGAGTATTAACATCAACAACCAACATATCAACCAACTATTAATAACTTCAAAACAGTGAAATCCTTCACATATATAGTGTTGCATCTTCAAGATAGATGATTCATTTAATACCTAGGCCATTAACTCACTATTAGTGATATTAATACCATCCACTCATTGATTGATCCATGCATCACAACTGTCTATAGACTTTTGCCACTTTGCTCCTCAAAACTCAGAAGGATGACTTGTTATTTGGGTTCTCGCTTACTTCGATTCACTTTAACCATATTGACAATTCTTGAAATGGGTGGCATAACTTAGATTTAGTCAGTTGTTGAGCTAGTGCTAGTATGTCCTCATTCAAAATGAAGGGGCCAACAATTTTGTTGAATAAAGGTATATCCGATATATCAGAGTCAAATATCATTGTTGTCTTAAACCATTGTGTATTATTAGGTCTTGGCCAACTAAAATTTTTAATCCATTATGTAGCAAACAAACTTTGAACTAAAACTCCAAAGCTTCTTTTGTACATGCATACTAATTCATGGTCACTATCTAACCATAAAGAGTTAGGGTTAGACATGTTGCTCAGTGTTATGGACTGCTTGCTTATTGTTTTGACATTAAAGTGCCCTAACAAAATAATATTACCCTTCAATCTTAAACAAGAAATATCATGTTCTTAACTACTAAAAGGACATTCTTTTTAATCTAAATTGTTATTCTTGTAGGAGGTATAAGTGTAAAATTACATATTATTAACACAATTTATTTAGTATTAATCTATAAAATTTACATCCACGTGTATTGTGTTAAAAAAAAATTTCTTACAAAGCTAAATAACAAGGCATAAGATCTTGCCTTACATAACAAGCGATGCCTCCAAAGCCTCTTTGAGGGGAACTTTTATTCCAAATTGATTATAAGACAAGTCCATCTATATTAATGACACAAGGTTCATCATGTCTCCATGGTTTTCCAAGAAAGATTCAATACACGAGAAGCCAACTCTACTCAAGATCCTTCATCCATGGAATGCTCTTGAAAGTTCCAAACGAGGATACGATGTTTTCAAATTTTCCATTTATCGTTATTTTTTTGAGTCTTTGTTCCTATTTCTTGTTTTCTATTCTAATTAATGCCCACTTTCTTCTTTCTATCTCTATTTTACCTTTTGGACTTCATTATGTAATGGAACATTATCTATTTGAATGATACCCACGTTTATAAATATTCTTGAACGTTTGAGACCATAAGTTTTGCTTAAAATGCCATTGTTGATTTCAATCAAGCTTACCTTTACTCAAATTAATCCATTTTTATGTTCAATTAGTACCTTTTTGCTTTTAGAGATAGGTAGTTTTGGGTTGCAACTATTTTGAAGTTTGCCCTTGACTAGCCCAAAAGTATCTTCTTCTCCTTCATCCTTTAAGTCTAAAAGGATGAGATTTGAGGCTCATTAGTTTGTTCATGCCCTCCTTGATGGATATGATATTCAACTTACCTTATTATTATTGGCTAACTTATCTTCGAGCTCTCTAATATTGTTTGTCACTATCATATTTTTGACACTCTCAACCTTAGTCTATTCTACTCCCTTGTACTTGTTTTCTATTTATTGTAGTCTAATTTCCATTATTTATTACTTTACTTCCAATGTCGTCATTTTATTGTCTATCACTTTATGAATAGTATTTCCAATGAGTTATTTAGTTGATCTATTTGTTTGTGAATCTTATCTCCAAACACTATGAAATAAGGACCAATATGATTATTTGGTTTATCTATTTGTTTGCGAATATGATATTCAAACACTAAAAAATTAACATTAATGTGATTATTATGCTTATTTATTTGTTTGTAATTTTTTTTCCAAGAAAAAAGTCCTTATATTTGTTAAAAATGAAATCAAAATATACATCTTTGAACCTGGAATCTTCTTTGTAAAGTTGGAAATGCCCTCAAACCTACCCCAGAGCTACATATTACAATGTTTCCATTAACAAAACATTTATCGCCAAAATTATCCTTAGACTATCATTAAACATTTTCTTATACATGAAACTCAATTCCCTTAAGACTACATGCATTTGTCTGTGAATCTTTTTCCTCGAAGAAAAAAACTTTATATTCAAAGAAGAATATAAATAATATTGTCCAAAAGGACTGATAAAAAAGAGACCAACCTTGCCAACCTAAATACCAAACCTGTCACATTGTACATAACCAAAAATCGACCCTCCATCTAATTTGTTTACATAACAAAGAGGCTGGCAGATTACAAATGCATACCTTTACAAACACAAAACTACATCCTCCATGTCAAATATAAATATGACATATAGACAACCTAGGAATGAAAACTAGAAAATGAACTCCATTGCCTCCTAATCCCTTCCTTAAAAGAAATCATAAAACACAAAAGAACCCTCCTCCAGGAGGAGCGCCTATTTGGAAAGGGTGTCTTCATGACAGTTCAGTTCCTTGTAGATGTGCGAGAAGGACAACCATTTGAATGAGTGAATAGAAAATTGAATTTCTTGATAAATGCTTCAAGCAAACCACCTCCACTTTCTTCCTTCTCTTATCTCATTCAATGACTATCTTGGAATTTCCCAACACCTGCAACTTCTTAATATTTAGTTTTGTTGCAAAACAAAGAAGAGTCCATGGGATCAAGAATTCAACTTTCAAATTAGGTCCATTCCCTAGCACGTATCTGATACGAAAGAATTGGGACTGATTGAGGAACATAAACACCCCAACTCCACACTTGGGAGGAAATCCCTGGCTAGCTATATCGAAATACCCCCAGGGAATATCATAATCCAAGGTGGGCATAACCGCACACTTGGGAGGTTTAACCTTAATTTATGATTTATATTCTTTTGCCAATTTTAACACTAGATCAGTAGTCATCTCCATAGGTATATACTTATCTTGGAAAATGCATAGGTTTTAATCCCAACAAATATAATAAACAAGATGATATGGTAAATATTTGAAACAAGCCACCAAAATGTACAACAACCAGTAATGAACACGGGCCTCCAAATGCAGTTTGAATCATAGATACTTATAGATAATTAGGCTTCAATTTCCTGAGGATGGTTGACTAGACCTTCTTGAAGTAGAAACAATGCCTATTGATTTTGCTCATGAATTGCATAAAGAGCACTAGTTAGGGCCCAACCAGCCCCGATTAAGGCAATTATCCCAAGTTAGCAATTTATTTTTCAAATCCAACCACCGTGTGATTTTATATTTCAAGTTACCAAAGAGATTCCAAGCTTGATCCCACCACTAGGAAGGTTCAACTTGGATCAATAACTCTTACTACGCAAGATATCCCAACTTCACCATATAGACCCTTGTGTTGGAGTGCAGTGGGCAGACCCAGGTTACAATGTAAATTTCCAACAAAACCCTAGATATCGGCCCTTTCAACATCACCTACAAGCAGATTAAGTCTCACCCAATGCATCTATGGGAATTGTAGGAACCAAGCTTCCGCAGTATTGAAGGGATAGAAGGTATTCATTATATTAAACTGCCATATATTCATCTTACTATGTAGAAGTAGATAGAATATTCATAGGAACTAATAACACATTCAAAGTAACAATAGAAACATAGCATACATGTGTGCATTAAACAAACTATTCATCACATAAAACACATAAAACATATGCTCCAAAATAGGTTCACTTCCATATTATTATCATCTAGAACAACTTACAAAACTTGCACACTGCGCATCCGATCTCTATCACATACCCCAACATTACATAGCATAAGTGCAACTACTAAAAGAAGCGACTATCGAACAAGCAAAAAAACAACTCTTAAACCAAATATCCCTTACATATTTATACATTTGAGAATGGGATGAGCTCATTACAATGTAGACACAAGTGCCCAACTACTTCTAACTGACTTCCGCCTTTTGCACATGCTGGTCCTTAGGATGACTGGCTCGCAGTCCATCTCCTTATACACAGTTCCCAAAACGGGTCCAAAAACCTACTCCAACATGCCCCCAACACTCACCTGTTACTCGTCTCGAGCAACTTCAGTCTGCAACTACACTTTCTTTGACCAAGATCCTTTGCCTAAGGCAGATTCCAACCATTGCATAACACCTTCCGAACCAAAGTTTCATCTCACTGCAATTGGCATCGTGATTATTGATTTGAGCAGAGTTCCAACTATCACTCATATTTGCTCGTTAGGTTTCTCTTTATATTTATACTCCTTCTTTTGGCGGTGCCATGGTTCTCTGTGCCACGTCTTCCTCAACTCTCGACTTATGGTGACTCTCCTTTATGTAGCGTCAACCTTATTTCCTTGCTCGACACCTATGGTTTTCCCTTTGGCTCTGCATATCTACAACATATACCCAAGAAACCATCTATTCTAGTCTCCAGTATCCACTTGCTCCTTTTATAGCCAATTACTAAGTAACATGACCTTCTTTGTCACGATGTGCCTGTACTTGCTCGATATTTGATTCGGATTTTGCATCATGTTCAAATATTCACCATCGATTTTCCCAGTTATAGCCACATGTGTTCTCTATCCCGAGTCACTTCAACTCTTTTGTTGCGCTGCTTTATGCTAGATTCTAAAGTGTTTCCTTTGGAGTCGCAACCTATTCTTTTTCCTTGACTTCATGTTTTGCGATGCCTTATGTTATTTGCGCTATGAGGGTTACCTGCAATTTCTCCTCAATATCTTGTACTTTTTGCTTTACTACTTCTTTTACTACGATGAGTTGTTTTATCACTCTGAAGGATTCCTCCTATGATGGATCCGGTTTCTGTACAATGTCCTGTTATTAGGCTCTTAACTTATTAACCTCCATTAGTTGCTTCCTATGTTCCACTAGTGCGACCATACGCTCTACTGCTAGTAGAGTGCTCATTGTGTCCTTCAGTTTTTATGCCTTCGTTTGCACAATCTGCAATTTAAGTTCTATATACTTCAACTAAGCATCCTCAATGAGTTGCGCCCATATTTGCGTGATTTCCTCATACATCTACGCACACTTTTCTTTTAGAGTTTTCATATTTGTTGTTGCTGCACTGACCATTTTCTCCCTTTGTTGTCTCTCCTCTGGTGGAGTACTTGGCGTCATTCTTGCTTCCAAGTCCACAATATTTGCACGGAGACTTAATGACTTCACTTATCTTCGTCACCTTTTCTTCGACTCAAATATCTACCTCCAGTTGTTTTTCTTGTATAATGTTGTATATTCTCTCCACTATGAGCTGCAACTTTTCATTGTTATGTGCAACCTCCTCTTTCTCCTTGCGTAACTTATTATTTTATTCTTGCAACGCTTCCTTAGGTCTAGTTGCTTTGGTTCACTCTACTGATGCCGCAACTACACGCAACTGTAATGTATGCAAGACATATGTTGGCATCTGTGATAAGTCTAACTCAATTGAATTTGCCGCCAGTGCGCGCTCTTGTATCTCTATTGTAGGAAACTCTAAATATCCCAGTGTTATATTCAAACTTTTGCATGTCGTTGATGTTGCAGATGAATGAGACACCATCTTTCTTGGTCCCGTACTCTCTATATGTTCTTCCTATGATATACTTGGTGTTATTTTTGCTACTTCCAAAACTTGATGCAATGCAGCTAACTGCTCCTGCATGCTCATCTGCATTTCCTTCTATTTCTACGCCACTTTCTCCAATGCTTCCATCGTTGCTTCCTTGACTTATTCGTCAATCTTGTCAAGGTCATCTTCCATCAATTTTTTGACAGCTTGCTCTTTTATCACTTTCCTCTTCTTCTTTTGTTTTGAGGGCCCTGCCTCAGTCTGATCCTTTCGCTTTTCACCTATTCCTAGTGCAGTCTCCTACATCATACCCCCTGTACCATTCCTTTGTTCCTTTAATTCCTCTTAATCTTCTTCTATCTATTCACCCATCTCTTCGTCTTGCTCTTCTTGCTCTGGTTCCTAGTCTTGTTCCTCTTCTTGGACTAGGACTCTCCACGCTACATCCCAATCATTCACAATCTGGCTGATATCTTGCTCCATCAGTCTAAAATGTGTTGTCAACCACTACACGTCTGCATCCCTCCTTTCTTAAATATACATATAGTGAATCATGGCGTTAAAGCACGCAATGCCTTTGTATGGTTCAATTATTTGTGTTTGGATATGCGATGTTGTCTTAATGATATCCCAAATAGCTTCATTATAGGCAAAGAATGTAATGTTATTGTCAATCTGCCTCATTTTGTTGTTGGTATGCCACAAATTAGCATATCTAGCTACTAGGCATGGCTTTCGGGTAGCATCCATGAACTGTGAATCTTCTGGCTCCCTCCATGCAATCAATGCAATTAAAATAAATAAAAAAACAAGCATTATAGAATGGTGTACCTTTTTTCTTGCGTGTCTCTGCAATGCTCCAAAAATTCATTCACTAAGAATGTTTCCCAATTCAGTTGTACGCATGTTGCACACTTCTCTATTGTTGTTGTAATCTCTGCTGCTACCTAGTCCTTGCGACTTTTTATGAACAACTTGCAAGCCAAAACTTGTGTCGCAAACCTAATTGTGTCATCGTTGATGCTTTCCACATCCATTCCACGTTGCACTCTGTGTCTGCCATATTTATCTTTAATCTTCTCAGTTGGTGCTTTATCCTGCTTCTTATTTATGAACAATAGTGTCGAGTCCTACCCTGCCGTCGTCAACCATGTTATCTGTGCAATAATATTGTTGTCGATGGACACTAACTTGTCTAACCACATGAATCCTCCATGCACACAGATCAAAACAATTGTACACATGTGTTAATCTATGGGCTTTTGCCACATTGTGGGATCTCCAACAAATTCAATATGCTCGCGCGCTGCAACCCCATCTCCCATTGTTGAGGATCTACTGTAATAATTGGTGAATCTGTACTGGTCTTTGTAGTCAGATAGTTTCCTGCTTTAAGGTATGGGAAATTGTTTTCATCTATAACGTTGTGGTCTACATACTTTAGACTCTTCAAAACTCCCAATATATTTTCCTCGACTATTACCTCCTTTGGAAGCGTGGGTGTCTCCAAAGTATATTTCAGCACCTTTGGTAGGTCAACTGGTTTTGCAGTCACCTTTCTTGGAGGTGTGTATGCCCTTATAAATTACTTGTGTGGAGCATGATGCTCCTGCTCCCACTTCGACTGTTGATCCTAATACTCATGCTCCTAGTGTTTCTTCCTCTATCATGATGGATTGCTTCTTGGTGCACACCTTTCGCTGAATGGAGCCTGATACTTTTGGCGGTGCCATTCCTCCGTACTCAACTTTTGCAACTTCACCCTTTGCTTGGCTTTGTTCAACTCAACTTAATTATAATTGATTAAGGAACTATGCCCTTCTCTCGTCACCTTAACTTTGGTTTTATAGCCCTCCATTAGCTATCTTGTCTATCTTTGCGTCCAATCTCGCATTCAATGCTAGCCTAGATGTGCGTACCTGAACCTTGATTTAGTCTAGATTTACTCAGGATCTGCTAGTCTAACCAAATCCCATCGACGATCTTCTGCATTTATTATGCCACATCCCCATCATTTCGCCATCACGACTTCTTTTAATGCTCCTATCTGCCGCTTGCGCTCCTCCTATCCCCCTTTTTCTTTTTTGACAATTTCTCTCTCTGCAACCTTTCCTTCCTTTGTTGTTTTCAAGCGGAAAAAAAGCTGGTACTTTTGTTATATCTAATTGAAATCAAAAAGTACAAAAGTATCTGAGAACAGATCTAAAGCAACGCTCAATACAACCTTCAAAAAACAGCCACAACCGGAACAAAGAAGTGATGTAATATCATCGAAAAACCACTTAGAACCTTAGTGTGATAGAATGCCTTCATCCCACTCTTCCCAATAAAGGACACATGCTTCACCATCAAGTGACAGCTTGGATAATGAGTCTGCTACGTCATTGTACTCCTTGTAGATGTGATCAATAGTGAGATCCTGAAACCAATCCATTAAGGCTTTCACTCTATCACTCCAGTGTTTTAGTTTGATAGATTTCATGCGATATAGATCCTTTTCCCAATTCACAGTGAAGAGAGAATCACCAAAGATCTTAAATGTCTTCCATCCACACCACACCGCCACCTTGAGAATTCCCCACAGACCCAAGAGTTCTGCTTTTGAATTTGTTCCATTACCTCTAGAAATATAGAACTTGTAATAAAGATTTTCACCGCATAAAATATGGAAACCTGCTCCACACTCTTGATTAGATGTTGCACCATCAAAACAACCATATGATGTTCTAATATTCTCAAACTTCCAGTTTGTATATCTAGTGAAAATCTTTGATTTTGGCTGAGGGTTTTTGTAAAAATGGACAAGCTTCCTGAATCTGCAGATAGCATACTGCACATCTGGGATATTGTTCTGAAATATAATAGAATTACGTGTTCTCCAAATGGACCACGAAGCCAGCCCTGGAATGTTCATGAGATGTGGAACATTAAGCTTCCACCACAAATAAAATACAGCGAAAGTTGAGTGTGGCTGATCCACGGAAATATGTAAGTCTTTACAAATAGAAACCCAAAACATCTTTGAGAAGTTGCATTGAAAGAATAGGTGGTCCACCATTTCACTATTTTTTTTGCAAAGAACACAGACATTTGGACCAACCTTCCCTCTGTGCTGAATATTTTCCCACGTTAGGACCTTGTTATTGAAACATAGCCAAATGAATCATTGAATTTTCATAGGAAGCTTCCATTTCCAAATTGAACCATACCACCATTTCCTTTCACCCTGGAACTTTTCTTCAACAATTGTTTGATAAGCAGAGCTTGTCGATACTTGAACCGTTGAGAGATTTTTTGTCCATATCAAGGAATCCTTATCCTCAGACAAACGAATGCCATTCAGTTGCAGCAAGTTAATATAATGGTTCCACTCGCAGGCCCAACTTCCATCCAATCCCAAATCCGAGACCGTTAGCCAGTATGATGGATCAGGAATAAGGCGTTTGGATCTTCTGAATTGGTTTAGAGTAATAAGCCCATACTCCGTAAATAGAGATCGAAGGTCCTTGGAAAGTTTATAGCCGGTATCCATTCCCACTATGGGGTAAATTCCAACAACAATCTCTTCACCATTACCCACCTGCCAAGATAGGTAGCTACAGGTCCATGGGAGCATTTTCTTAAAACCTTTCCAAATATAAGATGAATTCTGATAATTACCCGAAGGATTTATGAACCATTTATAAATATTCATTTTGATATATTTAACATGCAGTAAACTCGACCATAGACTATCCCCCATAAGGCCCCGCCAACAACTCTTGAGAAGTAATGCTAAATTGAACCAGAAGATATGCTTTATATTCCAACCACCCCATTTCTTTGGGAGTGATAAGGATTCGCAGTTTGCCAAGTGGTAATGTCCTCCATCTCTATTACCTGACCACAGAAACCTGAACATCAAACTTTTAAGAAGATGAAGGATTTTGGATGGCAATTTGTCTAACATCACCCAATACACTAGAAGGATGCTTAAAATTGATCTCAAAAGAACAATTATGCCACCTAAGGAAAGGAATCTCATACACCAGATATTGATTTTCTTTTAAAATCTGTGAATCAACCACCTCCAATCATAAAAACCATAGTTGTTTGGTTTTATGAAGTATCCTAAATATCTGAAACCATCTTCCAGATTTGATTGATTATAAGGCAATAAGTTCAGTAGCTAAATATCCAAAGTGTTCACCTCCTTATTTATAACAAGAGCAGTTTTGTTCATATTTACTTGCATTCTCGTGGCAATATAGAAGATGTCAATAAGGGACAAGGGAGTCTGCCATTCGTCCAATACCTCCAAACCAAAGAGAATAACATCATCAACAAAGAGAAGGTGAGAAATAGAGAGTGACTTACCAAAATAGATACCTTTGATTTTTCCATCAACTTTTGCACTATTTATCATTCTGCTTAGGCCTTCTATAACCAACAAAAACAATAATGGAGGCAATGGGAAGCCCTGTCTTAAACCCCTGTAGCTTTTGAAAAAAATTGTTGGATTTCCATTTATCAAAACTGAGAAATTTGCAGTACGAACACAGACCATGATCCATTTGATAACCTTCCAAGGTAAACCAATCTATATAAGAACAAATTGTAAATAGTCCCAATTGACCTGATCATATGCTTTTACAAGATCAATCTTAAGAATCAGGTCTTTTTGTTTCCTGATTTTGATCAAGTGAGTGACTTCCTGTGTGATACCCACTGCATTCAATATTTGTTTGTTATCTAAAAAACCAAATTGTTCTCTCGACAAGCACTCAGAGAGTTTTGGGTTGATTCTATTGGAAATGATCTTAATAACCAACTTATAACCACATTACACAATGCAATAGGGAAAAACACATTAAAGTTCTTTGGTTTGTTGGATTTAGGAATGAGGGTTAAGAATGTCGCATTCAAACTACCTGACATCCATCCGTCAGTTCTCGAGAATTCAACCATTTGTAGAAGATCATGTCCCATTGAATAAAAAAAGTGGACAAAAAGGTCCACTAACCAGCCATCTAGTCCAGGGCTCTTGTCCCTCTTGAAAACCTTTAAAACATCTTCAATCTCTTTTAATGTAACCGGCTTACCAATGTCTTCCCCTTCCTCAGCCAGGAAAAAACATGGGTATTGTTTTATAACATTCAGCCGTGAGTCAATGTTTGAAGACATTGGGTCTTTAAAAAGTTCCTGAAAATGGTTTGCAACCATCCTCTCCAACTTTTGTTGTTCACGGACTTCCATATCCTCATTGTCTTCAATTGACCATATTGAGTTGATGTTTCTCCGATGGGAGGCATAGTTGTGGAGAACTTAGAATTTTTATCCCCTAGTTCCACCCAAAGTGCACGGATTTTTAGCCTCCAAGTCCTTTCATCAATTTTCAAATATTCATCCAATTTTGTCTGCAGATCCCTCAACAAGAGTCTATCCTCCTCAGAAAAAAGACCATCCAAATTTAGTTGATAGAGTTGTTTTATCTGAGCCTTGACAACCACCGAGTGAACTTTGATATAATCTTTTTTTATTTTTTTCCCATAATTTTGTTGTCTCCTTTAAGCCCTTTAGTTTGTAAACCAATGCCTCCATTGGGTTTAACAACTCAGGAACCACAACAATAGACCAAAAGTGCGTAACCAATACACAGAATCCATAATCCACGAACTATTGAATCTAGAATGTCTGTCAGCTTTGAATGCTAATTCATCAATTCGTAAGAAGATGGCATGATGATCAGAAAGATTTGAGTTCTCTATCCACAACCTATGTCTGTTGAACTTTGAAGCCACCGACTAGGAGATGAGAAAATGATCCAATCTCTTGCTAATGCACATGTCCCCAACACGTTTATTACTCCAAGTGGCTCCCAACTTTTTAGGAACCACATCCTTGAGATGTACTAGCTCAAAAAGGTCTTTGAAAAAATCTGCAGAATCATCTACCACTGCATTTTTTCCCCAAACTTCTGTTGCAGACAACGTGAGATTAAGATCACCTACCATAATAAGATTCAAAGAATTCAGGATGCCCAAGGCTTCAAGGGCAGACCAAAAAAATTCCCTGTTCCTGTAGGGTCCATACATATTCAGAATGGATAATTCAAAATCATTTGTAAGAAAGCGTCCTTCCAACAGGATACCACCCATAGTCTTGAAAGGTTTGAACACCGTTGTTCTAGTATTCCATCCAGATAATAAACCCCCCGACACACCGCAGGAATCCATTGCAAAAAAATACCACTCGGGAAAGTTTTTGGAAAAAAAATCCATAGCAAGAACAACTGAAACCATGATTTCCTTAATAAAGATACAATCCGGGCTAGTAGATTTTATGAAATTGATCAGGGACCTAGCCTTCTTAACCCCCCCAATTCCCTGAATATTGAAGGAGAGCAAAGACATTAAGACCCCAACTGAAAGGACTCATCTACTGTAAGGGTCCTGAGGGTGGAAGAAGACTCTGAGGGGGGCGGTACATAATCAAAATCAATCAGCCGTTTTGAAAGTGGGATGAAAACATTGCTCTCCTTTTGGTCTTTTGAGGGCTTTTTTTTTTTTTTGATAGTAACATTCATACACCGAATCGAAGGAATAACTTCAACATCAGAAGAAATGGGATTTTTTGCATAGACTTCTAATGGATCTTTTGGAAATTTTGATAAGGACAAAAGGGAATTGGTGAAGGAGTTTAGGCCACCATCCTTAGCAACCTCAAATGGGATAAAATCTTCCATAGAAGGATCCGAATGAGGGGGAGAGGAGTGATCAATGGGTGTACCGGATGGGGCAAAGTCTACAGGGTTTTCTGGAATCTTAACCCAATCAAAATCAGATTCCGACAATTGTGCATCAAAATCCCTAACCTTATCCTGGGCAAAAGAATTTGTAGCAACATTGGACAGAGCAGGTTCAACTTTAGATAGGGTTTTTGGGGATGTCGAAACTATATTTCCAAATAGACTTCTATCTAAAGGTTTAGAAGCAGATAATTTTAACTCTAAAGACTTTTCCATAGAGATATAGAAATCTAATTCAGCTCTGGTAACCCCCTCATATATAGTAGGTTTGTCAGGAGACTTACCAATAATCGCATTCTGCAAAGTAGGAGAAGGCTCGAATTGTGAAGAAGAAGTAGTGGACGAAGGAGAAAATCTACTCCGAATCTTTGGACACCGATCTTTGACATGGCCAGTTTCCCTGCAATGGAAGCACATGAAGGGAATGTTTTAATAGTCCAGCAGCTGCTTAAAAACACGCTCACCCCAAAAAATGTCCACTGTAACCGGGAGGCCCTTCGACACATCAAATTCAACCAGCATAGACGCAACCTGTTTATTTATACCAAAAACCAAATTCTTTTCCATCCGAATGAACTTTCCAAGCAAATTAACCAAACCCTAAAAAATATTTGAGGTCCACAGTTCGAAAGGCAACCCAACACGAGAACCCAGAGGTGACTTCTACGCATGAATTCAGTTTTTGGGTTGAAATTTGAATGCCATCGTTTCAAGACGAGAGAACCATCTTTAATGAGCCATGTGTTATCCAGAATGGTCGAAACATGTTCTTCACTGGGAAGGATGAAGGCAACCCAACCATTTGAGAGAAGGCTAGCCGATGGAGCTAGACCACAGATAGGTGTCCAGTGTAGATTAACCCAATCTACCAGCTTCATTTGGGACACCTTCGCACCTTCAATCTTTCCCACCACCGCCCTCTTCATCAGCATACAAACCCTACCAAATTCTTTGAACCTTCAATAGTGTAAACAACAGCCTCAAGTTGAGGCTTCAATGTTTTTAAGCCCCGGCGAGGCCTGGCAGCTGCACCAGTTAAGGGTTTATGCTTCCTATGGTGGTAGCCCCCCGAATCCTGGAGAATAATGGGGGTTGGGGCTTGTGTCTGTCTCATACAAGAATATCGGGCTTCAAAAAGGAAGAGTCACTCTCCCCCAATGCCATTTTACCAGCATAAAGGACAAAAGGAACTTTGCCATCTAAACCCACAAATATAGAATAGGACAAAAAGGGAGAAGGCTAATTCTAGCACACACCCACTTGCCAAAAAATCCCGTATAGTCCAGGTCCAACCACAATAATAGGGAAAAAGTATTGAAAAGTGGTATAGCTCAATGAGACACAAGCTGTAAAAATATTTAGTGTAACTACTGCAAACAAAATAAAAAATTCCCACTTTTTTAACCTTGGTTGGTACTAAAACTAGCCTTGGAGGCTAGTTGGACTCCAAGTTGTTGCAGTAGAACACCATCATTTTACAGCAGGGACCCATTTTGCCAACAAAACCCTAGCCGCCATGAAAAAACTAGCATGGTTGACATCATTTTATTATTTTTGTCTTTTGTTCTTACTCTCTCTTTTCTCTTTCTTTGTGTTTATTCACTTTTTCTTTCTGCGCACTTTCTCATTTTCTTTTCTGCACAACACGTTTTTTTTCAAACTTATTTTGACTACGCAGAAGGACAATTGTACCTATACAGTTTCAGCTGAATCCCATTGACAAATCCCTCTTGGGGTTCCCCATTCAGTTTCTCCATCTAAACAACCCCTTTCTATGTGACAAATTTTATGACATAAGGACCCAACCAATGCATTATGAACTTACCAAGGTGCTTCATAAATTTGTTGTCGTACATGAAAACCAAGCCTCCAATCTTGAATTGCTTTCGCTTGATATGTCTGTCATGCCAGGCCTTTTCGCGTTCTTTCTGAACCTATTGATGAAAGCCTGTGATGAACCGATCTTCCTCCAATTCCATTAGTTTTGACAATCTTCTTTATGTTACGCCACAACCTATGAGCTCTATCAGCGCAACAATGCACAAACTCGGCACAATGAACTCCATATGCATGACTGCCTCTTGCCCATACACTATCCTGAATGGTATATGTCTTGTCAGTTTCTTGCATGCTATTCGATATGCCCTTAATACTGTAGGAATCCTCAAGGCCCAATCATCTTGGTTTACGTTGCAGATCTTTGTCAGTGCAGTCACCAGGATCTTGTTAAATGCTTCAACAGTTCCATTAGCTTGAGGATGATAAGGGTTCCTCTTCTTATGATATATCTAGAATTCCTTCATCAAAGCAGTAATTGTCTTATTCAAGAAATGGGTCCCCTGATCACTCATCATAATTCTTGGGCATCCAAACCTTGTAACCACATTTTCAAATAAAAAACGTGCAGTTGTTTGTGAGCTACAATACTTGACAGGTTCTGATTCAACCCATCTGGTCAGATAATTTGTCACTGTGATTATGTATCTTACTCCTAACCTCTTCATAGGTGGATTAATTGGCCCAAAAAAATCCACTTCCCATTTGTCAAATGCCTACAATTTTACTTGTGGCATTAGTGGCATCTCATCTCTTTTAGATGGCTTCCCAACTCGCTGGCAAATGCCGTAGGTTTGACATAATTCCTTATCATCCTTATCTAGAGTAGGCCACCAAAGTCCTGGGTACGAAATCTTTTGAGCAGTCGCTTTCCCAACATAGTGGCCTACCGCAACTCTTTCATGGGCCTCTTTCAATATCATGGGCCTTTCATGTTCTAGTACACATTGTCGCAGAATCCCTTTTGCGCCCAATTTGTACAAATTTCCTGTTATCAGCTGGTAATCTACTGCATTGACTACTAATTTCTTCTTCTACTCAACCGTGTACTCAGTTGGAGTTACTCCAGTACTCAAGAACTACACAATCTCTGATAAGTAATCATTAACCATATGAACTCCAAAGAAGTGCGCATCTGGTAGACTGTCATCTATATTTCTTGCATCTTCCCACGAGGTTATGCACAATAGATGATTTGGTCATGTATTCAACTTTATTGGCTTCACGACGACTTCAAAATCATATTCATGAAATAACAACAACCTTCTACATGTCTTCCCCACCAACATTGGCTTGTTGACTAAGTATCGCAGCACATAATGATCGATATACATCTTGAAACGGGAACCTGACAAATAATGTTTGAATTTATGCAACGCGTATACCATCACCACTCCTTTCTGCTCTGTCATGGTATAGTTATGTTCACTAGTTGATAGTTTCCTACTAGCAAATGAAACAGGATGATATAGGTCTTCTTCCCCTAGTTGAGCTAGGATTGTGCCTAATACCACAGATGATGCATCCACATGAACATGGAATTCTTTCTTCCAGTTTGGAAATACGAGAATGCCTGCAGTGACTAGCTTTTGCTTTAAAGTATTCAGACTCTACTGACATTCTTCATTCCATTGAAACTTGACATCCTTCTTTAGCAACTTCTCTAGTGGGGTTGTGATCTGCACATTCCCCTTGATAAAATTCCTGTAGTATATTGTATGCCTCAACATAGCATGCAACTGTCATACTAAAGTAGGTGGTGGTAAATAAACAACCGCAACAATCTTCACAAGATCAACCAAAAATCCTTGACTATAAACTACATGTCCCAACAAAATAAAAATTGGTGCACAAAATATGCACTTCTTCAAATTCAAGGAGACCTGGAACTGTCTGCATCTATCCAACATCAAGCATAGAACTTCAATATGGTTCTTTAATAAACTGAATATTGTCCAATCGTCGAGATAGACTTCTAAAAATTTGTGAATGAACTCCTTAAATGCTGCGACAACCACTCAATAAAATATTGTTGGTGCATTATTCAAACCAAAAGGCATCACGGTATACTGGTAACATCTCCACTCCGTCACAAAGGTTGTCTTGTACCTATCTTCCTTTGTGATCTTTATCTAAAGGTACCTAGAAAATCCATCAGTGAATGAATAAGCTTCCTACCCTCCTGCTTTCTCCAATACTTCATCTCTGAATGGAGTAGGGAACAGATCATGCAGACAAGTTCCATTTAACTTGCATAGATCCACATAATTTCTTATTCCTCCATTCTTCTTCTCTTGGACCACCATTGGACTGATCCATTATGATTCTTCAACAGGTTTGATAATCCCAGCTTCTAGCATCATGTCTATCTCAGCATTTACTTTCTCCTTGTATACCAGGTTCAGGCAGTATGGTCTCTGCTCCACTAGTTTAGCGTCGGGCTTCAAATGTATCTTCATCTCCCCTAATTATCCAACAGTCCCATTCATCTCTAAATAATTAGCTGGAGAGAGATCTTGAATTCGTGCAGTAAATCAACAGTCTTTTCAACCATTTTGTCATTCCAGTAGTCCCCAGTGTTTGCAAACTAGGATTATCTTTTGTACCAATATTGAACTTGCACATCTTTTATGGATTTCCATAATCAACTCATCCAAGCTCTGGCCCTTCTACTGCGCGCTCTCCCTCGACCTCTGGTATTCACACATTTCTTGGATCGTCATCTACATGGTCTTCTTCAATAACTTTATAGCATTCCAAAAACTACTTAAAAGTTGTAGATGATTTAAGTGCACTGCATATGGGTATGGATCCTATGGAATCTTATGGTGCAAAACTCATGTCCTCGATAGTCTGCAACACTGTGTCCACTGATGGGGACTCATCTCCAAAGATAAATGTTACCTTGAAATTGTGCATCATCTCCTCCCAATCTGTTGTGCCTCTTCTTGCTTCTAGTTCTATATATCAATTCTTTGAAATGGTGTCGACAGTGTGCACAAATACATGTGTCCATTCCTACTTTGGCACTGTACTCCATGTCGTGATGAACTGTGAAATATGTCCTGACAAACAAATTAGCCCCGTATACCTCTGTGTGGTATACTTAGTCCCGAACTTGACATGTAACTGTCTTCTGCACTGCAACCAATCACTCATTTTCTCCTTATGAGCAACCCAGAATCTTATAGGGGTCGCCTTTAGTGTGACATCTAATGCTAAAAATATTTGTTGTTTTGGTATATGTACTTCAAATGCCTTTACAAAATAATCTACCTCAGTAAGTCCATCATACCTTGGGGGATCACATACCTTCATTCCAATCTAGTGCAACGCATAGGTGATATGCGACACCTCCTTGTAGATATTTCATGCATCCTTTGTTGCCACTCTTCAAAGGCTTCTTTTGAGTTTGACACACGATATCTAATACTACGCCAGTTGAGTACACCATCAACAGTTAGGTTCACATAGTCTTCCATCCGCTCAATCATATTGTACAGGTTCTCCAGTTCTTCGTTACTAACTATTTCCACATATCATCTTCCTTCGGTAGGATCCAATGGTTCAATACCTCTTAAGTTTTTTCCTTCAAATATCATCTACCTTTTTTTCATATCAATGATACATTGGTTTGTGAATGCCCAATTGATACCAAGTAATGCTAGATATGGCTTACTGTTATCCACTATCTCAATAAATTTGAAGTCTGTTGTACTGTGCACTCCATCAATATCAATTGACACTCTTGTCAACCTTTCGATTAGAAATTTTTTGTGTTGATTCACCAGTCTCAACTGAATAGGTGACCATATTAACTTGGGTTTACCCATCAATTCCCATGTTTGCTTTGGATCCTAGATCTAAAATGATGAAGTCCATGTCATAGTCCCTGATCTTTGCACTAAGCCGGAATTCCGTATTCATCATCCTCTTGTGATGTACCAAATTGAATGCTCCCTGAATAACAAGGATCTCTTTATCTCCATACACTGATTGATTAGCCTATGCAACATATTCAATGCAGTCTCGTCCTTTATCAGTTCCAAACAAATGTTTAAGAAGTTTTTCAATGTACTTGTCTTCTCAACCGACCTTTCTGGAATTGAATAATCATCGATCAGAGGCATGTCATACACAAGTGGTTTGTCATACATAGATCGTGACGTTGATTCTCTGTATCTTGTTGCTATTAGCTCCTTCCTTGCTTCCTAGTTTGTGGCCTTCTCTCTTCTGGGATCAAATGCAGGATTGGGATTTCCAGCTTTTCTGACCCATTGTTCGGCCTGAATTCTTGGATATATCGCATCAACTCCTATTTTAGCTCCTCTATGCGTAACTGTAGCTATCTTAGGTTGGTCGTCGCGCTCTTCTACTACAATCATCTACACATTCTGGTTCTGGTTCTAATTCTGATACTGGTTCTGGCTATGGTTCCTTTTCTCCTGCCATTTCACAGCCAACAGTGGACAATCTTTAGTCACATGGTCCAACCATCTACAATATCTGCATGTCGTACACGGGTTATGGCAATGCCACACAAAATGTCCCTAGTGCTAGCCATAGTTGTAACAACCAACAGGTCTTATACCCCTACCAAATCCTTCTCTTCTGTGACTTTTTAATCCTCCTCGTCCTCCTTAATTATAGTCTCTTGGAGTGTTATTTTGTTGTGTCGCACCTTCCAGTCCAACCTCTCCTTGGACTATGTATGTGTTTGAAGTGTGCTCTCACATGAGGTCTAGTGCGTGACAGTCCTTCTCATCATGTCCCACATATTTACAAAAATTGTAAAACAAACTTATGGGAGTGCTCACATACTTCTGTAGCAAATGACAAGTAGCAAGAGGACGATTCCCTCTACATATATCATAACATACCCCTCCTCTCGTGGGAAAGGGATTTAGAGCTCATGTATCCAAATACTCTCTATAGGCTGGACATTCGTTCTTATGATGGCCTTCCTTTTTGCAGATTGTGCACCATATCTCTTCACACTTTTCCTTCTGTTTAGAAATCTCTTGCAAATGAATCATCGGTGTTGCTAGCTACAACTGAACTTGATCCATCCCTACGGAATTCTCTCCTACAGGGGATACTTCCAACTTCATGACAAGATCTAGCGCGTCTAACTACGACATAATTTTATGCTGCGTCAAGGTGTTGCGTATATGTGGTAACGATCCTGCAATTAACAACTCCTTATGCTACTCATATGGGATCTAGAATGTTAGCCTGTCCATCAACACTTTAAACCTCTAGTAAAAGTCCCAGACTGATTCTTTCACCAACTATCTATTCTCTTTCAATTATGTAATTCATTGTTTGGTTTCTTGAACTCCTTTAACAAGGCTTGAATATTGTCCACGTTTTGGCTTGTGTAGTGGTTTGATACTTCACGTACCAAGTCAATGCAGGATATCTAAATGTTGTCACTAGCTGCACAATCTTTGTATCCTCAACTCGAACTTGCTTTACTTGCCATATTTCCTCACAAACAAACCAATGTCGATCTGGATCGTTTGTTCCCACTCCGTGGAAGATAAGCATCTGCAAGGTGGGGTCTACCCATGCCATTATGTTATGTGTGGTACTCTTATTTGGTATTTTTGACTTACTTTGAGTTGTTGCACTACCTCCACTACTCTGGATACCTTTACTACTATTAGTAACTGCAAGTGACAAATTTTAAGTTCTTACCTCCAATCTTGGAGATGCGCACATGATCATGGGTTCGACACAGATCCCAGCTTGAGCAAGGCTATTTTTTTCTATCGGACTGAGATGCCAATCTTTTTCCTTTCCTGTGTGCGATAGTTACTCAAGCTGGAATACTATGAAAATCTCTCTTTCTTCAAATACACTGCGATGTTCCTCTATCTCCGTCATAATCCTCTTCCTACTCCTCTTTCTGGAATCTTTTTCCACCATGCAGTAATCCAGTCTCTTCTACCGCTGCATTTTCTTTGTCTCTCAACATTCTTAACTCATACACTCTTCATTCATTCTTTCCTCCTTTTACTCAAACCCTCCTATAGTCAGCCCTCAGTTCCCCTATGCACACTGAGACGCTTAACTACTAGGGTGATCCAATTCCAATATCATAGTCCCTTTATCTCACAACAACATCTTAACCCAAGTATACAACGACTTCATATATCTTCCACGCAGACCCTTAAAGAAATCCCTCTCAGTTGCATTGTACAATTGGGTACAATCTATAGCAAACTCTATAACATAACCCTTCAATACACTATCCAACCAAAAATCTACTGCGCGACATATCAGGTTACTTATAGTATTGACTTGTTAGATCAGTTCAAGGGTCCAATTCCTTGGTCTCACAATGTGAAATGTTGGGTTCTGTTTGACTAACCTTAGCATCCACTCTGGAAATATTATAGGGAATTCGCTAAAGAAAATCTCATGTAGATATGTGTATATGTACTTTTGTAATGACCGTTATGTGTTGATCTGAGGGTTCTTGTTCTGATCTTTGCCAAATTTGTAATCCTTCGCTCATAACCAATCTTCTATATCTTCCTTATTTGGCCTCCATGGAACCATTAGTTAGCCTCCTCCTTCCCTTTAGTCGTAGAACCTGATCCTGACAATAGAACAATTTGTTGGTGTGCAGTGGGCAGACCCAGGTTACAATGTAAATTCACCAACAAAACCCTAGATATTGACCCTTTAAACATCACCCGCAAGTAGATGAAATCTCACCCAAGGCATCTATGGGAATTGCAGGAACCAAGCTTCTACAATATTGAAGGGACAAAAGGTATTCGTTCTGTTAAACTACCATACATTTATCTTACTGCGCAGAAGTAGATAACATATACATAGGAAGTGATAAAAAATTCAAAGTAGCAACAGAAACAAAGCATACATGTGCGCACTAAACAGACTATTCATTTCATCAAACACATAAAACATATGCTCTAAAACATGTTCACTTCCATATTATTATAATCTGGAACATATTGCAAAACCTAAGCATTGCGCATCAGATATTTGTCACATACCCCAAAATACCCCAACATTACATAGCATAAGCACAACTACTAAAAGAAGCAACTAGTGAACATCCAAACCCTTAACCCAAAGATCCCTTACATACCCAACCCTGAAACCAAGGTCACTAGAACATGTAAACCCAAAGGAAGGCTGAATAAAGGTATAGCACAGTGGATTAAGGTTAACCAAAGGCTACGATGACATACCATCAAGCCAATTAAATCAAACATTCAACCTTTAAAATAATTGCGATACTTTAAAAACAATTATAAAACTCTCCAAGAGCCCATGTAGATGCAACACCATGCAAGCATGACAATGCAACACATTTACAAACTTGAATAAACTTGGACCTTATCCTTATTAACATTAAAGGTGACCATAATCAACCCAATAATGTTAACTATGTAATTTATGGCGCCCCTGTGAATCCAATTTATGACACTTTTATCGACAGTTTTGCATTACTTATTAGGCCAGATTTGAATCTAATACCTACAACCATTCAATAATGCAAAATGAAAAATACAAAGATATACAACCATTAATTCATACAAAAGATCAGATCTACTTTTGATATCAAAATCACTACCAGATCATCCGGTAAGCATCCAAATCTTTGCAAAACCAATTGTGAGTCCCAAATGAAAAGCATACCATAGATATGGGGAACTCTACAGCCACCAAGGGCGCACTTGAGAGTTCATATACAACCATACAACATCTGATAATCATATCTAAAGAGAAACTATCAGTTCGATCCAATTTCCAAGCATAAAAGCTCATCAACTAGTGATCAAAACTCAGTAATTTCAACTGTGGAATCACAGAACATATATGATTAGCCATGGGGGCCACACTGGCAGAGTATGCTACAACAAATAATACATGTACAAACATATTTAAAGCTTCCATTAAGATCATATCTCAAAACAAGGAGAAAACTCCAATTTCCAAGCAAGATTCCTTAACTAGTGTTCCAAAAACCAAGCCATTTCAACTGTGAATTCATCTACAGATCCGATCATCCATAGAGGGAGAATTTGCAGAGTAATATACATCAAATAAACACATAAATCACATATTTCAAGCTGCCATCAAGATCAAATCTCATATTCAAGGAAACTGTACAAATTTCCAACAGTTAAACCATCAAACCTGCATCCAATCATTGATACAAAACTATATACATTTAACTGTGAATAGATCAGCCATCAAGACCACTATAGAAGCAATGGAAACATAATATAAGCATATTAATTTACATAAAATAAAACACTTATCTTGATAATGTGCAACTAGCATCATTCAGACCATGTTCCACCTAGCCAAAGGCATTGTCAAACCAGATCTCACTTTGACAGGCCACCCCCGAGTTGAGGCCACAAATCCACAACAAAGGTGCAATCCAAGATAACTCAAGTATCAGTTTAAGAATCCATAACTCAATTTATCACCACCTGCTTTCTCTTCCACCCCACTACCAGGTGCAATGGTAATCCCTTCACCCCCTAAGTTCCTCAGGACATCGCCATTCACCATCATGATTTATGTGCAGGTCCAGGATAGAGACAAGCAATGGACACCGATAAACTATACCAGAGTTTTCCAGGCTTGCCACAAACATCATACAATACAATGCTCCAATCACAAGGTTCATTCAGATAGCAGAGCATACATGGCTTCCGAAGATCACAAGTTTCCCAAGCTCTCAACATTAATGGCATGAGCAACCAAGAACAACCAATAATAATCAACAACAATCAACAACCTTAACCAAGGAGATCAACCATGGATTTATAGACCAAAGAAGGAAATTCAAACCCAAGGGGGTCAAATCGAACCAAGGTAAGCCAACTTGAGTCCACCCAAGGGGTGGTTAACTCAACCACAAGAGGCTAACTCAAATCCAATGCAAGCAATTCGAATTTCAAGGAGAGTGGCTCCAAGTCACTCTACCCAACTCAAATCCATGTGTGGACACATCATCCATGAATATGAATCAAAATTAGTGAGGTGAGGGGTTACACAAACCAAGGCATCTTCCCAAAATAGCAAAGGAGGGGTTACACAAGGAGTTATCCAACCTTTTAAGTGTCAAGGCTAAAAATATCTAGTGAGGGCGCACTTGTGCAAATGGGGGTTACAAAACCAAGTGTAACCTCCAAAAAGGAGTTACAAAACCACCAAAGGGGACCAATCAACAAGTGGAATCCACCCAAGCACCCACTAAATCATGAATTAGGCTCAATAGTACCAACATAGGCTAAAATAATCAAAAGTTGGGTCCGTTGTACAATGTTTGGGATACCATCAACAATAAAGTCACCAAAGCATAAATACAGACCAAGCTCAACCAAACAAGTTATAAAGTGTTGGGAATGTCCCCATCCCCCCTCACCTTGTGGATCTATGCCTCCCATACTCTTTTAGTGGTCCATAGTGTGTCAATTGTTTTTATTAATTAATTATTTACAAAAATAATAGCGTGTCTCAGTCCTTAAAGACCCTTGTTCCGGCACCTTGTGCCACAATAATAAACAATTAAAATTACATATGTTCGGGGCTTAACACACAGGATATTACATTCTTGTACTGATCTTTGGCAAATTTGTAATCCTTCGCTCATAACCACTCTTTTATCTCTTCCTTAGTTAGCCTCCACATAACCATTAGTTAAACTCCTCCTCCCCTTTAGTCATAGATCCCGGTCCCAACAACAGAACAATTTGTTGACGTGCGGTGGGAAGACTCGAGTTATAATGTAAATTCACCGACAAAACCATGGATACTGACCCTTTCAACATCACCTGCAAGTAGATGAAGTCTCACTTGAGGCATCTATGGGAACTCTAGGAACCAAGATTCCGTAATATTGAAGGGATAGAAGGTATTCATTCTATTAAACTACCATACATTTATCTTAATGTGCAGAAGTAGATAACATATTCATAGGAACTGATAACACATTCAAAGTAACAACATAAACAAAGCATACATGTGTGCATTAAACAGGCTATTCATCACACCAAACACATAAAACATATGCTCTAAAACATGTTCACTTCCATATTATTATCATCTGGAACAACTTACAAAACCTACACACTGTGCATTAGATATCTGTCACATACCCCAAAATACCCCAGCATTACATAACATAAGCGCAACTACTGAAAGAAGCAACTATCGAACAACCAAAAGAATAACACTTAACCAAAAGATCCCTTACATATTTATACAATTCAGAATGGGTTGATCCCGTTACAATGTGGGCACTAGTGCCCAACTACTTCTAACTAACTTCCGCCTTTTGCGTGTGTTGGTCCTTAGGCTGACTGGATTGGATTCCATCCCCTTGTGTGTAGTTCCCAAAATTGGTCCAAAAACCCGCTCCAACACCTTGATAGATAATTTTTTTACCAAGCTAAATTATCATCATCATCTTCACTGAGCTTGATAAAACTGTTGCATAATAGACTAACATAATTATGCCACTCCTTTGTCAAATCATCCAACAACCCAAGATTGCTTTAGATTTCCACTTGCTTCTTCCAATACCCTGTTAATCTTAGATTGGGCATCACATAGGGAAAAGAGACCTCTATCTTGTAAAGCTAAAACAAGATTTTTCGAGAGGCAAACAACAACATCACCCACGATCCAAGGATCCTCTCCTCACTGGATTTTTCTATCATTCCCAACACGCTAGGTAGTCCAGTTTCCAACCAAAGGGAATGCATCGATAAAAGACTTCCAAATCATTGAGCAATCTTGTAAATTTTTAGTTTGTTTAAACCAGTCCTTGATTGAAAGCCCCGCTAAATATTTTGGTCTTGTAACCCCTCCCCATAAGGGCTTAATGAAGGCAAGTCTCCGTCGGTTGGACGCCGCAAGGGCTTGACAAAAGATAAAAAAAAAAAATTGACACCCCAACCTCCTAGCTTTTTGGGGCGAGCAACCATATACCATTTAACAAGAGGGATACCTTCAACAACTCTATTATTGGACGAAAGGAATTGAAAACTTCACTTTCTAATCTTATTGAGAATTCCCTTAGGGATTTTTACGATAGAAACTTGATAGACGAGGATATTCTCCAAAATTGAATTTAACATGACTAGCCTACCTCCCCTATAGAGCAATCAATAAACCCACAAGGAAATGTGAGCCTTGATCTTGTTGAAGAGCCAAGGCCAATTGACGATCCTGTATGAATTAGGCTTGAGGAAAAAACCCTAGTATTTGACACTTTTGTCAAGAGCTTCTTTAGGGAAGGGAAGAGAGACTTCCAAATCTCTCAAGACTTCAGCTGAAAGATCATTAAAAAGGAGGCATGATTTGGAAAGATTAATCTTCATGCCCATAATTAAATAGTACTAGTCCATAATGCTTTTTAACTCAGTGAAATCAATTGAATACCCATCCCTAAATATCAAAACATTGTTGATGAAGAGAAGGTGAGAAATGAACTCAGTAGATGGAATTTTTAATGCCCTTCAGAGCACCTTGATGACAAGCATCTTTTAACATAATGCTAATAACTTCAATGACTAATAAGAATAGGAAAGGTGACAAGGGACAACCTTGCCTAAGATCTTGGGAAGCATGAAAGAACTTAGAAGGAGCACCATTGATAAGCAATGTGAAGGGAGCATACTAGACACATCCCATGTTCTAGTTAACTATCACCAAGTTCATACCCATCTGAAGAAGAAGAAACCGTAGATACACCCAACTGGCTCTATCAAATGATTTATACAAATACAACTTTAAAACCACATCTAATGAATTAGCTTTCCCAATGGAATAAAGCCCCTCCTGTGCAATGGCAACCACATCATGAATCCTACGATTACTCAATAACCCAAACAATTCTTCTAAGATAATAACAATCAGGATAGGTTTCAGTCTACTGGCCAAATATTTAGCGACCAATTTATAAATGACGTTACAACATGAAATAGGAGGGAAATCCTCTAAAGAAACCACGTCTTGCTTTTTAGAAATTAATGCTAGGAACATTTAGTTCAACGACCCCAACATCTTACTAGACCATTTAGATTCATGTACCACCTTTAACATGTCACCCTTGATATGATCATAGAATCCCGAAAAGAATTCGGTAATTAGACTGTCTAGGCTGGGGATTTTACCTTTTTTAAGTGACGAGAGGGTCGCTAGAAGCTCCTCTTCAGACATGTCCACTTATAGGGAGGTGTTCATATCATCATCTATCAACCAAGGAACCAAACACAAGACCTGTAGAATATCTCCCAACATACATCCATCTGATTTTTTAAACAGATCCTTAAAGTAAACAACTCCAACCTATGCTTTGTCCTAAAAAGGAATTCACCAATTCTCCTCTTTCATTTTTAAGCTCCCAGATAGTACTTGGGATTTTACGATAGCTTGCAAACCTATGGAAAACTCTATATTCTTGTCCCCTTCGTGAATCTAGATGGCATGAATTTTAAGTCTCAAAGTTGTTTAATCTTTACTAAGGAGGTACTGACGCTTAACTTCAAGGGTTAACAAACTCTCCTTTTCGGTATTTGAGAAAATGTCAGCAACATTATCTTTGAAAATACGTCTGATATTCTCTTCTACCTCCTCAAGGGCCGTCTATGATTTATTATTAAAGGCCTATGCCCATAATTTGGTCAACCTATGAACCAAAGCTAAGTTGTCAGTTAATTGTTGCATATAAGAGACCTTAGAATTTGATTTTAGTAGTTTCCAACCTAAGATGATCATTTGTCTATAGTCTTCTTCAAGCAACCAAGCATGATTAAATTTGTTTGACAAAGTTGGCTTCTTATCCTCTTTTACCAGCTTACAAAGAATGGGAAGATCGTCAGAGAGACCCCTATAACCAACCCAAGACTTGACAAGGAATTTGCCATCCATTAACGCATTTGAACACAGAAACCTGTCCAACCTCTTCGATATTCCCTCATCACCTTTCCTACCATTACGCTGTGTAGGCTTTGATTTCATAGGCTCCAGATCAACCAAATGAATCTCTTCCAAAAGATGGGAGAAGAAAGAGCTCAATGGGTCTTTCCTAGGATGAGAACCCCATACCTCCCTTAAACAAAGAGTGAAATTCAAGTCACCATCTACCATAATATTCTTGCCCGAGAAGACCCCAAACGACACCAAATCCTCCCAATACTACCTTTGATCAACACAAGGGCCATAGAAGTTAAGAACCCTCAACTCAATGTCCAAATTCTTGTGCAGTAGATCCACTTGAACTTCTGAATTTACCCTTGTTGTAGAAACAACCTTTAGGATAGGTCTCTAGGTAGTAAGAAGATCCATAGACAACTTGACCTCATCAACTGTGATGAAGGACCAATCCATAAGCCAATAGAAGGCCTTGATAGCCTTTACACATGCACACATGGTTTCTTGGATGAAAAATAGACTTTGACAAGTATTTTGAGAGAAATCACATTAGGTATGCCACCACCACACGCACATTAACATACAAGGAAATCATGGGGAATCCCTGACAAGGGATTTCCCTGCTCTAAGGGTCCTACCAATCGTAGCTTGCTTGCCTCTTCAAATTTCCTTCTTATCCTGTTGTTGGGCTAAGGACATAAAATATCTCCTTCCTGCACCCCCCATAAGGTTTGTTCGGAGCTAGTCCCCCCTCAATTGACACATCATCTACGATTTTGGTCTTGGATCTCAATCCATACCTAGAGATTACCACCTTATTGGGAGAAACTAATTTACCAAATGAAGGTCTAGAAGTCTCACTAGACTTAGACTTTTCCAAATCTCATGGGGAAGAAACAATGCCCTTCAGAGAGTGAAGCACCGAAGCTTTGCATGATGGATATGGAATATCACGACCATTTATAGAAAGAAAGGGGAGCTTGACAAAGGAATTAGGGTTTTGTCCATAATCTAACCTCAGAGAAGTCGAGAGAGAGCGCAGGCCTCTACGTTCCAATTGAGAATTCTCATTAGAATATTTAAAGATTAATGAGATAGGAGCTTACCAAAAGGGAGTATAGAATCCACTAGATCTAGGGGATTTACTATCTTTGCATTGACTTCAAGATCCTTCCCATCTCCAATTGAGGATTCTAGAAGAGAAGCTTCTTTGACAATGTTAATAGATAAGCCCATCACATAATTTTCTTTATTTCTTCGTGTCTTATTGGGTGCTCCCCTTAGCTTTCCACCTTTGTTTCACTGTGCTTGAATATGGACCACTTCATGCCACACAAAACATCTAAACAAAGCCTTCCAGTAGTCTAATCTTTGCATCCAATAAATTCCATTCAAGACCAGCTCAATTTCATCAAGCAATCCTCCTTTAATATCCACTTCTACCAGAATACGAACCCAACAACGACCTTGACAAGCGTCCCAACCTCCATCCAACTTCAAAAAATTTCCAATCTTATTCCCAATAGCCTCCAAGACCTCTTTACTCCAAAAAGCTAGTGGCAACCCCAAAAGAATTGCCCATAGGCGATGAATTATAAAAAGTTATCTAACAAGATAGAATTCCACCTTCCACTCCTGAAGAACCAACCCATAAATACTCCACAACCAATTCTGACTAAGAATAGAAGACATATCAACATAATTTTTAAACACAAAGCAGAACTAGCCTCTGGTTAAAACATGAAACACATGAATATATCTGGGTTTCTAGGCCTAGTTACCTTCCAACCAATTTTGAAGAGAGGCTGGATGAATTATCTTACGACAAAACCTTCTGACTAGAGTCTTCTTAACAGAAATAGGGATATCTTTAAGCTTGATATCAGACCCTACCAACATTATGACCTTTTCTCTTCTAAGTTTGATACACTTTTTTTAAGCTCCAATTAAGGAGAAACAAGGCTTGGACCAGATTGGTATCCTTCAAACTACAAGCATAATCCTCCCCATCAAAACGAGACTTGAACTCCCACAACCTTCATTGTTTGAACCGCCCGATCCTTGAACAAAAACCAAGGATGTTTAATTAGAGAGGGATTAACATCACCTAAATCCGTAGTACTAGTTCCCAGGTAGAAAACAGGCATATCAGATAATGACCCTACACTCGTCCTCATGTAAAAAGAAGTAGCCTCTCGATCTAAAGAACAGGAAGAGCGACATAAATCCAGGAGCTCCTCCATGCAAAATTTCTCACGGGGCTAGGGACCCAGTCACCGTAACCTACCACGTCGATATCCATGAAAGGAGTATTAACATCCTTGACAACCAAAAGGACCACCTATTACGTCAGCCTTCGTGCCCAAAAAACGAAAAAAAAGGGACATACCTTGACGACATCCGAACCTCCATGAGAAGATACAAGCCCAGACAACTTCCAAATCTTTGCACTACCAACCATAGATTCCATCCTCCCATTAGATCTTGCCGCATGATCCATCATCTACACTACCCACCGCAAACTCCATCTCCTCTCCACGTCAATTTTTATTTGTTTGTGAAACTTATCTTCAAACACGACTAAATTAACACTAAACATATTCTCTATTTCTCACTAGAATTTAGCTAGCTTTTCTCTCTTTCCTATGTGCTTTATTAGAGCTTCCATGTACTTATGGTGATAATCTAATGTCATCATGTCAAGTCTCCCAAGTAATATTAGGAATCAATATAATGTTTCCTCTTTAGATCTAAAGAGGTGACGAAAGAATATTGAGGATAATATAAAAACTTATTTCATCCTCGAGACTTTGATTTTTTTGTTTTTTAAAGGGAATGTGGCAAAACCTATCATTACTCACTTGTCAATTCATAATGAGAACAACCATCACAAGCTACTATCCACAAATGCACCATGCTATTCAATGCAAAGCATCCCACTTGAAATGACTTGCCATATGCATCAAACTTCCACTCATACCATATGCCTCGAACTTCCACTTTGTTAGATGCTTCCATGCTTTAGATATTAATATATTTCCCTAGATCCAAAGAAAATGAAATTTTAGCTAATCAAAAGTAGTTACAAGTCTTACTCAAAGATCAAATATCTAAAACACTTTTAATAAATTTAATTACCATACAAATATACACTTTTTTTACAAACTAAAAAAACTTTTACAACACTAAAAAATAAAAGCTTAACCTCTATTTGTAAAATCTCAAAAACTTCACTGATAATAACATCATCATATATAAACAAAATTTCATCACTTATACATGTTCAAAAGTATAATCTTCTAATAACATCATCATGTATAAACACAATTTCATCACTTATACATGTTCAAATGTTCAAAAGTATAGTCATCTAAAGACATAACTTGTTTGTATTTTTGTAAGTGAATTGAAAGGGTCACATTCTCTAGACTTTTATTGATCTTAGAGAATGTCTATATAACTTTGGTTCACTATGAATAACCAGTAACCAGCTACGGTATTTTTCTAATAAAAAAACAAAAATAAAACTTGATTATTTGGTAATGGTTTTTAAGAGACAGATTTATATAATCGATGCCTCTGAACAAAATTTGATTATTTGGTAATGGTTTTTCTGAACAAAATTTTGATTATTTGGTAATGGTTTTTAAGAGACAGATTTATATAATCGATGCCTCTGAACAAAATTTGATTGTTTGGTAATGGTTTTTCTGAACAAAATTTTGATTATTTGGTAATGGTTTTTAAGAGACAGATTTATATAATCGATGCCTCTGAACAAAATTTGATTATTTGTTAATGGTTTTTAAGAGAGATTTATATACTCGAGATGCCTCTAAATTTTAAAGAGTTAAACATATTTTCTTATGTTTTAGGGTACAAGCTCTAATCCAACTTGATATACTTTTCTATAAATAAAAAATATATTATTCTACTTTAACACCCGATAGGTCAGAGTTACTAGCAATCACCATCATCTATAAAAAGAATATATCGTTCAGATATTCATCATTTATTTATATATTTAAAAAGCGGTATTCTAGCACCTGCACCCTAGAGACAATCCTGGCATGCAACCCCAGTGTCTTCGGTTACAGAGCATAACAAGTCAGCAACTCTACCCAGTGTCTTCGGTTACAGAGCATAACACATCAGCAACTCTACCCAGTGTTTGGAATCGGAGCCGTTGTTAATGTAATGTTGTGCTCTCCATCTGCGGCCTTAAAACCCTTGGCGCCTCTAATCTTTATGGATTGATATTTGTTTTGGAGCATTGGTCTGAATCCTTCCAGCAAGTGTTTTTATAAAATGGAGGTTGCATCGGGATCGTTTGTTTGTACGAGTTTTTTAGCCGTTCAAACTAAAGCTTCTTCAGTTCAAAAATATGTGCACAAAACCGGCCTTTTGCGAAGAGTCGAACGGCTGGAGCTGCGACGATGCCAAGGAGCCGAATTTGGTCTCTCTAAGGCGTCAGGATCGCATGATCGCGTAGTGTTTAAGGTTATTCCAAATTCTATCATCCGCGCCAGAGTTCTCTCAGATGGAAATGAGGGAAGCGATGACATGAACCACTCGGAAAATGGATACGCGCTGCTTCAGGAAATTGCTTTTTCTTCTCAGGTAAAGTTGGTCCTTCAGGAAATTGCTTTTTCTTCTCAGGTAAAGTTGGTCATTTTTTATTGAGGAAAACCAAGTAGCACTTGAAAAATTAAAAAATATTTTCACTAGCATAGTGTAACACGGGTGTCAAAGTAAGTTATGTCTTACACTGAGAGAAAAAAAGAGTTAAAAGTTTAATAATGGGGAGTATGTTTTTCCTAGTTAAGCTATGTATAAATTAAGCTTTTCCATTATCATGGATGGGATGAGTTATTAGGAAAATGCAGGATCTCAGTTTTCTGAAGTCTGATCAATAAAAGAGGAAATCTGTTGTGTGTCGATTAATTATCGAATTTGAGTATCGCCGAGGGAAAATGAGTAAGAAATGGTTTGTAAATCACGGAAAGATAAAAACGCTTGCTTCTGAACTTAATAAATAGAGGCATTCATAGGAAACATTTGTACGAGCTGTGCTTTTATTATCAAAAGATAAAGCTTTCAGGTGCTGTCAGAAGAAATAGCTCGAAATTGAGAGAAATGCAGCTAACCCAATGAGTGATGTTATTGAAAAAATAGGAAATTGAGAGAAATGTAGCTGACCCAATGAGTGATGTTACTGAAAAAAATATATCTTCTGTTAAGGGGAGAAACTGTAGGATTGGAACATCTATTTTGTAATTAGGAAAAGAGAAAAGCTATTTCTCATGTAGAAGGGGTGTCTACAGAAAACAAATGTTGGAGTTTGAGCATTGCTTCAGGAGCTTTGATGTTTTTCATCTGGACTTTTCTTAAATAGAGTTAGTTTGATGCAAATTCTGAAGGGTATTCTAAATAATGATTTTTTGTTAAGGGAATCTACTTGGATATGTATTGATGGAAAAGTGCGCAGGATTTAAACTTTCAACGTGGAAAGAAATAAAGGAAGCATGGATTGGTTCGCCTAAAAAATGTTTTGTTTTGGTTATAACTTATTCTATTTATGGGTGAGGATGAAGATTATCTTTGCAAGGAATGTTATGAGATTTTAATGGTGTTGCATGAATGCTTTTTGTGACCATTATAGATAACTGATTCAAGCAAAGAGCCTACCAAGGAAAGAAAAAAAAGTGAAAATTCAATTGTTGTGAATACGCTCATGGGTGGGCACAGTGGAGGCAGTCGAACAGGGCTTTTCCGTACTCCAATTTCAGGTGGCGTGCAAAGTGCAACTTCAGCCCATGGCCTCCCTCGTCCTGCCTTAGCAGTTCGTAACCTCATGGAGCAGGTGAAAGTCTTTCAACGTTATAGACTTTGGAAAGTGAACACTTGAGCAGGATAGTGCATTTTGTTATTGAATGCTAGGTCAATGGAGATTCTATATGAACAGCTTCATGGCTCAATATTGTTATCATTTTAAGGCAATTTATCTATTGCTACATTAGTACTAAAAGTCATTTGGACGTTACAAATAATTCCTCTCAGGATGAGAGAATAATTTATCGATATTTAGTTATTGCACATCTGATAGATAACATCATTTCAACTGGTTGACTGAAAATAATATTTTTCTCTCAATTGCAGGCTCGCTTTGCTCATTTATGCACTGTGATGTCTCGAATGCATCATCGTCGAAAGGGATATCCTTTCGGTTCTCTAGTTGATTTTGCTCCAGATTCCATGGGACGTATGTGCTTGAGTGTACAATTTGTGTTAATTTTAATGGTTTCTGCTGTTAGGATATATATAACAAGTTAAATTTGGGCTCAGAGTACTGATTACACCCTTAGAATTATATATCCTCAGACAAGCTACTGTGGAATGCAGATCCTATTCTCTCATTATCACCATTGGCTATCCACACAAGGAATTTGTTGGCTGATCCAAGATGTTCACTTGTTGTGCAGGTGTGGTAAAAGACTCAATTATCAACTTCCTTATTTTGAATTTTCAAAGAATTATTCATTGTTCAGATTCTTTCATTTAATTTGATTGAGAAGTGTCTAAATGTTGTTACCTTCCATATTTTTCTTTCTTACTTGGTGGACAGTTGGTATTTAATGATGTAACATAGATACCCGGATGGAGTGGGCTATCAAATGCAAGGGTGACAATATTTGGGGATGTTTATCCTCTTCCAGATGATCAACAGGTACTCTCTTTAGTTCCTACATTAAACCTTCATGTTCAAGGGTGGTGCTGTAAGATGTATTGTGGTGTGTATTTTTACCTAGAGAGGACGAACGGACTTATGCCGCGCACCCCCAGCAAGGAATCATTTGTGCAGATACATACAAGCATGGATCCATCTTAACCCTTGAATCCTTGATCTATAAGCACTGAGAAGGATAAAAAAGTTGCTGAGCCACAAAACTTTTGGTGCTTAAAGTTCAGGAGTTAAGATGGATCTATGCTGGTTTATATATATATATATATATATATTATGGTTGTTAGTTGTTACATATTCTTTTTTATGTTATTGTCCTTTTTTTCCATTTTACATTACGGACCTGATGCAGAACAATAGGGCTACTCTCAGAGTCATGCAACGGAACTCAACTCACACACATATTTAATGCAGAAGTTTACACATCAGTGATGAAACAATTTGATGAACTTGAATTGGTTTGCTTTTATTGTATTTCATAGATGCTGAGTTGCACTATCAACAATAATTTTTTTTTCTAAGAAAAAAAATCATGCTTTCCATTTCAGCTCAAAATCGAAAGTACATTCTATAGGCGCATAGTGCAGACTTATCAAACTGTCTTAGCAGGGAATCACCAAAACAATACAAAAGCTTCCACGCCTTGGACAGTCCAACAACCGGCTATTACAATCTAAAGCAAACCAGATTCTTCATAGACCCAAAGAGTGTCTATAACAGACAACTGACATAAAGAGACAGACACAACAGCTTCATTAGCCAAATACTGGGCGTGTATAGCTTTTTAACAAAAGCCTTTCCACAATTTTCACTAAACAAGAACTAGATTTTCATTTCTATCTGTTAATTTTTCTGATCTCTGGCCCGGATAAAATAATTTCCACTTTCCATTGATTTTCCTTGCTTAAAATTTAATTTTGAGCTCACTAATAATTTTACACTGCTGAGATCTATTAGCAGAAAATTAAGTAAAGTAGGAAACAGACCACAAAAACACATACAAATTTCTGTCCTTCAAAATTAGCTTTTCATTAAATAACTTTCAAGCTTACAAGGGCTCTCTTATTGGAAAAATGTCCCTGAGAAATTACACAGCAAACTTGGCAAATTCTACCTCACAGAAGATGAACTTCAACATGCAAAACTGCCCCTGAAAAACGCAGAAAAACCATGATTTTCTGCTATGCAAAACTGGCTGTATGGCCTCATTGTATGACCTGTACGGTCCATACGGCCAGATCCGTATGATTGTACAAATTTGTATGACAGGTCCATATGACTGTACGGCATGTCTGTACAACCTGTCCGTATGGTCCTTACGGTACCCCTGCACTGAAACATCTGCTCCCGATTAGCTGCCTGCTTCTCCTGAATGCAGTCTTTCTCTCTCTTGCCCAAGAGATTGAAAAGCAGAAAGTCCTCCTAATTCTCCACTTAGTGCTTGAGCTTCTCTCTTGAAAGAATAATGTGTCTTTTCCTCTCCCCTTAGCTCCCTTTTATATTTTTGGGATGAACCAAAACCCTAACTTCAATGGGCAAGATTAGATCTCATCCACTCGAGATCAAGGGCTAAGATTCTTTGGATTAATTTAAATCACTAAAGCCCCAAATCTTAGGATTTTCTCCAAATTAATCTCAATTAATTATAAAAGGGTATTCACTTTAATAAGTCCTTTAATTAAAGTGAATTTTCTAAGTACATGAGAGGTCATGGTGACAATTCCCATGGGCAGATACCCACCAATGGAAATACCTGTCTATGCTACAAAACATCAACACTCCCTCTTAGCGAGGAAGGTATTCTCCACCACTTCTAGCTTGTCTCTGAAGTAAACAAACTTCCCTTTCACCAAGGGCTTGGTGAGAATGTCTGCAACCTGCCCATTAGTGGAAATGTACTGGAGCTTGACTGCTCCCATTTGGACCCTCTCTTGGATGAAGGGGTACCTGATCTCAATATGTTTGGACCTGTCATGGAACATTGGATTCTTGGAGAGTTTGATACACCGTAGGCTCCAACTCCTAAGCAAATAACCTTCTAAACAATTTGTGAAGCCACAGTGCTTCACAACTCGCCATACTCGTTGCCATGTACTCTGCTTTTGTTGAACTGAGTGCTACAGAAGTCTGCTTCCTGCCGAACCAAGAAATCACGGCTGAGCCCAAACTGAAGCAACACCTTGAGGTGCTATTTCGTTCAACTGCACTCCTTGCCCGATCTGAGTTTGAGTAACCCTGCAACTCTACTCCATCACCTCCAAGGTACCTCAATCCATACTCCACTGTGCCCCTCAAATATTTGAGCACATGCTTCGCTGCTACCCAATGCACTTGCCTTGGCTCCACCATGAACTGACTCAAGGTGTTCACAGCAAAACATATATCTGTCCTGGTGTTGACCAAATACATCAACTATCCAATCAGTTGTCTATATACTCTGGGATCCACCCACTCTAAATCTAAAGAGTCAATCTTCTTCAAATTGTATACCATATGTGTGGCCATTGGTCTACAGTCCTCCATCTTGAATCTCTTCAAAATATCAACTATGTACTTCCCCTATCCAAAGAAGATCTCACCCAATCTCTTCCTCTACCTCTAACCCCAAGAAGTAATGCATCAAGCCGATGTCCTTTATCTCAAACTCTGTGTCCAAGTCTGTCTTGCACCCTACTATAAGCTCTTCTGCACTTCTGAGAAATAAATCATCCATGTACAACACCAAGATGAGTGGATCAGATCCAACAAGTATGCAGTACAAGTTGGGATCTGCCTCACTCTTGGTGAAGACCAAGCTCTGCAAATATCCGTCAATCTCGGAATACCATGCCCTGGGTGCCTGCTTGAGTCAGTACAAGGCTTTTTAAAGCTTACACACATGAGACTCCCACCCATGTACTCCACTGTAATATTCCAACTGATATTTTTGTCTGTTTATGGAGTTCTGTTGCTTGCTAGTAGTCTTTAGGGCTCAATACTTGAAGTAAATATGAATGCATGTACTGGACTATGCTTGCATGAGCATGCATGGGTTTGCCAACCCCTAAATAACCCAAATAATCAGAAATGCTATAAAATAGGGATAAAAAAGATGCATGTACGTACCAACAGATGAAGTAGTGGATGTATGGCAATATGAGATCAACATGCAAGAATTGTGCTTTGAATCAGACGAGATATGAAAGAGTCTCTCTCCAACAATGCGCCCTTGTTAGGAATGCGCCCTCTTCAGATTGAGAAGTGATAAACAAAGGCTTCAATGGTGCTAGAATGATGCAAGAAGCTGGGACTAGGGTTGTAGTGCCCTTCTGACTGAGATGGAGTAAGCATGCAGACCATGCATGAAGCCCAAACCCTAATACGAATTGCCTCCTCTAGGAAAGTCGCCCATGTAGTGTAAGATGTCCTCTGAAAGATGAAGATGATGATAACTCGCTTAGATGTTCGAATAAGGTGCCGTTCTTCCAAGAATAGGGTAATAGTGGTGCTCTCGGAAGAATGAAGCCAACATGTAGACGAAAGGGTCCTGTTATCACACAACTTGTAGTTGTCTCTAAAGGTATCCCATCCGGGACGGTAGAGGAGATGGACAACTAAAGAGGTGACCCAAGAGATGCCACGGTTCCCAATGCAAGTTGGGAGTCACGTCAACCGAGGGACTCTTCACTTTAGATCAAGATGAATCAAGACCAAGGGGGAGACCCTATAGCCAATCAAAGGAGATTGGACCCAAACAATGGTTCCTAGGGATATGTGAAAGACAAATTACGGAAACCAATGCAAGGTTAGGTGGACCTAGAAGTTTAAGTATGGTTGAAAGAGGCTTAAGGGATGACTAGTGTTTCAACCAATGAATGATTTAGGCCACATAATGAGATCAAATGACAAGATCTAGTACCATGAAATACACAAGTGGGGCCCACTGCCTTGGGATATGGAAATGGTTCAAATGGGACCCACAAGGTGAAGTTAAGGGTGCAAATGGTACCAAGGGGTATGCAAAGAGGAGAACTATGGATCTAAGATGAAATTAGAGATACCCACATATGGGATCTAGCAATTGACACAAATCCCAAGAAGTGCGATTTGCCTTAGGTGGACTAGTGCCTTGAAATGGATGGGCAAATGGAGTCAAAAGGGTGTCAAAATGTAGATCGGGACACCTAAGATGCAAACCAAGGAGGTTCTTCAAGATCAAGTGGATGTGATGGTTAGATCTTACTAGATCTACTGTTTCACTAAGTGACCCAAGTGGACAACAATCCCCAAAATGAGGAATGATACCCCCAAGGCAAAACTTCACAAAGTGATACACTAGATGTAGGTTTCAAGGTATGCTCTTTCCAAAACGAGTGGGATCTCAAACACCCAGCTTCTCTAAGTGGGTCAACTCAAACCCCCAAGAAGTGCGACTTTGCCCAATGAGGGCTAAATGCATGGAAAAATGTGTCAAATCAAGTCCAAAAGCCACCAAAGTTTGGATCCGGGTAGTTTATGCAATTATTAATATGGATCTTGAAAATCAAGGGCATCCAATGGCTAGATCTCCATAGATCTGAGATTGAACATGCATCACCAAATTGACCCAAGTGGGGCACAACCCTCAAAATGAGGAATGGGGCCCACAAGGCAAAAATCAATGAAGTGAAGCACTAGGGGTAGGTTATCAAGTATGAGGATCATGAATCAAGTGGGATCTCACCTACCCATGTCTTGGAACCAACCAAACTAGCTTCTCCCAAGGGGTGTGAATTGCCTTCAAGAGGGGTAGGTGCCTTGGAAAGTGTGTCAAATGGAACCCAATCACCACCAAACTATAGATCCGAATTGCGGTGGATACTATAGAGGTGTGTTTTCAATATCTTTCCAAAAGCCAAGCTAGATCCAAGTAGATCTAAGGAAAACAAAAAATGAGGGTTTTGAATTTTAAGGGTTTGTGACCAATGGAGAAGAATGGATGGATCTAGGCACATACCTTGTAGAACTTACCTCAATTGCTTATGGCCATCTTGCAAATTGATAGCATTCTCCTATGTGTATATTCAAGAGTGAGATCCAAGAGCTCCAAGCAAAAAACGTCCTCCTCCAAGATGCCAAATCGTCCTCCTCCTACAAGACAAGATCAAGTGAAACAAGCCAAGTAAGATGATTATGAAAATGATGGAAAGATGTAATAGAAAGTATCAACTATGTCACAAAGATACAATAATGATACTCCTTGTCACCAAGATCAACCCAAGAGAGAATATGTGGATCCCTCCAATAATAACCCTCTTCAAATCGTCCTCCTCTCCACCAATTCGGCCTCCCTGCAAGAAAACAAGATGTAGCTTCAAAATCCACAATGATACATAGAAGAGATACTGTATACTCAAGATGCAAGAGAATCCACAATACAAGAGAAATATGCTCCACAAAGAAGTGTTCTATTCCAATATTCCAGAGCTTCAAAGGTCAGCTATACAATAGGGGGTCTCCTCCTTATATAGGATAATAAAGACCAAAACCCTAGATCTCAAAACCACTTTTTGAAATGAGTGGTTGAGATTAAAAGATCTCAATACATAATCAATGGCTAAGATGAATCATAACAACATAACACATGGATCACTCAAAAAAGTGATGACGTCATAGCTAAAAAGTACTCATGGAGGGTGAAGTCATCCTTTAAAGGGGGGAAAATACATGGGCCCACCCTAAATGACTAGGACATGACTCATAAAGCACATGGTGGGCCTAGGAGGCATCAATCCTTGCTAGCTCATCCCCATGGCACAATAAAATAATATAATATGTCCAAAATAAATACAAATGATCAAATCTGTCCTCAAAATCTGTGAGAGACATGTAGTAAAAGGCCTCCTGTGGCCTTTGTGGACCCCACTGACTGATGAAAACTGGCTGGAAGATGGGGGGTTCACCTTGGAAGACCTCTGTGAAAACCAAGTGCCAAAACCTTTCCTCAATTGCCCAAATCGAATTCCTCAGTGACCCTTTATTCCATTTTTATCCTGCCTCGGTAACTGTGAAGCTGCTGAAACAGACCCCTAGGGCACTTGCGTTGTCAAACTGAGCCCACCAGGCTCTCCAGAAGGGGGGGTAAATGGTAATATCAAGTGGCTGGACCACCCCCTCCTCATACAGCGCCCTAGGTGAGCTGGCCTCTCATGGCCCCTGTTGCTCAGGTTGGGAAATCAGCCCCAAATCTGGTCAACAAGTGGAAAACTGCATCTATCATTGTCAGAAGTGCCCGTAACTGAATGACAAGTGTCTCATTGGATCCAGAAGACCCAAATCTACTAAGAATGTGTACTCATACACCATGGGTTGCCCTGATGGGCTAGCTGTAGGGTCCACCATATATGAACAGTGCATAATCTGATGATTTGAAGTAATAATAAAATCCCGCTGAACTGCATCAATCATCATTTGAACCATATGTCCATCATATAGCATCATCATCAAGAGTATGTGGGTCCATCTATCATCATCAATAAGCATGCACATCATCACGGATCCCAAGAAATGACCATAGTCAGACTGGGTTTGACTAGGTCAACATATAACCAAGGATAAGTCATATCAATAGACTAAGACATGTTCCTCTAATCATACTCATAGCTTAACTGAAAGCATAACATCATTTAGTGGTATTAATCATATTTGTTCATTCTGTTGTTATTTATATTTACTTGCACAATAGCTTAAATGACAAACTCACCCATTGGACATGGTCTAACTGCTAGCTAAGGATGAAGGCTAGGAACAAGGCTAGGCAAAGGAGGTGACTTGTCTAAACCCAACTAAAAGACACTTTGGACTGGGAGAAAGGGGAAGCTACAAACTCTGTGTTGGACAAAATGAACACGAGGAATGGATGTGCCTCACAAATGGGTAAGTTGTTTAGAGAGTGCTTATTCAACTTAGGCATCATGTCTACATCAAGTTGATCCAAGTTCATTAGGATCATTCAATTTCATTTCATGGCCTTTTTTGGCCTACATAACCCTTCGGATCTCAGGTGTGCTGATAAGCACAACTAATTGCAGCTTGCATCTAGGGCATGTTTATACATATATAAGGTCGACAATTGTTTAGATATAGAATTTAAGAACCATTGCTTTTTGGACCTTTCTTATACTCTTCGAGGAGTATTTTTAGCAGTTCATTGCTCTTGCCCTTTTTAGTTTCCATGGGCGAATTTACATAAGTTTCCATAAGTAGTACATGAGCTTTCAGTTTTAGCCAACAACATCTCAAGTGACTAGGGGGAGTTCGTGCTAGTGCCAAACATCGGGACAATCGACCATAATGATTTAGGCCTACAATCCAACTTACCAAAGGCAAGTTCTGTCACCAACTCAGAGCCGAGACACTAAATTAACAGGGATGCTGTCCAAACACAGAGGTAATAAAAAGGGACGTCCTCAATATCAGAAAGTCAAGTAAGACAAGTCAAGGGTTAAAGCCAAATAGGAAAGTCATGGATGGATGGAATCAAGTGAAAGTGGAGCCTAAGCTAGCAGACAACTGGTGTCAGGAAAGACCATATCTGTGCAAGGTAGAAAACTAGTGAGTTTTGTCAAACAACCTAAATGTGCAAGTAAAATGTCCATTTTAATTTATTATCAAGATAGTCCATTTTATAAGTTTGCCACATCATGAATTATATACCAAGCCAATGCTGTGAACATGACTAAAACAACAAGATAATAATCCACAGTCAATGATCAAGAATCCATAGGTCATACAACATCATCATAAGAATAATCATCATATATCATCTGAAACATTGCTGTAATACATCTCTAGGCATTGAACTAAAACTGTATGGAATAAAGGGTCACATCGGTCATCAAATCTGAACTCTCAAGGCTCAGCCTTGACACAAGGTCTAACATAAGTCTGAATAATACACTACTCTGATCATGAGTGATCTCAAAATATAAAGTCATCATAGCCAAGCTCTGAATAATCTAAGCTCTGGAATGTGCAGATATCTGCTAAGCAAGAATAGTAGCCCTGCTACTATGGTGTGACAACAGGTCCCTGTGTGTTGAGATATGATGATATCTCACTTGTACAATGCGCCCATGCAGAGATAGCGCATTTCCTTGATTTGTATATCGCTTGGAACCTGTAGAATGCTGAAGACTGGTACCGAATGATAGTAGTACTGCTGAACCTGGATGATCCAGCCCTGGTAGTGACTAGGGTAGATAGATTTCGTTGCCGAAATACACTGAATGGTTGAGTGGTGTGCCCTAAACCCTAAATGGCTCACTGAGCTCTCCAAATTGAATTCTCAATTCAATAATCATATAAGCAGGCCTTACTCATTCACTTTACCTTTCTTTTATAACTTTCACCTGGCCTGACCTAACTTTTGCATGACTAGGTTGCTTTCTCTTCTAATTTCAAGTTGACTTGCATGCAGTGCTTCCTGTGTGCATGGAAGCTCAATAAAGGTGTTTCAGTGCATGCAACATGAAATATGGCCTGCATGCCATGCATGCAAGTGGCCCCTAGTCCCTGTGGCCCTTATTTATCTACTGATGATTTAATAACCATGATTAAGATCTTCCTATGGTGTAAATGGCATCAATCCTCAGTCAATTCCCTGAATGTCAGTGCCTGCTCGAACCTATGGGAATCAGATAGGTTAGTGGGATGGTCCTCAGTGTTTAAGTAGAAGAGGACATTACAACCTCACTCTTGGTGAAGACCATGCTTTGCAAATATCCGTCAATCTTGGAATACCATGCCCTGGGTGCCTGCTTGAGTCCGTACAAGGCTTTCTTAAGCTTACACACATGAGACTTCCTCCCATGTACCTCAAAGCCATGAGGTTGCTCTATGTATCTATGTATACTTCCTCCTCAATAACCCCTTTGAGGAAGGCTGTCTTCATGTCCATATGGTGAATCCTCCATCTCATGACTGAGGCAATAGATATCACAGCCCGAATGGAAGCATACTTGGCGAATGGAGCAAATGTCTTCATCTGCATCATGCTTGATCTTGAAGAGCCACTTGAAAGTCACCACAGATTTCACCTTCGGTCTCGTTTCAATGTCCTACACATCATTCTTCATGATGGAGTTGTACTCCTCCACCATGGAATCCCTCCAAACCTGTTGGTCGACTGCTTCCTCATAACTGGAAGGCGTGGAATCAATGATGCTGCTCATCAATGCCATTTAGTTCGAAAAATTCTTTGGAGGTCTACTCTGCCTGGATGATCTCTTAGGAGCCTCAACATGCTCCTGAGCGTCTCTCAATGTCTGCTCAAACCATTTGGGTCTCCTGACAGAACTAGAAGGAGCTGACTCCTCCTCATCGCCTGAAGGTTGACTCTCTGAACTGGAAGTCTGTGAACTCTGTTCTCCCTTCAGAGCCTCTTGCTCCTTTCCCTTTGCCACTAGAGGCAACTCATGAGATTTTCTAGATGCCAAGTTCTCCTCAAACTTAACATTTCGACTGACAATTGTCTCCTGCTGTGCTGGCATGAAGGTCCTATAAGCCTTTGTGGTCTTGTTGTACCCTACAAACACAACCTTCTCTCTTGAAGGCTCAAGCTTCGTCATCTTCTCCTCAGGCACATGGATGTAGACTGGACAACCAAAGATCCTAAGATGAATGATCTCTGGTTCCACTTCTATGAATGCCTCCTTAGGAGTCTTGTCCTCCAACAAATAGACTACTTTGTTACATGCCTCTGCCCAAAGAAACATAAGCAGTCTTTGATCATGAATTGTAGCCTTTGCAGTATTGATGATGTACATGTTCTTTCTCTTCGTAACCCCATTGTTTTGAGGGTTGTATGGGATTGTCTTCTCCTTCTTGATCCCTACTTCCTTGCAGAAATCCTTGACGTAATTGGAGGTGTACTCTCCCCCAATTATTTGACCTCAAAACCTTGATCTTCTTTCCTGTCAAGTTCTCCACTTGGGCCTTGAACTCTCGGAACCAATCGAAGACCTCATCCTTGGTCTTCATGAAATAGATCCAGGTTTTCCTAGAGAAGTTATCAATGAATGTACGTAATAAGATGCTCCCTACCGATACTACAAACATAGGCCCACATACATTTGAATGATTGAGATCCAAGATCCCCTTGGACCTACTCTCATTGCTTGGAAAATCTGTCTTGACGTTCTTGCTAAGTGCACATCCTCTACATACTCCCTGCTGCTCAACACTGAAATCTAGAAGACTAGTGACAATCTCCCTCAAAATCGGCAACTCTTTGTAATGCAAGTGTGCCATCTCCCTCAGGTTGTCACTGTCATGTACCAAAGCTTGAACAGGCTTCCCTTGCAGCTTGTATAAGTTGCCCTCTCTAACCCCAATCTTCATTGCTGTGTCTGGGCTAGCTCCCTCTAGATATATGAGTACTTGCCCTCTCCTAAAGATAACGGTAAAACCCTTGTCCTCCATAACTGAGATTGAGAGCAAGTTCCCCTCAGTCCTAGTACAAATAGCACATCCTGGGCATCAATCGAACCACCTAACTCAACCTGGAACGAAATTGTTCCCTCTCCTCCGACTGCATACTTGGCATCATCACTAAGCTCAACATGGATCCTTGTGTCCGACTCAGTCAATCTACTGAATAACTCACGTGCTTCTGTCATGTGACGAGATGCACCACTGTCCAAGTACCAAGCACTCCTAGCAACTACGCCAGTAGAAAGATAGGAAACAAGAGAGAAGTCACTCTTGAACTTTGCAACAAACTCACTCAACCGAGTGTCTGTAGATGTTGCTACCTCCCGCTTCTTCCCCTTACCTTCTTCTTCGGACACTGAGATGCATAATGACCATTCTTGTGGCACATGAAACACTTGATTTTACTTAGGTCTTTGTTCTTTCCCGACTGTGAGGCTTCCCCCTCACTGTTACCCTTCTTACCGTAACTCTTTCCTTTGCCCTTTCATGCCTTCTTGACAAGGGCCATGTTCTCCTCACCATCTTACTACTTGCGGGCTCTAGACTCCTCCCGAGTCTCTTCCTGGATGCAATCATCCCATAGCCTCTCCCAGTTGGGAAGCTTTTCTCGAACAGAAAGACCTTTTACAAATGGTTCCCAATGCTTAGTGAATCCATTCAATGCCACTTTGCGAGCTCTGCATCATTTGCCTTCTCCCCAATGGCTGCAAGCTGATCCCAAATCTGGTTGATCTTCATAGGATAGTTGGTAACATTGTTTGATCTAGTTATCCAGACATCTTTGAGTTTGTGCCTCAAAATCATCTTCTTGCCCACATTATCACTCTGGAATAGATCTGTCAGAGCTTTGTGGGCCGTTGACTTCTCAACTACATGAAGAATCAAGTGATCCTTCACAACATCCATGATCACCCTCCAAGCTTTAACCTCCTTCTCATGTGTTGCTAACTGAGTTGGATTTGTTGGTTTAACCACTGCCTAATCCACAATGTCGCAAAGTTCTTGATTTTTCAAGAGTAGTGCAACCCTTGCTTTCCATGACAGGAAGTTAGATGACCCATCTATCCGGTCTTCAAATTTGAGACCAGTTGCTGCCATAACTAGATCTTGCAAAAACTGCTGTGTGCTTTGTCCTTTAAGCACCCACCAAGATCTACTGCTGTAAACCCCAGATCTGCACTAGATTTGCATGCTGGTCACTCAAATCTACTAGATCTTCTGCAATAGATTTCAGATCTGCTCCCTCTCAAAGTCTTTGCTTTGATACCATGTTAATTTTTTTGGTCTCAGGCCTAGATAAAATAATTTCTAGTGATTCGCCTTGCTTAAAATTTAATTTTCAGCTCACTAATAATTTTACACTGCTGAGATCTATTAACAAAAAATTATAGCAGAAGCAAAGTAGGAAACAAACCACAAAAGCACATACAAATTTCTTCCCTTCAAAATCAGCTTTTCATTAAATAATTTCCAAGCTTACAAGGGCCCCTTTACTGGGAAAATGGCCCTAAGAAATTACACAACAAACCTAGCAAATTTTGCCTCACAGAAGATGAATTTCAACCTACAAAACTGGCCCTGAAAAACGTAGAAAAACCTTGATTTTCTTCTTTGCAAAACTGGTTGTATGGCCTGTAAGGCTCGTATGGAAATCCGTACTAGTGTAGTCAGACTCGGACTCGGCAAATACTTCGGCTGGCTTGGGACTCGGCAAATACTTCGGCTGGCTTGGGACTCGGCGACTCGGATAAGACTCGGCAAATATGAAAAAAATTAAAAATTTGGTTACTTTTATGCACAAAAAACAAACATAATGACATTTCTAATCCATATAAGTTATAAAAACAATTCTATGCAAAAATTCATTAGATCATCTCATAAAAAATGATAATACAACATTTCACACTCCATATTTGTATGCAAAATAGTGAACTGAAAGATGATTCCTTGAACACATTCCAAAATAGTACCAAGTTCAAATCAATGTTATTGGAACCGGACTGGTCATCGAACTGGCGAAGCCCAAAATGTGAACCGGACCGGAACCGGCAAAAAACCAGGTAAAAAACCGGCCGACTAAAAAATACATAAAATATTCATATTTTGTAAAAAAAACATATATATTCATGTGCATACATACGAATCCAAACCATTAATACACAAATATCCAAAGTTTCTCATATATTTAGCAAATATGGGTGCAAATAACCAAAACAACACCTAGTGCAATACATCTCTGAGGTTCTGAACCAAAGTACATCAACAAAGAGGCTCTAAATGACCACTACAATCCAAAAATAAACCATAGTACTAATGAATAACAATAAACTGATCATATGGCACTAGCCTACTAGTGTCTAGTAGTCTACTACTCCTCATCGTCCTCCTCATCGTCATCCTCATCCTCATCCTCTTCATCCTCTTCAGGAGTGGGATTCTGAGCCCCACTTGATTCCCCTGGCCCTGAAGGTGGAACCTCTAGAGGTGGGTCCAAATCCAACCAAGAAAGGTCTTCATTATCAAATGCTGGTGCTTGAGTCTCCACAACCCACTCTGATGATAAATCAAAGTCATCCAAGGTTTGTTTCCTGATGCTGGTGTCTTGTTCAACAACTGGTTATGCCTCAGCCTAAGATTGTATTGGACATAGACCATATCATTCAACCGTTTATGTTTTAAACGGTTTCGTTTCTTGGTGTGTATACGCTCAAATACACTCCAATTGCGTTCACATCCAGAAGCACTGCATGGCTGGCTCAATATTCGAACTGCAAAATTTTTCAAATCACTGCAGCTCCCACCAAACTGTCCCCACCAATAGGCTGCAATAAGAGTTGAATGCAAACAAGTTTCAGCAAATGGCTTTTGAAATTTAACTCATTCTTTACAATGGATAATATAATTTGACAACTTTGAAAATTCTTACCCGGTGGATCCTTGGATCTGCCTCGTATGGCCATGCTCATGCCAAAGCTACCAATACTCTCATTGAATTGCAGTAGCTTACTGTGTATCTCATCTTGTATCCTGGCATCGGGAACCATGCGCTCAATGCATCTATACAATCCGTCTTTTACCTCACCATCATCACTGGCTTCAAAGTCTTTTGTATAGTGGTACCTTCAAAAGTTCAAAGTTCAAAAGACAAAAAATATTCATCAATGAATTTGAAATTGTAACTTATAACTTTGAACTTTAAAGTTTGAAATTAAAAGAAAACTTATAACTTTGAATAGGAATTTAGAGATTTCTTACCTTGGGTTTAAGTAATAGCTAGCTGCATGCAAAGGACGATGGAGTTGTCTGTTCCATCTGTCATCAATGATATTCCAAATAGGAAAATACTTCTGCCTTTTATCACCATATGCTTTCTTTATTGCTTCTTTGGCTTGATCCATGGCGTCATAAATAAAACCCATAGCAGGTTTATCACCATCTACCATCCGCAACACTCTCACAAGAGGCTCACTGAATAAAACTATCTCTTCTACCTTTTTCCAAAATGTTTTTTCAAACACTTTGTCAACTATATCTTTCCCTTCAACCTTTTTACTCCATTGACATTCATTCCACTCATCGCAGGAAAACATCTTCCGCAAATTGGCTTTTTGATCAACAAGGGATTGCAACAAAGAAAGTTTGTTGCAAATCGTGTAATGGCTGACCTAACAAGCTCTTTACCCCCAGTGTTCTTCCTCATAAGACTCAAAACCCACGAGTGGTTGTAGATGTACCTGGTTATTGATTTTACCTGCTCCACACACTTCATCACCCACTCAATTTTGCCAATATCCTCCAGCATGAGGTCCAAACAATGGGCTGCACATGGTGTCCACCAAATGGTCGGGTGTTTTTCCTCTAACATCCTTCCCGCTGCAACATAGTTTGAGGCATTGTCAGTGATGATCTGTACAACATTCTCTAGCCCCACCTCCATAACTACTCCATCCAAAAGATGAAATAATAATTGTGCATCCTTCACCTGATCGGAGGCATCCACAGATTTAAGAAACATGGTTTCTTTTGGGAAAGCAATCAGGAAATTGATAATAGTGCGGGATTTTCCATCACTCCATCCATCAGACATTATTGTGCACCCTGTTCTACTCCAGGACTGCTTGAACTCCTTCAAATATTCATCTATTCTTTGAACTTCATTTTTTAAAAGGGGTCCTCTGATATCATGAAAACTAGGGCCTTTGAAACCCAGACCACATGAAGCTATAACATCTATCATAGGTTGATAATAAGAAGAATTAGTTGCATTAAAGGGTATGTCTGCATCATACCACCATCTGGCTATGCATTCCCAAGCAACGTCCTTCTCCATCTTCTTCCATTTAGCATCAATGGTGTGCTGAGCACCAGGAGTAGTGCGGGGCACAAAGAAAGAGTCAAGCCCTCTATTGTTGGTCGGGGTATTACGTGGCCTCTTCACGTTCAAATTGGATGCTCTACGTCCACCTCTCCCCCTAACAGGAAAACTGGAGGATTCTTCAAAACTAGTCAAATGACCTTGAGGGGTTTCAGGATCACCATCTTCAGGATCATAGTCACTCTCATCCTCAAATGGCATTGAACTTCTCCCTATGTCTTCTTGAATCCTTTTTGACTTGGCTTTTTCTTCTTGGTAGGCTTCAATACTACTTAACATCTCTGCTCTAAGATCATCAGAGACTTTCCTTCAAGGTTCAACATTGCCTCTAGCACGAACTAAGTGTTGTTTTAACCTATGGATACCCCCCCCCAACTATTTTCTTCCCACAATAATTGCATACTTTTTTCCCACCCTCATCTAATTGGCAATGAACCCATGCCGCATCCTTCCTCTCCTTTGGAGCCATGGCAAACAAGAGCTGGAAATAAAAGTTTTAATTTATTAATAACTAATTAACTAAGAATTTTTTTTTTTAAAGAGAAAGGTCTTGAGACTTGACATACCTTAAACCTTTGAGAAAGAAGAAGAAATGAAGGAAAGCTTGAGAGAATTGCCGCTGCCAAGAGAAAAAGAACAAGCTGCTCCGCTATAACAGTCCACAAATTCTGCACAAAAGCCTTCAATAACCTCCAAAACAGTCCACGTAGTAGCTCCAAATATGCTGCAAAAAATAATGAATCGAAGCTCTTCCAATTCGTCCCTGCAAAACACACTTGAATATGCCCAAACTGTTCTTGGAAACCACTGAAAAAACACAGCTGAGGAACACTCCAAAACTGCCCACCAAACCGTCCTCTCAAGATTGCCAAAAGATAAGCAATGAATAGTGTGAGTAATGTAGGGGGTGGGGGGGTCTTTAAATAGTGTTAGGATAGGCTTAGGGTTAGGTTTTTTTTTTGTTTAAAAAAAAAAAAATGATTTTCGTGGGTCCCCAGTTCGCGGCCGTACGGCTGAGTACGGACCGGCCGGTTTTCTCCTCAGTTTGGTAAAAAATCCGGTTTCCTGTTTTTTTTTTTTCTGGATCGAACCGACCAAGCCTGTAAATCGGTCGGATCGGCTAGTTTTGCTGGTTCCGGTCCGGTTCCAATAACATTGGTTCAAATACATAACTAGAAAATTAAGGTTGAAATGGTTGAGTAACACAAGCCTGTAGGCCGTGATGCCAGCCTACACAGGCCTCCCCAGGGCTGTGGAGGCTGCCATCACAACCTGCCAATGGCCCCCCCAAAAAAACATAAAACTTAAAAAATAGTACAACTTAAAGACCAAAAACAAAAAAAATATGTTTTTTTTTAATTTTATTTGTATTTTGATTTTTTTTATGTTATTTATTTAAGTTTTTTTAATTCTTTTTATCTTTTGGGTGCCTACAGGCTTGTAGGCTACGATGGCAGCCTCCACAGGCTGCCAATAGGCCCAACACCCAAAACATAAAAAGAATTAAGAAAAACTTAAATAAATTATTAATTACAAATAAAATTAAAAAAATGTAAATATGTAATGAGTATTTATTTTAAATTAAAATTTAAAAATATGTTAATTTATGTTTTTTTTTTTAATTTTATATTCATTTTTATTGATTGGGCCTTTTGGCAGCCTCCACAGGCTGCAAAACTCCCAATCCATAGAAATGAAAATAAAATATAAAAAAATAACATTAGAAAAATAAAATACAATATTACAAATAAAAAAACCCAAAAAATTACCAACTTGGAATTCTTCCCAGCTCGTTCGGTCAATGGCAGTCGTGGAATTCTTCTCAGCTTGTGGTGAGTGCAACTTGTGGATTTCTTCTCAGCTTGGCCGGTCGATTGCAGCTCGTGGTCTCCATCGCAGTGTGTCTCTCAGCCTTCAGGTCGTGGTCGCAGGGCGCGGTCACGGCTCGCGGTCTCCACTCTACAGGGCCCCTCAAATCTCACTCTGCGTTCTCCTGTAGCTACTACTTAGAGGTGGTGAGCAACAGAGCTGTGATTCAGCTTTTGAAAGGCTGCGTTTCCCTCCAAAATGCCATGCTGTGGTCAACAAGTCAACACACGCCGGATTTTTTAGGGCAGGCCACGGACTCGCGAGTCCCGGCAAGTTTGAGCCGAGTTCCTCCTTAATCGCGAGTCTGCTGCGAGTATGCTAAGTCCCGAGTTTGGCCGGCGAGTTTGATGCGGTTACCCAGCTGGCCTGCGATTCGTCAAGACTTGACAACACTCGCGAGTCTTGAACGAGTGCAACTACACTGATCCATATAGCCAGATCCATATGATTGTATAGATCCATACGATTGTATGGCATGTCCGTACAACCTGCCTGTAGAGTTCTTATCTTCTAAGTCACCTGGTTCGAGTCCATGTTCAAATTCAGCAACCTTGAAATTCGGCAAAAAACCTATACTTGAAATTTTGGCGATAAAAATCAGCATAAAATTTGGCATTAAGTTCGAATGACTATAAAATATGGAAATTAAAAAATATATGAAAATTTTCAATAAAATTCAATATGCTCATTAAACTATGAACACTAAACACATCAATGATGAACATGATAGTCATAGAATCATAGAAATAATGAACACATTGACATTGAATGAAGTATGAACATGATAGTCATTGAATCATAGAAATAAAAATATGGCAACATGAATGATTAAACATATATTTTGTAAACATTAGAGTCTACATCTTGATTGAAATTGAAAAACATGTTCATAAAGTGATAAAACATAATATTAAAATGTCATCAATATTTATGCTAGCCACTATTTAGCAAAATAGCATCCCAAAAAGAAACTAGAAGTTTAGAGACTAGAACGAGAACACAAGTTTTATTCTTATGTTCTTGTGGCCTACTTGTTACATCAAAAAACTCTAAATCATCAAGAGCACTCGGGGGAGTGAAACCACTAGAAACACGATCACCATTGGATTCATCACTCTCATTGTCAAGATCATCTTGATCTCTTAATGCATATGGAACAAGCTCCAACCATGGACTAGAAGAATTTGTCTCATCTTTAGCCACATTGCTTAAAGCCAATTGCAAGTTACTGTGAACATAAACAAGATCTCCTAATTTTCCTGATAACAACCTGTTTCTTCTCTTGGAATGAATATGGCTAAAAGCACTCCAGCTCCTTTCACAAGTTGATGCACTTGATGTTTGGCTGAAGATACAAATTGCAAATTTTTGCAATTCTAGGGTTCCTGATGCATAAAACTCACACCACACTGCTGGAGCAGCCAAAGCCTTATCTCTCTTTGTTGCTACAATTCCAAATAGTCCTTCTTGTAACTTGTATTCTCTAATCTGGGATCTAACCAAATTTGCAATAGACTCATCTGGATGCATCCTGTCAATAGCCTCATAAAGTCCACTCAAGACCTCTTCATCTCGATGTCTTTGTGTTCCAAACAATCTAGGGTCCAAATAACATGCCGCTGCATATAATGGGCTATGCATCATCTTCCATCTCTGATCAACCGCCTCCCATATCTCTTTATAATCAACTTCCACATTATCAAAAGCACTTGCAATCTTTTACTTGCAACGATCCATGGCCTCATAAATAAAACCCATAGAAGGCTTATCACCATCAACCATGCGGAGCACCTCAATGTTTCAACCTATTTGGTTGTACTCGAAACTATCCAAATGGATAAGTCACTCAATTGATAATAATTCCATAGTAAAAATATAATTGCTGAATAATTGATAAAATATATAAAGATGATGTTTACAATGAATGGTGTAGCCCGCATAAATAGGCTCACATGGTGACTATTCACCAAAGGGACGTGTCCCTTAATTAATTATAATCAATGTTACCTTATTACCTTATTATATTATTATTATTAATATTTATTAATTGTTTATTTATTTGTTCATTACATTGCCTTCCCCTTAAGGGAAGCTTTCTCCTCAAAGTTTTTTTTTTTTGTAAATAAAAAGGACATTATATTACTGCTATATCAGAGTTACATAGTGTGCACAAGGCGAAAAGAGAAAACCAGATCAACCCCCAGACTCACAGGCCTCAAAACACAGACCATTTCAGTTTCACAGAGCAGGCCTCCATAGGTCCAGACCTTCTCTTCAGATATACAAAAAAGACTTAATGAAGCAGACATCCCTTATCCATAATAACAACATTTCTAAGTTCTTTAGCAGAGTCTGTTATCCCGATTACAGACATAGAAAAATAAAACGACTAACAGAAAGACTAGACTAAATCTCCAGACTCGTCATAGGATTCACCGAAGTGTCGAGCGCTGCCATATTTAGCCCCTGAGTGACCGTCTCCTTCAGAGGAGGGGTTGTCGCAGCTGGCATAACAGCAATGGTAGGCTGGGTCAGGGCAGACTTGGGCAGCTTGTCAACTGGAATATGATTACCCTTGGCATCCAGACTAGGGTACTTGAAAGACAAGCCCAGCTTCTTTACGATAGCATCAATCTTGCAGTGCATGAGGCGGTTATCCACATTGTGGGCATTCCAAGCTCGAATCGGTTCCTTGTCACCTTGCCGTTTAGCCATACCTTCCATCAGAGCATGGGCTAGTAGATTCTTGGAAACCCAATAGGTCATAACAGTTCTGTCGTAAACAAAGGCTCTTCCTGTTGTGGTCCCAAGGTCCATGACCCATTCCTCAACCTCTCCCTTGAAAACCTCAATAGGGATTGCCTTAACCTCTTGCCAAAGGTACTGCTCAATTCTCTCCAAGTCCTCCGACTCCTCCCTAATAGGGTCAGGGATGCGATTGCGAAAGGAGGATGCAGCAGACTGTGCTTGCTCCTGAGCCCTCGTAACCCTGCCAGTGCCTCCTCTCTTACCACTAAGTTTCTCTTTACCTTTCGAAGCTTGCCGAGTGGAGGCCGATCCAGATGGTGCATCAAACTCTCGTTTTGGGGCCATGACAGCGCAGAACACAAACCACAAACAGAATTCGGGAGGCCTTAATTGCACAAAGCCCACCCAAGAGAAAACCGGAAAAGAAATAACTGCAGAGAGACAGAGCTCAAGCCAACAATTCACAGAACAGGAGTGCGAGAGAATGGAGGCGGGCTTGTCATAAAAAGACCATCTGCTCATGATGATACAAGATGGGCCATAAATGGCATAGTTAGCCGAATGAATAGCTAGGACCAGAGCCGTACCCTTGCCATCGCTCGAACTAAATGCAGTGAAGATGGGCTCAAGTGGGATTGCCTAAAAATCATCCTCCGAATATCGAGAAGGCTGAGAACGTACAAACCTCCCAAAATTATCATAACTACTAAGGTAGATAAAGGACTCCTCGGATTTGACCTCCTCATCAGCCAAACGTCAGCGGGATGCGTACCGGAATACGCCTGTCCCGTTCTTGGGAAATGGTCTGTCCTTCATTCTCCATTTGGCTTTGGCTGAGATCTTCCGTGGCCAGCTGTATATAGTGAGGGGCCCAAGACTTGTTCCTAAAAACCTCCATGTGGCCAACCACGTGGCCCTCCCTTCTGTCAACACTTAGATTTGCCAGATAGTCTGCCACCTTGTTGGCATCCCTCCTGATGTGGCTAAAAGTTAGTTGATTGTGGGCTCAAAGAAGGGTCTGCAGAGTGTCAAGGCGATGGGAAAGCCTCTAGCTGGTGGTTACGTGTTTCGTTGATTTTCCCTGAGCAAGGCCTTTGGCCATGTTAATGATAACATTTGAATCTCCCTCTATTATTGCGGGGAAAAAACCTCCGTGTATCACCATCCGTAAGCCGAAAATGAGCCCATCCAATTCAGCTGAGTTGTTTGTGTCATGGCCCCTATTACTAAAAATCACCTGTAGGATCTCCCCAACCGCATTTCGACAGACCCCCCCCTAGCCGGCTTTTCCAAGGTTACCCTGTGAAGCACCATCGAAATTAATTTTGAAAACCATCAGCCCAGGAGGTGACCAGAAATTGGCACTAGATGGTATGCAAATTTTATCCCGTCTTCTGAGTCCGAGTAAGTCCTCCTTACCAAGACCCCAGCCTTGAGCAATGAGCAGATCGCCAGCCATTAGATTTTTATCCTCATCAGTCCATTGGCGACTACGTATGGTTTCTTGGATGTTGCGAACCAGTGTATCCCACACTTCTTCCCTGCGGTGGCTCTTGTCACGAAGTCTCCTCAAAGCTTATTAACGACAAGGCTTACGTCTGATTTTTCGCTTGTAATGTCATCTCTCGATCTTTTGTGTTAATCATTGCGAAACTTGACGAAACAAGATGATATGAGTTACGCACTCTAAGGAAAAAATATCGCATCGTTTGTGAGGTGGTCCATCAGAGATCTATCTTCATCGGAGCTGATTGTTGATCGCCTTGTTGGATAAATCTTCCCATTTTCTGCTTAGGTTGTAGATTTTGTGTTCTTTCGCTTCTGAAGTCATAACTCCTTTGTTTATGTTCATTTTGACCCTGTCGTTGGTCAAAATGCTTTTTATAATTTTGGTGTCGATAAGGAGTTCTTGTTGTTTGTTTTTCTGCTGGATTGACATCCTTTTGGACTGTGATGGTGACTGAATTTGTATCTGTTTCTTTTTCTTCAACTTGAATTTGCTTTCCGGAGAGTCTGGATGTTTCCTTTTGGATTGAAACTAATTTATTCTCTAGTAGATTATTATTATTTTGAATCTTCTCGAACCTTTTGTCTTGCGACTTTTTGTCCTCTTTTAACTTCTTGATTTGTTCCTCTAGTTCTTGATTAAGATTTCTCAGACGATGGTTTTCTTCTTACTGTTCTAGTATTCTTCCTTCGAGGTCTTCATTGGAGCGTTCCATCTTCCGACTATTTTTCAGTGTCTTGATTTTCGTAAGTAATGTTTTGGTATGAATTCTTAGTCGAAATAGTTCTTCGGTATTGCTTGCTAATTTGTCATTGATTTTCGTAATGTCTAGCTTGTGCATCTTTTTAGTGGCGTCGTACTTCTGCTGGAGTTCTCTATTCTTTTGCTGCTGTCGACCTATCTCTGATTCTTGATCTTCTACCTTTCTTTGGACTTGTGCTAATTCATTTTCCTTGCCCATGATGAGCTTGCTTAAACGCTTATTTTCTTCTTCTAAATCGTTATCATTTCTATTCGGTGATTCTTCGACCTTCTTTGATTTTTTGATCTGGTCTTCAAGGTTTTGATTGAGACTTTTTAAATGTGATATTTTATCATCCTTGTCTGATAACATTTTCTTGAATTCTTCATTGGCTTTTTCTAACTCTTGCTTTTGATCTTTTAAGCTATGATTATCCCGTTCTCTTAACAGATTAAGCAATTTTTGCTTCCTAATCTCGACTTGAAGATCTGTATTGGTCGCTTTATATTGCTCTAACTCATCTAATGCTGCTTGTAATTGTGAATTCATTATTGGATATGTGTTTGCTATCGTTTTCGACTACGACTTCGCTTCAACTTTGTCTTCTTCTCTTGACACGGGGTAGACACAAAAAGTGTAATAATTTCCAATGTGGTTATTTTTTGAAAAAATCTTTTGACTTTGACTTTTTGGTGATAAATGGGTTTTGACTTCTTAATGATAGCTTGGCCCTCCTTGACTCGGCTCTTTCTTTGATTTGGTCTTCTTTTGACTATAGATGGTCTTTCGTTTTCTTTTTTTTTTTATAATAAACAATATTCAATATGATTCTTCTTGTAAAAAATCTTCTTTTGATGCTCTTCTAATCTTATTTTCCCCTTAATTTTTGTAAAATGGTGTAGATTGGGTGGTTGGGAGGAATGATTGTTTCCTTCCCCACCCAAGTTCAAATCTCGCTTTTTGTTTGTTGTTGGAGGATAAACCCAAACCCACTTATTAAGAAACCACGTGTGGTTTTACTTTTTTTTCTTCTTTTCTTTTTAGGACAAGGTCCTATTTTTTAGGGAAACTTCTTTACTTTTACTTCTTTTTCTTTTCCTCCCACTTATTAAGAAATGATGTGTGGTTTTACTTCTTTTTTTTTCTTTTCTTTTTAGGACGAGGTCCTATTTTTTAGGGAAACTTCTTTACTTTTACTTCTTATTTGCAAGAGAAATAATTACTTATTTTCTCTCTTTTTTTATTTCCCTTCTTGTATTCTTGATTTACGGTTGTCTTTGAATTTTCCAGTGAAATAATATATATTTTTGATTAACTTGATTTGCTTCACAGTTGCAAGTGGATCTTCATTGGTCCAAAAGCCTACGTTTGGACAAGGTCCTAGATTTTTGGGAAACCCCAAAAAATGATCCCTAAAAGCCAATGTGGATCAAAGATCCTTAATCAAAGAAGCTTTGAGAATGGTTTGTGGCCAGAGGCCGGAATCAAGCCCAAGAAGGGGCTCTGATACCAATGTTACAACCTATTTGGTTGTACTCGAAACTATCCAAATGGATAAGTCACCCAATTGATAATAATTTCATAGTAAAAATATAATCGCTGAATAGTTGATAAAATATATAAAAGATGATGTTTACAATGAAAGGTGTAGCCTGTATAAATAGGCTCACATGGTGACTATTCACCAAAGGGATGTGTCCCTTAATTAATTATAATCAATGTTACGTTATTATATTATATTATTATTATTATTAATATTTATTAATTGTTTATTTATTTGTTCATTACACTCAACAATTGAATCACACATTTTTAGAACTTTCTGAGCATTTTCCCAAAAGCTATTGTTGCTTTAGCATTATTTGTTCAACATGCTTTCCCTTTGATTCTTTTGAAAGGTGAGATCTCTCCCACTCAGCAGTGCAAAAGATACTTCTTATGCTTGTTTTTTCCTCAACAACTCTTTTCACAGTGATGTAAAAAGTTCTTATGCTTGTTTTTTCCTCAACAACTCTTTTCACAGTGATGTAAAAAGTGGCAAACCTTGTATCACAAGGCCTCAACAACTCTCTAGAAGCATTTTTCCTGTATAATCTCAAAGTGAGATGATGATTAATGACGAAGTTTGCAGTAGTTTTTGCTCTTCCGATTGTTTCATTGACCCATGGAAATTTGGCTAAATCATGCAGCAATAAATCCAAGCAATGAGCTGCACATGGGGTCTAATAAATAGTTCTATAGTTATCCATAATCAACTTTCCTACACCGACACAATTTGAGGCATTGTCGGTGACAACTTGGACCACATTTTTCTCCCCGACTCCTTGAATTGTTTCATCCAAAATGCTGAAAATATATTATGATGTTTTCACCTCATTCATTGCATCAACAGCCTTCAAAAAATATACCCCTTGAGGACAATAAACAAGAGCATTAATCAGTGGTTGATGGCATGAATCTGATCAACCATCACTCAAGATGGTGCAACCTGTAGTACCCCAAGACTCTTTAATTTCAGCCAACCTGTTTGTCACTCTTTCCTTTGTTTATTTTAATAGTGTGGTCCCTAAAGCTTCAGATCCAGGAGCAACATACCCCTTTCCAAAACCAACAATCTTCTTAACTGCATTTTTAAAATATGGACTTCTCGCCACATTAAATGGAATGGCACATGCATAAAACATTTCATCAACAACATCATCAACTTGATGTTTTTCTATAGGTTTCCAAAATGTGTTTAGTGTAGCTGTTCCACCTGTGGCTGCTTTTGATGCGGTGGAACTTGAGCCTGCAAATTTTGAGGTGAGAGAGGCAATTTCAGGTGAAGAAGATACATCAATCTCCCTCTGAATTATTTGCCCTTTTACTTCTTGTTTTCCCCTTTCTGCTTTTACTCTCTCATAGTCTTTTTGCACTGCATCTTTCTGTTCATCATATAATCCTTTGCATCCTTCCACGCCACCTCCACTTCCATTACTTTTACTAAAAAGGTGGTCCATTACCTGAGTTAAGGTACCAATAAAACTTGTGCCCGCATAACTGACAGGTAACATATAACCCTTCCTTCTTGACATATTTCCATGCCTCTGCAGAGGATTTATGGGGTGCCATTTGACTAAAGTTTCTGTAGAACGAGTGGGAAGATTTGTTTTTAATGGATCACTAAATTTCATAGAAATTATAATGATAAAATTTTAATTAGATAGGGTGAAATTGATAACTGTGATCCAAACACGTTACACAGTTATAACTTACACAGACTTACAATTACAGTCATAGTTGCACACTACAATTTTATTCTTTACAGTCTCTTACAAACTACAGTCACAGAGGCAAGCAATATTACTGTAAAATATTTAATGAAAAAAAAGTTTCAAACTTGCAGCCTGGAGTGTTGGTACTTGGATGCTGGAGCATTGGTTTATGGCATTGGAAAGTCTGCAAATGATAGATTGATGGTAGTTTGCACTTGTAGAGGATAGATCGGCCCTCACTCCAAGTCTGCAGACTCTGCACTCGACCCTCACTGCAAGTCTGTAGACTCTGCACTTGACCCTCCAAATCTGCGACTGCACTCACTCCAACTCCAAGTCGACACTCAACTCGCTCCTCAATTTCCGACGGCTGGACATAAGTGGAAACTTGAAACACGGGAACGGTGGATCCAACTTTGTGCGTGGAGGTAGAAAACTCGGCCCCCAGGCTTCAATTTCACGTCTAACGTCGGGAACGGTGGAATCGTGGATCTGTGGAACACTCAGTACTCACACAGCAAAATGGCGGCACCGGTGGGTAGTGGAACGACTAACGAGCATAACGAGCAGTGAGGACAAGTTTGCGCGTGTTACCAACTAAGTTGTACTAGTTGGACTTTCAAGCGAGTGTGCCAAAATTGAACATCTTTCATGTTCTTTGTCCGCATTTTGAAGTCCATCAGGCCTTTCAGGGCCTTTTTTAAAAATATTTTTTCTCACATGTTCATGCGCCACGGTGTTTGTAATAAAGTGTGCTAGCATGATATTTTGATGTAAAGGACTTGGCTTCCTATGACTTAGCAATCAATCCAGGTATTCCAAGGAGTTTTTTCCCTTGTTAATTATACTTTGCGTTTTAGCAAGGCATAATTTTCGAGTTTTTCTTTTGCTCCTCCAATGCTGAAATGCCGATCTTAGTGGTTAGCCCTTAGGAGGTTATTAAAGTTCATGCGTCAATGTATATGAACATGTGCTAGGTTCCCCTACCCTAGGATTTTTTTTAAGTTTTGGAAAAAATAAATTTTCCTGTAAAGTCAAGCTATTTTTTAATAGTTTAATTGGGAAATTTAAAATTGTGATAAAAGTATGGTTTGTGGGTAAAATTTGTCAATGGGATGCTCGTTTTCTAAGCCAGAGCACCCATTTAACCCATAAACCCACTTTTCTTAAGTTTCGAGTGAATATTTATCTCCAATTAATATTTACTCGAAAAATGCCAAAAAGACATAATATATGAGAAAAGACAAAATCCCATTCATTGAGGGAGTCTATTTTTAGAGCTGTCAGTTAACTAAACAATCAGATATTTGATTGATTGGAATCTAAATCAAGGGGATTGGGATCTAATCCCATCAAATCAAGATAGAATCAATCAAGGGGGGCAAATTTGTAGTTGGAGAGGTGTCAAGTGGAGGTTGAAAGTTGTCAAATGGTTGGAGAGAGGTGTCACCAACCTCCCCAAACCTATCACATGTGTCAACAAGCCTTTTCCAAGTGTATCAACTCATTTCTCCAAGTGTCAAAGATGATCGCTCTTGGGAAGTGCACTCCCCCTCTCTCATTTGGCTATTTAAGAAAGTCTTTTCCTCTCATTCAAGTAGTTGGAGTTGGGATTTGAGAACTTGCTTCATTGTAACTCTTCCAATATTTTTTCTGAGAAATAAAGGAGACTTTGGAGGTCACTTTTGTGCATTGCTTTTGATGAGTGGATGTACTATCTTGGTTTAATGGAGGTAACTTGTACTTAGGCTTTGTTTTACATTGGCATCAGTGTGTAGCTTGTTTGAAGGATTGGTAGCGATTTTATGAGAAAGGTTAATACAGTTTGATAATTGTTTAGCTCTTTATATATGTTTGTGTAGAGAGCTTACTTGCATTTTTCATTTGTTTATGAACATGCAATATTGGTTTCTTACATATATATGTCTACACTTGATCTTTTGTTTGCAAAGTTTGTGATGTGCAGGTTCTCTCAGTTGGATAAGTGAAGATCTTGCTTGCTTCTCCTTTTTTCTAACACTTGTTTTGCAGATATAGTCCCTTGGCATTTCACAAGCAAAGCTCCGAAGCTCCTTGTTTCACCTCAAGCCTCCTCCCTTCTTCCCCTCTCTTCAATCCCGTTTTCTTGGTTATTGGTTATTGGTAAAGAGTAATAGTAGATCTGCATATTATCTTACATTCATAAGTAGATCTACTTCTTGCTCTTAAGATCTAGGGAATTTCTTTAAAGTTTTTATCATTTTTTCCTAGATCTAGTTGCTAGTTTACTTACAAAAGTCAATTTTATTTGCAAGATCTCAAGGCTTAAGTAGAATGCTAGCATTAATCTTTTAAAAGTTTTATCTTGCAAATTTAAAGTGCATCTCATTGGCTGCCTCGAAAGCAAGCCAAGATCCCAAGGAAAGCTTGCTTTCCTTGGTTAAATTTTGTTGTTCTATCATAGATTAGTTTGTTAGATTTTTTCTATAATTTTTGTGGTGACCCAAAATCACTTTCTAAGTGTTTTTTGGGCACTTTCACTAATATTAGCTTGCTGTTTTGCAGCATTTCATGAGCAGGTAGGAGGAAAATCTGGCCAATTTTCGGCAAATTGGACCATCCAAAACACCCTAGATCCATTTCCCTTCATCCAGATACTTGTTATGTAAAAATTGTAAGCCTTTGAGTCCATTTTTCAAGGACCAAGGCACTCCCTTTCTGCATTGTAAAAAAGAAAGAAAAAAACGAGGGATCCGTTTCAACGGTGGGCCACAAGTGCACTCAGGACTTAAATTTTCACATTTTTTTAACAATTTCTAGTTTTCTTGAGTAATTTTGTCCTTGCTTTCCTGAAGTACGGTGCCATGAAAAGAGCTTGCTCAAGTACTGGAATTTGGCTAGAAAAGAGACTATTGGAAGTAGATCTAACCAAGTAGAAAATCAAGTTTTGTTTAATAAAATAAACCAACACTTGAACTCCAAGTATGTTCTTGGCTGCTGCAGCTTAGTCTGATCAGTTGGTCAACCAGAAAGGAAGGCAAGCACTAGTCTAATAGGAAAATCCAAATAAGCTAAGCTTTAAGAACTCGGGAGGTTTCATGGGTGAATACCATAGAGTCAGAAGGCTACTGTAAGCATGTTATGCCTCGCCTTGTTGGACACTTGGTAAAGCCACTATAACACTCAACTCGAGAGGTTAAGTTTAGTTTGGCCAAAACCCCATTAAACCCACTCCTCTAATACTCATTAATAGTTTTAAAACTGACAACGAGACTTTGCAATACTTTCACAACACAACATAGCAACATCAATTTCACAATCTCGACACTGGGCATCATATGTTATCATGGTTTAAATTAATCTGCAAAATGTTGTGAATATCTTTATCTCATGTGTTGTTGTGCTTAAATCAAATTGCAAGTGTTTCCTTTCGGTATTTTTATTCATCATCTTTCTAACTCTTAGATTAAAGGTTTTTTTTCTTTTTTTTAGATTAAAAACCTTAGATTCTCTTTATTAGGGCCCACCCCCCTTGGCTTCGCTAGGAGTAAGCCTAGACAGAGGAGTTAAGTTTCGAGTGACAACTCTTAACTTTGACTTGCCCCCAAGGCCACACCGAGCAACTTGAAGATTTTTGCCGTGTTCCCCCTTAGGTGTGCTTTGTTCGGGTACACAGGGTACTCCCAAAAGACCGAACACCTAGAACAACCACTTCACACAAACAGATCACAGATCGATACACCGATGTTTTGACGTGGTTTTAACCCTCGTGAGGGAAACACTGGACGGCCCCGGCCAAATAGCTTCTACGGGACAATTTATTATGCAAAGAAAGAAAGTTACAAATGAGCTTCTCATAATCGATCAACTTTCCAATGACCCTCCATGCTCTTTAAATAGAGATCATGGACCAATCGGGTGTTAAGCCATGGATCAAGGGTAGGTATGATCTAAGAGAAGTTGAGCCGTCGGATCACTCTATGTCGGGAACATATCGTGACCGTTGGATTAAGTATTTACAAATGCATACTAATGCATACTAAAGAAACACACTTTTTCTAACGGATATATTACACAAGTTGATCTTAACTAACTCCTAAGTGTCTAAATATCCTAACATCCCCCCTTAAGAACAACTTGGGATAGGATTGAAGGATTTACAAAAGTGACACTATTAGGAGAAGGAAGGAGACATTAGAGCCTATTCCCCCTTAATGACAACTTCTTGAACTCCTAACATAGATCAAATTTTAGAAAACTTCGCTTCTGTAAGAGACTTGGTGAAGATGTCTGCAACTTGATCATCTGTAGCACAAAAGAGCACTTCAAGAACACGATCATGAACAAGATTTCTGATGAAGTGCATATGTAGCTCAATGTGTTTGCTGCGTTGATGTAGGATTGGATCTTTGGCAAGCTTGATGGCACTTTGATTGTCGCACCAAAGTGGAGTAGGTTGTTGTTGCTCGAATCCAAACTCTGAAAGGATCTGTCGAAGCCATAAAGCTTCTTGATTGGCATTAACTGCGGCTCGATATTCTGCCTCTGCTGAAGAAAGAGCAAGAGCTTGTTGTTTCTTACAAGCCCAAGTGATAGGTCCAGATCCCAGACTGAAAACATAACTTGCAGTAGACTTTCGATCATCGGGATCGCCGGTCCAATCTGAATCAGTGAAACCAACCAACAAAGGTTCCCCCCCTGTATTGTAATGAATCCCGAACTGAATTGTGCCTTGAATATATCGAAGTATTCTTTTAGCTGCTTTCCAATGACTTTCATGAGGTGTTTGCATATAATGGGCAACATGACCAACGACAAAGGAAAGGTCAGGACGGGAATGAGTCAAGTATAAGAGACTACCAACAAGCTGACGATACAAGGTGGCATCTACTTCAGGTGAAGGACAAGTGGCAGAAAGTTTGACTCTGGACTGGAAGGGAGAAGGGGCTGGTGTACAATCTTCCATGTGAAAGCGACAAAGAAGGTCACAAGCATACTTAGACTGAGAAAGAAAGATTCCTTCTTTGGTTTGCAGGACTTGGAGACCAAGAAAATAATGCAAATGTCCTAAGTCTGACATTTCAAAATTTTGCTTAAGACTGGATTTCACATGGGTTATAAGCTTAGGGTCACTATCAGTAAGAATAAGGTCATCAACATATAGAACAAGTATGATAAGATGGTTTCCTACTTTCTTGGTATAGACATTGGGGTCAGAATGGCATCTAAAAAAACTAGTGTCAAGGAGAAAGCTATCCATTTTGGCATACCAAGCTCTAGGAGCTTGCTTAAGGCCATATAAGGATTTCTTAAGGCGGTAGACAAGGCTAGAGTTATTCTGAACATATCCAGGAGGTTGTTCCATGTAAATTTCCTCCTGTAAATCACCATGTAAGAAGGCAGACCATTTGATGGACTTCCCAGTTGTGTAAGGCTACAAGGGAAAGAACAAGGCGGATGGAGTTCATTTTTGCGACAGGAGCAAAGGTTTCATTGTAGTCAATCCCTTCAACTTGGGAAAAACCTTTGGCAACTAACCTTGCCTTAAGTCTTTCAACACTTCCATCTGATGCATACTTAGTTTTGTAGACCCATTTACATCTGACAAGTTTTCTTCCTTTTGGAAGAGGTACAAGACCCCAAGTATCGTTCGCCATTCAAGAACGATATTCTTCATCCATAGCTGCATCCCAATCTGGATTTCCTGAAGCTTCTGCAAAGGTTTCTGGATCATGATTCTCGGAAACTTGAGCCAAAAGAGAAGAGGCTCGTTGAACCTGAGAACGTGTTCGACGTTGATCTCTAGGATCACCGACAAGATCACCAGCTACTTCACATGTTGAACGGACTCATCGAGGAAGCACTTGTGTTGGTGCAACTGGAGGAACATGAGCAGGCGGAGGTGGATTTTCATTCTCATTGTCATCATCAGAAACTGGAGTTGGAAACCTGTCAAGGAAGTTGGAAGAAGAAGAAGAAGGCGCAATCGCCGAATCAGGCTCGCAGGCCAAAGATGGCATAATCGCCGAGTTAGGCTTGCAGGCCAAGAGATTTTCATCAAATTTAACATCTCGTCTAATGATTACATCAGGAGAATGTGGTTGAAGAAGTCTATAACCTTTTACATCTTCAGAATATCCAACAAATATGCACTTTTCACTTTTAAGCTGCAATGCTTTCCGTTTTTCATTCGGAATGTGAGCCCATGCTTCACTGCCAAACACACGGAAGTGACTTACATCTGGTTTAATTTTACTCCATGCTTCTTCCGGTGTGATACCTTGTAATGCTTTAGTGGGGGTGCGATTAACTATGTAATTTGCACAATTAATGGCTTCAACCCAAAATTGAAGACTTAGTCCCTTAGATTGGATCACACAATTAGCATAACATAATCATATAACACATAAGATCTGACTCAAAGATTGAAATAAATATAAACAAGATCAGTGCCAATAGTGGAGTCGAAATAACGTGCTGTTGTATTGTAAATGTTTTGAGAGTGCTTCTTGATTAGTTTTAAATTATTATGAGATGGGATTTGATTACGGGAAGGGGGAGCTCCAGATATACTGTGAGGTACAAGGAGTAATGTCCGGAAGTTAATTAATGGTGGCTCCTCACGAAGACGTGTGGGATGGAATGGAGTCTCGAGGGCGGTGTTCAACACTACACCAACAAGGGTGTAGTCTAACTGTGCCCTGAGGTCGCCTCCCAGTGTTTCCCGCTTCTCCTGAGAAATTTCTCCACACAATAATCAAGTTCTTAGTGCCGGATTTTCACTATGTTTAGGGTAGTTGATTTTATTAGCATGAGTTTTTATTAGATGTGAAGAATTATGGAGTAGTTGCAACTCTTTCTGATTTCCCACAGGCCCAGGCAAATGTTCGCAAGGGGAAAGAGCATACTTTGAGTTGGAAACTAAATATCTGTTCCGTTTTGATTGCAAAAAGATAAATGACTTAAAGTAAAATGTTATGCTAATTACTATAGGCAAAGAGTCTCTTTTCTGATCATCCGATCACGTACTCAGGCAAAGCCCTTTATGTGACGGCGAGAGCATACTTTGGGAAAGCAATGCCAAGTTCGTTACTTTGAGAAAATCAAAGACTGAAAGTAAAATGTTGGACTAATTACTACACCAAGAATATCTTTTCCCTTTCAGTACTTCAGTAGAGCTTGGTGGGTTAGTATTGACTTTCTTGGCAAAAATACTTAAAAAAATAAACTTGCTTGATATGTAAAGTATACTGCATGCAAAAAATAGAAATTAAGTGTTCTTACGTCCTGAGTGAGTTTGAAGGCCGATATTTGGTTCGGACACTTCAAACGTTAAATTTTAGTACTAGATTGGTTTATTTAAAAAAAAAGAAGGAAATAAAGTCTGTTAGAAAAATTCACGCTATAAAAAAAATGTGAATCCCCCCAGGGGGGATGGGTGTGGGTGTTGGGTAGCCTACTTGCTCTTCCTTTTATTTATGATTTACAATGAATTTTTTAAAGCAAAAATGCCGGATGTAGCTGGGATGCCCCGGGAAGCTCCAGAATGGCCCAAACTTGATTTTTTTGACCCAAAAATGCCAAAACCTGCTAAAAAGTAAAACAGGAGAGCGAGCTAATTAGTACTCAAAAATGCCCAAAATCACTTTAAAAGTGATTTGGGCGACTAAAAAAATTTATGGCAAAATTTCTAAGCTTAACTACTTGCAGAAATTGACTAAAATGATTCAAAAGGACAAGTCCTTTTGAGGATCTTGGCTTGCATTTGAGGGCAGTCAATGATGCACTTTTTTTAATTGCCAAATAGACTTTTAAACCCAAAGTAATTAACCTCTACTTTAACCCTTGAAATTTTCCAATGAAATGACTAGCAAAGGGAAAACTACTCAATAATAGATCTAGCTTTGCAAAATAAAACTTTTTTGAACGATTCTAGATCTAGAAATTCATATCAAATCTACTTATGATATAGATCTAAACTATAGATTTCAATGCTTGCTAAAAAAAATTTGAAAAATGAAGTTTGAAGGAGGAAGAGAGAAAGAAGCTTTGCTTGAGGAAGAGAAAAGAATTTGCTTGGAGATGAGAAGAAACAAGCTAGATCAACTCGTCTTCCAAACTAAGCTACCTGCAATCTAATCACACACTTCAACACATACCCGTGAGATCCGATAGTATATATAAAAGAGAACAAATGAACATGCATATAAACCTAAGTCACCTGACACGAGGACACGGGACATGGGAATATGAGTGTCCGACACGGACACGGCGACCCCCCGATTAGGACACGGAGGACACGTTATATATATAAATATAAATATATAGACATGTAGATCCAATTTTTTGTAGAAACTAGAACATTTACAAATATTCAATAGAAATTATAATCAATACACATTACGCATTCACAAATCACAATGCATATGTCTCACTCCACTATTGAAACATGGGAAAAAGGCTGGTGATTGTCTTCCCTTGCCCCCACTATTGGATGCTTGTGAGAGGCATAAGAAAGACAACCAAAATAGGACTATTTCTATTTGATTAGATTACATGGATGGAGGCCACACCCTATTATTATCTTTTCCCGTAAATAAACACTCTTTATATTTTAAATCATGCCATTTACAATGATGATGCCACTTAGATTGAATGTCATGGGTAGTAATAGAAATAAGGGGTAACCTCCCCTATGTGAAATGAATCCCCTTGTGATGTTGTTTGTGGAATATGCCCCCACATAATACTTATAGTGTGTTCCCTGACTTGATTTGAGAGGCTAAGAGCCAAACAATGTAATATGTAAATGTAAATGGAAGAATAAGAAAAATACATCACAATTAAGAGCCAAACAATGTAATATGTAAATGTATATGGAAGAATAATAAAAATACATGACAAACGATAGACATAGAAGGATGACAAACATGGGGGGCTATAATTCTATTAGTGCAGTGGGTTCTTAGAAACTCATAAAATTTCTTAGTAAGTCATCAAAATCAAAATGTTCTATTACATAGATGTTGGAATCGTATTTCTCATTAAGTAATCAAAATCAAAATGTATTACATAGATGTCGGAATGCCACTGGAAAATACAAAAGAGGTTCAAGATGGAAAACCTTCTAATGCTCTTCACCTGCAAAAAAAACCCTCTTAGAGCTCAAGACTCACTGAAAAATCTGAATGAATGAGGGTAAACTTGTTTTTTTACCATTTTTTTGGGTTAAAAGTGTCCTGTTTTAGGGACACGATGTCTTGTTTTTAGGACACGGTGTCCTGTTTTCGGGACACGTCCTGACACCGTGTCAGACACGTTTTTTGGATGTGTCCTAAAACAGGACACGTCCAAAACACGTGTCCGACACCGTGTCAGGACGTGTTCGTGTCCGACACCGTGTCAGGACGTGTCCGTGTCCGACACAATGACATGGGACACGATGACCTATATGGATGTGTCTGGTATCATAGATATAAACTTATAACTTATAAGCATGTAAAATACAAATCTCTAATCACATATATCTAAGAAAAATAGAAAGTAAGCTTACTAACTATCTCTTTTCTATCAATTGATAACAACCCTATCAAGATCGGATTCATAAGATACATACACAAGAAATGTAAAAAATTCACAAGTTACCTCAGTATAACTATGACAATGTTCATCCAACACAATGGCACCACACACTTAGCCTTCAAAGCTTCTCTTTATTGAGCAAAAGAACAATGATAACATTACAATGTGTGAGCCTCACTCCTTGACTCTAACTAGTTCAAAGGAGGAGAGGATGCTTGAATATATAGCAAAATGGGAGAAGGTAGGGCACAATCCTCATGAGGGCGAGAGGGCGCATCATAGAAAAAATCAAGGGAAAGATCCCTTTGATCTAGGATGAAGAGCGAGTTATGTTTAATGAGGGAGGCACCACCTCACAAGAGGTGCGCCCCTCTACTTTGGGATCTCCTCCCATAAACCACGAATCACCACATCCATTGGGCCGGCCACGTGAAGATTGAGAGGGATGTCACATCCCAAAAGAGATATGAGATTGCTAACCATGATATTCGACTGCCACATGCAAGAGATCGCCAAGTTGAAAGGGATGCACATGCCAACTTTGAGATTCGACCTTTCTTGTAATTATTACCTCCCAATGAGGGAGATCCACCTCACTCAAGTCGCCACCTTATGAGATATGCACCCCTTTATTGCTACGTATGCCATATCATTTGTTTTGATATTAAAACATGTGACTTTAATCTTTAAACTAAGTCGCCCACCATATGCGACATGATGCCAACTCATTTGGTACATGTTAAATACTTTTTTTTTAAATATATATTTTTTATATTGCTGCAATTTCTCCCTTTTTAGCATTTATTTGCCAAATTGTTGCATCTTTTAGGAAAAATGCTCCCAGCGACGACGTAGCTACCTGAAACATGGAGAAAGTGGGTCCTAGGGTAAAGAAGATGCTCTGAGTGTGAAAACGAGCATCCCCACGCCAAAATCTGCCTCCAGACCATTCCTTTATTACAATTTGAATTTTTCCATTTAAACCATTAAAAAATGGTCTAGTTTTACGGAAAAAATTATTTTCTTCGGAAATTAAAAAAACGTAGGGGAACCTAGCACATGTCCATACGACTCAATTTTAATATCTAGCATGGTAATATACATTGACACTTGAACTGTAATAACCTCCTAAGACCGAGAAATCATGCCGACCACCCCAACTTTGGAGGTGTGAGTGAAAAACTCGAAAATGATATGTCGTTTATTCAACACCATATACTTGACAAGGGAAAAAACACTCTGGGCTAGTCGGACTGATAATTGTCATAGGAAATCTGAGTCCTTTACAAAACCATCATGCTATGGCATTTTTTACAATTTCCCCGCAGGGCATGGACATGTGATTTTATTAAAAAAAAGGGCCAAGGTGGCCTGCTAGGACTTCTGGTCTTATGATTATGAACAAGTAGTCTTGTTCTATCTTCACAGGCTCACTTGAAATCACCTAAGTGCAACTTAGCTGATAACACTTCCTACTTTCAATATCTTCACATCCCACTTCCAACAACTTCAACCTCACAATATAGCATTGGTTGGAATGTTTGGGCTATGCAAAACAATTTCTGCTGGCATGTAAAAACACTCCAGCAAATTTGTTCTAAAGATTGATTTGCTATTTGATGCTAGCAGAAATTGAAATGTCAGAACATCCGGTCTTATGGAGAGTTAAGCCCAGCTAGGGTTTCCCTAGTCACCAGAATCACTGAGCCGAAAGTTCTTTGTCTAGCCCTGCAAGATTAGTGCCAATTGCTCCTGGTCAACTTATGAAAATGAATAAACATAAGTCTGTTGCTGCTGCTGCTGCCACCTTCTAGTATTGAATCTAAGCGGGGAGAATATTTATGCCAACAACAAAATAGGATTCCAACATTGTTAATCATTAATATTTTTGTATAGAATTGATATTCTCCCTGTTGGGCCTGCTGATTAGGTTTTACTATTGCTTGCTGCTTGTCAGAAAAATAGTCTGCTAAAAAATACCTCCACTATTTGGTCTTCTCTGCACTTTTATTTGTAAGTGTGGACAATAAATGTTCCTCATCTGATACCACATTTATGGGACACAAAATACCTCAGGAAAAATGGGTTGCCTCAATGGAATAGGTTTCCCTTGCACTGAAAATTAGGTATTTCTTCCTGTGTCAAGGTACTACTGGTTGTCACTCTGTTTTTCATCGAGTCTCGTGAATACCCTTTTTCTTCTATGGATTACTTCATTAGACTTGTATTTGAGTTCACCTTAGGGCAAGGGACGTGCCTCTTTGCAGATACAAAGCTTTTCTTATCCTCACTTTGACTGACTATTCAACTAGATTTGAGAATATTTATTTCATTAAATCAGGAAATTACAATTTTGCTCGCACATGTGAGGCTTTCACAATAACACCCACTCAAGATAATAATTCTCATCACTTGAATGTCTGCTTTTACTTTTGCTTGCACGTTACCAACACTTTATTCTCAAGTTTGCTTTGGTTTGCAGATGGCTGGAATTTGTGCCATCTTTGGTCCATTGCTTGGCTGGGAATATGGTTTGCCATCCCCCCCTTCACATTCTGCTTTGGGCTTGAGGCTTGCTCAACAATGGCTCCTCTTTTGATTCTGGCAAGTCCCCCTTTTCATCCTGCCATGTTACTTTGGTTTAAGGATACCTCCTTGCCCCCTGCACTTGGTGAATTGCAATGGGCGTCGATCCTTTATTCTCCTTCATCCCACTAGTGCACCTTCTTTGCTCAACTTTCTATACAAGCGAGCCTTTCTAAGCTCATGAGTTAAGGATAACACACTATCTTAGCTGCCCAATAATCCATTAAACAAATCATAACAACAAGACTAGTATACTAATTCAATGAAGGAACTACATGCTTAATTAACGGAAACAAATTAACATGATGAAGAAAGGACTGATGAATGAGAGCAAGATGAGGTTGATTTCCCTTCCATGGAAGCACATTGTTATCCTGGCAGCTTTCAATTGCTTGCAGTAGGAGGAATCACACTTAATTCCTCATAAAAAATCTATGTCAATTAATACCTTTTTAAAATAAATTGCTGCAACCCGCTAAGTTATAATTGATGCCTCCAAGGAATATGGCATGTTCAACTAAATGATCTCTTTTTTTGGGGGGGGGTAGACAAGGGTGAGGACTGTGATTTTGAATTCGTACTTGATATTTGGGCAAAGCACGATAGTTCTGGGGTCTTTCACCTGAATTATTAAGATCCCATTGATTCCAATTAAGGCCTAGCGGCCTTGAATTAGCAACCAGGTATGCCTTGTGACTAGTCAATTTATAGGTAATTTAGTATGAGGAATACAATTCTATGCTAAGATTTTGCCAATCTTTCACCGATTCCCTGTGTTGGCTCTAGTTAGCTCACTTACCTATGCCATTAGGTAAATGATCAATAAAATAATATATTCAGTCGAGAGTTGTCAACAAGAAGAATGCTTAGTGTTAAGCAAGGACAAACTTTTCTAAGCTCAAATACTACCAAGTTAAGATCTTTGGATGCATTTCTTGCTGTGAAACCTGTTCCAGGGGGGGGATTGGGATCGCTACACTAACCATCGCAGAGATCAAAATGCATTGTGTCTTTATCTAGGGCACTGTTTCAACCTCTCTATTGATGCATTTTGGCTGCCATAGTGTTTTTTTGGCTTGCTTGGGGGTCTGGCAGAGGCTCAAAAGGCAAAACGCATTGGTTCCAAGTTTAGGCTGCCTCTTGAGCTCCTTCAATGATGGGTTTTCTCTTGCTGATTTTATAGATTTTTGTAGGATCTAACGAGGTCTTAGAGATGAAAACACATTTTTCTCTTGTCCAAGCAGTGATCTCAACCTTCCAAGCAATCCGTTCTCCCTTCTAATGTGTTTTCCTTCCTTTGGCGGGTTCTAGTAAAGCATGAAAAATCAAAAACATATTGCTGCTGTGTAGGGGTGAAAGTTAACTTATTTAATGGTGTGTCCTCACTCTCCTTGTGTGTTTTTCATCCCTCGGTGGGGTCCGATGAGGTTTGAAATGTTAAAAATGCATTATTGCTTGCCTAGGGGTGACGTTAGCCTATCCAACAGTGCAACCTCTCTCCTTGTGTGTTTTTCATCCCTTGGTGGAGTCTAGGGGGGTCCAAAAGGTCAAAGTGCATTGTTGGGATCTATATGTATCATCTCTATCTTCTCCAATAGCATACATTGCTCATTGATGCATTTTTGTTCTTCGGTGGGGCCCAACAATTGCCCAAAGGCTAAAATGTATCAACACCATCTGCAGGAAGCGATTCAATTTCATCCAACAATACATCTTACCTCCTTGCGGCAGGAAACCTTCAAGCCGTTCAGTGTGTCCTTGGGGGCAAGTCAGAGTCAAGTGCTGTCACCTGATTACTCGACTCCTCCGTCTAGGCTTACTCCTAGCGAAGCCAAGGGGGGTGGTCCCTATGAAAATGATCTAAGGCTTTTAAACTACGAAAACAAATAAAAGCTATTCTAGGAGTTAAAGTGATGAGATGGAAAAATAATACAACAAAGCATCATTTGCAATTCGAAATTAATTTATCCACACCACACATGATAGATGAGTCATTCACGACATTCTGTATTTGAAACTTAAAGCATGAAAATAAAAGATCAGTGCCGAAAAATGTATAAGTGTGATTGTTGCTGTGTAGGGTTGTGAAAGTATTGCAAGAGGCTTGTTGGTTTATTTTAGATTTATTAATGAGTATTAGAGGAATGGGTTAATTCTTGGTTTGGCCCAAAAGAAGCCTAACCTCTTGAATTGAGTGCTATAGCGGCTTTACCAAGTGTCCAACAAGGCGAGGATGAACCTTCTTAAAGTAGCCTTCTAACTCTATGGTGTCCACCAACGCAACCTCTCGAGTTCTTAAAGTTTGGTTCGGTTGGATTTTCCTATTAAAGCTATAAGTGCCTTACACCCTTTTCTGGTTGACCCAACTGTTCAGACTATGCTGCAGCGGTCAAGAGCATACTTCAGGCTTGGAGCGTTGGTTTATTTTATTAAAGATTGTGAAGTGGATGATTAAACTAAACTAAACCCCAAGAATATCTTTTCCATACACCACAGAATGGTGCAGTACTTCGGTAAAGCAAGGGGGTAAATTTTAGGTAAGTTTTATGAACAATTGTATAGTTGAGAATAACACATAAGCATATGAATGATAAAGCGATAAATGAGTCCTTGGAGGACGTTGTGTGCTTGAGTGTTTGTTGTTTAATTACTAATACTTTAAAAGGAACTAATCTAAACAAAAAAAACTAAAAAAAAACTAAAAAAAAATGAAAACGACGCGAATCCCCCCCTGGGGGGATTGGGGGCAGGCGCTGGAATAGCCTGAAGAGCTCTCTTTATTTTTGATTACAATATGGAGACTTTGGGAGGAACACTGCTTGCCCTTTATCATTAGGGAACAAGCCAGTTTACAATGTTTAAGAGAAATTAAAGGTATTTGAAACCGGTTCTCTGGATGGTCCTTGAAGCTCCAAATTCAATTTTTTTGAGGTTTTTAAAGTTCAAACCTACTAAGCATGCAAAACAGACCAGCAAGCTTAGTTTGTTAGAAAAAGATAATCAAAACACTTTAAGAGCGCTTTGATAATGCTACAAATTGCCTAAAAAATTATATGAACAAACTAGTGTGTAAAATAGACTTTTCGGATGATCCTTGAAGTCTCAAAATCAAATTTTAATTAGAATTTAATTGCAAAACTGATATACATGCAAAAAAAACCAGAGAGCGAAAAAGTTATGAAAATCCCAAAAACACACTTTAAGAGTATGTTCGGTTCAAGTACAAAAATTGTGAAAAATTTCTAACTAAAAGGATGTAAAAAGAAGGTAATGAAATGACTAAGGAAAGTGAGTTAGAAAGCTACTTTCCTTGGGATTTTTTGCTTGCTTTTGGAAAATCCAAGCCAACCAAAGCACTTATTTTCCAAATATACTCTTCAATCATAAACAAATTTATCCTATCAAGAACTTTAGGTTTTATGATAAAACAAGCTTGAACAGGAAGATTTGTATAATTCGATCTAGATTTAAAATTTGTGTTTTAAAAGAATTAAGATCTAATAACTCAGATCTACTTTAGATTTGCTTGATAATATGTAAATCTTAAAACAAGTAACCAGTAACCAATATTAGAAGAAGAAATTGGATCTAAGAAGTGGAACCAGTGGGGGTTGAGTGTTTGAAGAGGAGGAAATGGAGTCAAGCTCCCCAATGCACTAGTGAGATCAATTGCTTTGTTCGGATCTACTGAATAAATGGATGAACTAACATGTTCATCAACTCCTCCAGCTGAGGCTACCTATAAAACAACTGCAACACTAGTAAGGGGATAAGAGCATACGTGTAAATAATGAAAAGGAAAGCAATAAAGCAATGGATTCAAGCAAGAAATCACACTACTATTTGCATCCTATTATTATTGACAAGAGTAAGCAAACTATAGAGTATTACTCACAGATTTTAAAGAAGGTAACTTCCCTTTGAAAGACATATAATCCCGACAATACTAATATGAAAACATGATATAGTTTACCTCGAGTATAACAAGCATGAAGATCCGACACCATAGACAATCACCAGACTAGCCTCCACAACCTTCTTTATTAAACTCATAATAAAATATTACAATACAATGTGAGCAGAGGTTCCACCTTTTGATGAATAACAATCGATCAAAGCACTTGCTTAAATAGCACAAAGCTTGCAGAGTAGGGCGCAAATCCCTAAGGAGGGTGACTTTTGTAGATGAGAGAGTTAATTGATGCTTGGTTGATGTGATTGGATCTTGATTGAAATGCCAAAGGAAGAGGATTGCGCCACTTCTCCAAGAGGTAGCGACCTCTCCTTGTGATTATCACCACCCAACAATGAATTGCCACCGCACAAAGTTGCCCATGCATGGAGAGGGCGCATTTCTCAAGGGAGAGATCACTGGAACTTGATTGGTGTTGATTGGAATCATCTTGTGGGAGCTCAAATAACTTAATGTTGACTATCTAGTCACTTTAGCTGAAGCTCAGTTCAACTCCGAACATCCTCCATTGTTTTAGGAATTTGTCATTTTATTAATAAATATGTCTTTTTTGATATTTATTTTGTCTCTTTTTGGAGAATTTGAGTAAATATCAATTTATGAGATAACTACTTACTCAAAACTTAGGAAAAGTGGGTTTATGGGTTAAATGGGTGCTTTGGCTTAGAAAATGAGCCTCCATTTATCAAAATCCACCCACAAACCACTTAATTATTACAATTTGAATTTTTTCAATTAAACCATAGGAAAAATGGTTTAATTAATTGAAAAAAATATTTTTTTAATAAAAAAAAAAAAATGTCCACGGCCGCAATTTTTTTTATTTTAAAAGTTGATTTTAACCACCTAGAGACCTAGTATATGACCATATGACTTTATTATAGTGCCTAGCATGTTTATATATGTTATAAAATGGACTCTAATAACCCCCCAAGGCCTAACCACCAATTTCGGGCATTCTAGCTTTGAAGGTGTAGGAGAAACTCATCGATTATACTCGGCTAAAGGCAAAGCATAATTGACAAGGGAAAAACTCCTTGGAATACCTTGACAAGGGAAAAACTCCTTGGAATACCTTCTTTGGTTGTCAAGTCCTAGGGAACCGAGTCACTCAAAAACCACCATGCTAGAACACTTTATTACAAACCCCGTGGGGCATGGTCATACATTACAAAAATAAAAAAAAAGGGGCCCAAAAAAGGCCAAATCTGGAACCTCTGAACTCTGATAAGCACAAGTAATTGTGCAACACTGGTGGCTCTCTGGAAGTCCAACCGAAGTGCATCTCAGTTGGTAACAAAGAGCATTGATGATTGGATTTTATCATGATTAAGTTACTTATGTGCTATATATGTTCATCAACCACGATTCTTACTCATATATTTATTGATGTTGATTTCTAATTATTTTTATGTTATATTTCATTTTAAAGAGCAAACACATGTGCGCTCGCGCGCGCGCACACACACACACACACACACAACCCTAATGGCAAACCTCATCGAAAAATTTGAACCCAGATCGAACTTAATGGTTGCTGAACCTGAACTTGAACCTGAACCTTGTGACTTAGCCCACAGCTGCAAAGACAAATGAGTAAAAAAAACCCAACTTGGCACTTCAAGTGGATCAAAATCGCCTTAGGTAGTTTTTTCCATTGTGGCATGATTTCTTTTCGTAACATCGTGATTTCACTTGTGTAATGTCCCAAACTGAAATCTGATCTTAACTTGCTTCACTATTGGTTTATTTCTGCCTGATTTGGTTGATGACTTGTTGGTGGTTGGCAATACTTTGTGTGAGTGGTTCTTATTCAAGGTTGTTTGCATCCCACAATTAATTAATACCACATCATAAATCCAATGATAACAAGGTTGAGAATCCCAATGAAATATACCATACTGTTTATTCAATTCTAATATTGGAAATAACTTCAAATAAACCCCTACAATCAGATCTCAGAGAGGTTGTAAATCCCAGCAGAATATATAGAGCTGATTATTCAGTTTATGATAACATAAATGGTTTTTAATCATTCAATGGCACCCATAATTCATAAATGGAGTGGATCTGACCTTAAACAGCGATGAAGATGAACTACCGATGGCTGTAGCAACTGATCTAGATAATCAGAATGATATAGATGGCAGAGTGCTGCATATTGGTACAGTGATGATGGGTTGCTGTTGGTGACTGTAGCAGCTACGCAGTTTCATGTATATCCTTTAGTGAGAGAACTTTGTATCCGTCCTTGCTTTGTATGGATCCACCCAACAATGAAACAAGCTTGAATCTTGTAGGGATGAGACACCACAGAAGGTTATACTTTCAATAATGAATTGCTGTCCCTTAGTCAAACTCTACGCTGTCAAGGGAGGGAGTAACGTGAATATTAATTTGTTCCAGACTTAAAGGATGAGACTTTGACTTTCATACCAACACTTCACTGTCCTCACACAGTAATACGACTGATATATGCCCACAACCTCAATAATATAGAAGGTAGGAAAGGAAACATGGCCCATATATGAAGTAGATTGATGTATATCTAACAGCTGCAGCTTGTAACAGTAATCACGTCCTCAGTATGTAATATGCAACGGATAAGGGTTGGGATCACTGCTCTTATAACGGATGACTGCGCCCTTCCTTAATGGACCCTGTTGCTCACGTTTTTAATGAGAAATCACGCCCTAGTTGAGGAGGACTATCACGTCCCTGCTCAGTATCGGACCTGCTACCTTCTATAGCAGCTAGGGCACACTCTTTCCCTGTAGTAACTGACAGCAGCTGAGGAAATCGCTAATCTCCTTACAGATGAAGATACCTTGCCTAATGATCAATAAAATCGCTCTCCAATACTTGGTGATGAAACATCTGCACAAGACAATGGTGCTGCGGTTGAAGAACATCCTTGTACTCAGGTTTCCGAGGGGAGATGCACCCTATCTAACAATCAACCAAACTCACAGCTGCTAATTAATTCGACTTCTGCACAAACTCAAACGAACTCCATACTGAAGCACAATGGAAGACCTGAATGATCCACCTCCAGCTTAGCTAGGATGGATAGATTTTGCCATCGAAACCAAGATATGCCGAGGGTTTCCTTCCTCAACACCAATAAGCTCATAGAGCTCTCAAAACCGATTCTCAATCAACCATAACAATAGATATCGAGTAACTCACTTTATCTTTCTTTTATAGCCTTGACATTGCATGCCCTATACCTAAGTCACTTTTCTCTTCTATTTCTCTGTTGAGTTGCATGCCTCTCATTTGTTGCATGCATCTCCCTTTTGCCTGTATGCATGATTGCATGCACCTCACTTTTGCATGCCCAGGTGATTGCATGCATTTCACTCTTGCATGCATGCATGCTTGCATGCATCTTGCTTTTGCATGCATGCTTGCATGCTCTTGAGCTAGGGCTCACATGCTCTGCATGTCCTTTGTTCTAGTTTTACCCAAAACGGAACATTACAACTTGACATCGTGATGTCCTGATTTTTTGTTTTGGGTTTGGCATTGCAAAAAAAATTAAAAATTGAAATGTTGCCAGTTTTTTGTCAATTTTTTCGTCTATTTAATAAATATAATTAGCCATCTTATTGTCAAAGGACATGACTATTTACGTGACCTTTCATATTGCATTTATATGGTCACCTATCCTATAATCATTACATCTCTTATATAATAAAATATATATTTTTCTGCTTGGATTATATGGTTACATGCCCTTTTTTATGGATGCTCCCATATTGAACAATCATGTCCATCGCATCTGGTATCAGAGTCAGTTCTGTCCCCACTGGCTTGTGGCAGATTCCACTCCTGCTTGTGGCAGAAAACAAATTGTTGGTCAGTGGCTAATTTTTCCTTGGCTGCTAGCGGATAAATAAGCTTTAAACAAATGAGAAAAAAAGGAGAGAAGATAACTTAGAGTTCGATCCATCATAATATAGCTATACCCATCCACCCAGCATTGTCGAATTCCACTGTCACTGTTGTTGTACAGTTTAAAGAAACACAAGAAATAGTCTCTACACCAATAATTTTGTCTACTTGAAGTTCTCTGCAGATATTGTGGGCACAGTTAGAGTGAAAATTGAATAATACAACCAAAACCCATTCTCTAATATCAGAAGAATCAACATATAGCATCAAAATTAACACTGGAAAGGCTATTTTTGTCCAAATTGAATTTGTAACAGACAAGGAATACAGATTACAGACAATGTTGTAGTTTGAGGAAAATCAGCCTGTAGTTGTTAGACGCACCAAAAAAATGCACCTGGTTATACATACACTAAATATCATCATTGAAGTTATGGGGAAGATTAAGATTTGGTCAGTTGCCATTGTGGGAGATTCCCCTTTCTAGTCTTGTTGCAAGCCTAATCAACATTGTCATAAGTATTAAAGTAGAGGCCCCTGCTCGAAATTGCCACTGGAAGCTATGGAAGGCATAAATATGTCAAACATGCCTAGAAAGTAAAAGAGTATTACAAGTAGCTTCCACGGGAGCCCTATTGTGATCAATACCCACCCTTGCCTATGCCTTTTCCCAGAGACCAACCAGTCAAAGAGAGCTACACTCACTGTGTGAGAAAAAGAATATTGGGCATGACATTTAAAAATATTGAGGGGAGCCACAGTTGCCTCAGAAACCACTTAGGTTAACTGAGCCTTGTAAACAAATGAATTAAAATAAGATTAAGAATATTTTATGAATATTCTCTGTTATTATATTTCAAAGGTAAGCTTCATACTTCAAAGCTAAGTCACCTGGTTCGAGTTTGTGTTCGAGTTCGGCGACCTTGAAATTTGGAAAAAAATCGGCACTTGAAATTTTGGCGATAAAAATCGTCATAAAATTCTTTATTAAGTTTGAATGACTATAAAATATGGAGTGTTGGAGGCCAAAGCTTGGACTCTGGTGTCTAAACCCTGCAGGCCTGAACAATCACAAATGCACCTTGTGAGATTGCAGTCTGCAGACTGTGACTGATGCTGTTCTTTAAGTCTGTGGTCGATGGCAGACTGATAGATGAGGTATGAAGATCCCTGAACTTGAAGTTGAAGTTGCCACTGCCAGTCGAGAGTCGAGACTAAGCCCAGCAGCCCACGGGATACTACTCAGTGCGTAGATTGGCCACTGCACTCACGACTCACAGTAGTTGTGAGTCGTGACCACTAGCAACTGCAGTCACGGTCCACCGTCCACGGATAAGGTTAACACTCAGTGGAGTTTGGAGTCACGGATTAAGCCGCAGAGCTGCGAAGAGTTATCGGGAGTCTGCACTTGCAAAGTTGCAGCAGTCGCGAGTCGCGACTCTGCCCTCGGGAGTGTGAATTCTGCGAATCAGCCCTCTCTCAACAACAACAACTAAACTCAGACGAATGACGGGCTGGAATGAGCAGCGAGCCGAATCAGCGTTGGAACGGGTAGTGATGAGTTTCAGCAGCAATAAACGGATAGAGGAGTCTTCATGCGCAGAGGTAGAAGGAGTAGGGTTTCCCCGTGGGCCCCGAAAAAGGGAAAAAAAACCGATTCTAAGCGATTTTTTCTCTATTTCTTTTAAATTCACGTCGATTTAATTTGCCTTAAGATTCGGCAAAACAAAAAAAATGAATTCGTTTTAAAAATCGGCGAATTTCAACGATTCTGTTCGGTTGCCTTAAAAAATCGCCGAATTTCAATTTTCATGGCGGAAAATCACCGAATGCGGTGACTTAGCTTCAAAGGGAGAAATATTAATATAAACATGTGAATGCCCTTTCAAAAGTACAAAATTCTTTTTTAAATTTAGTCACAAAAGTTGATTTTGAAAGTAAGGCAACCATTTGAAGTTTACAAGTGGGTGCCATTTGAAGTTGTAAGGGCCCCTAGTCAAATTTCAGTCAAATTTCTAAGAGGGATATTATTATCCCCCTTGACCTTTGGGAGTTGGGTCTAAACGGAGGAGTTAGGAATCGAGGTGACAGTGGGTTCTCAACTCATAGTTACCCCTCAAGAACACATCTAGTAGTTGGGAGACTTTTCTACGGATAAGTGTGTTTTAGGCGGCAACAAGAAGAATTGATGAAACTCATAATGGAATTTGTGAAGCAATCCCTTGAAAACTTTGGTTTACGGGATGAGAATGAGGTTCTCACTTGGGAAGTTGATAGTTTAAAATGCAAAGTGACCAAAGAAGCAAGATTTGAAGAATTTTTTTGACAAGGATCTATCAAATGAAGATAAAGAAATTGTTTGTTTAAGAAATCAAGGTCAAACCTTCCTTACCGAAGTTAAACGACTAAAGCAAAAGGAAATATCAATTCCCAAAGTTGACAAAGAGACACTTACCAACCTAATTGAATCAAGAATATATTTAAAAGTCAAAGTGAAAACTAACAATAAAGAGATTTTTAGAGACTCGATTGAAGCAAAAATCCAAAGTGTTGCTACTGATGAAATATTATCGACCAACAAAACCACACAAGTATACGATGAAGAGTTAAATACTCAATTTGAAGTGAATCGGAAGTATCCTAAAATTGTCATCAAGAATAAGAAAATTACAAGGGTACCTTATCGTCATCCTAATGACAAGAGCTGTTGCATGGTCCAGTCAGCTCAACAACATTGACATTTCTCTAAACAAAACTCAGTTTACATTCAAATACAACAATTTTCCAAAGTTATAATTGGAGTTGGAATCAAATGTTTTGTCAACAACCATTTCCTAATAATATCAATCTAGGATGTATTGATCCCTTTACAATGCGACAACATTGTTTGAAGCTTCAGAGATATTTTTGTTGTGTTTCCTGAATCCAGAACAGTAGTATATGCATTTTGTTTTATAATGAGGGGTAATCACAACAATAGTTTTCACTCTGATATTAAGGAGATCCTTGTACCATATATGCATTATTGTTTTCAAGGCTTTGATACCCTCTCAGATAAGGTCTATTGGATGTATTATTTAAGAACTGCTACCTCTATTCTAGGGGTTAACCCCTAATTAATTGAACCTTTTCTTCCCTTCAACTAAATCTGTTAATTCCAAACCCCTTTTCTGCACTCTAATTGCCCTAAAAACTGTGCATTAAAATTTAAATTTACGTTAAAATTAAAGAGGCATTAATTTGCAAAATAACCAAGCTACTTTCTGTTAAATTATATAGGCCAGAATCTCCTTTAGCAACAAATCCTTCTATACGTATTGATTTACAGGCAAGAAATACATTATATATAATTTCAGTATAAATTTCAACAGCAAGTTAACTACAAATTTGAAGTTTTACTCCCATAAAGCTTTTATTAACAGATGCAACCATTAAATATTGAAGTACATTTCTTCTAAAGATTCCTAAATGAACAGTAGCTAATAATTTCAACTATTAATTTAACAAACCTTCACTATGCTATGAATTTATAATTAACTGAAATGTAGAAGTAGGCAGACCCTACTTACCTGGAAGAATTGTCCTTTGGTGGGCTTGTACTGGCTCTCCTGTCACCTCCTCAGCAACTAGTGTGGGGGGAGCAACTCTCCACCCAACCAAAATCCTTCGCTGAGAGCTAAGGACCCCCGAGCCCCCAGCTGACTCTCTTCTCCTCCCAGCTCCCTGCCTCCTTACACCCCACTCGGTCAACAACCCAACAATGCCCTCCAAGACAGATCCCGAGCAGCTAGAACAGAACATGACCTACCACAATGGTATGACTCTCCCCAACCACGAATAACCCTCAACCCAGACAGACCAAAACCAACAATTTTCCCCCAAAAATCAGACCCAAACAGCATGAATGAATTCTCCAACAGCTCCTCCTTCTTGGTTTTGTGCTGGAAATTCCATAATTTTACAAATTTCAGGATAAATTGCATGAGAGCCACATGGACTGCATGCAGGGCACCTTTTTCCTAATTCTACATAATAACTTCACTAAGTTTTAATTAACTTTTATTAGTTTTTATTTCCTATTTCTGAATTTAAATATTAGCTAAAATATTAATTTTTCACCTTTAGGCTTTAGCTAATCTCAGTTTAATAACACTTAATCCCTAATTAATTTAGCTAATCTAGGTTTACTAATACTTAATCCCTAGTAAATTTTAAGGGTGTTACATCTATTGAGTTGTATTATTGTCCCATGTTTTAGAGTATCTGTGTTTTAGTTATTAATATTTCTTAATACTTTGAAAAATTTAATTCTTTTGCTGTCCGGCTCCCCATTTTCTGGAAATTTGGGGGTATCCTCCAGCCATCCCCAAAACTCACTCCCCTGTAACCTCATTCCCAAAACAAGGTGGAACATATATGCTTGTGCATGACATCCAAGCATATAAGTTGAAAGCAACATGAAATAGACATAATCTAGCCTCCAAATGTGGAAAACGATCTACCTACCAAATCGAGAACATTATTAATGTCGGTAAAACTTTGAACAGATGAGGTAGCTCTGCAACAAAAAAATTGGTAGCAATAAACAATTATGGTATATTTTTTTATGGAGATTTAAGGGGATGTGTTTAAAAATAGCGTACTTGCCTTCAATGAAGACATTCAACTATCCAATATGAAGAATCTATCTATTTGAAGCCATGTTTTGATTTGCAACTTTGAAAGTTGTGGCTCATTGATTGTTCTGGAGTGATTTGAGAACATGCTGTTTGTGTTTTCTTTGACAAATTTTGCTTTCTAGTAAATGTGTAAGAGAATGACTCTTTCTTTGTAATTCCTTGACATGCTTTTTCTAAATGGGTCTTACCTTATAAGTTATTGTTAATAAATTAATAATGTCAGCAAGCACTGGAAACTTCTCGATAGTGAAATCACGACCTATTTAATGTATATCTATGCTTCACCCTTTTAGGAGTGGGCCCATGCATATTATACTGCAAAGCATCAACAAGGGGCATCACAACAATGGGGAAACTTTTATTACTATAGGATGGAGCTGATCAGGTGTGCCTATGCTGCGCTTATTGTATTACTATTTAGTTTAAGTTTTCCTTGTAAAACAAGTTGTTTGATGATCACTGGTAAGCTTTTATATTTATTTTGATTATCGTTTTACTTCTTGGATATGATTACGTGTTAAGAGAAATCTTGATTGAGTCAAACAGAATTATTTTGTTTTTAGCACTTGCACTCTACTTTCTTTTTCTTTATTGAGGAGGGAGAAAGAGCAACTTTACTACTAAGAGAATAGTTATTGAGAAATATTGATGGAGAGAATTGAAATATTTAACTTTTAGCACTTGTACTCGTTCTTTTTCTTTATTGTGGTGGTAGAAGAAAGCAACTTTATTACTAAGTGAACAACAATAGCCATAGAAACTATCATGAGTACTTAAAATTACTTAGTTGAAGACTGGTAGGCATAGAAACTTTAATTAAAATATAAAATGCAAGATTTGATCCCAAATTGATATGCAATTTTTTGGGCAAAGACCAATAATCTACTATTACATGGAAATGGTTTTGGACTCTCCCTCAAAGAATCCCTTTTCCTATCTAGTTAAGCTTCTATAGTACTGTGGATGTCAATTTTGTAAACTAGCATTCTCATTTCTTCTACATCTCCTGCTGTAATTCACATTCAATCCTTGATGTGCCATACTCTTTTAGCTTTCCTACAAAACACTCTGCAAGCCTGGACAATTTCTACCCTGACCGAATTGTGGAGCTGCCTCTCTCCCTTGACAACTCTACCTAGTGATGTCCTTAGCTAGGGCTTCCTCTCCGAATTATGGATATAATTGTTGGAGTTTTACATTATCATAACCACTTCATAACTTTGCTGATGAATCCATTCAATGAAAACAACAAAAGAAATAGAGAGAAGGGCTATATTGTATAAGTGCTCGTGAAGAAATTTTGACAAAATTACAAAAATCTGACTTATGTGTTTTGTCAAAACTTAGCATCTCAGAGGTTTTAAACTTGTAAACACTTTCAGATTTAAAAAGTTAAAACACACATGCTAAGCACTTCAACTGAACAATACTGAGTATCAACAATGTTAACACAGTGATTTAGGTCAAACTGACCAGGGCAAAACCATTACTGGGAAAACCCTTTAGAGAAATTTTATTGAACCGAGGGCAACAGAAATTTCTTACAAAATTTAATTCTCCTCTCTGAGAAAATCAGAATACAAGCAACTTCTACAGTCCACAAACTTAGCCAACCTGCTGTACTTTTTCAATAATTCATGCAGCAGTTTACCTCGAAATTCATGCAGCAGTATGACCCCCTCACACATGCAGTATTTTGCTGCTGTACGGTCCAGTTTGACTGAAAATTAATGCCCAAAAATTCCTTGAAATTTTTGCCCAGACTGCCTCGAACTTCACTCAACACGTGCCAGAAATTAATGCTGGTACAGAACTGTCAGACCTTTCTTGGAATTCATGCCACAGTCTGAAAAGTACCAGCAATTAATGCTCTATGGTTCTGTGCAATTAATACTGTCAGTCCTTCGAAAACGTGCCAGAAATTTGCCCTAGCACTCTTGAAAATCGAGCCACTCAATGGAATGCCGAGTCTTGGAAATTGTGCCCTAGTTTCTTGCTTGGAAACTGCTCTTCATCAATCTGATTTCACTCACTCTCTCTTGGTGTATCTTTTTATTTTCCCTAGACATTCTTTTATACTTTATCTTATTGAAACCCTAACCCTAACTACCATAACTATTTAATCAAAGGATGAGATTGATTAGATCTTAGGGTTCTCATTAATTGCACAATATAAACTCACTTTTGTTAATAAAGTGCACATTAAATATTTGCCCCACAACTTAAATCTCACTTTAATGATAAAGTACAAACTCACTATTAAAACATAAATTCACTTTACATTATAAAGTTGCCTAGGAAAATACAACTTATGTCCCCCCCATAACAAACACACCAAAAATCATAAGGAAGACCTCCAGAGTTAAATTTCTAACAGCTCATAGGCTGAACACTTGATAATAACACAAAATAGCTCTTAAGATGATGATTCGGAAATGATACTTGAGTTTGTATTTTTACACACTCAAGAAGTAGGGTGCCCTATGGAAATTTCGTGCACTCGGGCAATTAATGCAAAACTGAAGTTTCACGTTCTTTCTGAAAGGTCTCTCAGATCTTAGCCCTACAATTTTCAGCCTTTAGTACTGCTGTAAATTAAAGCGTAAAACAACGGAAAAATCACAATAATTCACTATTAATAGCCCCAAACTTTACGACAATTCAAAGAGAGAAGATACTTTTCAGCCCTTCTAGGGCAGCTTATCAGCCAACAACTAGATCTGAAATTGTACTTTAGCAGCAGTAAACACAACACTATAACAACAATAAATATTGCCCCTTATATTGTTCTTTTAGATGATAAATCACTTAACAATTTTCTCTTTTACTTATGCCAAGTCAACAAGACATAAATTACTGTAAATATCAAAGCATAAAGAAAAGACAGATGGAAATTCAAATCTGCAAATGGCACAAGATATGGATAGCTGTAAACTTGATATACAAGCTCAAGATGAATTACAAGTTCGTACCATAGCCTTCTCTCAAGGCTAATACAAAAATCTAACCATCCAAAAAGCCCGAGTAGTTGAAGAATGTAGCTCGGACAGGAACTCTGGCACAGGTTAGGTTTGAATGTGCTAGAAGTAGTTTGCGTTAATTCTATTTTGTAATTCACTTTATGAATAAAGTGAGTCGTATTTTTCGCTGATTAGTCTTATAGTGTATTTTTATACATTAATGATTTAGACTTGTTTATGCACAACCTAGCAGCCCCAAGGTTGGCAAGTGAATCGGCTGTTAAACCGACATAACTATGGATTTCCAATCCAATGTGTCACTATCGGAAATGAATCCCGTTTTAGGTTTCGTAGGCCCAACAGTGAACTAGCCTAGACTAATCAAGGGAGAGACCCTAGCCAAGTTTTTTCTAAGGTTACTTAGGATAACCCAACCAACCCCAAATACTGAACTAGCTATGTTTTTATCAGATAAGAGTGCCTAATTAAGATATTCAGGAGGAATAAGACACAATTCAGTATTCATTAAATATATGCTATGAATTGGTAAATAAAAGATATAATCAAATAGATTACTTGCAAAAAATAAATAGACAAAATGAGCAACTTGAAGTAGGTAAACCTGAAACCAAGGCTTATAGTCAATCGGGATTATCTAATTGCTATAGCCCTTCTAACCACCTGCAAAGTCCAACAACGATGCCTGACCTAGTCTTTTAGGGCACTAACCAGGGAGGCTCGATCGTACTCTTGGACACACCACTCGACCCCTCGGATGCGTGAAGAGTAATCTTCCCAAATGCTGTGTTTGGTGCACTATAATGATTAGATGGCCAAGAAGTTGGTTTCAGGATTCCTATGGCGTTCCCAATATGCGCAAGGTACGTGGGGTCCAAGTCCATGCTCAGTGCTGTCTGTCTAATGCAGTATTACTCGACTAGGGGTACTAGACTTGAATAAGAGGGGATGTCCAACATCTTGCACCTAACGGGGATGCAAGGAGATGTGTTCCAACACTGGTCACTGTACTAGTGGAGCTCCCCCAGACCGTAGTTTTACCTGCCTAACGACAGCTCCTGAATATCTTTATAGACATCGACTCACATCTTCTACCAAAAATAATCTAATTGTTAATTTGAACCATATAAGCACCACTTGCACTATTTTTCATTGTGAAAGATTCAATATATCATTTAGCATTCACCATTCATAGCATTTAAAAGAAAGTTCCTGCAATAATAGATAGCATTAGAATGATAATTTCAATACTTCTACAATGCTCTCAAATATCCAATGAACCAATAGCAACAAAACTATTGATATCCTCCACACTTGCAAATTAAGTTCTAGTTGTCCATAATTCTTCTCTAGGAGACTAGGATATCCACTTCAATATGATCAAGATAACCCCAAAAGACTTTAGCAATAGTATTTCATATATAAATCATAGAATTACCAAAAAATATCAAGTCAATGATTATTAAGTTCTAACAAATTCACCAAATTGGTATCATTCTTGATCCATAAACAAGAGTATAAAAAATGCAAGTTACTAACAAAGCTGTGAGTACGAAGAGCAACTTGCAAGATCTTTGTAACAATACCACTAATTCTCTTGCTTATAATTTCAAAGGGCTAAAATTTATGAACGTAGTTAAAACTCAAGCCAACCAAATTGAACCGCAAAGTAAAAATAATATCCAACTAAAATGCTAAGTGATAAGCATGCCAATCATTAAAATCAACTCAAAATGGAACAATTCCAACAATCAAATGTCAATGTGAGCAACAAATGGATCACTATGAAAGTCTTAAATAAATTCAATAACTTGCAATGATCAAGAGTAATTGTGTCAATTAAGAACTAATAAGCTTAGCAAGGTGCTCTTAGCATTGAATCATTTAACTCATTAGACACTTTCATAGCATACCATCCAATTAATATTATGGCCACAAACTAGTTAGAGAGTCTTATTGCATCCAACAAGTTATTCTTATAGGATCTTCAAACAAGTGCCTACTTGTTAGATCTTAGGTCTGATTGAATGTCAAAGATGGAAATACTAGTCATATACAACATTAAGAAAATTGATCAACTTCACCAATGATGCAAAGATTCTAATGCCGACAAACAACCTGAATGTTGTTGTGATTATGTTGCAACTTCGTATGAGTGTTGACCACCAAGCCAACTAGGTGGACAACCATGTACTATGCACATGTACCATGTGCCTTGATGATCAGAAAGAAGTACCTAATGAATTTTTTCAAGCGAGGCAACTTTTCTTCTTATCTTCTCTCCATGAAATTTCCACACCCCTGCGGGGGATTTTGTAATGATATGTCAACATGAGGGTCAATTTTTGTATAACTTAGTTTCCTAAGACTTTATCATTAGGGAAGTCCTTTCATCGAGTGTTTTTTCCGTTGGATAATTAAAATTCATTTTTAGTGATTTTAATTATCTGAGTTTTTCACTCAAAATACTTCCAAAGTGGTGAAAGACGTTCTAATGATCGAGTCCATGGGGTGATTGGGGCCTAGGAATGTTCTATATTACCATGCTAGACATTATCCAGAGTCTTGTATCGAGTCCATGGGGTGATTGGGGCCTAGGAATGTTCTATATTACCATGCTAGACATTATCCAGAGTTTTGTGGAATTTCATTAAGTTTTATTTAAGATTTTTTAATTTTTGGTAATTAAAAAATGTTCCTCAGCATAAAATGTTGTAATGTAAAAGAGAGTTAAATGCACTTAATGCCCATAAATAGGGGTATGTGTACTCAAAATCAATGGCAAGAGACCCTCTACATCCTTGGACCAAGGTTGAGGTCATTCCGTTGACTTTTGATAAAGTTTTTGATGGATTTTCCTAAGTTAGTCAAGGAAATTAAGAAAATTGACAAATAATTAGTAAGACAAATTTTGGAAAAGTGCCTAAAGTCACTTGGGGTGGCCAAATTTTGTTTCCAAAGGTTATATTATGTCCCTAAGGTAAAATTAAAGGCCAGAGGCCCCCCCCCAAGCAAGTGTTTTTCAACTTTGAAGTTGTCTCCCTAAGGGGAAAACCCTCTCACCATGGGAAATGAGAAAAATTGGAGTAAGCCAAAAGGGGGGGTCCCACCTTCATGATTCCTTCCCCTTGGCCTAACAAGGAAATATAAAACATGAGTGGGGGGTTTATCCCCCCCATTGTTTGCTATTTTTAACCCATGGAAGTGCACCCCCCTCCACGGGCCCCCTTTCTCTCCAAGTGACAAATGTCATTCATGCAAATGAACTCTCCTCTCTCTCTTTTCCTATTTAAGGAGGCTTCTCCTCCTCATTTGGGTTACAATCACTCATGCTCTTGCTCTCTTTCATTTTTCTCTCTTGCTCTCTTGCTTCCATTCTTGTCCAAAGAAGAGAGTCATTGTAATTTTCAGCTTTTTGAAGTGAATGAAGAAAACCTTTGGAGGAAATATTGTCCTTGGCTTTGTGTGTGAGGTAACATTGTTGCATTTTTAGTTTCATTCTTGCATTTGTGGATCTCAAGCAAATTGTTTTGCTTGAGAATAACATTGTAATATTGTTGTTACAAGTTATGTGGTTTATCTTCTTAGCATTTGAGAAGTTCATGGACTTCTAGTTTGAATATATGATTTCTTAAGTCTTTGTTTGGTCTCTCACCCATTTTTGCATTTGAAGCTAGTTTGTTACAAGTTACTCAATCTTGAAGAGTGGGATTCCAGGGTGGGATACCCCATTGTTCAACAACTATTGAAGGACTTGGCATCTTCTAACTAACATTTATGTTTTGCAGATTTTTATTTACTTATTTAGTACTCAAAAATCATAATTTCAAGTTTTTTTACATGCTACATTGCACTTGCAAATTTCTGAAAATTATATGTCAAATTTTTAAGTTGATTTCATACTCATTTCCATCATATTTGCACAATATTAGCTTGTTGTTTTGTGCAGGTTTTTGATGTTACAGGGGGAGAAAATGCCCAAATTTGGTCACAAGTAAGCTCAAAGATCACCCAAGAATGGCCACTTCAAGTCCTTCACCAAAAAAAGATCAAATTTCTTGTTATTGACCTCCTTTTTCTTGTATATAATAAGGATGAAATCTTTCTTATTGTAAATGATCTTTCTTATTACTTGTAAATGCTCTTTCAATTTTCAGCCATCCCTTGCATGCATTAGAAGTTGGGCTTACCCACTTTTGCATTGCAAGCGTAGAGGAGCTAGGGTTAGTTTTTTTTATGTTATTTCCATTTTGTTAGTTTTCTTGCCCCTCCTCTTCTTTAGGAAGAGAGTTGTGTGGCTAGGATATCATTTGTTTCCTGAAGTTATTTTGGCCATTCCATTGCTTGCTAGTGAGTTGGCTTTACCACCCTTGTATAACAATTGTGGAAGGGGCTAGGAATTAGCTTATGTTTTTATTTGCATTTGATAATATCGTTTGCCCACACCTTGCATGAGAAGTGGCTCTGCCCATCCATGCCCATCAAGTCATTTTTGCTTTAATTTGTTTGCCCACACCTTGCAAGTGAGTTGGCTTTGCCACCATTGCAATATCGTGCTGGCTTGCATTGTTTTAATTATTTGTTATTCATTTAAAGGTTAAATAAATTGTGCCCCATTCTTTGCCCCGTATTCACTCCCCTTGCCGGTTCGATCGATCCTGGGTGACAAGAAAGGGTAGAGATTAGTGCTGGCTAGAATAATAGGCACTCATAAGTTAATATTAACTAGACATTGAGAAAACGAAGTTTGACTTGTGGAGCTAGAGGGGTAGAGGTTGTTGGGAGCCTCGTGGCAGAGCACCCGACAAGCTTTGGGGTTGACCCGTGGAGCTAGTTGAGAACCTTGTGTTCTCTTGTTGAGCACTCGACAGTCTTGCTCAAATCAAAAGAGATAACTTCTTGAGGTAGACACATAGAGTAGCATTAATTTTCTTGTACAAACCTTAATTCCCCTAAGCTAAAGAGAGACTTAAAACTAATTAAAATTTACAGGACCATTGGCAAAACACTACACTTATTATTTCGTTTTTAGTACTTTGCTTTGAAGCATCTAAATTTGGTTCAATCTCACTTCAAGCATCTTTCATTCATTAAATTGTTCATTTACTACAAGTATTTCTTATATGTTAAATGCGATATTTTGATCATTGTGCTTAGTGAATGGTTTAATGCAATTTCAGTATCTTTGATAATCTTACTTTTATTATATCTGTGACTCCAGAACCCAAGTAAGGTAGGCACTGGTCTGGTTAGTGAATTGTTATTTCTCTCTTGCATTTGTGTATGGTTTATTGTTAAAGAAGGTTTGCCTGTCATTTAAATTATTGCATCTCTGCACGAATGTTTGTCATTTGAACATTAATAATTTACAACTCTAAAAGAAACTCATTAAAGAATCTTAGTAAATAGGGACAACCCCCCTTGACCTTTTTGGAGTTGGGGTCTAAACGGAGGAGTTTAGAATCGAGGTGACAGTGGGTTCTACACTCATAGTTACCCTCAGGAACACACATAGCGGTTTGGAGACTTATCTGTGGTCAAGTGTGTTTTAGGCGGCAACAATGAGAAAGTAATATGCGCAAAGATTGTTGGAGGATCCTAGTCGACGAGTCAACTAGGTCCTCCTGACAGACCACCTAATGGTTGGCCCAATCTAGTCATGTCGGTTAGGCCTACTTGCGAACAATTAATAGTTCTAATTGTCTATCGATTGTATACTTCATATATATAGGCTGTTGAGCCAAGATGTTAGAGAGATGATTATCCCCCATTTTACATTATGGCCTCTTGATATAATATAAGATTTGTTACTGATGTGACTGTTATCACCTAGGTTGTAGCTGCTTCTAAGAGGGACCCTATCTAGGATGGTAGAGGCAAGGGCCACGCTGTTGGGAGCGGGAGCAAAAAGCGAAATTTTCAAAAGCTTCCGTTTCGGGAGCGTTTTTTATATAATATATATTTTAATATATTTTGATGCATTTAAATTAAAAAAAACATGTATTATGCCAAATTAGCTATAGAAAGCATCAAAACATAGATATTCATATAACCATTTAGTACACATTGATATAACATCAATCATCTAGGACATCTCAGAAGATTTTCTGGAATGACATAGCTATGGCAATGATCATTCGCAAGTGATGTCTTTAAATCCAATATCAAACTTGCAAAGATATTAAGTTATTGTTAAGATTTACTTTATCAAACAAACTCTATGATTGAATTTTTGTAACAGAAGTTGAATTTTTGTAAGGGAAGTACAAATGTGTAGCTGATGGCATCGACTTTAAGACAATGCTGCATGTATTTGACTCTTATATGTCAATACCATTTTTCTCATATAACCAAACTGTATTAATTAGAATTTGATTAAAATTAACATGTAGACAGTTTTCTATTTTATACTTTTATCCCTTCTGAATAGAATATGAACTTTATTGATATTGCAAAGGTGCTTCTGAAAAGGCCCCTTTACCAGTGTACTGCCAAATTTTCCTTATTTATTCGTCCAATTTCTATAATGTCATTGTCTGATATATGATGTGAAGGTAAACCCAAGGCCAGGGTTGACAGACAATGGGATAGACCTTTTTGAAACTCCTGTAAAAGTGTTTTTTTTCAAATATACTTCTTATTTTACTCATAAAACAGTTATGTACAAAAAGAACAAAATTTGTACAAGAAAAGATAAGAATATACAAACATTGTAGCAACTATCTTATTGCAGTTACAACTACAATAAATTCTAAATATGGAGTTATCAATTCACTTTTTTCATCTCTAATGAGCAAAAACCCTTCACCCTTGAGTTGGGCACAAAGCTCATCCATCCACAGCCCTTGAAAGGAAGAACAGTGCCACTAGAGTCCTCAAAAACACACTTACAGCACAATTTCCATAAAGAGAACATAACAACAATATGGATACAATGCCACAAGCCTTGATAAGGTGACTGATGAAAGAGTTAGTCCCCAAGAACAGTTGCTCTCCAATGAATGGTACCCTGGATCATTTCAGAGAACCTCTGCTGTGCTAATTTCCAACATTGACAAGAAAACTGGCACTCCCAAAGAATGCATTTGACAGCTTCATCTTGGGGCAGAAAATGCATTTATTATCTGTGAAACTACTCTTTGCCAACCTGGGGCACATCAAAGTTTTAAACGGTTTACCATGGGGGCACATCAAACTGTTTACCACTGAGGGCATAGAATGAGTCCAAATGGAGTCCAATAGACTTTATTTGCCCAAATTAACCCTAGCCAATCCCGGTATTAAAAAATAAAAAAATAAAAAAATTAAGGAGTCGCTCGGGAAGCATTTTCGGGAGCGATTTTTTTGCCCGGGATCGCTCAGGAATCGATCCGGAAGCGTAGATTCCGGAGCGATTCCGGATCGATTCCTAAAATTCCAGGGAGCGTTTTTTTCTCCAAGGAAGCACGAATTACGAAATCGATTCTGGGAGGAATCGATTCCTCATCAATTCCTTCCGGATCGTGAATTGGGATCGATTCGTGGGGGTGCAGAGCGATTCCCAGCAGCGTAGGGCAAGGCAAACTAAATCAAGTGACACTGCAAGGGCCTCGTCTACTACTGTTGGAGTAGTTGTCACGCCTGACAGGCTCTTGTCACTTTCGACCAAACTAAATTAAGACCAAGGGGGAGGCCCTAGCTATCTTAGAGAGGCTAACGCTAAAGACAAGACACACAGACAAGAATCGAACGTAGAAGGAAACAAATGTATCTTGACTTAGTATCCCATATCAATAAATGACTATTGGTGTTATGGACTCTAGGGACAGGTTGAGAGGCTTAATAAATGAAAAGATTGTCAACCAAGATGATTTTACCCCAATAGTTATGGTTACAGATCAGATCTAAGATTATACAAGTGCCAATGCAAGATATTAGATACCCAATTCACTCCAGGTAGGGTTTAAGCACTCAAAATGGAAAGTGGCTATGAACTGGTGCGTTAAAGGATTTATGGCACTATAAATTGTTACTCGATGCAAGATATGACAATTTGAGAAGATTCAAGCAACACATAAGTCACCAAAATAGAAAAACATGAGGATGCCCGAGGAGAATGAATTGCTCCGAGGAGGACTAGTGCTACATGATGGGAAAATTGTAATTTCCCCATTCAAATAAATTCATGACAGGAAAATTCCACCAATCCTACTAGTTCCCTAGGTTGGATGGAGACATTGGGATTTGCAATAAGGGGGCTAATAAATGATGTTTGGACATTAGAATGGCATATATATTTAATAAAGGAGCTAAATTAAATAAATACAAGGGAAAAGCAAAGTGGCAATCAATGTTACAAAAACCGAACCGGTGGTCGAACCGGCCGACCTGTGAACTGGAACCGGACCAAAACCGGAAAAAAAAACTAGATCATAAAACCAGATCACCAAAAATACATAAAATATTCAAATTTTGAAAAATTATATATATATTCATGTGCATCCATGTGCATTCAAACCATTATACACAAAATATGAAAAGTATCTCATTTATATAGCAAATAAGAGTGCATAGTGATAGAACCAAAATAGCAGTTAGCACTGAGTGCAATACATGTCTGAAATTGAATCAAATATCTACTGGTCTTGCATCTTAGATGGTGTAAGCTAAGATCCCTTTAGGATATTCATTTGAAGTGAAATATAAATAAATAAACAATATAAACAATGAACAGTGTTTCATCTATCAACAACTCCAATACACTAGGCAATCCAAGATAAAATATAGCAAACATATGTCAACAAGTTTCAGCCCTATAGGGCAATCTTTTCAAGCATAAACCAGATCTGAAATCACTGCAATTAATGTGGATTTATAGCAATAAATATGCCCCCTTATTTTTTATATTGATTTTAAATCTCTTAACAATTTCAGCTTTCAGATTAGCATGGCAAACTAGTGCTGAAAATTGCCAAATCTTAAAGACAATTTCAGACTGCTGAAAATCAAATCTACAGTAAGACAATTTCAGACTACTGAAAATCAAATCTACAGTAAGACAATTTCAGACTGTTGAAATTTTGATATATACATATAAAGATGAAGTACATGTATATGCCACTGTCCACGTGGACAATTTACCCCACCCACTTGCCTTTTAAAAATAAAATTAAAAAAAAATAAAATTATTTATTTATTTTTTGTTCTGAACCGGCCGGTTTTCTTTGCAAAAACCGTTTTGACCAGTTCGGTGACTGATCCAGCCGGTTCAGGACAAAACCGGCCAAAAACGGTTTGAAGGGCCGGTCTGGACCGGAAAGGTGCCGGAACCGGTCTAACCGGTTGGTTTTGCCTACACCAGTTTGGTTTTTGTAACATTGGTGGCAATTGATCATGAAGACACATGGAGGATGTGGGACCCACACAGGCTAGATTTTCTATGCCACATGGCATCCTCCTCTTGTCAATTCGAATCCATAAGAAGTCCAACGTTCCTGGGATGAGTTGGAAGGCTCATACACTTGGCAATATGCATCATAGGTCGAATTGGGATGGAAGTGTAACTCCCATGGAAGAGGAAGAGTCAAATGAGAGGTTCTTGGACACTTGGGCTAGATTCCCTAACCTCTATGACAACAATGATGAAGATGCTATGACACCTATGACAAATTGTACCTGATTGCTGACATTTGACCAATATGACATGTCAGGCCTGACCAATATGACATGTCAGGCCTAAAAATAGCGTCTAAGGGAGCACTCATGGGAGTTAGAGAAGCCCAAGAGATTCCTACTCGAATTGGTGGAAGGTGGAAGGCTAAGAAGTGGAAGACAAGTGGCAAATATTGAATCCTTCCCTAATTCGAATTGGCTTGGAGTTCATGGATGGAATTTGAACCTCAGAAGGCTAAGGATGTTTATAAAATACAGGGATCAACTAAGAGAAGGGCTTTTGATCATTTTCACAATTGCATTTGAGAGGAGAGCTAGTGGAGTGCTACTCTACTTGCCTTAGCACCAATTTCGAGGGTGAAAGATTCCCATCCTAGTTGGTAATTGGAAAGGCCATTCAGACCTTTCATTTGGAGCTTCAATGGAGTCATATGTCACAGATGCAAGCTACAGGGTTGCTCGTGGTCACTTCTAGTTCAGCTTGTTTCTCCAACCATTTCCAGTTTTCTCAACATATTCATGATCCTTAAGGTGGGGCGCACTTGGTGAGCTGTTGTTCTCTTTGGGGGAGCTTCTAATGCCCCATTCTTTTTCTGATGTAAATGCTCTGTTCTTCATACTCAGAATAGCTTCAAGTCGAGAGTCCAAGTGGAACTATGTAAATCTGATCATTAATGAGCAAATGGTGCCATTTTCCCCACTATGTTGATGTATGCCAATGATATGTTAATATATTCGACTGGACAAGTGAACCACTGATGAATTAATGATGTATGGACTGTTAATAATATGTTATACAAGTTTCATGTTCAGTGCATAAGATTTTAGAGTCATATTGTTCAATTTCATAGCATTTGGAGAAGATTGCCTATCATTTCCCCCAAGGTCGAAACTAGTCTTTTTGTATCTGATTTGAGAGGGTTGTAGTAGACTTAATAAACTGAATGGTGATGCATATGAGACCATATTGATGTCCCCTAGATTTCCCCTCCTTCTGTCCTGAAATTTGAGAGGGTCCAATAACATTTGGAGAGCCATTTCCAGCACCTACCCAGGGGGGAATTGAACCCCTAATTGCTAGTCAAATCCCCTACCTTGGCCATAATTCAAAGGAGAGTTGCATAAGCCTTTTGAAGACTCTAAAGCATCCATGAACCTCATAATCATGTCCTAATACCATCCATATACCTTCTGTAACAATTTGGGAGCATTTGGAGATCAAGAAACCAATACTAGTTAAGGGTCGAACTAGTGGAAAAATTGAAATTTTCACCATTTTAATAAATTTCTAAATAGGGACATTACAAAAATGGAGTCCAAATCAATTGAAATTTGGTCCTTAGGGTTTTGAGATGATATCCTTCTTGAGTTTTGAATGATATAGGCACTAGGTGACTGGATCAAGACTTATAGAAAATGAGGGTTTTAACTTATTAATTTTATTAAGCGACTAATGGAATAGAAATTGAAACAAGAGAAACAAAAGTAGAGATTACCTGGAAATCTTGCAGATGCCAAGTGCAATGTTGATCTTTCCTCTTCGTACCAATTTCGAGCAAATTTGGTGAAGTTCGAAGTGAAATCGATTTTCCCCAATGAAGCTAGTGCGCCCCTCTCCCTGCAAACACAATCAACCGAAGTTAGATTTGATTCACAAGATAAAAGAGCTATGAGTGCAAGACAAATCAAGAAGCATCACAATGATCTAAGACACAATTGTAAACTCACTGAATTTGAAACGTTTTCAAGAGAGAGAGATTTTGAGATCCTTGTCAAAATCGCTACCCTCCAATGCAATGCGCCCTCTACAAAATATAGCATGAAACCACCACAAATCTACTCAAATGCCTTAGAGAATCGATTTACAATCAAACACAAGAACATTCTAACAAAGAAGACACAAGATCTCTGCAAAATATTTCTCTATTAGCCAAATATCCAAGAGCCAAAAGTCCTTTGCAATGAGTGAGTTCGCCAATAAATAGAACTCTTGATGCAAAATGCCTAGCTCCAAAAAGATGGAGGGCTAGGATCAAAACATAAAAATCAAATTGATGGTGGAGAGAGTCTCATCACATCACATCAAGCTATCATCAAAAGGGGGGCGATTTCCCTAGAGCGCCCAAGCTAACAACATGATACATGATATAAGAATAACATATGACATGGGGGGGGGTCTCCTAGGGGTGTAAGTCTCCCTTAGGTGCCCCCATTTACAATAACATGATGATACAATGTAATAATAACAATGATCTCAACATCAAGTGCACCCACCATGGGAAAGACAACCTCCCTAGGGAGAGAAAATAGAGTGTGGCCCCATCAAATGATATACACATGAAACATGGTCCACAGAGCCTCGATACATTATAACAAATCAGCCCAAATCATTTCCTTGCCCCTCACTAGCCAAATCGATTTCTTAGCTAGGCTATGGTGACTTAATAATTGAATTAATTTGCCATAAATACTACTGGGTGAATAAAATACCAATATCATGCATTTCCTTTGCCCGGATCATCAATCTAATTGCATAAATGAGATCAGAGGCCTCAAATCCACTAAAGGTGACTACTAGCACCCCATGGATCCACTTGTAGAATAATCTGTAAGCCCATCCATGTCCAACATATAAAATATGGTCCCATATAATTGACAATAATAAAAATAACCATGAACCAAAGCATATAATGGCCAATTGAAGCATGGGACACTATAGTGGGTACCAATAGGTGCCAAAAACACAAAATCGAACCATCGGATCCAAAGTCGTTGGGGACCACTTGTTGACCATGGTCAAATTGGGTTGACCAAGTCAAAATTGGTCAAAATAATGACTGAGCGAAGAGACAACTAATCCTGCATGCATAAGGGGTTAATAATGCTATATTATCTATATTAATCAGTGTTCCACGAGGATGCGTCCCGCAGGGTCAAGGATGCGTTTCCCACGTTTCCTGCTTCCCAGGGATGTGGGTACTCTTGGAGAAACGTTCCCCCCTCCCATGCCCTTGAGAATATTTTTTTAACGTTTTTCCATTATTTTCAATTTTTACAATCCCTACTTGGTACTACTTAGAAAATAAATCAATATATTTAGTATTTACATTGCACAATCATGAATATACATCAAACGAATTGTTTTTTTGGTAGTTTATTTTATTTTTTATAATTTTAGAGACGTCCCCCTGCCCCCCCCGAATTTCCCTAAAATTTGGGGGTAATCTCCACGTGTCCCGAATGTGCGTTTCCCCGCTCCCACGTCCCCTTATCCCCGAAACTTGGGGGAACATTAATATTAATAGCCCAACTAAAACATCAGTGACACATACAGTCATGATCATGAAAAATAAAAGTCAGACTTGTATTAAAACAACTTCATAATCCATCATGAAGTCCTAGGTATATGCTCACTTACAAAACTAATTATCATGCTAAGCTAGGTGAGGTGGATACAACAATGCTAGATTTAGTGGGATTGACTTATTTGACTTTAACCATGTGATCTCTCAGAGTAAAGGGAACACAGGGAACCACAGTGACATATGCATGAGAAAGAACACTAGGGGAGGGAGGTGTCTCACATATGGGTAGAGTGTTTGAGCTGCCTCCAGTAGACTCTAGACAAGCATCCTTTCATTCACTTGATTTAACTTTCATTGCATTTTACATTTAATACATAAGATAACCTTTCTTTCACCAGCCAACCTCTAAGGGAAGGTGCCCTGGATAGCCTTGTGGACCCCAGATAATGACCCAATCTAACCTGCATTGCCAACCACCATCCATAGGTGCGATGCCGTGACCACCCTGTTTCCTTGTGGGGGCAGATGGCCTTACATCATACAAAGGATGAGTGCTCATCCCTTGGCCACTGACTGGATACCCTCTTTATGTATGCATGTTTTCGTATATGATTATCTATTTATAATGCACTACTGGTAACCTCATGTAATCCCGTAGATTACAAAATTGGTTCCGTTTCCAGTAGTTCTGAGTCAGGACAAAGCATGAACATTCGTACATAAATGGTGATTGAGGAGGAAATCCGAGAGTGGCGGAACAAAAAAATTGCAAACTACATTTAGAATTACGCCAAAAGGAACAAGTTAACTCTTGCAAAGGGATAAAAGTTCTTTACAAAATTTCATGAATGATTTATAGAGACTGTTCCTCACGAAATAAAGAAATTTCTCGATAACGTTCATGACCAAACTGGAAGGTCAGAATGAAAGATTGTTGATGCAAAAGCTTTGTAATGATGGACAAACAAATTTGCGTAAGTGGGTTAAAAAGATAGGCGATGATTTCTGCAAAGTGCAAGCCACAGAAGAAAGAACCTCGCTAGACTACATCAAAACGAGGTTCTATGACGACTTGCATGATAGTTTTTTTGTACGATTCCTTCTTTGCTTTATAAATTTTTAATCGAAAAAGGAGTCGGCCACATTTTTGAACCTCGACCTCCATTGGGCCCTGGTAGCTCAAATTGGGAAAAGAGACAAAAAGGCTGGGAGCACTTTGTCAACGAAAGAGAGTGGGAATATTTTCTCAGCAAATGAGCGTTATTGCTGAATCCACACCTGTCGTCCACCAGTAAGTTGGGTCGACAATGGGGGGTTTTCCGACCACGTGAAATGAATGAATAGATGATACTAGTCAACAAAATTAAAATGGAATGAAGCTAGTGAAAACTCAAGTACGACTTGATGAAAATTAGATGGCCAACCACAAGTAGAAAACTAATATATAGAAAATTGAAAGGGAGAAAGACAAAAAAACAGGAAGAACTTAGGGACATACTAAGTCCGCGTTGTTACAAGAGGAATACGAAGAAATCAGTTGTGAAGGTTGAGTAGCGAAAAGGCCTACTTGAGTTGAGGGAAAGTCAACGAGATGAGAGAAAGGATGAGGCACTGACGCCGATCATAGAACCTCGGCCGATGAAGGTTCAAATGCTTTGCAGGTGGCAATACTCGATGTTACAAGTCCCGTAGATCCACTCCCGATGCTTGTCACATAGTCCAAGTGTAAGATAGGTTGTCAAGCGTGACTTGGGAATTGGAGCTAGCCAAAGTAGAATATGGTGTTGACTAGACGATTGTGGACAAATTGTGGATTGACCGATGAGTCAAAGATCGCTTCATGGTAATTGGATCACTTTTTCACTCGAATTTGATAGAAATTTTTTTCACCTATTCTATTCAAAGCAGGTGGAAGCACCCCCCTTCTAGCAACAGTATCGATTGACGCACCAAGTTAGTCAGAGATTTGACTTGAAGATGAAGACTCGCTAGAAGAAATTTGACTATCGTGGTATAGTGTATAGAACTTGATAGAAAAAGTAAGTACGCCTAAAACTGGTAATTTTCTTCCAGATAATAACCAAAATTTTTCCAATATGGATTTTCACCATTCAGTACACATCCCAATATATGAGGGGGATGAAAATCCCCGAAGACACCGGTTTGTTTGCGAGACTGTGTGGGAGCCTAACCTTGTCAATGATGAGAATTGACAAATGGCACAGTTTGCTGGTGCGCTCTGCAAATGAGCACTCACTTGGCACATGAATTTAATTGAAAATTAGACTAGAACAAAAGCCAAAATAAAGTAGAACTTTCTAGCATTTTACCGAACTCAAGACAACAGGAATTTAGCCGCTAAAATGCTAAAAGAAATCACACAAATGTCGGGAGAAATAGTTCGAGAATATGATAAAATGATTTAAAGATTTACTTAGCCAAATATCATACGAGATTGATGAAAATCTATTGATTCAGTGGTTTGTTGCTGGTCTCTTGCAGAAAAATAGAACATGTGCTGTGTATTGTAAATAGTTTCTTTCATGTATGCTCTATTTGAATACATAACTATTTCATTTCTATAGCTTAGCTTATATTTCGCATCTTCTATGAAATGGTTGTATATCCAAGTCCACACATAGAGCGAAAGGCAGGTATTTGGTTAATTTTCATTTTTGAAAATGATTATAGTCAGAGTGGTATTTGGTTAATTTTCATTTTTGAATGCATGTTCTTAATTTTCCTTTACATTCCTGCAATTAGAACAATTTGTTTGTTTACTTTTTAAAAGTTTGATTTCCTTTCCAATCTTTTCCTTTCTGTAGTAGCTAGTCATGCAAAGAAATGTCCTGGTGACAGTAGGGTTCCCATTAACATGACCAACGTTCATTGCCAAGAGTGATTAAGATAGCCTTTGATTTATGAAGTGTGGTGTGATTTAATTTCCTTTTCATAGGAGCATGTGGAAAACAAGTTGTAAATAATGAACTTGGATCCTGCACATATAGTGCACGACATCTCGCAAGCTTCCAAAACCGTGGGTTGACAATTAATACACAAGTCTCTTTTGTTTCTCTTTATAGGGTAATAAAATAGCACGTCACATGTGCATATTTTGTTGCCAATTAAGGATTAGTGTTGAACACTAGGCATGGAATAGACACCATCATGCATCCAAAAAGTTCACCATCACACATGAGCACAAAGTGTATCTAAGAGTCTAAGACCCCCTTATTCCAATTTTGAGACAGGTCTAGGACAAGGACCGTAAGAGTTTGATTTTATTGTGGGTAACTTTCTTGCAATGACAATGCCCAAATACAAGTAGAAGCCTTCAATGGTCTTCATGTTCCAACATGGACAATGTTACCTGTGTTGCTGCAATTTTTATTTCCCACTTAAAAATTTTGAGAAAAAATTAATATGTGCGAAAGTCCATAATGCATGATGCATCTAATGTCAATATCCACTAGTGCCCAAGGTTTTTGACCTTTAGTCTAACTCACCTTCACATGATGTGGGCTTACAATCAAAGACCATTTACATCTGGTATGGTATCACACTCAAATATGAATCACACTTTGTTATGAAGCTCCCAATCTGCCCTGTTAATTGCAAATAATGCACAATTACGATGCACCATTCCCCAAGCATTGCGTTCTTTGTAATAAATTAAAAACATCATTCACTTTCCATGATTGTGACCCAACCAACATACAATAAGAAAACACTAACGTCCAACTACACTAGCCCCACTTCTTTTGTTAATTTTATGTATGGACAGTTTGGAATATTAAGAAAGGCATGGTCATCTATGGACTGCATGTGCAATGAAGAATTTGTTCAAAAAGCAAACGCCTCATTTCTGTTTCCAGCTGTGCATGTGCTCCTTGACAAGCATGTGCGTGGATGGTGGTCGGCTGTCTTCTTGGAAGCATGGTGATTATGCATTCCAGCTGGAGATACTTCATGCGCACTGCTGATTGTGTGGGCTGCGGGTTGTGGGCTGCTCATGCATGAATGCATCGAACATAAACAGCAGCATATTCTGAATGGAAAGGAGGTGTGCCCAGCATATATGGAGGCCGTTTTTATGGACCATTTACTCCCATGTTAAGAAGAACTATGCCCAACATAAAAGGTATTCAGTATGTTGGTGGAGAATGCAAGGCCTATTTACGAAATAAACATAAAATTCTAATTAAGGGATGAAGATACTTCCAAACAATATAATTAATTTTTACATTTCATGATCACAGCAAAATATATTAACACTAAGAAAATTAATCAAAACAGTAAAACAATTACCAAGAAACTTACTCATTATATTTAATAGGATATCCCAACTGTATTTTTGAGTAAACCATAAACCCAAAGTCAAAGATCTAATAAGATGAGGAAGAAGACACCTAATATAGAAATTTGGACTTACATATATATCATACAAGCAGTCAGGACCATGGTAGCAGTTACTGGGAAAACCACATGTGGGGGACCACTCTCCTCCCAACCAACCTCTCAGTCATAGATTGAGAGTCCTCGAGCCCTCACTCAGCAATACCAAGCCGACCAAGCCATCATCATAAAAATCCTACCATCATCCTCCCTCCATCTGCTCCCAACACCTTGAACTAATGAGCAAGAGCAAGAAGTAAGGAAGAAGACCCCTTCCCCTTCTAATTTCCCCCGTTTTAAGAGCAAGACATAAGGAAGAAGACCCCTTTCCCTTCTAATTTCCCCCGTTTTAAGCTTTTCCAAGCTCCCTTCAATTCGACACATGTCCACATGCAAAATCCCCATGCAAAATTCCACTTAATTACATAAATAGCTCATAATTACTTATTATTCTTTTTCTTTAATAACCCCCTCTTTAATCTATATAATGATTAAATTTGTTTTAATTTATTAAGTTATACACCTATATTCTTATGACTTCCCATGTCCTTATTATAGTATTTTAATATAGACAAGGTTACAAGAATCGTGGGTGCGGTTGGAATCGGCTGTAGAATCCTGTGCAGATTCGACACTCATCCCAAAATAGGAATCGAGGGATCGGAACCCTAGCCCTAATTTTTTTTATCAAGCTTCTAATGGTTGTTATCATGGTTGTTTCTATACATTGCAGGGCCTATAAAACATTACCAATAACACCTTTGGGATTAAGTCCATAGCAGATGGAAAAGCTAGTAGGTTTTGACAAAAGAACCAAATAAGATAGGGATTGCTAGTTAACATGTGATTTCGATGAGATTCCGACCCCAATTCCAATGAGATTCTGGTACAGAATCTTAGTAGGGGGGTCGATTTTGGTAACTCTGAATATGGGCATATAATCTAATACTATTGTGTAGGGGTAGGACTCACTCATGTGGCCGTCATGAGTGTGTCCCACGCCTACACTATAACCCAAGTATGCCCCCTAGCCTCTGTTGCATCTTTCATTCTTTTATGAGTCTTTATGGATGCCACTTGGAGGGGGTGAGCATGGTTCATACCCTATATAAGGGAGAGGTCCACCACGAGGAGGAGACATGGCATAGCTTGCTCATTATTTTATTCATAATTTGAGTTGGTTATGAGATGTTAGTTTTTTATTGTTTTTTTGGAGAAAAGCATGGATTTAGAAGACTCTTAAGTAATTATATTATTTCTTCTTGGAGAGGAAAGTGGATCTAAAACCACTTTATGCTATTTAGAGAGAAGTTGTTGTGACTGTCCATCCTTCATTATTCGCTGGTTTATTTTGCTGGAATACTAATTAAATTCTGCTGCAATAAGGGTTTCGAGCATGTGGCAGTCATACCTCTTGAATAAGAGTTTTGGATGAGGTGAATTCCTTGCAAGATTCATGTTGTTTATGCTTCCTAGTTGATGCTTCTATGCTATGTTATTTTAGTGAAAGGTTGCATGTTAGATTTCAGCTAACAGTAGGATCAAATCTTTTTGATTTGCATGTGCATACAAAGTCGTGGTTGGAAGGGGCTTTTTTTATATATTTACAGCCATATAAATCTGCCCCATCTTTAGTTTTCTACATGTTTGTAACAACAGTAACTAGACTCATTTAACATCCCTTTGAAGCCCTCTTGATTCCCTTAGTGACTTCATTTGCCCAACATGGATAAGCATTGGTCTCTGTCCTCCAGCTCCACCATATGAAAACTAACTCCAGCTACAACTTATGTTTTGTTAAAACTAACTCTTTACATCACCTTGAGCCTTCATTGCATAGCTTTAGTGATCATAGTCTAAGGGATACTGTAATATTCCAATTAGGGATTCTGCCTTTTTGTATATGTTTCCCTTACTTGTTTCACCGTCTCTGCTTTTGTTCGGTATATTGTTTGCTTGCAAGATGTTTGTATGAGAGTTTATTAATCATAATTTATATGCATGTCACAAATAATCTTTATAACCCCAATATATCAATTAGAGAACCCTTGTAAAATAAGTAGATCTGAACATGCCAATCTTGATAAAAGACTCACTTTAAATTAATCAACAAAATCCATATAACAGAGAGGGCTTATTTCTGACCTTATACAGTGCTGCTAGAAGGATGAAGATGGCAAAAATTGCTGTAGATGACGCTCAGACAGAGGTAAAGAGTTGGCTGTAAGTGTACGGCCTGATATACATTCCAATAGGCAGATAGAGGTCCTAATAAACAGGATATGCCTTTCCCTTGATGAATCGAGGTCCAATCTGGCCACACGAATTACCTTGACCTTTCAACAGTGCCCATGCATGAGATCGTGGGTTCTCCCAAGAGCTGGAAACTACAGCTATGAATCACGCCCTTCCTGAGATAGTTAAGGGCCTCTTAAGCAGCATTGGGGCTTGCATAAGACTGGAGCGCTGCTACAGGAACTGGAAGGCTGCCTTAATAGATAAATTTCAGACCTCTTTCACGTGAATGGAACCCTTCCAATGATCATGACTTTCTCTCATCAAATACGCTGCAGTGAATAGGTTAATCTCTGTCCCATGGAGTGAAGAACATGCCTTTGTTTGATGGAGAGGATTCCTGTCGCGACTCCCAACTAATAATTATTATGACTTGGCTCTGCCACAAGAACACTTCTAATAAGTGCGCCTTTCCTCTTGACAGTGGCCATGCTTTAATAAAGAACTGAGCAGCAGTGATGAAGAGTCTACTATTTATGATGGATCGCTGCCTACAGCAAGGAAGACTGTCTCCTCACAACTCGTCCCCCTTTGTTGATTGATATGTGGCTTCCCTTGCCTTAATCAAGGTATATATCTCCATGATGAACACACCCTCTTCCAATAGATGATGCCTCAGTCCACACGCTATTTGTTATTGAATGAGGGGGCCCTAATTAATGTGCCTTTCTTGTACTTAGCATTCCAAGAGAGGTGCTCCCTACTTGTCAAACCACGTGAAGAGATTGGCCCAGCTATTAATTTAAAAAATCTTAAGTTGGTTCTAATTTGTCATTGAGGAAAAACTGCACTTTATGTTATATTTCTTCATTGAGATTGCACTTTACTAATTCTATGAGGGAAATACTACATTAAAGTGGCACTTGTGCACACATGTGAGGCTTTTTTGGTGATGTGGCACATTGGCACATATGTTGAGGCTTCTCGGGATCATCTAGCCTCTATCTCGCATCCGGATTAGATCTCAGCCATCCATTTCTCTTTCTTCACATGGATCAACCCTCTCTTGCTTGGATCATGTGGCTCAACGCTTTGCTCATTGATATCTAGTTTGACCAACACTTTGCTCAAGGAAGGAAACACATGGTATTCGCACCTTGTTTCAACTCCTCCTGTGGTTTTGAAGAAGACCCATGGTATTTGGATATTTTACTATTATTGACAAGTCAAGAAGAAATTGACCCCACGAAGGCAAAACGACTTGTCTTGTTCGCATAACTACTTTTTGTAAAGGAGTGATCTAACACATCCTTTTCTTGAGATCATCACTCACTTGTAACCTACGCTACTGGGAATCGCTGGGACCCCTCATGAATCGAACCCAAATTGCGCTCCAGACGGAATCGATGAGGAATCGATTCCGGAAGCGCGTTTCCTCATCGATTCCGCCCGGAATCGATTTCGTAATTCGCGAATTGGGCATGAGAAAAACGATCCTTGGTTTTTGCCAATTCGCTGAGGAATCGTCACTTCCTGGTCAATTCCGGGTCGATTCCGGGTCAATTCCGGATCGAACCCGCATCAAACCCAAGCTAAAAAATCGAACCCGAAATCGCTCCCAAGTTCAATTCCGCGGACAGGGCGGATTCTTGAAAAAAAATTCGATTTTTATATATTTTTTTTGGGATTTTTTTTAGTGGGCTAGGTCACTTTGGGCCAATAAAGGGTGAATGAGTCCATTTGGACTCATTTGCTTGATTGGGAAGAGTTTGAGCTTGGAGTGAGTTTGCTAGTTGTTTGAGAGCTTTGAGCATTGAGTCGGAGATTGAATGGGAGAGCTTGCAAGGGAGATTGAAGCTTCCATATATACATTCAACCACCATTGAAGAGCTAAAAGGTAGGCTCTAAAAATTCATCTTTGTTTGTTTTTGCAATTTTTTTTCACTATGTTAAAAAATGGAAAACTTGCAATGTTCTCTTCTCCTACTCTTTCCAATTTCTTCTTCTCCATCATTCTATTGCAGGGAACAAGTGACTCTCATCTTGAATCAAGAAACATGATGGGTATGTGGTTTTGGTTTTTCATTCCACTTCTTCTCATTATGATGGTGTTGGGAAGTAGATGTGGTGGTGGTAGTGAGGAGGGGGAAGAGGTAGAGAGTGATGCATACCAAGGAGAAGAGAAGGAAGGGGAAGAGGGTGATGATGATGAGGATGAGGGTGATGTGGGGCAAAAACAAAAAGACACAACACCTTTGTGGAAGTATGTGACAAGGCAAGGGGGAGGGAGAGGGGGTGGAACCACAAAGTTTGCATGCCCCCATTGTGGGAAAACATACACAGGTTCATTTAGTTGGGTGAGAAAGCATTTGTGTGGGGTTATGCCATGCGATGTAGGTAAGTCTCATGGAGTCAAAACTTGTGACAAAGTGGGAGCTAAAGAGAGAAGCAAATACAGGATGGAAGAAGAGGCCGCTCAAAACAACTCCAAGAGATCGAGGGTTGATTCTGAATCCCCATAGAGAATGTTTGGTAGTGGAGCAGCTGGAGTTGGATCATCATCGGCTCGATCGGGAGCCTCATCTCCCCATGGAGTCTTGCCTATACGAAGAACATTGTCCGATTTCCTTGACCAAGGTTGTAGAGATGATGTGGATTCAAAAGTTTATAGGTTTCTCTATGCATGTGGTGTGCCATTCAATGTTCTTCGCTCACCCTATTGGCATGAAATGGTACAAGCCATCAATGGTGGCCCTCAAGGATACAGAAGCCTCGGGTATGACAAAGCTAGAACCGTGGGAATTGATAGGGAAAGAGCCAAAATCAATAGTGCTCTTGGAAAGTTCACAAATGATTGGTCCAACTATGGGGTATCCATTGTATCTGATGGGTGGACAAATGTTAAAGGCAAGCCATTGATAAATATTCTTGGCGTTTCTGCTAGTGGTGCGGTCTTCCTTTCAGCCCATGACTACTCAGATCGCTACAAGACCGCTATTAATATTTCACAACCTTTACTTAAAACCATTCAGGAGATTGGGCCATACAATGTCATTCAAGTCATCATTGATAATGCTGCTAATTGTAAGGCAGCAGGAGCAATCATTGAGGATAAGTATCCCAACATATTTTGGTCAAGGTGTTTGGTTCACACATTGAACCTTTTGATGCATGATATTGTTAAGATGAAGGATAATAATTACCATGGATTGGTGCCTTGTACAAGAGAGGTAAGAAAATGATCAAATTTATTACTAATCATAGCATGGCCCACCACATTTTTCGCAATCACTCTAAGTTGGAGCTATTGAAGATTGCAAAGACTAGATTTGCTAGCTACTACCTCACCTTCAGGAGGCTTTTGAAGGTAAGAGAGGAATTGGCTAGTATGGTCTCAAGTGATCCATGGCAGGAATTGAAAGACAGAGCTGCAAGTGCATCAGATAGAAGTGACTTTCAGGAGGTGGAGGACACCGTTCTTGAAGGTCATTTTTGGTCACAGTTTAGGTATGTTCTGCAGTTCACCAAGCCAGTTTATAACATGATTCGTTTTGCAGATACAGATCAGCTGGTGACTGGGAAGGTATATGAGCAGATGGATAGCATGCTTGGTCAAATCAAAGACATTGTTGAGCAAAGAGATGCAGTCTTGTATGACCATATTCATAAACATGTGGTCAAAAGGTGGGATAATCTAAATGTTCCACTCCATGCCCTTGCATATGTCCTCATCCCAAAATACTATTCTCCAATTTGGTTTGCCCAACCTGCACCTGGGGGTGGAGTTAGGAAAAAACCCCACATAGATCCAGAGGTTGTTGCTTGGTATATGCAAGCATTAGAGAAGTTGGTCCTTGATGAGGAAGAGTGTGCTCAAGTACGGATTGAATTGAGCGAATACATAAGTGAGCATGGATGCTTTGGTTCCTTGTTTGCAACCAAAGATCGAGATAGATTGAATCCTATCCTTTGTTGGTGGAACATGCATGGCTCTGGAGCCACATATTTGCATAAATTGGCGATGAGGGTGCTATCACAGGTTGTTAATAGCTCTTCTGCAGAGAGGTGTTGGAGCACCTACAACTTCATCCACAGTGTAAAGAGAAACAGTCTGAATGTAGATCGCGCAGAAAGATTTGTTTATGTGCACTACAACTTGAGGTTGTTGTCCCATTATTGTGAGGCGGCCAAGAATGATGGAACATATTTGACTTGGGACAACAATCGAGAGGAGGCTAATGTGGAGGATGGAGCCATATCATTAGAGCGCTTGGAGGCTGAACTATTGGGTGATCATGATGATCCAATTCAGACTACCCGTACAGATATGCCACCCCCAAGCAGAAGCAACTTTCCGGATGCAGGAGTTTTTCCTTTAGCTTCACAACGTCCAAGTTTAGCCCGTGGGGGCCATTCATCTTCTTCTCATGTTCCACGATCACTTCCACCAGCACCTATTCCACCTAGAACACGAGAAAAGAAATTGGAAGTTACTAGTGGCAAGTGGAAAGCTTAGTAGATTCATAGTACTTTGTAGTTTGTATTTCATTTTCATGTTTATTTTGGTGGTTGGCCTATTTTGTAAACATTATGGCCTAGTTTGATGGCAAATATTTTATGTTGAAATTTGAAGGTTGATGTTGTTGATGATTGATGATTGATGATTTGATGATGATCATTTAATGACAATGTTATAAGTTATAGCTCCTAGAATCTAGAAGACTAGATGATTAATGTTATATCAATGTGTACTAAATGGTTATATGAATATCTAGATTCTATGTTTTCATGTTTTCTATAGCTAATTTGGCATAATACATGTTTTTTTAAATTTATATGCATCAAAATATATTAAAATATATATTATATAAAAAACGCTCCCGAAACGGAAGCTTTTGAAAATTTCTCTTTTCGCTCCCGCTCCCGCTCCCGCTCCCCGCTCCCGCTCCCCGCTCCCCGCTCCCCGCTCCGCTCCCGCTCCCAACAGCATTGCTTGTAACTACTTTTTGACCACAACTTCAGTCAATTCGCCCTCTTAAGCTATAAAAGAGAGGCTCATGCTCATTTGTAATGGTCGAAATTTCTTGGAATGAAAGAATACTCTGTGATTTTGCACTAGTGATACTTAGGCTCTTTTGTTGGTGCATGTATTGTTAGTTTCTCTCATTGATGGAAGGAGGCTCTTCACAAGGGTCCTAGATAACAATTGCTCTTTATTTTGCATTTAGTAAACTAAGTAAATAATTGCTGCAACCTTATTTCTTATGAATAAGTCTTGGTTTATTTGATTAGATTGTTGCAACCTCTTTTCTATTTATCATAGATTCATTCACTAAATGCATTTACTAATCTTTTGATGGTGATTGTTTAGGAATAGTTTGCTTTGCCTCTTGATCTTTGCCTTTTGCTTGTGGTTTTGAAGAAGACCCATAGTATTTGGATATTTTACTATTATTGACAAGTCAAGAAGAGGCTATAAAAGAGAGGCTCATGCTCATTTGTAATGGTCGAAAATTCTTCTTGTTGTAAATGTAACTTCAGAAGATATTCATTTGTATCTTGTATTTATCTTTTACTTGTACCTCTGACGGAGATGTTTTTCCTCCGTTCAGGGATGTCATTATTATGTTTGGTCATGCAAGGTCATTGAGGTAAAACCTTCATTTTAAGTCAGGGCAATAACACCCCAAAGAATAAATGTAAAATGTATTATTGAGTCTCCCTAGGATAGGTCGTCCTAGTCAGGTTAGTGAGGTTGGCCCCATTAGGTAAAAAGGTCATCCACACATAAAGTATAAATAGAGAGCTTGCTCTCTCATTTGGACACACCACTCACTCAAGTTCACATAAGCAAAGAGAGAAGACAAGTTCGCTGGAGGAGAAAGAGAGAGAGATGCAGAAGACATTTTATATTTGGGTTCTCCATTTTGCTTGATATTGTATTAGTGACGAATCTATCTTTGAGGAAGTTGCGGAGTTTTCTCCTTTATGGTTTCCTCGAGGAAAATTATTGTCTATTGTGTTTTGTTGTGGTCATCTTTCTTTCAATTAAAGATCCTAGTTAAATTGAATTAAAGTGCAAACTCTAACATGGTTTTAGAGCCAATCTGAAAAGAAGGCATTATGTAGCAGCGAGAAACTAGGGCTTCCTAGTTCAAGGTCTTCTCTTCACAGATCATCAGAAAAAGAGGGCTAGGCTAACTCGCCCTAGGAGGGCACATCTTGTGGAGGAAGCAGAACTCAGTTCGGAGAATTTTCATTTTTGACCTAGACACTAATGCCGGGAGAAAACTAGGGCATCAAGCTTTTGGGGTTTTTCTGCATCAATCCAGACAAAGGAGTACATTGGACAATTCACCTTGAGGAGGCGCATCTTCCTGTCCAATCAGAAGTTCAAAATTCCAACTTTGGAAAATTAGGGTTTCTCTAACAAACCCTACGCCAGCCAGCTCCAGAACCAGGTTGGGCATCTCAAATTGGTAAGATCTAAATCTTTGCTATTTCCATTTGAGGTTCTCATTTCAAAATGACTCACCACACCAAGCTTGAGTTTAAGCTCGAGGGAGCTGACAACTTTCGAGCATGGAAGTCTTGTCCTTGAAGAAAATGATTTGGACAAGTATGTTAATGAGGAGGTTCCAGAACCAGAGGGAGAAGAGGCAAAGGGAATCCACAAGAAGAACTTGGTCAAGGCCAAGAGGATTATTGCAGACTCCATCAAAGATCATCTCATCCCTCTTGTATTATCCCTGAAGACTCCCAAGGAGATGTTCAATATCTTAACAAAGATATTTGAAGGGAAGAACATCAAATGGAAGATGACATTAAGGAACCAACTCAAGAATGTGAAGATCCAACATTCAGAGACCATGCAGTCTTACTTCACAAGGGTCTCTCAAATCAAGGAGCAACTTGAAGTGGTTGAAGACAAAGTAGAAGAAGAAGAAATTGTTATGACCACCTTGAATCAATGAAGCACGACTCGTGAGTGGAACCCCAGACTGGGTTATCGCTGCAAACTCAGCCAAGACTCGCCAACTGCCACGAACTCGCTGGACTCGGTCGACCCGGAGAAGACTCGGCCCACTCGTCACAAACTCGGCTGCAGACTCGGCCGTAGATTGGACCCCGTGGATGCCAGTGTGTATACAGATTAGCAGAGGAAAAACGATTGAAAAAAATGATGCGGGAGAATTATTAAAGGTCTCGACCCTCATTCAGTCAGGTATCTCTCGATTCAGTGGCTGTCAAAGGAGAATCGAGAATCTGAGTTCGTGTAGGAGAAGTCGAGGTCGTGGTTGCCGAGTTGCTGTTCATGGTCGTGGTCGAGTTCTGCTGCTGGTTTCACTTTCATCTTCGGACTTCAACTTCCAGCTTGGTCATATTTGAGATTGACATTTATTTTTTTTATTTTTTTTACTTATAATATAAATTGAATTCGTTTTTATGGTTTTTTATTTTTTTTATTTTTTAAATTTTAAGTGTGTTTTTTATGGGCAAATGCCCCGTGGTTGAGATACTTAGCCACACGGTCGACTGTGGGATGAGTATCTCAGCCACGGGGCATTTGATTTGAAATGCCCCATGGCTGAGATACTCATCCCACAGTCGACCGTGTGGCTGAGTATTTCAGCCACAGGGCATTACCGTGTGGCTGAGTATCTCTGCCATGGGGCATTTGCCAAATGCCCTATGGCTGAGATACTTGGCCACACGATCGACTGTGGGCTGAGTATCTCAGCCATGGGGAATTTTGCCCATAAAAAAACACCTAAAATTAAAAAGAAAATTCAAAACTAAAAACAAAAAATTAAAAAACAATCAATATCAAATTTCAAATTTTTTTTATTGTTTAATGAAATTTTTAAAAAAATTGGCCCTGTGGCCCATGGGCTGAGATACCTCAGACACACAGTATCTCAGCCCATGGGCCACAGGGCCATTTTTATTTAAAAATTCATTAAACAGTAAAAAAATTAAAATTTAATTGTCTTTTAATTTTTCATTTAAAATTAAAATTAAATTTAGTTTTAATTTTTTGAACTTTTAAATTTTAATTTTAAATTATTTTTAAAGTTAGATTGGTGATTTTTTTATGGGCAAATGCCCTGTGGCTGAGTATATCAGCCACACAGTGGACTGTGGGTTGAGATACTCAGCCACAGGGCCTGTGGGCTGAGTAGAGGACCGAGTCACTGAACCCTCAGTCCTCTACTCAGTCACAGGACTGAGTAGAGGACTGAGGGTTCACTGTGACTGAGTAGAGGACTGAGGGTTCAGTGACTCGGTCCTCTACTCAGCCCACAGGCCCTGTGGCTGAGTATCTCAGCCCACAATCCACTGTGTGGCTGAGTAGAGGACTGAGGGTTCAGTGACTCGGTCCTCTACTCAGCCCACAGGCCCTGTGGCTGAGTATCTCAGCCCACAGTCCACTGTGTGGCTGATATACTGAACCCACAGGGACAATTTTTTTTCTAAAATTCATTGAACAATTTAAAAAAATTAAAATCTAAATTTTGAACATTAAAATTAATATAGCACATATTTTTTTGCAAGCCGGATTCCATGGCACCTAAGGCTAGAAGGCCTCTTGATCCAGCATGGAAATATTGTGTTTGGGAAAATCCTGATGATGACCATAGGGTCATTTGCAATTTCTGCTCCACCCAAATGTTTGGGGGCATAAACAGGTTGAAGTACCATCTAGCAAGAATTGTTTGCAAAGATGTGGTGGTTTGTGACAAATGCCTCGATGAAGTCACAACTGAAATGGTAGCAGCGTTGGATGCCATTAGAGAACAAAGTGAAAAGAGGGAAAGATACAAGTTTGAAACTTCCACGATAGGTAGATTTTCTATGGGACCACCGAATTCAACTCCAAGCACAGGAGGGTCCACATTAGCTGCTGCAGTGAACAAAGTGTAACTTCTTCTTTCTTCCTTCCTCGAACAACTCCAGGATCTCAGCCATCTTTGGAGAGCTTCAATGAGAAGAAGAGGAAAGAAGTAGATATGGCAATGAGGAGGTTTTGGTACCATAACAACCTTTCATTTAACTATGCCAAGTCTTATTTTTATCAGACCATGGTAGATGCCATTGCAGGTGCTTGCCCTGGATACAAATCCCCCTCCTACAATGCACTTAGGGGGAAAGAGCTAGATGAGGAGCTTGAGTGTGTTAAGGAACAATTGGAGACTATTAAGAAGTCATGGAAGTTTACAGGTTGCACATTTTTGTCTGATGGGTGGATAGATCAAAGGGGCAGAACAATCATTAATTTTGTTATAGCTTTCCCTAAAGGAACCATGTTCCTAAGATCCATTGATGCATCCTCGTATGTAAAGGATGCACATCTGATTTTTTCATTGTTGGCCAAAGTTGTGGAGGAAGTTGGGGTGACAAATGTTGTCCAGGTAATCATTGACAACGCTACAAATTATGTGGTAGCTAGAAGGTTGATTTCTGCAAAATACCCCACGATTTTTTGGTCTCCATGTGCTACCCATTGCATAGACCTGATGCTGGAGGACATCGAGAAGATAGAATGGGTGCAAGCAGTTGTGCAAGAGTGCAAACAAATAACCAAATTCATTTATAACCATGCTTGGGTGTTGAGCCTTATGAGGGGATACACAGAGGGTGAACTGAGTCGCCCTAGTATCACATGGTTTGCCACAACCTTTCTTTCCCTCCAAAGACTTCTGAATGAGTACCAAGCTTTGAGACAGATGGTTTGTAGCCAAGAATGGATATTTTGGAAAGATAGCACAAAGCCATATGCAGTTGCTATGAAGTTGTCTCTCTTAGGAGATGGTCTGTGGGAGAAAGTCACTGAGATTGTCAGCTTCACCGAGCCACTTGTAAAAGTCTTGAGGATCATGGATGGAGAGAAACTTGCAATGGGATACATCTATGAGGGCATGGATAGGGCCAAAGAGGTCATCAAGTCTTTCTACAAGGGGTTTTCATCAAAATATCTCCCTATATGGCAAATTATTGATTCTAGGTGGGACAGGCAGTTACATTCACCATTGCATGCAGTGAGAGCATATCTCAATCCGAGCTTATTCTATCATCCGAATTCTAGCATTCAAAGAGATCAGGAGGTGATGAGAGGTGTCATGATATGCATTGAGAAGATGTTCCCAAATCCAGAAATTCAGGACAAAATCAACTTGCAGCGTGATATGCACAAAGAATCATCCGACATGTTTGGATTCAGCTCAACCCAATGTCTCAAGGACAAGAAAATGCCATGTAAGATTCAATTTGTAAAAACTAAATTGTTAGACTTAGAACTTAGCTTGTAAATTTGCTAGTTCGCTTTTTCAATTTTGGCATTGCAAAAGTTGACATCGTTGTTTTTAACTTTTACAGCCCATTGGTGGATAGATTGTGGCTCTAAAGCACCACAATTACAAGAATTTGCCTTCAGAGTTCTGAGTCAACCCTATAGCGCTTCAGGATGTGAGTGCAATTGGTCGGTATTTGAGCACATCCACAACAAAAAGCGGAACAGGTTGGAGCATGAGAGGTTGGAAAAGTTGGTTTTCATCTACTACAACCTTCAGATGCTCACACAACAAATGCAATCGAAGGACCTAGATCCAATTTTATTGGATGATATTGATTTAGAGTCTGAGTGGGTTGTGGAGGAGGAGTTCCTTTATGATTTGGCTTGGCTTGATGAGGAGACTCAGGATCCCTCTAGTTTGCCATCTCAAATGGAAACTCCAAATACACTTGCTTCATAGTTGCTTCAGTCTGTCAATGTTGGCACTAGCTCCTCGATGACTTATTGTAGGCGTACTCGTGGTTAGGCATGAGACTCGAGTACATGGAGACATTGTCTATTTTGATTTCTATTTCTGTTATGACACTGTATTTTAAACTTGCACCAATCTGATTTTTAAATCAGTATGGTTTATGGTTATGGTTATGATTTACGGTTTATGTTTATGGTTATGATTTACGGTTTATGAACACTATGGTCTATGATCACTTTATGGTTTATGAACACTATGGTTTATGATCACTATTTAAATTTTTGCATACAAAAATTGATTGTGTTATGTCATATAATCATAGTTTATGAGACAATGTTATGAATTATTGCATAAATTGTAGTTTTATAGCTTATATGGATTGGAAGTGCTTTTAAACTCTTTTTTGTGATAAAAATGTACAATATTTTTATTTTTTTACTATTTGTCAAGTCTTGGCGAGTCTGTCCCGAGTCTTTCCCGAGTCTACGAGTTATATGCCAGCTGAGTCTTTGCCGAGTACGAGTTATCCTTACATATCCTTGTAAGGATATGTATACGCATGTTTTTATTTTTGGTTTAATAAAAAGGATTGAACCATGAGGCCCTGAGAATAAATTATGATTTGATATTATAGAAAAGATATATAATATATTGTGCTACTAAATTAGTAAATACTATCATTCATATCCTTGTAAAATTATGAATGGAAAGGATGTCATTAGAGAAAGTTGCAGATTGAAATATCATCCTTTATATTTCGGGGAATTTTGAAAGGAATCATATAATGCATGTGTAATTGATAATGTACATCAAGTTTCTATTTTTAAAAACAAAATTTTTTTTAGTGATATTTTGAGGTTGATATTTGGGGTTGTTACATTGAGGGCATACTAACATCGTGCATTTGGGGGTTTTGTTTATAAACTTAATACTTGGATGCATGCCCACTATTGTTAGTAATTTAATCAAGTAACCAATACTATATAACTCAAATTTGCCTTCTACTTTTGAGATCAACTAGTTACTTGTTTGATATCTTTAGGTTGGTCTATTTCATAGCATATCTTGATATCAGTTCCTATCATTTCTTGCTAACATTGGCTATTCGCTCCATTGGGTAAATCTTGATAAATGGTTTATGTCTAATGATGAATATGTATGGTTAATGAAATTCACATGTAGTTAGTTTCATTGCTTCACCTTTTAATAATCTAAGAGACTAATGACAATTCACTACCTTGTGAATTTGAAAGAGTAATCTCAAGTTTTACATGTGACTGCTCTCTTGATCCACGTGAATTTGCTTTGTTGTGATATATTTGCTTGGTAGCAATTCACTTTCCTTCATTTCATGAGTTGTTACTAAGTTTTATCATGTGGATGGCTTTTCATTGATGTAATAATTCAGGGTTGATCAATTGAAGTTATCATATTTTACTTATTGCCATGGAGTTATGTTAATTTTTACATGGCACATGCTTAAATTTTGATTTAGAGGATAATATTTTGATAAATCATCATTGAGGTAAAGAACATATATGGCTTATGGAAAAGAGGATTTTTGGGTAGAAGACGTGATCCAACATCTATAAATAGCACCAAGGGGTTGTCATTGGGTTTGTAAATCCGCGGTCGGGGAACCATATTGGTTCTGAAAGCAGTAGGTACTTAAGCATAGGCTATGTCTCAACTTGATTGAAGGGTAGTGTTGACTACCGATGTTACTCCGTCAATACCCCACGTGAGTGGTACCGCATTAGACAACACTTGAACACAAAATTGGACCCCACGTACCTTGCGTATATCGAGGACCCCCTTAGGTGTCCTAAAGCCATCCTATCGGTTGTCCTGTTATTGTAGTGCACCAGAAACAACATTCGGGAAGATTACTTTTCAGATACCTGGGTAGTTGGGTGGCGTGGCCAAGGGTACGATCTATACTCCTTGGTTGGTGCTATGAGAGATTGGATCGAGCATCATTGTTGGACCTCGAATGTAGATCGAAGAGCTACAATGACTTGAAGCCATTTTGGGGTTGGGGCTTGTACTATTCAAGAATAATCATTGTTCATTGTAAATGGAATGCTCATGGTTCATTTCCTTTGTTGTATCATGCATTTCCTTTTCATGCTAACTTCTTTATTTAAATATTTTGTGTTGCCTTGAATAATTTTTGACTAGTTGGTGTTAAACCTTATTTTCATAATCATCCTATTCGACCTTATAGTCTAGAGTGTGTCTTGATCTCATTACCTATCTTAAGCTAGGCACCTCCTCATAAAAATAATAGCTAGATCATGACCTTTGGTTAACTAAACCCTCATAGTTGGGTTGAGAGAAAGTTTGGCTAGGGTCTCTCCCTTGGTTAGTCTAGGCTTGATCATATTTGAGCTTAGGATACCTAAAAGAGGAGTTCCTTCCGGTAGTGACTTGTTGGGAGGGAATTCCATAGTTGTGTTGGGTTAGTGGTTGATTTCTTGCCAATAGGTTGGCCGCTAGGTTGTGCATAAATAGTTCCAGCTGCTACTTGTTTTATGCCTATTTCCTTTTTCTTCAAAGGGTAGTCTCCTACATAATGTCCCATCTTACAACATCGAAAGCACATGATCTTACTCATGTCCTTACTTGTATCTGTCCCATCCTTCTTGAATCCTTTCTTGCTACCCTTTTTCATCTTCCCAACGAGACCAATAGCATCCACTTCTGCTTGTTGTTTTGGACAAGATTGCAATATGATTTCCTCCTGCACAAGATCTACCCAAAGCTTTTGGAACTCTAGTATATTTTCCTAAGCACAAATACCCTTAACAAAAGGTGCTAGGAAGGAGCAATCCCTTTAAGGGCTATGGATACTAGCTCCTGATCGTCAACCTTAGTTCCAGTGGCAACTAATTGATCTTTCGTTTCACCTATCCTAGTAAAAAAGCTCACGATAGTATCTGTCTTGCTCATACGAACCGATGAAAGCTGGATTTGGTAAGAGCATTTGTCAAGAAGCATAAGAATTCTGAAATAGATTAACTAAAGCATCAAACATCTTCTTCCCAACCTTCTTATCAACAATGTGTAAGATGAAATGGTCCTTCATTGAATCAAGAATGTTTCTCTTCATTTTGGATTTCTTCTTTCGATGAGCAGCCAACTGTGTTGGTGTGTTGGATTGTTAGTATCTCGAATCTCCTTTTCAATGTGTTCCTAGAGATCGGCCTCTTCCATAAGAATCTGAAGCTCGAGATTCCATGGAACAAAGTTAGAAGCTCTCTCCAACCTATCACATTCTCTGAGATTGAGAGTCATCTTACACAACTTGTATAGATCTCAAGTGCACAAAAGCAATAGTATATGAAGTAGACAAAACCATTTCTATGGTACAAATGCTTTTCCCAAGCAATCTAGGGTTTTGCACCCAATGACCTTACTAAGTCAAGTACCTGTCCCAAGTGAACTTTAGCTGAAATACAAACTCCCTCTTTCTCAAGAGTGATCTCAACCATAACAAGCTTTGATACCATGTTGGAAATCTCTCGAAGTGACACTTCAATGTAATGCAAAAATTTAACATTCTTACAAGAAGGTTTATCAGCTTTTAGTGCTAGAATTTTCAGCCTTTAGGGCTATTGTAAATTAGTGTATAAAAGGGTAGTGGAAATATAACAATAATTCTCTTCTAACAAGCCCAAACTTCAAGGCAAATCAAGGAGAAAAGATACCAAACAATCTGATGAGTTTTGGCCCATTCTAGTACAACTTATTGGCCAATAACCAGATCTGAAAATGTACTTTAACATCAGTATAACAACAGTGAATGCAACCCCTTATGGCCTTCCTTTAGATGTTTAATCACTTAACAATTTTGTCTTTTATCATGAAGTCATAAATTGTTGTAAATAACAAAGCGTAAAGAGAATATAGCTGGAAATTCAAATTTGAAAAATGGCACAAGATATGGACAGCTGAAGACTTCATATATAAGCTCAAGATGAAGTTGTAAGTACATACCATGGTCTTCTCTCAGGGCTAGTACAAAAATCTAATCATCTAAAAACCCCTAGCTAGGGTTAATCAACAAACCCTAGCTCAACAAAGAAGAACCAAGTGCAATAATCTCTCTAACACAATCTCCAAGGCAAGATGTCCTCCTCTTCTCTTATTCACCAATCCACCCTAGGGTTTTATGACAAAATGCTAATATCCAATCTCCAAGGGTAAAACCCTAACCCTAGAAATTTAAGATACTACAAGAAGACCAAGAAACCCTAGCACAGAGAGAGAGAGAGAGAGAGCAATTACATGTGAAGACTCCAAGAGAGAGAGAGAGAGAGGACAAGTGTACTCTTCTTCTAGGTCACATCTCTACATGATTGAGTAAGAATGAACACATAAGTGATATGAATAGGATGACTCTCTCCTTCCTTTATTTATATGAGAGGTAAGGGAGGCCAACAATACTATGTGGGCACAAACCCTTACAAACAACCTACATGAGCCCTTGTAGGCCATCACAAGTGATATGTCCACTCTAAAGCACATGTGTCATGTTTCAAGGTGATGCAGATAGGAAAGGCGAGTCTACAACACTCCATCATAAGTCTCCATGGACTCCATCTATACTCCTAAGCAATGTACTTCATTGGGTCAGCTACCCCCTACAAGAACATTGTTGTAGCCCTAGGCGTCCTCGAGCCATCTCCAATCCTCCAACTAGGTAACTAAGCTGCTGCATGCCAACTAGGACTTGAAGCCCTCCTTCATGATGCGAAACACTCCACATCCCTTGAAGGGCGCTCTCCAAGTAAGTGTATATTTGTCATGCAAGAAATTGAAAGGAGGTTTTTCCTCAACCATGGAACAAATGGAATATCATCCAACTCAAGAACAACACCTGAAGGCATCCAAAATGAAATGTAGCCAACTCTTTTCACAAGGTGAGTGGCATCATCATCGAGATCCATAGTCATATCTCTCTCTTGCTTTTGAAGCCTGATGCAGTAGGGACATGTCATATGTCATATGTCTCAAAGCTCTGTTGTTCACATTCCAACCAACACTGGACACAATATTAGAAGATAAACACGAAGCCATGGAAAAATATTAGAAGATAAACAAGAAGCCATGGAAAAAGCAGTCTCAAACTGAGAGGTCATGTCCTTTACTCCTACAATAGTTCCAGCCGCAACCCGTTTCATGCCTTTTCCCTTTTTCTTCAAAGGATTGTTTTACATAATTGTTAGTTTTTCTACTTTAATTCAATATTATCTAGGATCTTTAACTGAAAGAATAACAAGCACAACAAAACACAATAGACACAATAGTTTTACTCGGGGAAACGATAAAGGAGAAAACCCCGCAACTTCCTCAAATATTGTTTCGTCACTAATACAATATCAAGCCAAAAGTGGAAAACCCAAAATATGTCTTCTGCAGCTTCTCTCTTTTCTCCACCAGTGAACTTGTCCTCTCTCCCTTGCTATGCGAACTTGTGTGAGTGAGGAGTGTGTCCAAATGAGAGAGCAAGGCTCTCTATTTATACTTTACTTTTGACTTGACCTTTTACCTAACTAGGTCGGCCTCAACTAAAACTGATGGGCCGACTTCTCTAGGAAGACTCAATAACCCTATTACATTTGACTCTAGGGGATCTATCACCCCGACTTACAATGGAGGTTTTACCTCAATGACTTGGCATGACCAAATGTAATAATGACATCTCCGACTGGAGGGAAAACATCTTTGTTGGAGGTACAAATAAAATACAATAATAATATCAATATAAAATACAATTGAATATCTTCCGAAGTTACATTTACATCAACAATAATGTCCCTTCTCATGACATCAAAAGCACATGATCTTACTCATGTCATTGTTTCCAAGTATGTGTTGTCCAAGTGTAACCACATATTCCATATTGACCATTGAAGTCACGAGGAGAGTGTTCTTGAATCTTCTAGATCAAGACTATCTTACTACCACATACTAGATGACCCCCAATGGCCTCTTTTCAAATTTGTGGAACGTTTTTCCTACACTGAAGAACTAGGTCCATGGGTCGATCGCCTGTGCCATGAGCAATCATAATTTTTATTTTGGAACATTTCTTGTGGTGCCTACAACCTAAGATTTCAAACTACATTTAACCAGTGTCCTCGTAATTTGATTGTTGACATCGATTTCATGCATATTAAATTCCTGGGTTGTATTATTATTGATGAATTTATTGATCTCAGCCAACTAGCAGAGTTAGAAACTACAACAATAAATGCTGATTATAATCTTGTAGTGGTTGCTGAGGTTTTGGAAAATAAAATCCATGCTATCTCATATGTAAGAGCTTCTAACTATGCAAATGAAATTTATTGTGATGACCACACCTCGGTTAATTTCGCCAGGGAGAACATGTGGTACAAAGTGGATAACAGCAAAGTGGAATTAGTGCCGTTTAGTAGGGTGTTGAAAGGAACGTTGTACAATCTTCTCATCTATGAGAAGCATCAGATGAGCACAAAAAACAAAACAGAGAAGCAACATAGTACACAAAAGAAAGGTTCAAGGAGAAGGCATGGCTACTATCCATGTCAAGAAGAAGCTGATACAACACAACTAAGTTCTGGCAGAATGAGAAGAACTAGGTCAAAATCGGTCAAAATTACATGCATTGCAGTAAAGGGGGCACTTCATAGTACATACCAGTTAAGCAATCTTTCCTCCAAATTGCAAACTATATGGAGTTTGGCTAATAATGGGAGAGAAACAAATTCAATCTCAAGGTTGTTAACATCTTTTGAAATGGATTTATACTTACTACGTCAGGCTGGGTGGGAATGTAAGGACCAAAACAATACAATGGCACATGGCATCATTTATAATGATTTCTCAGTGGGAGGCCATTTGATGATTGTTATAAATGATCTTCAAGTAGAGAACATGCATCTATCTTCCTTTAAGTCGTGCTTTAACAATGGATCTATTGAAAGGATATATAATCATGGGGACAATGATTATAGAATTTGTGGATATCTCAGCTCACTTGACATGCAATACAGCAATGATTGGTTCCAACCAAAGAATGTGAATAAACTAGCAAGTGTTGGAAAGTTTAGTGTAGTCAATGTTGTCTCTCCACAATTTTTCTTTAAGAGTACATTTCTGTCAACGAAATTATCTAGAATTGCTTTGAGGACAAAGCATCTCAAAATATGGAGGGTAATGTCATAAATATATATAACAAATAATAAATAATAATAACTAAATAAATATAAAGAAGATTATTATTATGTAAACTAATAGACATGCCCTTTCATTTGAAAGGGCACAAATAAAGCTATTTAATGGGCCCCGATGTGCTCGTATGTTATCCTTTTGTCATTTAATCCTTCATATTTTATACATTGCAGAATTTTTTCTGTTAATTCAATCATATTTCTTATACTCCTCTTCACCAATCCATCCTAGGGTTTTATGACAAAACCCTAATCTCCAATCTCCAAGGGTAAAATCCTAACCCAAAAAATCCAAGATGCTCCGAGAAACACAAGACCAAGAAACCCTAGCGCCTCAAGAGAGAGATAGAGACACTAAGTACAAGTGAAGACTCCAAGAGAGATAGAGGACAAGTGCACTCATTTTCTAGGTCACATCTCTACACAAGAGTGAGTAAGAATGAACACACAAGTAATGTGAATGGAAAGTCTCTCTTCTTCCTCTATTATATGATAGGTAGGGGAAGCCAACAATACTATGGGGGAACAAACCCTTACAAGCAACCTACATGAGCCCTTGTAGCTCATCACAAATGAGATGTCCACTCTAAAGTACACATGTCATGCTTCAAGGTAATGTAGCTATGTAAGGCAAGTACACACCACTCCATCATGAGCCTCCACGGACTCCATTGATCCTCCTAAGCAGTGTACTCCATTGGGTCAGCTACTCCCTACAAGAACACTGTTGAAGCCCTAGGTGTCCCAGAGCCGTCTCTAATCCTTTGAACAGGTAACCAAGCTGCCACATGCCAACTAGGGCTTGAAGTCCTCCTCCATGATGCAAAACGTTCCACATCCTTGAAGGGTGCTCTCCAAGTAAGTGGCTCCTCCACGAGGCCTCAATGAAGGGTGTCCACCAAACTATGAAGAGGTCTCCAACACCCAAGGGAAGAAAGCCAAACCAGCACCATCCTAAGGTCAAGCATCCACCAAGCAAGCTATCTTAACTATGCATATTGATCGCGGACCATTTCCCATGCTATGATCCACCTCAGACCATCCAAGGGCTAGCCATACACCATATACCCCAAATTTCATGAATCACCTTAAAATATGGTGTAAACAATTTTGGAGTAACCCCAAAAACTAACAAAAGTCTGTTTGTTGAGTGTAGCCTGTAGGTGTAGAGGCTTCATAGCTGAGTAGTAGCAAAGGCTGCAGCCATATTCTGTATGTACTATGTAATAAAATTCCAGAGGTTTTAGTCCCTTATTTATTTAATAAAGGCTGCACATTGTGCAGTTATTACACCTGACGTTGAATGTATTTTCTGAGAGTGTACTGAATGCATTTTGTGTAGAGAAGTTGCAGAGTCCCCCACTGTGTAAATTTTGGTTTGTAGAAGGGTCTTTCCTCTCTGCACTGAGTTACATTTACAAATACAAAGATTAAGATAATTTGAGTTACATACATTGCCCACTTGAACGTTAGGTCCAAGAGGGTTTCCATTCAAAAAAATATAGGCAATCCAGTCATGAAGCCCTGTTGCCAAAATTAAAATTCACTGTTCTGTTGATCCAATATTCTGCTGCTGCTTCAACCTCAATTGTAAACAAGTGAATCTGTTTGCATTCAACCTGCAAGCAAAAGTTTTACTCAAAACTTCAACAAAACAACTTTCATCCATCAATTACACAGTTTCTCAGTTGCATACACCATTCAACTCCTGTCTCCATTGTTGTGCTTGGGAAAGGGGCGAAAACATATGCAAACTTAGGATAAATGATGAGGAGATCGAGATCTCATCATGAATTTTTTAGATTATAAGAAAATGAAAGGTCATCTAATAGCAATACCTTGGTGAATCCATTACTAATTTACTTGTATTTCTTTTGTATATTTCCCATCTACGTTGATATCTAGAAGAATAAGCTTTTGGATAAACTTTTAAACATGCCGTCCTGATCATTTTTATTTTGCAAACTTTGACTGGTCAAGCATTTATTTATCTGCTTCGTTAAGCATGTAGTGTTAAGTTGAATTGGAGTGCCTCTGACAAACAGGCTTCTTTGCATAATTTTTAGGCAACATTTTATTTGTAGTAGACGTGTTAAGGGAATTAAGCACTGAGGTTCAGCTAAGAACATTGAAAAACTAAACATGCATTAAAATGAAAACACATTTATTAGCCCAGTGAGCTAGCTTGAGTGGTTCAGTGCTTTGAGCTTCATGCAAGGGGTCTTGGGTTTGGTCCCCCGTGCTGGCTACCTCTGTTGTGTGCCTCACTCGATGTCCCCAACATGCTAGGCACTGTAATCAGAGCCCATGTGTTTACACTGGATACCATCCGTGAAATGTGGAGAAGTGCCTGGGATTTACCTGTGAGGTTGTCCTTGGAAGAAAAGAAAACACATTTATTTTGACTAATGGATAGTCAACATCAGCCAAAAAAGTAGGTTGGGGATATTCTCTTCGGCAGCAGGGAAGAATTTTTTGAAGCACATGATATGCATGTTTTATGTGGTAGCTTGGTAGGTTGACAACCGACTTTTCACTTTTACTGCAACAACTTATGGTAACAAGTATGTTTTAAAGTTTGTACGTTTATATGATGCACCTAATGAGACTAGTTTGCTACTGACATAATCTGTAAGATGTCCTCTGTTGCAATCAATTTCTCTCCTGATTAGTTTGAATCTTATGTGTTTATATGATTTGAATGGCAGTGATGTCTATTTTATTGGAGGATTTGGGACAGTGGCATGGGTTGATGTCCACGAATATGAGAATGTACAACCTGACAAGATTGCAGTAAACGGTGGAGAGCAAAATTTGAAGGTTTGTTCAATACTTATGGAAATAATAAAAAAATGAACTCAGGGGTAGTTCCATGTTGTATTCATGGCATCTGTGTGAGGAAACCTGCATTAAAATCCTTATAAGCCTCTTTGCCTGGTGATTTGTTTGTCCTGGAGTTGTTTTCCTGATCACTTTTATCTGCAATTCTTGTTTTGGCAAGTCTGAGAATGATTATCTTAACTCTGTAGCACTCTGACCTTGGAAGTTCATTATTTATTGCTGATTTTGCTTCATACATAAGATGCGTGCTCCTTTTTTTTCATTATTTTCAAGAGCAGAAAGTAGTAATTCCGTGCTGATTTTTATGTTCTATGGCTACCATTCTGTATGATGAAACCTGCATTAAAATCCTTATAATCCTCTTTGCCTGGTGATTTGTTTGTCCTGGTTTTTTATTTTCTGATCATTTTATCTGCAACTCTTGTTTTACCAAATCTGGGAATGATTATATATAATTATGTAGCACTCTGAGCTTGGAAGTTAATTATTTATTGCTGATTTGGCTTCATACATAAGATGCATGCTCATTTTTCTTTCATTGTGTTCAAGAGCAGAATGTTGTAATACTGTGCTGATTTTATTTTCTACTATAGGAATTGAATGCAATCTTTTCAAAACCACTCAGAGAACTATTATCAACAGAAATAGAGGTGGATGATGTGGCCCTCATTTCAATTGATAGCAAGGGCACAGACATTCGTGTCCGCCAGGGTGCACAGGTGATTTTTGTCTATTTGATGTCAATTATTGAAATTCAATTTTGTATATGATTCTTTCCTGCTTCCCTCGTTTCAATTCATGGCAAGGGACAGACATTCGTGTCCACCAGGGTGCACAGGTGATATTCATCTATTTGATATGTCAATTATTGAAATTCAATTTTGTATATGATTCTTTTCTGAGTATTTCTGATTCCAAATCCTTCTTTTCATTTTGCACAGTTCAATGTCCAACGTATATCATTTGAAAGTGGCCATGAGGTGGAGACATTGGATGAGGCTAAAATAGCTCTTCAAAAGATCGTTGATAAGTTCAGAAAGCTTTCCAAACAAACTTAACATGGTCTTATAGAGCAGAAATAATTAACTTCTTACCTGATCAACCTTTACCCAGCCCATGTAGAAGACAGATTGCAGTGAATTTGTGCACAGTTTGCATTGTAATTGTAGAGTTGCTTTCTCTGAATTACTTTGTTTTGCCAATGCATATTTTCAGAAGAATTAAGTGATCATTGGAGTTCACTTGAGTGTTTCAAGGACAGTTGGGCCATGAAGATCGTCTTAAGAGTAATACAAAGGGATTGATTTGCAATCAGAATTCCCCTGAATAATTTTGAGGACGTGTAATTTGCAATGTATGATTGTACATATGATCTAGTGTGTAACTGTTGATAGTTTAAGGAATCACCAGAATTTTCTAAGACAATTTTGAGGATGTCTGGACTTCAATACACTATTGTATATAATAGATATGTTGTATAACTGTTGATTTATAGATTGCAATACAGTTGCCTAGATTTCCTTTCTCATTGTTTTCATTGTGGAATACAGGAGTTATATAAATGCATGTAGCCTATAATCAGTGCTTACAGCTCAATGCAGAATTCTGTGAATAAAGATGGAAGTGTTAATTGCATTACATCATTTTAGAGAGGAAATCCGTATTGGTCAGTTTTGGGTGCCAATGTAAGTAATAAGAAGATGAAACAATTATTTAGCATGGTCTGGTCATTCTTTTCTTTCTAGAAATGCTTCAGATTTCTTCTTGGTTCTGTCAATTAAAGTTTAAACTATTGTAGATGGTGCTGTTTCTCTTTTACCCCACTGTTTGCTTCGTCTGCCATTTTTTCTTTTTCTTATGGTATATTAAAGGAATCTATATTGATAGAAAATGTAACCTTACATAGTGGGAAAGATTGCATTCTTTACCCTGTATGATACAAAATGGTCATTTAGTTTTCCTTCAAGCTTTGGCCTGGATATTCTACTACTAATCTGGACATTCTTTTAATTCTGGAAAAATGATTTACATTTCTTCTTGGTTCTTTTAATTAAACTCTTGTAGCTGATGCTTTTTCTTTTTAACAACATTGCTCGCTTCATCTACCATCTTTTTCTTTTCGTTTGGTACCAAAAACAAGTATCTATATTGATAAAAACAAATATAACGTCACATAGAGGGAAGGATTGCATTCATTCCCGTGTATGATACAAAATGGCTCTTTTGTTTTCTTTTAAGCTTTGGCCCAGATGTTTTACTATCAGTGAAAGATAACATTGGATGCCCCTTTGCTATTCTTTCACTAGGTTTTATATCTAGTAATATGTATTGGTGGTGTTCATAAACAAAGGCATTCTTGGATTTTTACCAGCATAGTTCTAAAAAAATATGATTTGTATTATAGCTTGGGAGCCTAAAAAATGCACACCAACAGACCGATCTTGAAACTTGACTATACTACTTTAATAGGGATGATGTACTTTACCTGTCATCATTGTTCTGTTTGGGCATTCTCCACTCTCCTTGCCTTTTGACCCCCATATGCTGCAAGATAGTGTCTTGAGTGTTGGTTATCACTTCAACGTTGCATCTCCAGTTTGTGACAAAACTAGATTCTACAGCCTCATCATGTTAGTGTATAACCTTGGTTAAGATAATTAATGTTATAATAATGTATATTTAGGTGTCACTGAAATATCACAACCCTTTCCATATTTCAGTGTATAAGGGTCTCAAACTCTTTATTGATTCTCCAAGACATTTTAAGATAGTGAATATTAGCTTTTAAGAGCAGATCATGTATGAATATATAATGTTGTGTGGAGATAATAAATATTTGGTGCATAAATGCTTAAACACAAATTCTAATATGGTATTAGAGCAAAGTTTACTGAAAATTGTGAGAGCTCATTAAATGTGAAAATAAAAAATAACTTTCCTAGAGAGCTTATTCAATGCTTCCCATGCCCTGCAAAATATTCTCATTGTGGAGAGTGTTATCCACTAAAATTGCACTTAGTGGATTCCGAGTGAACCGTTGAAGACTTGAGCAATTAAATTGTTCATCATTAGTGTTCCGAGATCCATCAAGCCAAATTTTGGTCAATTTTAAAAAAATTGCATGTCCATACCCCCATGGGGATTTGTAATAAGTTGGTTTAAGCATGGTCTTTTTGTAACAGGCTTGGTTTACCTTAGGTTTATCTATCAAGGGGATACTATAGAGTGTTTTTTCCTTAGAAATTATGCATTGCACTTCAATGACGAGAAATTAGAGCAAAGAAGACTGAAAATTGTGAGAGCTCATTAAACGTGAAAATAAAAAATAACTTTCCTAGAGAGCTTATTCAATGCTTCCCATGTCCCGCAAAATATTCTCATTGTGGAGAGTGTTATCCACTAAAATTGCACTTAGTGGATTCCGAGTGAACCGTTGAAGACTTGAGCAATTGAATTGTTCATCATCAGTTTTCCGAGATCCATCAAGCCAAATTTTGGTCAATTTTAAAAAAATTGCATGTCCATACCCCCATGGGGATTTGTAATAAGTTGGTCTAAGCATGGTCTTTTTGTAACAGGCTTGGTTTACCTTAGGTTTATCTATCAAGGGGATACTATAGAGTGTTTTTTCCTTAGAATTTATGCGTTGCGCTTCAATGATGCATTATTCATAAGTTTTTCACTCACACTTCCAAAGCAGGAGTATTTACCTTGGTGGTTAAACCATGGGAGGTTATTGAAGTTTAAGTGTCTATGTATTTTTACATGCTATCCATCAATAATGAGTCATATGAACATGCACTAGGTTCCTTAGGATTTTCGGTCATTTCCGAGAAAATAATTTTTTTTCATAAAACGAGTTTTTATTTTTATTTTTTTATATTCTAATTAAAAAATTAAAAAATATGATAAAAGTGTGGCTAGGAGGTGAAAATTGCCAAGGGGTGCTTATTTTCTAACCCAGAGCACTCGTTAAACGTCTAAATCCACTTTTCTTAAGTTCTAAGTGAACATTATTCACTTAAATAAAAATTCTCTCGAAATTAATAAAATAGAATAATTTAATTCAAAAAAATAAAGATATGAGAAAAATCTAATTCCTAAATTAGTGGAATTTGGTCCAGAAAGAGAGACAGTTGAGTTGGCAATCAAATCTCATGCATATCTCAATCAAATTTCGGGGAATCCCATCAATGATTCGAAGATGGCAAGTTGTCCTCTTAGGGTAAATGCGCCCTCTCCTTCTCTTGTGTGACTTTCTTATGTGGCAATTCATGAGTGACGGGGATGAGTTTACAAAGCTTGGAAGAGGCGCCCTTCACATGTGGCAACCATCTCATCATACATCCCAATCATCAAACCATTGATTACGGCTTAGATCACTCCCCTAATTTGGTGATGCGCCCTCCTCATGGATGCAGTCCCCCTCTCTTCTCCTTTTCTTATTTAAGCAAGAGTGTTAGCTCTCTTTTGCTCATGGTCAAAGGATCGAATGGCTGCTCTAGTTTGTATTGTATTGTATCATCATTTGGAATATAGACGACATTGGAGGTGGATCTATGGTGTAATGCTTTTCATGTGTGGATGTTAATTGTCATGCGCTTATGAGGTATAATCGGTATTGTTTTTTTTGCTTTTTGTTGGTTAGTTGTAGGCCTATAAGGGAAGGTATCTCTCAGCAGTGTAAAAGATTGTTCTAGATTGATTCATGTTCTTATTGTTTTCTTGTTTTAGATCTCGTAACTCGCATGTATTTTTTGTTTAATTGCATTATTTCTAAGTTTCTGTTTCCAACGACACCTTTGTATTCATCATCTGTTTGTGCAAGGATTTCTAAGTTGCAGGTGACCTCACTTGGCGAAGAGGTTGAGGTAGGTTGCATCTTCCTAATCTTCACGGTGTTATCAAGGACATAGTCCCTTGGTTTTCCACCAAAGCAAATTCCATGGCCCAAAAGTTCTCAAGCTTATAACACCCTTTCTATCCCTCTCTCCTTCACCTTTTATTAAACTTTCTTTTGGTCCTGGTTCTTTACATGCTTGAGTAATTTGGTTTCTTTAAAATAATATCTAAAGGCTGATTTGTTTAAGCATGCAACTAGATCTAGAAGTCTAAAAGTAATATTTTCATAATAGATCTAGCCCTGTCAAGTATTTGTGCTTATTTTTGTAACTTTCAGTACTTAATATTTTTTATGCTTTTAACGTTTATTTGGGCACATTTGGTGCATTTCAGCTGGTTGGTTTTGTACTTTTATCGCCATGACAAGAGGAAGTATTGCTGGAAAATCGAAGATTTAAAGCCATCCAAGGCTTCCTGGAGCAATACACTTCTTCCTTGTCTTATTTATAAAACTTTGCAAGCCTTTGTATCCAGTTCCATAAGGACCAAAGGCATCCACCTTAATATTGTAATTTTATTTAATAAGGGCAAGTGGGCTACTCAATGTTCACACCCATTCCCCCTGGGGGAGCTCGCAGACTCATTTTCGTGGTTTCATTTTTTTTAAACTTTTCTTATTTTATTTTATCATCACATGCACACAATCCGCCCTTATAGGGCTGGATAGTTAGTTTTACCTTTTTACTTTCATAATCTTGTACTTTATTTCTCAATTAACAAGTCATAAAACTAAATCCCACTGTGCATTCCTGAAGTACCGAAAGGGAAAAGAGATTTTCAACCCTCAAAATTTTTACTTGTAACAATTGTTTGTGCATTATTAACAAATACATTAAGGCTGTGTATTCCCAAAGTAAATTGAAAGGGTTTATCCCCAATAGGTGAAAATAGATTATCAACCACATAATAAATCATTGTTAAAATTAACCAAGGCTTAGCCTCCTCGTATGCTCTGGATCTTTGCGGTTTGTCCGATCGGTTGATCACATCAAAAAGAGAGTTAAGTGACTAGCTTAATAGGGCAATCCAACAATAACTTAATCACTAGAACTTGAGAGGTCGCGTGAAACTAACTAAAGAGTCAGCGGGCTATTTTAAGCAGCTTATGCCTTGCCTAGTTGGACCCTTGGTATAGTTGTCACTACGCTCAATTTGAAGGGCTAAGTTAGAATTTGGGCCAAACCAAGAACTAACCTACTCCTTAATTCACGCATTTAATAAAATCAATTAAAACTGACCAACGAGACTTGCAATATGTTAAGATCCTAATGGACGGCCTTCACTAACACCTCGAGGTTTTGGTGTAACGGTTCGTATCATTTGGTATCAGAGCCTCCACCCAGGTTCAAGTCACAGAGCGGGTGGCAACGTCGGCATTGCAGTGTTCGCTCGAGGCTCGTACGGCGCAAAGGGGACACCACCGTACGGGCGCACATCCAGCCCAGAGTCTGGACTGTGGAGCGTGGTGGGATGTTAAGATCCTAATGGACGGCCTTCACTAACACCTCGAGGTTTTGGTGTAACGGTTCGTATCACAATACTTTCATGACACAACAAGCACTCCAATAATCTTATGTGACTCCATTTGGTAGTGGTCTAATCTGCAACAATCAAACATTTTAAGTGAATAAATGTGTTAGATGGATGTTTCTATTTCATGCCGTTGATCTAATTTCTATTTTGCAATCTCTAGTTCAATATTAATTCGTATTCAAACTCCTAGATTCATTTCCATTCCCTAAATTAGTGTATACACCTTAGTTTTACTTGGTTTCGGTAGGAGTTGGCCTAAATGGAGGAGTTGAATGTTGAGTGACAGTATCTCAACTCTTTGGTTTCCCCCCAAGGACGCATCCAGTGGCTTGAATATTTCTGCCACGCTAACCCCTTTCCTCCGAGGTGTGTATCCGACAGCAACGTATTTGGCACTGTTGTCGGGGATAAATCTTTTTATTCCCGAAATATGATTTTTTTTTGTTTTGTTTGATGAATGTTTAGAGTAGATCTTTATTTTTCATCTGGCGACTCCACTAACCTTTTTTCATTTTTATAAAAATTTCAAAGAAAAGCAAAAAATAGAAATTCATGTGAGTATTTTAAAAGTATATTTTATTCTCACATGGCGACTCTATTGAATGGATAAAACCCTTGTATCTCATATATATTGTTGAAACTTATTGTGTGAAGATGAGCCCATGCAATACATAATTTAAAAAAACTCATCGTTGGACAACTCTGATTTTTCAGTAACCAAGATCATTGATTTGTTTTGATATGGATATTAAGAGAAGAGAAACTGCTGCTCGGATCTCCCTTGCATGTTCGCCCATTGATTACTTTAAAATTCCATGTTTTCCTAATCAGTTTGAGGGGGAAAATACATCTTATCCCCTTCCTATGTTTTATGGTCGTGATGGGGATTATTCAACTAGATTCCATGTGGTGACATTCCTTTCACGAATGAGCAAATGTGACAAACGTTGTGAAGATCATATGATGCATATGTTTGCTTATTCTTTGCAATGGGATGCCTCATGTTGGTTTCATGATGGCCTTCCTGATAAATCTATTACTTCCCTCATTTGATTCTTTAAGATATTTTTGAGGCAGTGGCATCCTGGTGAAGATCATATTGAATCATTTATTTGAAGCACTCTTGCTTACTTCTTTCATTCGAAAGAATTTCATACGGAAGAGTCTGAGCTACCCAATATCAACATGATGCATAACATTCCATTCTCAGAGATTCATATTGATCCCATTGAAGATGAGCATGAGGAACCATCTATTGAAGATATTATTGAAGACCCTCCTCATATCACCTCAACGAAAAATGCTATAGAGGGAGTTTTTTCAAGACTATTTTAGTGATGATGATCACATTTGTACTCATGATCAACCTCCAGAAGAAACCATTACATAATCCCATGTTGAAATCCATGAGGAGGCTTGTAATGTGTATAATGATGATAGTTTGGAAGGCTTACTTCCTTATGACCTTTTTTCCGAAGAAGAGGATTATGAGCACGAAGAAGACATACATAGCTTGAAATATTGATATAAGTGACAAATAATCCCTCATGAATGACATAGATGTTGATGATGATAAATGGACATTCATAGAGAACCCCATCTATGCCATGCCTAAAGAAGAATCTAATGAGTTGGAATCCTTTGAAGGCATGATTGAAAATCCCATATATGACATAGCTGAGGAAATGAAGTTTGAGTCAGAGTCTCTTGATGGTTTTATTGAAAAACCCATTTATGAGGTATTCCGAGAAGAAAGCATGGATTTTGAAACCTTGGGAAATCTTTGCATGGAAAATGAGCATGGAATTTTTTCATATGAACCATGCATGAGTAACAACATTGAAGACCTGAAGAAGCAGTACAATGAAGAGTCAGATCAGATACAGTCTCAGCCATCAGAGGTTCCTTATGATTTGGAGTAGCTTGGGGCTTATGCTTTCACAAAGAGTTATCATCAGAGAAGCCCTTCAGATCAATATGATGAAGTAGTACATTTGCCTCATCATTCATAGTTTTTCTTAATCCTATCCAGTCATGGATAGAAGAACCCTATACGAGAACTTATCATTTGGGGAAGAAATTCAAAGATCTATTACATGCTTATAATCTCCCATCCGGCCCTCCCATCTAGAATATTCATGCAGGTTTGCACTTTCTAATAAACGTGTCCTTGCTTTGGCTAGTAACCAAAGACAAGACAAAACTCTTTAACATTGATAAAATGCTTAGATGGTTACATTGGATTTCTGATTACACTTAGCATTTTACTTTATTTCATGCTTAGAGTAGGAAAATAAGCTCCTCAAAGTGGGCATTTACTTTACGCATTTCTTTCTAGTACATAAGAATAATAAACTTTTCCCTTAGTTAGTTTTATTTTACGAATACAAGCAATTTGTGATTCATTGGGTTCTTCATAAAACTTGTGATGCTGAAGGTTTTTGTTGTCAAGTTGAGATGTTTTTACAGGATCTATAAACCAGAGATTTTGGTGTTCTTGTATCCTCTCCTTAAAAATACGATAAAAGTGTGGTTACGAGGTGAAAATTTCCATGGGGGTGCTCGTTTTTAACCTAGAGCACTCGTTAAACACCTAAACCCACTTTTCCTAAGTTCTAAGTGAATATTAGTCACTTAAATAAAAATTCTCTCCAAATTAATAAAATAGAATTATTTAATTCAAAAAATTAAAGATATGAGAAAAGTCCAATTCCTAAATCAGTGGAATTTGGTCAAGAAAGAGAGGTAGTTGAGTTGGCAATCAAATCCCATGCATATCTCAATCAAATTTTGGGGAATCCCATCAAGGATTTGAGGATAGCGAGTTGTCCTCTTAGGGTAAATGTGCCCTCTACTTCTCTTGGGCGACTTTCTTATGTAGCAATTCATGAGTGATGGGGAGAAGTTTACAAAGTTTGGAAGATGCACCCTTCACATGTGGCAACCATCTCATCATACATCCCAATCATCAAGCCATTGATTAAGGCTTAGATCACTCCCCTAATTTAGTGATGTGACCCCCCTCTCTTCTCCTTTTCTTATTTAAGCAAGAGCTTTAGCTCTCTTTTGCTCATGGTCAGAGGACCGAAGGGCTGCTCCAGTTTGTATTGTATTGTATCATCATTTGGAATAAAGAAGGCTTTGGAGGCAGATTATGGTGTAATGCTTTTCATGTGTGGATGTTGATTATCATGCGCTTATGGTTTTTTTTGCTTTTGTTTGGTTAGCTGTAGGCCTGTAAGGGGAGTTATCTCTCAACATAGTAAGATATTGTTCTAGCTCGATTCATGCTCTTAGTGTTTGCTTGTTTTATATCTCTTAACTCGCATGTATTTTTTGTTTGATTGCTTGCTTTCTAAGTTTTTCTTTCTGGCTGCACCTCTGTATTAATCATCTGTTTGTGCAAGGATTTCTAAGTTGCAGGTGACCTCACTTGGAGAAGAGGTTGAGCTAGGTTGCATATTGCTCATCTTCACAGTCTTATCAAGGACATAGTCCCTCGGTTTTCCACCAAAGTAGACTCCATGGCCTAAAAGTTCCCAAGCTTATACCACTCTTTCTATCCCTCTCTCCTTCTGCTTTTATTAAACTTTATTTTGGTCCTGAATCTTTACATGCTTGAGTAATTTGGTTTCTTTAAAAGAATATCTAAAGGCTGATTTGTTTAAGCATGCAACTAGATCTAGAAGTCTAAAAGTAATCTTTTCAGAATAGATCTAGCCCTGTCAAGTACTTGTGCTTATTTTTGTAACTTTTAGTACTTGATATTTTTTATGCTTTTAACGTTTATTTGGGCACATTTGGTGCATTTCAGGTGGTTGGTTTTCTACTTTTATCGCCATGACAAGAGGAAGTGTTGCCGGAAAATTGAAGAACTAAAGCCATCCAAGGATTCATAGAGTAATATAGTTCTTCCTTGTCTCATTTCTAAAACTTTGTAAGCCTTTGGATCCAGTTCCGTAAAGACCAAAGGCATCCACATTAATATTGTAATTTTATTTAATAAGGGCAAGTGGACTACTCAACACCCACACCCATTCCCCTTGGGGGAGTTCACAAGCTCATTTTCGTGGTTTCATTTTTTCTAACTTTTCTTATTTTATTTTATCATCACATGCACACAATCCGCCCTTATAGGGTTGTATAGTTAGCTTTACCTTTTTACTTTCACAATTTTGTACTTTATTAACAAGTCATAAAAGTAAATCCAACTGTGCATTCCCGAAGTACTGAAAGGGAAAAGAGATTCTCAACCATCAAATTTTTACTTGCAAGAATTTTCTGTACATTATTAACAAATACATTAAGGCTGTGTATTCCCGAAGTAAATTGAAAGGGTTTATCCCCAATAGGTGAAAAGAGATTCTCAGCCACATAATAAATCATTGTTAAACTTAACCAAGGCTTAGCCTCCTCGTATGCTCTGGATCTCTGCGGTTTGTCCGATCAGTTGATCACATTAGAAAGAGAGTTAAGTGACTAGCTTAATAGGGCAATCCAACAATAACTTAATCACTAGAACTCGGGAGGTCGCGTGAAACTAACTACAAAGTCAATGGGATACTTTAAGTAGGTTATGCCTCGCCTAGTTGGACCGTTGGTATAGTTGTCACAACATTTAATTCGAAGGACTAAGTTAGAATTGGGCCAAACCAAGAACTAACCTACTCCTTAATTCACACATTTAATAAAATCAATTAAAACTGGCCAACGAGACTTGCAATACTTTCATGATACAACAAGCACTCCAATAGTCTTATGTGACTCCATTTGGCACTGGTCTAATCTGCAACAATCAAACATTTTAAGTGAATAAATGTGTTAGATGGACGTTTCTATTTCATGTTGTTGATCTAATTTCTATTTTGCAAATCTCTAGTTCAATCTTAATTCGTATTCAAACTCCTAGCTTCATTTTCATTTCGTAAATTAGTGTAAACATCTTAGTTTTACTTGGCTTCGGTAGGAGTTGGCCTAGACGAAGGAGTTGATGTTGAGTGATAGTATCTCAACTCTTTGGTTTCCCCCCAAGGCCGCATCCAGTGGCTTGAATATTTCTGCCACACTAACCCCTTTCCCCCAAGGTGCGTATCCGGCGGCAACATTTTTGGCGCTGTTGCTGGGGATAAATTTTTTTATTCCTGAAATATGACTTTTGTTTTTTCCTTTTTTTGGTTTTTGCTTTGTTTGATGAATGTTTAAAGTAGATATTTATTTTTCATCTCGCGACTCCACTAATATGTTTTCCTTTTTATAAAAATTTCAAAGAAAAACAGAAAATAGAAATTCCTGTGAGTATTTTAAAAGTATATTTTATTCTCACATGGTGACTCCATTGGAGAGATAAAACCCTTGTATCTCATATATATTATTGTGACTTATTGTGTGTAGATGAGCCCATGCAATACATATTTAAAAAAAAGCTCATTGTTGGACAACTCTGATTTTTCAGTAACCGAGATCATTGATTTGTTTTGATATGGATATTAAGAGAAGAGAAACTGCTGCTCGGATCTCCCTTGCATGTTCTCCCATTGATTACTTTAAAATTCCAGGTTTTCCTAATCAATTTGAGGGTGAAAATACATCTAATCCCCTTCCTATGTGTTATGGTTGTGATGGGGATAATTCAACCATATTCCATGTGGTGACATTCCATTCACGAATGAGCAAATATGACATACGACATGATGATCATATGATGCATATGTTTGCTTATTCTTTGCAAGGGGATGCCTCATGTTGGTTTCATGAGGGCCTTCTTGATAAATCTATTAATTCCCTCATTTGATTCTTTAAGATATTTTTGAGGCAATGTCATCCCGGTGAAGATCATATTGAATCATTCATTTGAAGCACTCTTGCTTACTTCTTTCATTCGAAAGAATTTCTTATGGAAGAGTATGAGCTATCCAATATCAACATGATGTATAACATTCCATTCTCAAGAGATTCATGTTGATCCCATTGAAGATGACCACGAGGAACCATCCATTGAAGATATTATTTAAGACCCTCCTCATATCACCTCAAAGCAAAAATGCTATAGAGGGAACTTTTTCAAGACTATTTCAGTGATGATGATCACATTTGTACTCCTGATCAACCTCCAGAAGAAACCATTACAAAATCCCATGTTGAAATCCATGAGGAGGCTTGTAAAGTGTATAATAATGATAGTTTGGAAGGATTACTTCCTTATGACCTTTTTTACAAAGAGGAGGAATATGAGCATGAAGAAGACAGACATAGCCTGAAATATGATATAAGTGAAGAATAATCCCTCATGACTAACATAGATGTTGATGATGATAGATGGACATTCATAGAGAACCCCATCTATGCCATGTATAAAGAAGAATCTGATGAGTCGGAATCCTTTGAAGGCATGATTGAAAATCCCATATATGACATAGCTGAGGAAATGAAGTTTGAGTCAGAGTCTTTTGATGGTTTTATTGAAAAACCCATTTATGAGGTATTCGAAGAAGAAAGCATGGATTTTGATACCTTGGGAAATCTTTGCATGGAAAATGAGCATGAAATTTTTTCATATAAACTATGGATGAGTATCAACAATGAATACCTAAAGAAGCAATATAGTGAAGAGTCAGATCAGATACAACCTCAACCATCAAAGGTTCCTTATGATTGGAGCAGCTTGAGCCTTATGCTTTCACAAAGAGTTATCATCAGAGAAGCCCTTCAGATCAATATGATGAAGTAGTTCATTTGCCACATCATTCAGAGTTTTTTCTCAGTCCTATCCAGTCATGGATAGAAGAACCCTACAGGAGGACTTATCATTTGGGGAAGCACTTCAAAGATCTATTACATGCCTATAATCTCCCATGCAGAATATTCATGCTGGTTTGCACTTTCTAATAAACATGTCCTTGCTTTGGCCGGTAACCAAAGACAAGGAAAAACTCTTTAACATTGATAAAAAGCTTAGATGGTTACATTGGATTTTTTATTACACTTAGCATTTTACTTTATTTCATGCTTAGAGTAGGAAAATAAGCTCCTCAAAGTGGGCATTTACTTTACGCATTTCTTTCTAGTACTTAAGAATAATAAAATTTTCCCTAAGTTAGTTTTATTTTACAAATAAAAGCAATTTGTGATTCATTGGTTTCTTCATAAAACTTGTGTTGCCGAAGGTTTTTCTTGTCAAGTTGAGATGTTTTTATAGGTTGTATAAAACAGAGATTCTGGTGTTCTCGCATCCTCTCCTTTCCCGAAGGCTAGATCGAGCACACGTCCCACAGTTGGAGCAAAGATGTTATCCACTAAAATTGCACTTAGTGGATTCCGAGTGAACAACCAAAGGCTTGAGCAATCAAATTTTTCATCATCAGTGTTCCGAGATCCATCAGGCCAAATTTTGGCCCATTTTAAAAACATTGCATGTCCATACCCCCATGGGGAATTGTAATAAGTTTTTTTAAGGATGGTCTCTTTGTAATAGGATTGGCTTACCTTAGGTTTATCTATAAAGGGGATACTCTAAAGTGTTTTTTCCTTAAGAAATATGGGTTGTGCTTCAATGACATATAATTCCTGAGTTTTTCACTAACACCTCCAAAGCTGGAGTATTTACTTTAGTGGTTAAATCTTGAGAGGTTATTAAAGCCTAAGTGTCTGTATTTTTACATGCTAGCCATCGATAATGAGTTATATGGACATGCACTACATCCCCTAAGATTTTCAGTCATTTCAGAGAATATATATATATATATATATATATATTATTTTTATTATTTATTTATTTATTTATTTATTTTTCTGGTAAAACGGACTTTTTTAATATTATAATTAAAAAATCCAAAAATATGATAAAAGTGTGGTTAGGAGGTGAAAATTTCCATGGGGGTGCTCTTTTTTAAACCCAGAGCACTCGTTAAACACCTAAACCCACTTTTCCTAAGTTCTAAGTGAATATTATTCACTTAAATAAAAATTCTTTTGAAATTAATAAAAGAGAATTATTTAATTCAAAAAAATAAAGATATGAGAAAAGTCCAATTCCTAAATCAATGGAATTTGGTCAAGAAAGAGAGGTTATTGAGTTGGAAATCAAATCCCATTGAGAAGAGGCAATACCTCCCAAGTCTATGATTAGGAAGCCCTAAATTTTATGGGGTCAAATATTTCATAGTTTCAATGGTTGATTTTATCATTGTATCTGTTTGATTTCCCTTAAAATTCAATATAAATGGAAAAATGATTCGGATTTAGGGCCCATCTCTCTCCTTTGGCCACAAATTCTTTGGGAGGGTTCCATTTCGAGCGATGTTGATTTGGATTTATGGCCCATATCTCTCCTTTGGAAGTGTCCACTAGAGACTCTTCGGATTTAGGGCCTGTCTCTCTCCTTTGGCCACGAATTCTTTGGGAGGGTTCCATTTCGAACTACATAATTAAGGCACTTACTACATTTGCAGAGGCCATTTCGTGGAATTTTTGAAGGGAGGCCAAGGGTCTTTCTGTTTCTTGTAATTTCAACCTTGTAAAGTTGGGGTTAATTATGTACCTTCACACTTGTCATCCTCTTTGATTATAAGTTTATTCTTTTTCAATGTTGCAAATACTAGGTTTGTTTACAATAATCTGTTTCCAGTAATCAGAATGGTGAGGAAGTGTTTTATAATTTACCATTATCATAGTCTAAGTTGAAATTGTAGTATTTCAAGAAGTATTAATAGAGCTTGAAGTTTCATAATTTAGGATTATCATAGTCTACGTTGAAATTGTTTTATCGCAAGAAGAATTAGTGAGCATATTACCAATTTTCTTTCAATCTCTGCCTCTTTACTCACCAACACCTTTCAAACCCTAATCTCTGTGGGAAGGTGTGACACCTTGCAAAATGAGATGAATGCAAAGTTTTCTAATTCGTTGCTTCATATCTATCTGATGTTTTTCAGTATAGTTTTTTCATCTCTTCCCAACTCCACATATACACTACCTCACTCTTGCCACTATTCCAACCTTTTTTAAAGTTACAGAATGGGTAATATCAAACCTTTGCTCCAATAGGATCCACATAATCCAATTGTTTGAAAAACTGCATTTCACAATTGCTTACCGAGTATAGAAAAGTGATTCAACGTCTAGCCAGATTACAGGTTTAGATGAAAAGGCTGAGCAATACTCTAAAAGCAGGTTTTTTCCTTCCGTGAAAGTGAACTAAACTATTGGAAATACATCTGCAATTAATTTAGTAGTTATTTAGTATTTTTCTTGAGTGTTACACTTGTCATTGCAACTATTACAAGTGTTGTTTGATAGATATATTAGAAGGTGTTAAGTACAAACTTCACATCTCAACATTTTTCCAGGAGTTAGGCGGAGGACACGCCTTGTCAGATTTGATGGCATTAGCAATGTGATAAGAAAATCCTCACTTTTGATGATAAAACAAATGAAGATATCTTCCCTTAGTTTAAAAAATAATGTCGAAGGAACATAAATATCCTCAACTGTTTTTCAGAATGAATAAATATAACAATTATTTTGATCCAAGCTAAAAAACTGAATGTTTGAAGATAATAAAAGATTTCGTGATAAGAGGATTTCTCCTTTCAGGTATACACATGGAAAGAGAATTAAATGAAGATAGTTATATGAGTCTCTAATTTGTTACTCGCCAATATGAGAGAAATAAAATTGATCACTTAAAGAATGGTAAACTCTCCCTAATGAATAAAGTTTTTTTAAACAGTTCTGTTGAATAAAGTTCAAGTGGTAAAAAAGACAAGCAGTGAATGCTTCTCAAGGGAAAGCTAGCATCCTTAGAATGATTATAAGTTATTTGGTGAACCCTTTTTCCCAAAAGGTGAGTTGTCACAATAGTTTTCAGAAGATGGAATGGACTTTTTCAAGGCTGTCCTCAATGCGAGTACCTGATCCAAAATATCCACAGTTCCTGATAATTGTGAACATGTCCATTAGCGGGGTGCTTTAATAGTCGTATGTTGCCCCATTTTATCTTACCTTGGTTTTTTCTGCTCGAATGTTCTTAGTTATAATTTAGATTCAAAAGATTGCTTATTTATCTAATAAGAAAAAACAAAATCTGCTTGTATAGTGTACCTGTGAGGCTGTGAAGCAATGTTTGTTTGTGGACTAACAACTTTATTCATTGGCAATTTCTTCCCCATTTATCCATGAACTTATACTTGTGGTATTGATCCTATTTATGTAATTCATAGGTTCTAAAGCCAATGCCATCTTTATGCATTCTAATTCTTTCGTGATTACCTTTTTAAGTGACTCTTGTGTAGTGTATCGGTGGCAATTTTTGTTGGAGTTCAACTTTGTCTATCTTCAGAATGTTCAAACCTTCTCTTGACCACCTTGATCAGAACATTGTAATAGAATATAGATTTACATCTATGTCCAAGTTTGTTGTTATTTATCTTCACAAAATCTCATTTAGATACTAGCTGACCAGTGTGAACAAAAAGAAGAAAAACTGCAAAGTGGAGGATTTTCCTCTGCTGTGACATTACATAGATGATGATGATATCAAACAAAATTAGGTTCTCAACCCAAACATACAATTACATAGCTAAAGTTACAAAATGTTTTGATTACGAAGCTAAAAACAAACAATCACAATAAGATGATGACAATACTAGGATGATTGTCCCAAGATTTTCTATAGCTGAACGTGTAGCAACTATGTTGAAGATTAAAACATAGACAAAATACGAAACCAATTAATATCACATGCAGCAGGTCTGATACGCAGTTAAGCTTGTACTTAATTTTAATTTTTCTCCTACTTTGATTACCTACCCATTCAGAGTTTATTTTTATTGGTGTCAATGCATTGTCTCGTCTTCTTAGAGTCTAAGTGTCTTCATATCGTTGTCACTATGCAATTGATCTTGGTCAATGTTTTGTCCACCTGTATTATTATGAAACAAAATACCAGAACTAACTTAAGACATATTGAATATGCCAAATTTAGATGGGATGCATAGCCCCCAACTATATTAAAGATGATGAGTTGCACCACTACTCTGAAATAACAGGATCTCTTACAATAACCTCAAGGATGATTATATTAAAGAATTAAATAATTCTGCACTTGTGTTCATGAATGACTAATAACCTCCTATATCTACTAATTTCTCACACATTACTCATGTGGGCCTAGTTCTAGGCTGACATATTATTTAAATTTTATACAGGTGATCCATTATACTAGCTACATCGTGATAACATGTATCCATGCCCTTGCCACCTATTCTTTTGAACATGATACTTATTTTGTTGTTAGGTTATTCTCTTTCATCATGATAGGGGTGACAATAAGGCTTGACCTTTGTAGAACATCTTTGTTCAACTACTTCGAAACATTTATCTTTGTTAGGTATTCCTTCTTGTTCATTGACTTTTTTCTTTTTTGAACTATGACATTGTCTTCTTTATAACTAAGACCAACATACTTTGGTCTCATTTCCACCTTGATGAGGGTTGTAATGTCCATGTTAAAAAACTCATCGATTTTGACTCTTACTTGTGAGTCAGAGTGAATTAAAAATTGAGCCATTACATACAATATGGATGCAAGTTTGAATCATTGTCGAGAAGTCAAACTCTAACTAATGAGTATTTATTGAGTTTTTCATTGTTTGGTGAGTTTGACTTGTGAGTTTGAGGGAAAATTTTTGGTTGATGTCAATAGATGATTTATACAAGACAACAAAAACGATAATTTTTGGTTTTTTTTCCATGTTTATTTTCGGAGTTTTGGGTGAGTTCCAGTCAAGCTCTCACACTCTAACCTCATTGAGACATTTGTTGCTCTCAAATTCTCAACATTGGTTATACCCTGCTCATACTTTCCTAGACATTCTCCCTGATAGCCCATCTTTTGCAACAATTTCATACAAACTCCTTGTGCATTTAACAAATGCAACCCTCATTTCACACCATTATGACTTCCAGTAAAACATGCATGTACATCCCTCATTGTCATTTTCTAGGAATTTGCTCATCCAGAAACCCACAATCATGACATTAGTACTATATCTATTACAAAGGGTGAAGGTAACCATCATTACATTAATAGACCAAATGGAGGTAGTTACAAGGAGCTATTGCATATAAGAGGTCGTTGCAAGGAGCTATTGCATATATTTGACCTTATTTGACCTTCTATGTATTTGGCATGTCAAATAAGAGGTAGTTACAAGGAGCTATTGCATATAAGAGGTAGTTACAAGGAGATATTGCATATATTTGACCTTCCATCTCTTTGGCAGGTCAAATAAGAGGTAGTCACAAGGAACTATTGCATGGATGCATGGTTACCCCACATTGTCATAATTGTACCCCACATTGTCATGATTTTATATAAAATTGGCATCCAATATGCTAGTTTAGATGTTATATTGCTCATACTCTATATATCGGGTGTGCTTGACAGACTCAAACCTTAATTATTTTCCAAATTGTGTGCCAACAATTATGGGCATTCCTTTACCAATTAGGGGCATTAATGTATGAGATTTGTTTGTTTAGCGTCATACTCATTCCCATTGCCGATATACCTCATCACACATATACCTCATTATGACCACATGATCCGTGTGGACCCTTCTTCATACAATGATGATGAACTTTCAGGTTATATGGAACATTTGTACATTTGAGAGAGAGATGACTGGTTGTACCTTCCCCACAATGGTTGATTTACTTTTGGTCCTTACACCTTGTTGTTTATTGTTCTTGTGGTACCCTGTCCTTGGCGTGTGGTTAGTAGGGTCATTTCGTCCATCTTGAATTTTTTGTACCACCCTTTAATGTTTTTGGTCCTTTGGGTACTATATTGGTTGTTTGTCCCCTAAATGACCCTAGTACCCCACTTATGATTTATTTTATTATTTATGACTCCTTTTTATTTTATTTGTTATTTTATTATTTTACTTTTAATTTTTATATTTTATTTTTAATTTTAATTTTAATCTTTTGTATTAAGTAGTTAAGACTTGTCTTGTCAGACAAAATTGTTGGTGATCATATGTGTTTTTTTGTTAAGCTTTTACTTGCACTAAGACTTTTGATGTAATCATTCTTTATGCTTTATTTAACTTCTGTTATTAATGTAACTGTCTTTGTCTAACTACTGTTGCATACAACCTCTCTCTCTCTCTTTGTGGTTTGTACTTACCCTTTAGTAGGGTCAGTGGGTTCCCATTGTTGGCTGACCTCTGAGAGGTACAATTTTCACTGAAATTAATAATTATGAGTATCCGACAAGAAGATTCCACATTACGGTGTAAGTACCCTAAACCTATCTTCTTTACTCATGTTAATGTTGATTAACTATTGTTAGTAATTACATGTTACTGAAGATTACTAACACAATGAGCCAACTGATAGTGTTGATGTGGAAAAGTTGAAAGAGATGAAAATTATGTTTTGTTACTGTTGTTCTATTTAGTTTCAACAGTACTTGTTTATTAGATGTAATAAAAGAAAGGAGTTTGCATACCAACAGTCATATCTTAACACCCAAGGGTGTCATATCTTAGAACCATATGATCATCCTCTTTTATAATTGGGATCACCTTTACTATTTTTTTAATCCAAATCTCAAAGCATATTGCATGATGATTTCAAACTATGTCTCACATAGTTTAACAACACACAGGATCGAGATTTTGATGATTCCTTCTTATACGAGCTCGAGTCATTAAAAAATTATTTTTGGCCATTTTTTCCAATTTTGAGCATGCAAGACAGTTAAAGGAAAAATCCTTTACTAATAAACATATGCATTTTCAATATTGGTGGAGGCATGCTAACTATGTATGATGATAGTGGAAAATGCATGCCTTAATGCCTTGTAATTTTCTAATATGGATTATGCATACCCAACAAGGTCCTATTTGAAATTTTTTCCCTTGGTGCAAGTAGAACCAAACAGGTATTTGTCAGACATGTCTTCCTCCAGTGAGGGGAGTTTAGGAAGGCTAGAGGAATGTGAGACATCCAGTAGGTCTACAAGAGTTATATCAACTAGATGTCAAAAGATCAGACGAAAATTCCATAAACGCATGAAATTTTTTCTCGCTGAAGGGGGGTTATGTTCCTATGATGATGAGACAATAGGCGACATCGAGGTGCCCTTGACGTACAAACATCTAGTGAAACAATGGGTACCCAGGGATCTTACTCAATTGAACACGGATTTTTGTGTGAACGAGAGGATATATTGAATTGCACCGTCGTCATTACATGGTTTGGGGTTGTTTTGCATGGATGGCATAAAGGTCGGTTACGACAGATGTACAAAATTGATGGAGTTTGTTGGACCTTGTTACAACTACAAAGATTGGATGCACCTGGTCCAATATACACGAATTATGCGTAGATATGGGTTGTCAGCAAATTATTTATAGCTAAAAGACAAAGATCAAAATAAAGGAGCAACGATGTACATTGACGTAAGGCCAAAGGCCACTGGGAATATTGTGGGGTTTATTACACAACCAGGGTCTACAATTAAGCAACCCAACTGCGAATTTGAGGGGCATGAAGGAAACCGTGTTTTTGTCTGTGCCATTAAATCAATATCTGCAGGGGAAGAGTTGCTTATTAATTACAATTTGAATCGAGTAGATACAAACACGGTTACTATGGGAGTGGTACATCTAACAATTTACCCAACCTTTTATTAATGAATTTAACATCTTAAGCATTTTTCGTTAGTTTATTGTTATAATTTCATTTAAATTTTCTATATTTTCTTTGTAAGGTAGTGATCAGGGCATCTCCCCAGCAGTCGGTCAAACTAGTACAACTTCCTCGAGGCAGCAGGTATACATATTTGTAATAGTAAAAGTATAATATGAAAACATAGTTTTTTTTGCTGTGTTTTTTCATTAGTATATTCATTTGGTTTATATAATGTTATCTATATTTGATGTAGATTGTTGATCAGGGAAGCCACTCGGCTGTTGATCAGACGACAATAGCCTCGAGGCAATAGGTAAACCTGATTGTAATTGTACAATTTAAATACGTCAATTTTTTTTGTTATTATATTGTTTCAGCGAGTATTTTGGTTTCGTTTAGATAATTTTTTCTATGTTTTTGATGCAGGGTTCTGTAAGGGGCACCTCCCTCGTAGTATATGATACCAGACCTGCCTGGAGGTGATAGGTATACATCGATGCCATTGTACAAATTTAATATGTACAAAAAGTTTTGTTGTTGTGTTTTTTCATGAGTATATTCGTTTGGTTTATATAATGTTATCTATATTTGATGTAGAGTGTTGATCGGGGAAGCCACCCGGCTGTTGATCAGACGACAACAGCCTCGGGGCAATAGGTAAACCTGATTGTAATTGTACAATTTAAATACATCAAAATGTTTTGTTATTATATTGTTTGAGTGAGTATTTTGGTTTCATTTAGATAATTTTTTCTATGTTTTTGATTCAGGGTTCTGTGAGGAGCATCTCCCTATTAGTAGATCGGGGTAGGTCACCTATAACCATTGATCCGATGAGTAGATCACGATTCTCGAGGCAGCAGGTATAATTCATTGGAATTGTACCAATATAATATGTAGCATAATGTTTTTTTGTTATGTATTTTTTGTGTGTATACTGGTTTCATTATGATAATGTTTTCTACTTTTTTTTTACAGGGGGATGATCGGGGCAAGTCTGTAGCTGTGGATCAGACGACACTATCATCCAGGCATCAGGTAAACCTAGTTGTAATTTTAGGAATCTATCTTGATAGATATGTTTTGTTAATATACTTTTTTACTTAGTCTATTGCTTTCACGTCAGTAATGTTTTATATATTTTTGTTGTAGACCAATGATTCGGTGTATGAAACAACATCACAACAATCAATAGCTTTTGATGTGCATGAGTTGTTGGGCGATGTTGACATTGGTTCTTCTCTAGACCCGGTTAAGGTCATAAAGAAGACCTTGAAAAAAAAAATGTGGATATCATTCGTCTTCTATTCATTATTCCATAGACAGACGAGATTAAATCCAAGGTTGAAGCGTTGGTAAAGAGATCTCATGCCTTGCAAGTAAGTTGCAGAATCTTGAATCATAATATAAATTCATTTACAACTTTACAACTTTTTACTTTTATATGATAGTGAAATTATAAAAATATGGTATGTATTTACAATATTTTCTGCGACCACACACTAGTGGTCAAGGCGGTGTTGGCCCCAGTGATGCTCGTGGAGATCAATCGTCACATGAGAAAATGACTCCACGTACATCGAATCATGTAACATTTTTGTCAACTCAACAGTCGGCAACACATTTCGCGACACCCCTGAGGCCAGCAGAGAGTGCACCCACTAGTGATCGACGCACACCAGATCGTGCAGAAGAAGGGGTCGATGCAGAGCCTGCTAGTATTGATATTGTTGAAGCAACATTTCCTGGATCTTCCCGTGTCACTAGCACGGGTACAATACAGACAACATTTTTGGTGGACAAAGATCTCGTTCCAATAAATATAGAGAAGATCCTAGGTAATTATACATTGTTCATGTTAGTGTTTATAATTTGATTGTAATATACTGATAAAACATTTTTTTTCAACTAATGATGGCATGATCATTTTGCAGGAAATGATGTTTTTTATAAACATATAAATGATTTTTCCTTGGATATCTTCGGGCCCACCATCTGCAGAAGGTGGGATAGACAAACTAAAAATTCAAAAGATGATCTCACTAATCGGTTGGTTGGCATGTTCGAAAACGAGACCTTCGATCAAGCCGCGGTCCTAAAGAAGGCTGGACAACATATGAAGATTGTCTGAGACCAATATAGGGTTCACCTAGAAAGGAACCCTAGGTATGAGAGCCCTCCGATGATTCCAGCAAGAGAGTGGAAATCCCTAGTGGAAGATGGAAAGGAGAGGGCTCTGAGAAAAGAAGGAAAGCTACCACCAGGCATAGGGGGGTATGCAATGCTTTCCACAATGTAATTCTAAACCTTATTATTATTAATTTTTATATCGAATTTGGAACATCTAACGTATTTCAACACTTGCATAGGCTGTTAGACACATCAAATGCCATAAAGGCAAGACTAGAAAAAATTGGTCAGCACAAGCTTGGGCCTGGTGGTTATTCGAATTTGGTGGCACGAATTGTAAGTATCGAAAAACCAATAATGCATCCAAATAATAAATTGCAAATTATTTTTGTTTTATTGCACCGCAAAATGTAAATTAATGACGTTATGCAAATATGTAGGCTGACCGATTCAAAGAAGTGTCCACTGAGGAAGACTTGAAGCTTGGCTTCCAGCACAGCTCTGAAGCTGTTGTTGAACGCTAAAAAAGCTTGTATGGGAAAACACGATCTTCTGGTGATCCATCTGGTGCACATGTATATAAAATGTATATAGTTTAATGAATATTTATTACTTGTGCAATCTATTCGTTATGAATAATTGACATAAAATATTGACTCTGTTTTGAGCAGGAAAGCAATGATCCCCTTAATGTCGAGGATGGACAACAACCAATTGAAGATCATGTTTCGAATCCTGGTAATGAATTTATTCATATGCTACAATTTTATATATAGAGGGTCATTGAATATCTTTGAAGAGCATGTAGAGGGTCACACTGTACAGGTTGAGCCTGGACAGGAATATGAAGAACATGATGTGGCCACAACAGGTAAAAAAAAACCTTTGTAATGTTCTTTTAAAACGAAATACTTGTCATTATAATAACAAAATATATCGATGTAACATTTTCACATTATTGCAGCAAATCCGAACCCCTTGCCGCAAAATCCACATCGCGATCACTCTACTAGGTAGACATCATGGCAAGTTGATGAAGCACCAAGAACTGAAGGACAAGTTCCAGAAGATGAGATTCTTGTTGATTTTGTAAAGAGAAGAAAAATTAGAAAGAAGTGACTGAAGAAATATTGTGTAATTATTTTTGATAATATAATGTCATGCATGATTTTTTGCCTACTGAATGAATGAATGGTTTAATGAATGTTAGGTTTTATTGAATGAATGTGTTGACTGAATTAATGAATGGTTTAATGAATGTTAGCTTTTATTGAATGAATATGTTGACTGCATGAATGAATGTTAGCTTTTATTGAATGAATAGTAAATGTTTGTTTATGATGAAATCTGCATGAATTTGCACGTAATTTTTTTTCAAGTACATGCATTGGGTATGGGGAATTGAGAGTGATGTAGGTGGGGAGGGGCCATCAGAGCTTCCACCTTCACGTGGTTGGCCCTATTCAGTAGAGAATATTAAATTATTCTCGAAACAGAGAGGAGTTGAATGAATGGCTACGATGTTGTCTTTCTACAACCCACTCGCGTGTCATCTAAAGTTTTACAATTCCTTGGGGCTTGTTATGAAACTAAAGCATCATATCCTACTTTCCAAGCCTCTGACAAGGTAAGGAATTATCCATTTCCCACAATTATTTCTTTGAAGGATTATTGTCATAGCATGTATTCCATGACTTATAAAATTTCTTTTGGTGTATAATTGTAGTGTTGAGATCTTGCCATGGCTATTTCACTCATCCCTTGGAACTTGTTACAGATAGCCTTGGGAAACATTTTGAAATTTCAGAAGAAAAATTGGTGTTTTGATGTGATCGATGGTATTATATACTTTGATTTGGTGTTCTCCATGTTTCCTCAGATGAACTCTTATTACCCATTATTTTACTTGAATATTATTGTAATTTACATTATTAAATTAAAATGTTCATCAAACGTAAAATGTTCATTATTAATGTTGTTTTTCTTCATTGAGACTACTAAGACTTTTATTTTTAGGTTCATTTTGTTATTTTCATAAACAAGCAAATCTTTATTTGAGGGGTCCTACCATGAAATTATTACAACAGGAAAATATTTGTAGTATGTTGAAAGATATTTTGAAAGGTAAAGTAAATGTAGACATTTTCAAGCTCCACAAATCAAGGGAAGTTGTTCCAAGAAATTATAATTATCAGCAACAGATGCGTATTTACATGACACGGGTAAGAGCAATGATGCAATATGACATACTTTTAAATTGTAGTTGCTTTAAAACATTTTTATTTATAGCCATCCATTCTCATAGTTCTTTCAAAACTATTGGCATTTTTTGTACACAATTATAGAGAATACAACTAGTGAATGAGTCCAAAAAACATAACATTGTAAGCAAAAAAACTCCATTCAATGGTAAATGAGGTATTTGGTTGTCCTCTTTTTCCATCTTGACTTGATGGTATTCAAAGAATAAATATGTAAAAGAGCACGCTTCATTTCCCACATACATGAATAACTAACTTCTAAAATCCAAACAGGCCTTGATACCATCCATATTTGTCTTGTTCTAAATGACAATGTGATTAATCCAAATAGACTCTTTTATTGGAAATATCAAACCTATAACTATCTTTCCCTTAATCTCCTTTTTCAATTGTTTTTTAACCTTGGGATTAAGACGAGAGATTGATGTTTAACGGTATTATCATTTGGTCACAACTCAAATTTCATTTCCCCCAATTCTCCCATGATGCCTTACATCTTAGTAAAACTTTACAAAAACAATTTTTTCAGTAAGGCTATGATCTTAGAAATAATATTTTCATCCCAATAATATCTTATATAAGTGATGTTTGGTTGCTCCTCATAAACAATGTCGATTTTTCACAACTTTGCCTGAGTATATGATGCACTGGAACCATCCTTACCCTTCTCTTTAATTTCCTTGGAATCTCCTTGAGAATAATTGAATGAGATATGTCTCAAATCCTTTAGATCATTTGCATCCTCTCCATTCTGTCCAATCTTCTTTCAATAGAGAGGACACTTCAATGGTTTTGTAGGGATTTGGAAGGATACATGTCTTGATGATACGGACAAACAATAGGAGAATGGGTGTCATGCAACTTGTCAGTAAGCAACAATTCCTTAATGGGCTTCAATACTTCTCTCACCTTGGGTGACTTAACACAAAGGAGAAATATTCGTATATTTGAATCTAAAGAATAAAAAACCCCTAGTTCACCTTCTTATCTCTTCTTGTAAATACTAGACATTAGGAATGGATCCTACTTCTAGGTACAGTTCTCAACATAAATAAAAGGATTCATGCCTACCATCATATATTTCCACAATCATGATATATTTCCATCATATATTGGAAGAGAATTTTTTACATTCAAAATTAGCTGGCAAACCTATGTTTCATAGCAGGATGGAATTCATCCCAAGTAGATAGGTTGTATTTATATGTATCCCACCATATCTCAGTAGTGCCTCATAGATCTATATCTAGTGTAGGGAGTCCCTAATATTCCACAACCGTGCCTTTTACTTCACTCAAAGAGTCTTCCATATCCAATACCCCATCATATATAGTTGGGTTTCACAACTCTATTCAAATTCACGAAAAAACTTTAATTATAGATCATCTTCTAGAAGATATCTCGTCTCCTTTTCCACCACTCATTTAATGATTATTTAGAATCAATATCAAAGGAATGGATGCTCTTGAAATTTACTAACTCATCAGTAGTAGGATTAGTTAATATGTTATTTTTCCACTCGTCAAATTATAAATATGATCCATAACATACTTCTCCATGGAATTTGTAGTAGACTCAGTGTATGGCAGCCTTTGATAAATTATGGATGACCCTTGATGATAATTTGGTATGATCTATCCTTATTATATATGGTTTATGATGAATACATTCCTGATGTAATTTGTCTAGGAATGCTTACTATGTTGCCTTACTATGATTTATGCATATGTTGGACGCCTTGTTATGAAGTTTACATGTATAGGATGCATTGTCATTGATATGTTTTATATTATGGTGAGCATTGATTATAATGATGTTGCATATAGTACATGGGTATCGTGGATGAGCTAACTTGTTACAGGTTGATATCTTGGTGACCTTTTATTATGTCATATGATTCATGATGCTTTAATATTATGTGGTTAACCTGGAATTCCTTGGCCCAACAATTCGGTGGTGGCATCTTTAAGGATTCATTGGGGTTCCAAGACATTGCTTAGTCTTGTTGTGATTCTTTGACTCATTGATGATATGGCTTAACTGGATGCCATATAGTTTATGGCTTATGATGTTTATTTTGATGATGTTGTTGTAATGTATACATGGATATGTTGAATAGAATAATTTGATACAGGTGGAACTGTGAAAGGAAAATGCACCAAAGGAAAGGGCTTATGTATTAATGAGGATGTATACACTATTGTAGAAGCCTTGGGAAGGGAAAGAGTGGAAAATGGCCTCCAAAGTTAACTGGGGTAAATGGGTAGAAGGAAAGGGTTGTATTTCATGTTTACCTTGTTGTTTTGGACACTTGTAAATTTACCCTCAAGCCAATTTAACCCTTGCATGAGTAGGGGGAAGGGAAAGAGAAAAATCTTGGTAAAAATGATACATTCAGATAGATTATAAAAAGAGGTGGCCCACCCATTGTTGGGGATGATTGTGTACTTGCTTTAGTAAAATTGTTAGTTTATATAACCTGTTCTATGTGGATTAAGGGGTTGGGAGTGTACCTGACAAACATGGGTACTCCAACTTAGTTTATGCCTGGAAATATTGTTTTATTAATGATCTTTGGGATGTAACTATCTTTGTTGGTTGCAAACAATCTCATAATTTTTATGTTCCATAACCAGGAGATTGTAAATAAGGGTATTATATTGGAGTTGAAGTGGCCAAGGATGATACTTGTGCAACGAAGTGCTTTTTAGGACCAAATGTTTGGCCTTTAGTAGGTTCTATTCTAGCATTTTACATCTTGCATGCCATTACAATGCATGAATATACTTTACCAAGGGAAATCAAAGATAAATGTTTTCAAGTATTATGTTCATGAATTACAGAAGCTTTTAGTCTAGTAATTACAATTGAATGCTCGTAGAGTTCCAATATACTAGGTGTTTGTTCTCCCTTGAAATTTGTGCTCATGAGTTGATTTAAAATCTTACCTAGCTTACAGTTTGCAGAATGCATTCTAAGGGAACAATTTATATTGATAGTAATTACTAGACTTGCTCTATCTCCGATTTGTGTCATTGATAGTTTTTCACTTTATTATTTTGTTATTTCTGTGATTTATTGTCTTGATAAAATGTAGATATTTTACCTGGTTGGAGGCAGACTATGGAGCAGTATCATCAAGAAGCATTGTAAGCTCTTCCACATTCATTTGGAATAGTTTGAAAGGGAATTTTGTAGTATATGAAGATGTGATTTATGATCATATATCAAACAAACTAATTATCATTCATTTCTTTCTTAGGAAAGGAAACGAGTTGAATGAACTTTATCTTTTATAGTGCTAAATTACAAAAACAGTTCTAGTGCAAAGTGATTGGTTTATGCCCCTAGAGTTTGTGAGATTGTAGTGTTGGATTGATTCATTGCACCATGGTTTCTGAGATGTTAATTAGTGTGGGATGATATGTTGGTCAGGATACTTGATTTATATGATGGAGGATATACAGATGGCCTAGCAGATGATTCCCTTAGCATTCTTGTTTTATTTTATTTGCACCTTTTATAATTAGTATCAATTCCATCAATTCCAGGTATGCTGATTGCTTGGATCGGCTTCATGATGAAGCTTGTGCAATAATAGATCAATTTAGATATCAATTAGGTGAATTTTTTCGTGTCACGGGATATCTGTATTTTTTTTTAAATTCCACATATGCATCGGATATCTGACGTTCCCTTCCAAAGAATCCAATGCTGTCACCATACCACCGACGGCTAAAGGCGTTAGATATCTGACTTCTTACAATGCAAATACCGTCGGATATCCGATGGACACTTCCAAAGAATCCGACGTCGTCGCCATACCACTGACGGCTAAAGGCGTCGGTCTTTGATGTTAATCGTATCGAATATCCGACCTCCTATAAAGTGATAATTGTCGGATATTCGACGAGAATATTAAAAGAGGAGTGGTCTGATATCCGACTAGACTATGTCGGATATCCGACGCGTCCAAAGGTGTTGGTCTTTGATGTCAATCATGTTGAATATCCGACCTCCTATAAAGTGATAATTGTCGGATATTCGACGTGAATATTAAAGAGGAGTGGTCGGATATCCGACTGGACTATGTCGGATATCCGACGCGTCCATTTTGCTGTTGGATATCAACCGAAGTGAAATCGACGTTTAAAAAAGAAGATGCTTGTCGGATGGTCGACAACATGATGTCGAAAATCAGACATCTATGCCATCGGATTTTAGGTTAAAAAATGCTAGTGCGTGATGCCTCTTGTTGGTTTCATGAGGGCCTTCCTAATAAATCTATTACTTCCCTCATTTGATTCTTTAAGATATTTTTGAGGTAGTGACATCCTGGTGAAGGTCATATTGAATCATTCATTTGAAGCACTCTTTCTTACTTCTTTCATTCAAAATAATTTCACATGGAAGAGTCTGAGCTACCCAATATCAACATGATGTATAACATTCAATTCTCAGAGATTCATGTTGATCCCATTGAAGATGAGCACGAGGAACCATCCATTAAAGATATTATTGAAGACCCTCCTCATATCACCTCAACAAAAAATGCTATAGAGGGAATTTTTTCAAGACTATTTCAATGATGATGATCACATTTGTACTCCCAATCAACCTCCAGAAGAAACCATTACAGAAGCCCATGTTGAAATCCATGAGGAGGCTTGTAATGTGTATAATGATGATAGTTTGGAAGCCTTACTTCCTTATGAACTTTTTTCCAGAGAGGAGGATTATAAGCATGAAGAAGACAGACATAGCCTGAAATATGATATAAGTGACAAAGAATCCCTCATGACTTACATAGATGTTGATGATGATAAATGGACATCCATAGAGAACCCCATCTATGCCATATCTAAAGAAGAATATGATGAGCTGGAATCCTTTAAAGGCATGATTGAAAATCCCATATATGACATAGTTGAGGAAATGAAGTTTGAGTTAGAGTCCCTTGAAGGTTTTATTGAAAAAACGATTTGTGAGGTATTCAGAGACGAAAGCATGGATTTTGAGACCTTGGGAAATCTTTGCATGGAAAAGGAGCATGAAATTTTTTCATATGAACCATGCATGAGTATCAGCAATGAAGACTTGAAGAAGCAGCATAGTGAAGAGTCAGATCAGATATAATCTCAGCCATCAGAGGTTTCTTATGATTTGAAGTAGCTTGGGGCTTATGCTTTCACAAAGAGTTATCATCAGAGAAGCCCTTCAGATCAATATGATGAAGTAGTTCATCTGCCTCCTTGTTCATAGTTTTTTCTCAGTCCTATCCAGTCATGGATAGACGAATCCTGCAAGAGGACTCATCATTTGGGGAAGCACTTCAAAGATCTATTACATGCCTATAATCTCCCATCCAGGCCTCCCATCTAGAATATTCATGCAGGTTTTCACTTTCTAATAAACATGTCCTTGCTTTGGATGGTAACCAAAGACAAGGAAAAACTCTTTAACATTGATCAAATGCATAGATGGTTACATTGGATTTCTAATTAGACTTATCATTTTACTTTATTTCATGCTTAGAGTAGGAAAATAAACTCCTCAAAGTGGGAATTTACTTTATGCATTTCTTTCTAGTACTTGAGAATAATAAAATTTTCCCTTAGTTAGTTTTATTTTACGAATAAAAGCAATTTGTGATTCATTGGCTTCTTCATAAAACTTGTGCTGCTGAAGGCTTTTCTTGTCAAGTTGAGATTTTTTTACAAGTTGTATAAACTAGAGATTCTAGTGTTCTTGCATCCTCTCCTTGCCTTAAGGCCAGATTGATCACACGTCCTGCAGTTGGAGCAAAGATGTTATCCACTAAAATTGCACTTAGTGGATTCCGAGTGAATTGCCAAAGACTTGAGCAATCAAATTGTTCATCATCAGTGTTCCGAGATCCATCATGCCAAATTTTGGCCCATTTTAAAAAAATTGCATGTCCATACCCCCATGGGGAATTGTAACAAGTTATTCTAAGGATGGTATTTTTGTAAAAGGCTTGGCTTATCTTAGATTTATCTATCAAGGGGATACTCTAGAGTGTTTTTTTCCTTAGGAATTATGCATTGCGCTTCAATGCCATATAATTTTGAGTTTTTCACTCACACCTCCAAAGCTGGAGTATTTACCTTGGTGGTTAAGCCTTGAGAGGTTATTAAAGCCTAAGTGTCTATGTATTTTTACATGCTAGCCATCAATAGTGAGTCATATGGACATGCACTAGATCCCCTAAGATTTTCGGTCATTTCCGAGAAAATAATTGTTTTCTTGTAAAACGAGGCTTTTTTAATATTTTAATTAAAAAATCCAAAAATATGATAATAGTGTGGTTAGGAGGTGAAAATTTCCGTGGGGGTGCTCGTTTTTTAATCCAGAGGACTCATTAAACACCTAAACCCATGTTTCTTGAGTTCTAGGTGAATATTATTCACTTAAATAAAAATTCTCTCGAAATTAATAAAAGAGAATTATTTAATTCAAAAAAATAAAGATATGAGAAAAATCCAATTCCTAAATCAGTGGAATTTGGTCAAGAAAGAGAGGCGGTTGAGTTGGCTATCAAATCCCATGCATATCTCAATAAAATTTTGGGGACTCCCATCAAGGATTTGAGGATGGCGAGTTGTCATCTTAAGGTAAATGTACCCTCTCCTTCTCTTGAGCGACTTTCATATGTGGCAATTCATGAGTGTTGGGGAGGAGTTTACAAAGCTTGGAAGAGGTGCCCTTCACATGTGGCATCCATCTCATCATACATCCCAATCATCAAGCCATTGATTAAGGCTTAGATCACTCCCCTAATTTAGTGATCCGCCCTCCTCATGGATGCGCCCCCCCTCTCTTCTCCTTTTCTTATTTAAGCAAGATATTTAGCTCTCTTTTGCTAATGGTCAGAGGACCGAAGGGATGCTCTAGTTTGTATTGTATTGTATCATCATTTGGAATAAAGAAGGCTTTAGAGGCAGATCTATGGTGTAATGCTTTTCATGTGTGGATGTTGATTGTCATGCGCTTATGGTTTTCTTTTCTTTTTGTTGGTTAGTTGTAGGCCTCTAAGGGAAGGTATCTCTCAACAGGGTAAGAGATTGTTCTAGCTTGATTCATGCTCTTACCGTGTACTTGCTTTAGATCTCTTAGCTCACATGTATTTTTTGTTTAATTTCATGCTTTCTAAGTTTTTGTTTCTTGCTGTACCTCTGTATTAATCATTTGTTTGTGCAAGGATTTCTAAGTTGCAGGTGACCTCACTTGGAGAAGAGGTTGATCTAGGTTACATATTCCTCATCTTCACGTTCTTATCAAGGACACAGTCCCTTGGTTTTCCACCAAAGCAAACTCCATGGCCCAGAAGTTCCCAAGATTATAACACTCTTTCTATCCCTCTCTCCTTCACCTTTTATTAAACTTTCTTTTGGTCTTGGATCTTTACATGCTTGAGTAATTTGGTTTCTTTAAAATAATATCTAAATTCTGATTTGTTTAAGCATGCAACTAGATCTAGAAGTCTAAAAGTAATATTTTCATAATAGATCTAGCCCTGTCAAGTACTTGTGCTTATTTTTGTAACTTTCAGTACTTGATATTTTTTTATGCTTTTAACGTTTATTTGGGCACATTTGGTGCATTTCAGGTGGTTGGTTTTGTACTTTTATCGCCATGAAAGAGGAAGTGCTTCCGGAAAATCAAAGATCTAAAGCCATCCAAGGCTTCCCGGAGCAATATACTTCTTCCTTGTCTCATTTCTAAAACTTTGTAAGCCTTTGGCAGTTCCATAAGGACCAAAGGCATCCACCTTAAGATTGTAATTTTATTTAATAAGGGCAAGTGGGCTACTCAGCTCCCACACCCCATCCCCCTGGGGGAGCTTGCAGGCTCATTTTTTGTGGTTTCCTTTTTTCTAACTTTCCTTATTTTATTTTATCATCACATGCACACAATCCGCCCTTACAAGGTTGTATAGTTGGCTTTACCTTTTTACTTTCACAATCTTTATTTCACAATCTTGTACTTTAATTTGTAATTAACAAGTCATAAAACTAAATCCGGCTGTGCATTCCCGAAGCACCGAAAGGGAAAAGATATTCTCAGCCGTCAATAATTTTACTTGCTACAATTTTTTGTACATTATTAACAAATAAATTAAGGTTGTGTATTCCCGAAGTAAACTAAAAGGGTTTATCCCCAGTAGGTGAAAATAGATTCTTAGCTACATAATAAATCATTGTTAAAATTAACCAAGGCTTAGCCTCCCCATATGCTCTGTATCTCTACGGTTCGTCCGATCAGTTGATCACATCAGAAAGAGAGTTAAGTGACTAGTTTAATAGGGCGATCCAACAATAGCTTAATCACTAGAACTTGGGAGGTCGTGTGAAACTAACTACATAGTCAGTGGGATACTTCAAGCGGGTTATGCCTTGCCCAGTTGGACCCTTGGTATAATTGTCACTACGCTTAATTCGAAAGACTAAGTTAGAATTGGGCCAAACCAAGAACTAACCTACTCCTTAATTCATGCATTTATTAAAATCAATTGAAACTGACCAACGAGACTCTTGCAATATTTTCATGACATAGCAAGCACTCCAATAATCTTATGTGACTCCATTTGGAACTAGTCTAATCTACAACAATCAAACATTTTAAGTGAATAAATGTGTTAGATGGATGTTTCTATTTCATGTTGTTAATCTAATTTCTATTTTGAAAATCTCTGGTTAAATATTAATTTGTATTCAAACTCCTAGATTCATTTTCATTCTGTAACTTAGTGTAAACGGGCCTTAGTTTTACTTTCATAGGGACCACCCCCCTTGGCTTCACTAGGAGTTGGCCTAGACGGAGGAGTTGAGTGTTGAGTGACAATATCTCAACTCTTTGCTTACCCCTGGGGATGCACCTAGTGGCTTGAAGATTTCTGCCACGCTAATCCCTTTCCCCCGAGGTGTGTATCCGACGGCAACAGAGAGGTCATTTTGAAAGCACTACTCACCAAATATTAAACTGGGAAACAAACTTAGCGTATCAGTGCTTTGGGCGAGCTTTTTTTGGGTACCATAACAAACATACCACCCGTGGGGAAACCCCTGAAGCCATCCACCTTGCAGATTGGGGTGACATGTATATTGAGTTGATTTGAATTATTTTGAAGTAGGATCTCTCTAGTTAAAGGTGAAAGACTCATCACCCTTTCTTCTCATGTTCCCTTCTATTTGGTGGCCCCTAGGAGTTCTTTGTAGGAGGAACCAAAGTGTTGCAGTAGGTTTATATTTGAGGATTCCTTATAGCATTCGAAGTATAAGCATACTGTGTTGGACATTTGCTATGAGCATGTGAAGAGCACACCATTTGTAACTTTTGAGTCTTGTGACATTCCTGTTCAACTTTGCATCATTCTCAGTCATCATACGTTTATTCCATGTGCTGTTGAGTTAACACAACTTTAGAAAGAAGGCACAGATATGCACCTTGTACAACATGCATCCACATTTAGTATAGTTGCCATGCCTATGAGTTCCCATTTTCTATCTCCCTCAAATGATCGTGCATGCCATACATCTAGTGCCCATGAGATTGTTGTTTGTTGGTCTTGACTTATAGTAACCAAGATCAATATTGCTTAGGGAAAGTGAATCAAGCTATCAGTGATCACATCTCACTTCCAACAATTTTACTTCCCTTGATGTATGACTTATTGATTTGTGGGAGGGGGCTTAGCAATGAAGTGAACGAAACGTCAACCACGGAAGCTAAAAAAACAATAACTATGTGAAAACATGCATAAAATGCTTTGGTGTAGCATTGGAAGGAAAAATGCGCTATGGAAGTGTGTTGGAGTATTCATCCAGATCTATCTATCCAGGGTTGTTTTTGTCTCGTGCTACTGACTTAACATCTCTACGAATCATGGGCAGATTAACAAGCTCTAATGGATAGCTTAAACCATTTGTTGAGCCCAATGGAAGACTTGGTGTTAGTATGATTTCTCGTCAAAGCTAAATGCAGGCATGTGTATCCATGTTCCCATAGGATCCTTAGTTTCCAAACCCATTAGATCAATCGAACCGTTGCACCAGTTTGAATTGTCGTAAATGAAAAATATTTACCTTTTAGAAAAATAGTGGTCGAATAAGAGTTCTCAAATAATCCTTACATTTAGGCTCATTGCAACTCTAATAAGTATCTTTGGCTTGGAGCTTTTATATTGAAAAAAAAAATATTAAGTTTAGTTGTTTGCTTGTAGTTTGTTAGGCTTTAAATTAATTTTCACTTGAAAGCTGGATGGATGAATATATTAAATAAATTGTAAGTTGATTGGAACATGAATGAAAGCATTGGCCTCTGTTTTTCCGAGTTTGGCCTTCCACCATGTTTCTTTGAGCTCAAATTTTGAGTTGCACTTTATCTTCATTTTTCAAGTCTTCACAACCTAAAACCTTCCATGACGAGGCTACATCAGTGCATGCATACATGAGTAAAATGAATGTAACACTATCTAGCTTTAGTCTTGCCTCATCCTGCTTTATTTGACGCAAAATTTGAATGCTACCTCCCCATGCCCAATAATTTCTTGCCTTGCAATCACTGTATTCCATTAGACTAAATCTCTCATGGGCATTTCATCAAAAACTTCTAAGCAACTACAGGTGGGGAGAAGGACAGTTATTGTGATCCAATTAAGCTTACAACAAGATTTAGACTGAACATACAATGTGCCATTGATGTCATAACACAGTGTCGATCGAAATCATAAATTGTACCAATTATTCTCAACATCTTCCTGCAGTAAATTTTCAATTCCAGCAACCCAAATTGCAATTTCAGCAATTTCCCCATCGCCCGATTCTGGCAAAAACTGCCAGAAAATATGCAAATCATCTAGAGTTTAGCTCACTCCGATCAAGAGATGAGATGTTGAGTGCATCCTTCTCTAAGATGAGATCTGAAGCAGAGGAAAGTGGTCTCACTCTCTAGATTTGCACCCTTCATTTGAATCACTGAATCTTGACTTCAAACTCTTCAAGATGAAGCCGCTCTCCAATCAAGTGCAAGCTCTAACCCCAAGTGCACCCTCCAAGAGTGATCAACCCATGCCCGTTAGGGAGGAATCTTTCACCCCCCGAAACCAATCAACAAGCAAATGAAGGGTTTTTTTCAAATCCCAACGAAAACCTTGGCTCCAAGAGCACATCATAAGAGATCAAATCATAATGAGGAAGGTAAGATCTTGTTCTCCTTTTTATATTTTTTCTTAACTACTTCTAGAATTTTCCTTTTAATTATTCACTTAAAATCACTTTATAAATCTTTTTACTCCTTTTTAATGCCCAAATGTGGTTAATTCACTTTTAGGATATTTCAGACATTGGAAGCCCCTTTTTCATCATCCATTCTTTAGTTCTTTCCATTATGGTTCCAACGAGTTATTACACGAAGGTCTTCTCTTAGATAATACGCTCCAAGCAATACCTTCTATGTACTTAATTAAAATATGCTCAATAATAACTCAAAATGACAAAAATCGTCAAAACACCACAGAACCACGAACAAACTGTGCGAAAATGCTCTTGATGATGAAATATGGTAGATGGACTAGCATGGACCTCGTACAACTCCTCTGAAACACTCGAATCCATTGTTATCCTTGTTTTACTACTCATAAAGTCACCACTAACAGTTGAACGGATGAATCCAAAAATGAGCACATTATACATCATAACACAATGTGTCAACCCACATCATAGACTGTACCAATTATTCTCAACATCTTAATTTCCGCGTTTGGAAATCCAACAATATATTAGTTCTCTCACTTGGAGTAAAAAATAATCTAATAGTCATGCGATGGTCATGTTTTTGTCTTGCTTAAAGTAACAAAATTTAATGTTTTGTTGTGTCTTGTCCTTACTCGTAATTATAGCACAACCTTGTCTCTTCTTGACTTGAATCAACTACTCTCTATGTATATTTTGGTGGAAAAAAACATAATTTTATTAATAGAAACTAAATTACATTCTGCATAATGCATGTATACCATGCATTTCATGTCTTTCGACCTAAAGGTCTTACCAAAAAGTGTCTCTACAAACAGTCTTGACTTTCGACCCAAATATTATTACAAAAGGATTAAAGCTAAAACAAATTGATCTTGTTTTATCAAAAATTGAAACATCTGTTCCATAAAGTTTGTGCAGAAAATAACTGGAAGCCGATTGTGCCATATATCCTGTACTGCCGTTCTACTTTCATGTACTGGTAATGCCGCATTTGTTGCTCTTTAGTTATAAATATGGAGAGTGTGGGCGAGGAGCAATCCCATCTATAAACGGTCGGTGGTAGAAAAAAAAATGGACCCGTTTTGTGCATTTGCAATCTTCCACGGTCCATAGGCTAGAAGAAGTCCATCTTTGGAGAGTTTGTCTGCAATGGAGTTGCTCTCCCTGTTGACATGAAAACATTTCAAAACTGGCCACAAGACAGTGCACCTCTTCAATCAACGAAAGAAGAAACATATTTTGATATTTTTGAGTTTTGTTTATTCAATTTATGACATTCATTGAGTCACCAAATATTTGGGTGGATGTGAAATCCTTTTCTTTTGAGGCTATGAGCTTTGCATAATTGTTTGTTCCATTCCCCAAACCCATTCGAATTTAATACAAAAATGAAATCTGATAAGTATAGTATAGCACTGCCCCCATAGATTTGATTTTGTGATGCACCATCAAAAAAAGCCCATGGAATGTCCTTATTCAACTTTTCCTCTTGAACTACTTTGCTAGCAGGAGCATCCTTTTGTTAAGGGAAATGAGAAAATATATATAAACGATGTATTGCAATGAGGTCAAGAACACTACTTTGCTAGCAGGAGCATCCTTTTGTTAAGGGAAATGAGAAAATATATATAAACAATGTATTGCAATGAGGTCAAGAACAGAGGGTTTATCTTGAAAGATAGATCGGTTCCTGGAGGGTTTATCTTGAAAGATAGATCGGTTCCTGGCAATCCATAATCCCCAATTTATAATTGAAGGAAATTCTCTAATGTTTGCAATTGTGAGAGATGTAACCCATGTTTTCCATGCATCCTCCACATTTGCACCTACTCATTCCTTTGTTTGCATTCATTCCAAATCTGAACAAAAAAGGGGCAGTTGATGAACATGTGTGTTGCAGTTTCATCTTCTTTGCGACACAAAGAGCACCAGCCTGGTCCTTCAATTGATCATTTGGCCATTTTATCCCATGTCAGTACCTTATTTGCAATCAAGCACCACATAAACAGTCTAGCCTTGTGTGGGCATCTGGATTTCCATATGCCCTTCCACCACCACTTCTATTCTTCATTTTGGGAATCTACCATAAGTTTGGCGTATCCCAGTTTTGGATTGTAAATTCCATGGGGCGCAGAAATCCAAATTAACTCATTAGGCCTGTCAATGAATCGAACATGGGAAGTTCTCAGAGTGTTGAGATATGTGTTCCATGAATCCACCAGTGCCACCGGGAAACCCAAACTGTTAGCATCTTTCCAACCTTGATTCCAGATTGACAAAGTCATCGGGTCTGCAATTTGATCAAGGTGGAAAATGCCCTGAAGATGAAGATGTTGTATTACTGGTTGAGGAAAAATGTGTCTGTTTTGACAGCTCGACCAAGGATCCACCCCAATTCGCACATTTGAACCATTTCCAATTCGCCAGGCTAGTCCGTCCTCAATTATATGAAAGGAATTTATCAAATCCTTCCAAATAGCTGATGCAGATTGGTGTCTCTTATTTGGATTTCGTATCAATTCTTCAAGGGTTTCCCGGGCAATGTACTTATGGGATACAACGTCATTCCAAAGACTGTTGTGAGAAGCGTCCACCCAGTCTTTGCAACTAAAGCTTTTGAAAATAAAATAATATATTTTAATCCCCATCCGCCCGGTATCTTGGGTTGTGTTATTCTTTCCCACTTAACCCATGGGAGTACGAAATTTCATTATTTCCATCCCATAAGAATTTGATACATATATTCCTTACTAGTTCAAGTATGCCTCTTGGAATCCATGCCAAGGACATTTGATATACCGAGATATCTTCCAGGACATATTTTACTAGGATGAGCCTTCCTCCTCTTGATAGCCATCTATGACTCCAACAATTCAATCTTTTTTCCAATTTTGCTGTCAACCAAATCTAATCTTCTCTTTTGTAGTTATTTGGTTTAAGCATGAAGCCCAAATATTTTAGTCCATCATAAAAAATCTCCAGTTCATAAGGGAATAGGGAATAGGAAAGAGTATCTACAGGCTTCAAAATATTCCATATTTATGGTGGACATGGAAGATTTCCTGGCATTTATTTGCATACCCGTGGCTTTCCCAAAAAGATCCATAATTTCCATGAGTTTCTTTGCATCTCCAATTATTCGATCACAGAAAATTAGGACATCATCCACGAAGAGTGGCTGAGATAGATATCCTTGAAAAGGATCCACTTCGTTTTGCATCAATTAATGCTTTGCTACGTCCTTCTGTGACCAATATAAAAAGTAGCAGGGATAATGGGAATCCTTGTCGAAGGCCCCTTTCTGAGTAAAAAAAAGGCGATGTTGAACCATTTATAAGGACCGCAGAGGAGACTGTGGTTATACAGCTCATGACCCACTTGATAAAAGAATAATCAAAGCCAAGATAAGTCAACATAAGGCACATAAATAACCAACTTACTCAGTCATAGGATTTTGAGAGATTGATCTTCAACACTGCCCCTTTCATCTTCTTTGTTTTTATGATGTGCAACCCTTCCTGTACTACACCTTTCACCTCATGAATTTTCCTTCCTTCCAGGAACCCAAACTGTTCATAAGAGATGACTTTTGAAAGAACATTTTTTAGTCTTTTGCAATGATTTTGGCCACCACTTTGTATGTGAGATCGCATAGAGATACTGGCCAGTATTCCTCCTTTGATTGAGGGTGATTTTAGAGGAGGATGCATGGAGCCCCTTGTTCTAGATTATTTGACAAGCCTAAGTAGATCCTGACCAAGATTATCATATAGTGCTAGGAAGAACTCAATCATCCATCCATCTAGGCTTGGGATTTTATCCTTTTGAAAACTATGCAAAACCTATTTCAATTCCTCGTTTGTAAACTCCTCCATTAGCTCTTTATTGTCCTCTAAAGTTACAAACCCAAGGAAAAATTGAGACATACGAATCACATCTGCAATGGTGACTCGATATCAAGCTTTGAAAAGAATCTGGAAGTGTCATTTACCCATTATGGACAGTCCTTCAAAAGAAGAAACTGTCACATTATTTTGATCCTTTAGGCCCCATATAGTGTTCAACATTTTCCTACCTTTTGCAAAATCTTGAAAGAATTTTGTGTTTTCATCGCCATAATCTAGCCATAAGGCTCTACTTTTTAAACGTCATACTTCCTCCCATTCCTTTAAAATATTCCTCCTTTTGAACTCCAACCCACTCAATCGATCCTTGGAATCTTGAGTGGAGAAGCCCCCCTCCCTTGGATTCATAAAGGGATTTGATTTCATTCTCAATCTGTTTTAGATCTTGTTCATCATTTACTTTTTTATTCTTTGCCCACTCTTGAACTGCCTTCTTTATCCTTGTCAGGTTTTGGGAGAAGTGGAGTGCAGCAGGTCCCCCATCATCTGGATTATAGGGAACGCATGAGTTTGTAGAAGCTGTAGGAAACCTTCATCCTTTAACCAAGCTACACATAACTTAAAATGGCTAGCAAGTTTTCTTGTTCCCCCTTGCAATTCTAGAAATATAGGGAGGTGATTTGATTCCCCACACGAATCAATCCAATGTCTAAACAAAAAGTTATGTTCCAAGAGGTTTTCTGCCACCAGAAATCGGTCTAGCATTTTGGAAAATCTATTGTCTCTAACCCTTTTATTTGACCAAGTGGGCTTCATTTTTACCATGTCAACATCCAGAAGCCCTCCTTCACGTAATTTTTGAGCAAAATAATCAGCAAGGGGATCAGTCCTCACCCTGAATCCCTAGGTTTCATGAGCACCTAGTGTAAAATTTAGATCACCACCAATAATCACATTTCCTAACTTGTTGAAATATTTATGAAAGACTAGGTCCTAGAAAGGTACTCCCTCATTGTAGAGCCTGTAAATGTTTAATACGATGAAAGATGAGTCCATCTCAGCCAAAATACTTCCATCCCTATCCATGACTCAAAACCCCATGAATTTTGTGCTTCTATAAGCTTTGGATTCCATCTGATCGCTAGACCTCCGCAAAGGCATTTTGCATATGGAGTCACAAAATCCAAATCCTTTAAAGTGGTTCTCAGAATATTTAAAACAACATCACCATTACCCATGGTTTCTTGCAGAAGAATGATATCTAGTTGGTTTGCGAGCACCAACCGTTTCCGTGCAAGTTTTTTAGCGGGACTTGCCAACCCCCGACAATTGAAAGATACAATTTTCATGGAGGAACCCCCTTCGAGGATTTCTTTGCTCCAAGCGCCCCAATTATGGATTGTTGTCTGCCATCGTCCCGATCCCTTCGAGCACGTTCATGTGTTGATGATAGATGTGAAGGTCTTCCTCTGCCTCTCCCTTTAGTGGATGAGATAGGGTTTTTTCCCATCCCTAAATGACTCAATGAAATCCCGGAGAGGTTAGGGATTTTCTGTGATATGAGATGAAAATGGATAGGAAGATATTATGAGCTTAAAGAAGAAGAGATACCCAACCCTTTTGAATAAGAATGGGGATCGTTAAGGGTTGTGATGACTGGGGCTGTCAAAACAGGGACATATGAGATCGTCAAGAGAGGGGATGGAGGGGTAGAATTTTGTGATTTAGGGTTTGTAGAGTCTGTCAATTTCCTTCCAATCACTTCCCAACAAATTGAAATAATTTGCTAGAATAACAATATGAGAGGAAGAGGCAATATCCTTACCCAGAGTCACCGTTGAAATCCTTTCAGTAGGTTTAGAATCCAATTAGGTGCCGTCATATTCATCAACTTGTATCTGTACCTCAATCAGTTGTTCCACTTCTATGTTTTGAGAATTCCTTAATTCTAAAGACACCCTTCTCTTATCCTCTGGGGATAAAGACACATGTGAATTAGAAGGGTCTGTGGATTTTCTACCAATTTTCAATTGGACATCCTCTATGTGATCTCCAATCTTCATTTCTAGCTGCTTTTTAGTCCTCGAAGAATTTATGGTGAAAGGAAATAGTGTCTTGCAATATGGCCATAAACGTGGCATCTATGGCACCTGAAAGGGATTCCCTCATAACGTAACTTATTTCATCGAACCTCCTTTCCCCACACAAGTTCAATTTCCTCATGAATCCCTTCTCTGATATTTAGAGATGCCAGTATCCTAACAACACTCATTCTTTTTGTGGATAAGAAAGACATGTCTGCATCAATGAAAGCCCCAATGCAATTCCCAAAATCTATGAAAGAGTCCATGTTCCAAAACTCCATAGGTAATCTAAGTAGTTTTACCCATACAAGGGCCACATCCATTATTTCACTGTCAGCATCAAACATGGCCTTCCATCTTTTAAACAGGATTGGAGTGGATTCAATGCTCCAATACCTCTATAAAATGCAACTTACATCTTCCTTGTTCTCAAATTTGAAAACAAACCAACCTTTTGATAAAACCTTTGCCTCCAAGACATAATTTAGCATTTCATACCAACATTTTTTTCCATATTCTTCCAATGAGTAGAGACTGAAGTACTTCCGACGCGCCTTTCCTACCATTGTTGTTTCTACCATATCTGTTGATTGAGCAACCGATACATCTACACCACACACCATTTTGAGAAGATCCTCAGAATATTTTGTGCACTTATTCCTTTGACGCCTCTAACTTGACCCATTGCAAGTTCCATGACTGCCTTTTGATACAATCTCTTGATTCCTTCCTTCACTTCTGCTTCTATTTGATTCCAATTCAATTGGATTCCCACATTGATCAAAAGTCCATAGAAAAGTGGTGATAAAACATTCGACCCTTGGAAAACATCCACTTCTGGTGGAAAATTATTATTGGACAATCTACTCGAGCGGACGCGAGCCAGATCTCCCTAGTTCAACGCGAATCTAGAACAAATAAGACAAAACATAGAACTGCTTTCATAGATCTAGTTAGAGATCAAGTAATAGACGTCTTACCTTCATATTGTAGATCTTCTTCTTCTCATTGCTGCTCCAAGTCCCGCGATCGTTAGATCTTTAGCTGCAAGACCTGTCAAGACATATGGAAAAATACAAGCAATAAAATGTGTTTAAACAATAACTGATCTAAGCAAACGATTAAGGAAGTAAAATACAAACAATATCAAAACGATAACATTTGCGGAAAGAGTTTATATTACTGTATAAAAGAGGGAAATACAAAGTAGAGAGATGATCACAACCCAATCCTTAACGCTGCAATCCTCCTCCAACAAACCAAGCCAATGCCTCCAAGGAAGTGAGAGTCTCCCAAAAGATGAGTAGGGATCTCCTAAGCTAATTTCACTAGCATGTAAGTGCTATAGAATTCCTCCCTTTGGAATGGAGAGGGGCCTTGTATTTATAGGACCAAGTGGATAGAGTAGGTTGAGGATCATGGGGAGAGGGCTAAGGGATCCTCCCTTGAGGATAGGGAACTGTAGGAGAGCTCACCTAAGAGTTAGGGATAAGGATCCACCTCATCCAACTTCTAGAACTCGCTCGAAATCTCCCTTTATCCCATTTAACCAACCCCAGCGCAGGTTGCATGAAGACAAACAACGCCTGAGAAGGAACACGCAGGTTGTACAAAGATACTCTGCGCCACCAACGCAGGCTGGAAGAATACATTCTGCGCCGACCCTAGTTGGGCTCTACTTTCTCAAGGACATCATGCGCCGACCCAACTAGAAATGTGGACAAAGGGCATCAACTTGCTCTAACATGACTTGCTTTATCATAGGAAATTTAGGGAATGAGGCATTGAGTTAACAAGGGACTCATGATGACGAGATTTAGGTGTAACAGAATGCCCCCCAAAGCATGAAGCTGGAAAAACAAGACAGGTGAAGTGCTTTGAAAGATATATGGAAAGGACTTGCTGGCTGGAGGATGCTGCTGCAGTACAATTGACTCTAAGATACCAGTCTCACATGACTGACAACATGGCTGTTGACCAATACATTGCAGATCCATAGTAGTAAAGACCGACTGAACACAATCATGGCTACTAGACACAATCGTAGATCCATGATGAGATGATAACACAACCACGACCAATACAAAGTGGATCCGTGTAATATGACTCAAACAATCTCCATCGCAACCTGGGTAGAATATGACTTCCCTAGAGTCTTCAAGTTGAACCCGCAATGATACAAATCTATCCATGTGATTACAATGTTTTGGAGTCGAACATGGTAGAAATCACTTGATTACCGGTCATTGATGTATACCGTTAACAAGTGCGAGGGAAATCGCCATTAATGTCGATGATCCCCAAGGTATCATAGTACATATCACCAAGCATGAATAAATGAGTTGAGGTCGAACGCTTGATGAAGTATTTCAATCAAGAGTCAATGATGTAAACTCATGTTGAAAGCGAGGTAACTTGCCATTGAGGCATGCAGGCCCAAGGTACTTGGTTGGTTTCTAGATTCAATCCTTGGATGATGTGTTGAAGTCGACAAGGATGAATCTGTCGAAGGAGGGCCATGATGAATCCCCCATCAACAACACGAAACTTGATGACACATGTTTGGAGTAGATCGGACGGTAGAGTAATGTGCAAGACTGACTCAAGGTAGACCGACATGGTAGAAGGTGTACTGATTGCAAATGATGAGCAATGAACACCTCTTGAACATGGGCCTGGCATGACTTGGCAGTGTTGACATGACGAGAACTGTACTGACCCCTAATGCAACTAATAGTGGAAGCATTCTTCGGATGACCCAAAGTAGTGACATGACTCATGAAATCAGTATAACTCGAAGACAAACGGATGACCCGAGTGTTGTATGCAAATGCAAATGAGTGCCATGTTCAAGAGCGACGATGCAATTCCATGAATAAAGTGTAACACAAAATATTTCCTTTTTCCCCATCATGACTGATGAGTGCCTCATGTGTTTTTTAACGAGCTTGAGGAGGGTAACCAGATGCTCAGTATAGCTCATCTCATAGATGAGTCCAATCCCAAATGTTTTACGAACCTAGGAGAGGAGGGGTTCGTCCCATGGCAGGCCCTTCAATGTTGAATTTTAACGATTCCATAGAAGGAAAACTCGACATCATTTCATGTTTAGAGAGTCTAAAAAGAACTAAAGAAGACTCCAAAGGTCCTTTTTCGTAAGGTTAGCCTCTTTTCCCAGAAAAGGGTAAAACAACGCGAGAGAGGACTCTTCCAATCATGATTGGTTGGAGTATTCCGTTTTCGTAAGTAGTGCCCCCTGGTCCAAAAAAGGGGTAAACTATCGCCAGGAATACGATCATTCAAATATTTTTACAAGCGTGAACACATAAAGTTTTCTTGGTGATCTTTTCGTATTTAGAGAGCCTGAAAAGAGCTTAAAGAAAAGACTCTGGGGGGTTCTTTTTTTGTGGGAGTTTAACGAGCCGGAAAAAGTGATAAACTATAACTCGATAACTTATTCTCATCGTTTTACAAGCACGAGAAAGAACAAAGAGTTAGCTCGGTGTCATTAATAATTTAATTTAATGAGAGAAATAATGACAAAAAGACGCTCGATGAGTTGTTCATACCTGAGAATATACGCGAAAAGAGCACAACCGCGAAAAAAACAGGATCAAAGTGGTACTTAACTTCACCTGCAAGCTTCAAAACTAGGTCAAAAGTAATTAACCGAGTATAAATGAATCCAACTATAGCAAAATAACCCACATTAGAATAAATTAAAAAGGGAATATGCTCTTTTTCAATATAAATAGGGGTAAATTTTAAAAAGAATTACTGTTTGTTTTTTACCAAGCTGGAGAGGTGAATAGTGCCATTTGGATCCGTTCTTCTTTTGCTGATTCCGGGAGCTGTGATCCATCATTTCAGGTGTCGTCAATGACAGGTAACCCTAAACTTGTCTCTTTAACTTTCTAGTGGATTAGAATTTGTTTTTTATTTGCATTTAGGTAGGTTGGGCATGTTGGGTTGGGGGATTTGTGCTCACGGGTCGGCGTAGGTCGCCCTTTCGGGATCTGTGTTGGCGGCGCACTATCCAAATGGACGTTCTGCACCAAACCCCCAAGTTGAACTCAAAACCTACTCAAATGGAAACTTTTCTGATGGTTGGGAAAAGTTCTAATGGTGTTAAAATGACTTTCTTGACAGGTTTGGAGCGGGCACAATGGTTCTTGAGTGGAGAGAATGCGAGCATGAGCTCGATGATATACAAGCGAAAAATGATCCACAACGTGTTGCAACATTGAGAAACTGTGGGCTACTCAAATACTTTCGAGTGCTGGGGATGAGGTCCCAAGTATCACTGCTAACATACCTGGTTCAATTTTGGGACCCAATATAGCAGCATTTCCAGATTGGTGAGCATACGCTAACCATAGATGTCGAGGAAATGAATAAATGAGTTGAGGTCGAACGCTTGATGAAATCTTTCAATCAAGAGTCAATGATGTAAACTCATGTTGAAAGCGAGGTAACTTGCCATTGAGGCATGCAGGCCCAAAGTACTTGGTTGGTTTCTAGATTCAATCCTTGGATGATGTGTTGAAGTCGACAAGGATGAATCTATTGAAGGAGGGCCATGATGAATCCCCCATCAACAACACGAAACTTGATGACACATGTTTGGAGTAGATCGGACGGTAGAGTAATGTGCAAGACTGACTCAAGGTAGACTGACATGGTAGAAGGTGTACTGATTGCAGATGATGAGCAATGAACACCTCTTGAACATGGGCATGGCATGACTTGGCAATGTTGAAATGACGAGAACTGTACTGACCCCTAATGCAACTGATAGTGGAAGCATTCTTTGGATGACCCAAAGTAGTGACATGACTCATGAAATCAGTATAACTCGAAGACAAACAGATGACCTGAGTGTTGTATGCAAATGCAAATGAGTGCCATGTTCAAGAGCGACGATGCAATTCCGTGAATAAAGTGTAACACAAAATATTTCCTTTTTCCCCATCATGACTGATGAGTGCCTCATGTGTTTTTTAACGAGCTTGAGGAGGGTAACCAGATGCTCGATATAGCTCATCTCATAGATGAGTCCAATCCCAAATGTTTTACGAACCTAGGAGAGGAGGGGTTCATCCCATGGCGGGCCCCTCAATGTTGAATTTTAACGATTCCATAGAAGGCAAACTCGACATCATTTCATGTTATAGAGTCTGAAAAGAAGTAAAGAAGACTCCAAAGGTCCTTTTTCGTAAGGTTAGCCTCTTCGCCCGGAAAAGGGTAAAACAACATGAGAGAGGACTCTTCCAATCATGATTGGCTGGAGTATTCCTTTTTCGTAAGTAGTGCCTCCTGGTTTGACAAAGGGGTAAACTATAACCAGGAAGACGATCATTCAAATATTTTTACAAGCGTGAACGCATCAAGTTTGCTTGGTGATCTTTTCGTTTCTTTTTTCGTGGGAGTTTAACGAGCCGAAAAAAGTGATAAACTATAACTCGGTAACTTATTCTCATCGTTTTACGAGCACGAGAAAGAACAAAGAGTTAGCTTGGTGTCATTAATAATTTAATTTAATGAGAGAAATAATGACAAAAAGATGCTCAATGAGTTGTTCATACCTGAGAATATACACGAAAAGAGCACAACTGCGAAAAAACAGGATCAAAGTGGTACTTAACTTCACCTGCAAGCTTCAAAACTAGGTCAAAAGTAATTGACTGAGTATAAATGAATCCAACTATAGCAAAATAACCCACATTGGAATAAATTGAAAAGGGAATATTCTCTTTTTCAATATAAATAGGGGTAAATTTTAAAAAGAATTACTGTTTGTTTTTTACCAAGCTGGAGAGGTGAATAGTGCCATTTGGAGCCGTTCTTCTTTTGCTAATTCCGGGAGCTGTGATCCATCATTTCAGGTGTCGTCAATGACAGTTAACCCTAAACTTGTCTCTTTAACTTTCTAGTGGATTAGAATTTGTTTTTTATTTGCATTTAGGTAGGTTTTGGGCATGTTGGGTTGGGGGATTTGTGCTCACGGGTTGGCGCAGGTCGCCCTTTCGGGATCTGCGTTGGCGGCGCACTATCCAAATGGACGTTCTGCACCAAACCCCCAAGTTGAACTCAAAACCTACTCAAATGGAAACTTTTCTGATGGTTGGGAAAAGTTCTAATGGTGTTAAAATGACTTTCTTGACAGGTTTGGAGTGGGCACAATGGTTCTTGACTGGAGAGAACGCGAGCATGAGCTCGATGATATACAAGCGGAAAATGATCCACAATGTGTTGCAACATTAAGAAACTGTGGGCTACTCAAATACTTTCGAGTGCTGGGGATGAGGTCCCAAGTATCACTGCTGACATACCTGGTTCAATTTTGGGACCCAATACAACAACATTTCCAGATTGGTGAGCATACGCTAACCATAGATGTCGAGGACATATATTTTTTGACAGGGTTGTCTCGGTGAGGAAACCCTGTGTCCTTGATTGGGTCACGAGGTGGTGACCGCTCAGTAGAGGACATGATCGATCAGTGGTGTACTCCAGGTACGTCGATGACTGGTGGGAAGATTCCCATCAAGGATGTCAGGGATCAGGCTCTTCAGATAGTACTCTTTACTATTGTGCGAGTGGCTGGAAGCTGATCCTCTCATATTGCAAGCAAATCTCAAATGATGTATGCTGAGGAGTGCATGGATCCTACCTTGTTCAACTGGTCCGAGGGGCTTCTCACTAGTATCCGAGATCAGTTGACCAAATTCCAACGTAGGGCACTGAAGCAGTTTGGCTATGGTTCGATGGTGGTGGCTTTCATGTTGGAGCATGTGCCACACTTGCGCTTGCAAGTGGATCTTGAGGACCAGGATGCACGGGATCCTCACATGACCAGGTGGGCAGAGGTGATGGCTCACCATGGTGGCGGGGGTGCCATCATCAGTTTTGGTATAGGGTTCTTCATGTGGCTCAGGGATAGATCCTCATGGTGGAAGACTACCCATACCACGGTACAAACTTCCAAGGAGACCGAGACTTGGTGCTTCCCAAGGGAGCGCAGTGGGATGATATCGGTAAGAACAACTGCTTGTGTTTTTCATGTTATGCATTTTATGATTTTTTTTTGGAGTAGTGATGATGACTTTTACATGTTTCCTGTAGACGTGGGTCTAGAGTGACCACTTGGAGTCTCTCGCCTTGTGTGGAGAGGAGCAGCACCAGAGGTGGGCCCTGTGGTCCGTGATGATCTGGAGGAGCTAGAGGCGGTCGAGGATAACCTCCATAGGATGACCTTGGACATCCCAGAGCCGGGTGTCCATGACCTACCTAGTCGCTATTAGAAGCTGATGGTTGGAGTATCAGTTCGTTTCAGAATGCTGCTCCGGATGGTGGCGAGGGTCGTAGTCTGCTTCCATGCGCATCCAGGGGCTTCGAGGCCTAGGGCTTAGGCACATGTTTTACTTATGTATATACTAAAATCTTATGAGCTTCAGATTTTGTAGAGATGTCTCTTACTGAAATCTAGCATGCTTCAGACTTTTGTATCAACACTATCATTTTTGTATCGATTTATATATATATATATATATACAGACACTTCTGGCTATTTTATACATCTTGTGTTCTATTTGTGATTAATGAGATCTTGTTTACATGTTTGCTTATACACTGGATGATTTACATGTTATGTCTTGTTTTTATATTTTATGAATATGTTATGTGTGTGCAATGTGCCAATCTAGAATGAAGTTGGCTAGCCGGTGGATCTCAATATGGTTGTAACCGAAAAAGCCATCCATGAATGAAAAGATGACACTTTCGGCACAATTGTCTATGATCTGATCGATAAAGGGAGTGGGGTAGTTGTCCTTAGGACAAGCCTTGTTCAAATCCCGATAATCGACACAAACTCGGATGGTGCCTTGCTTCTTAGCCACAAGGACGACATTTGAGACCCATTCTGTTAATGGAACAGGGTAGATGAAACCAACCTTCAAGAGCTTTTCAATTTCTGCCTTAATTGCCGCAATTTTTCGAGGGTGTACCGGTCGTAACTTTTGACGGACTGGTTTAGCGTCGGGATAGGTTTTGATCTCATGTGAAACAATAGCAGGGTCTATCCTGAGCATTTCCTCATAGGTCCAAGCAAACATGTCTCGGAATTGCTTGAATCAGGCCGTAAAAGTAGTAATCTCTTCAGTGGAACATTTCTGGCCTAAACGAATATGTTCCACTACACCAAGGGTAACCGAGATGTCAACCGGAGTGGTTGGTTCATTGTTCGCCAAGTTTCCCTCAGTGTCCATATGACACGTAAGTATCGATGAATGGGGGAAAGGATAGACATCCGGTGTGAAAATGGTGGCAATGTTGTTCTCCACAGAATCCAATGGGGGTAGGAAATACGATCGATGGTGGAGGTCTTCCCATGGAGGGTCATCCACACTCATAATCTCCATGATGGACTCATTAGAATGAAAAGTATGGAGCAGAGGATCTGGTAGGGATGATGTCCGCAGTAGAGAACATGATGTATAGGCCACAGCCAAGTGGTCCTCTGGTGCTGACTAGATAGCCTCATAAGTAGTTTCAGCGGGTGAAAGAGGCATTCCGTCTCCAATCAAATGCATGGTGGCTTCGTCAGGTACGAGCCATTGATCGGTGGATTTGGGGAAAGATGAAATCATGTTCACTGTGGTGACATGGTGAGGGGGATACAGGGTTGGAAAGACACCCATAAGAGATGAGTATTTTATGAGGCTGACCCCCACGCTCTCATATGGCTTTGAATATTTTCTGAGTAGTGGGACATTATCACCGAGATGAGTAGCGGTGTCCGGTGTACAAAAATCCAGTTGGTCGACAGTGAAAATTCAGCCTTGGTGGGGGAATTGCACAATGTGGAAGATGGATGACGTGATCGCAGTCATGGCATAAAACCAATTATGATCAAGTAAAATATTGTAATCCAATGGGGCTGCGACTACTTCCACGGTAATGGTTGCGGTCTTACCCCCCAACTCTACTGCTAAGGCTTGTAATAGCCCATGAGGTTGAAATCCATGACTGTCGAATGCTTTCACGCTAGTGGGAGAACAATTTAACTCAAGAGAGCGAGTGGCTCTCCAAAACGATATCGACATGACCGAGGTAGAAGCACCTTCGTCTAATATAGTACGATGGATCATCTTCCTGGCAATCTTCATGGCAACTTGAAATGCCAACTGGTGGGAAATCCTCGGTTTAAAGTATTCAAGTCGGAACATGATTGTATTAGAGGAATCTGGATCAACCGCGCCAATGGAAGCGAGAAGAGTCTTGCACTAGTTGGGACAGTTCTGCAAGACCTATAGCATTGACATGGCAAAGGAGCTTGTGCCAAGTCCTTGATAATGTTGTAGTTCTGAGCTGCCCGAGAATTAGGATTGAAAAATGCTTTTCGAATCATGCTCTTAGGCGGACGCAATATTAATTCTAAGGAAGGATTCTCAATGGTGAGAGAAGCCGGTGGCACGATGATGTTGGGAATAGAAGTGGAAGATTTTTCAGTATTACTTCCAATGGGTTCCTTTGGAGGGATTGATTCGTACGAGCGTGAACGTGTGTTCAAGTTAACCATATCACTACGCATCATGAGAACATGCACGGTGTAGGATGCCTATCCGTGTGAAGGAGAGGTTTGAGCGATCAATTGTTGGTGATGAGTGGGGAAGGGATCACTGAGAACTGCGGGAGTGGGGTTTCCCTTGAGAAACTTCTGCACTTCATCTCGGTGGGGACATTCCTTGGAGAAATGGTCGCCACCACACAGTAAACAAGGATACTTTAGCTTCCTCTTATGTTTGGTGTTTTCAGGGGTGGTCTTGGGCTCTTGCTGGTTAGAAGGTTTCTTGGGTTTACCTTCATTTTTCTTCTTACCACCGGATTTTTGAGGTGAAGCTGATTGAATAGAATTCACTTCTTCGGTGGAGGCAGGAGTGGATGACTTGGTGGTGTTGTTTCCATCATGTGGTGGGGATGTGGAAGAACCCTGTGGGTTCGACGGTCCACCAGTTTGAGTAGGAGGATGGGAGCTAAGGGAACAGATAATACCGTCAGTTTGAGGTCCCTTAGGTGGTTTTGCGGGGTCATAAGTAGGGCGGGGTGCGTTAGGAACGATTGCATACAATGTGTTGGATTGAGCATAGACCAGGTCTAAGTAATGGGCACGGGAAATAGCTTGTTCCTCAGTGACGACCACTCCCATAATTTCTCCTAAGGGTACACTACACAAAAGAAAAGCAATCCAGAAAAATATACACAAACTAATGCCACAAGCAAACTTATTTGATAGGTGTGGATTCAAAAGTCTGGAACCTCACGGGATTGTCAAGGCTTCGTAACTGGCAATATACTCCAGGGTCCAACATTTATACTCGGCCCAATATTTCAGAGCACTAACCAGGGAGGATTAGGACCGTACCCCTGACCATATAACCCGACTACTTGATAGTAGGTGCGTAGTAGCTCTCTGAGTGCTGTTCTCGGTGTATTGCTCTGCCAAGACGGCCAAATGGTTAGCTCAGTTGGTTTCAGGAATCCTAGGAGTGTCTCCCGATATAATCAAGGTATGTGGGAGCTCAAATCCATGTTGGTGTTGTCTAATGCACAACCGTACGACAAGAGCCTTCTTATATACTACCGAGCACATGAAACACCTTTCGATATACACTGAGTAAGTGAAGTGCCTTTTGATATACCCTAAGGTACGTGAAAGAGACTTCGATATACCGGTTGGTACGTGAAAGAGATTCGATATACCGGTTGGTACGTGGAAGAACTACAGTGCCCCCAGAATGCAGTGCAGGAAAATAACGACAGCTGCCATGTTTTAAGACGCCGGAACGTCACATCTCTAACTTAGCACACAAGTTTTAAATATTGTAACCTAGTTCCACCATTAATTTTATCTGGACGGTTAGTTGAATGCATGAGGTGATTACATAAACGTAAACATAATGCAAATCCTACCTACATGAAAAAATGCGCTCTTTGTTTCAATGAAATCTATGTACGGGAAGGAGAAAACGTTTTCCAAATGGTTTCACCAAAACAACAAATTTCAACAAATCCCAAATCTACCAAAAATGATAATGAAAGTACTCTTTTCCGTTTTTCAATCAAAACATAAAAATCAACAACACATCGAATCCAAATCAACCTAAATTAGAATGAACCTAAATGATGAAAAGAGAGAACCTCTATCTAGAGCACACTAGCTTTTCAAGTTTCACAATGGTAACCTAAAAGCACGAAAATCAAAGATGCATATAACTTCTTCAAGCACGGAATTGCTTTTGCAAAAAATTGACTACACTTGGATTTTTCAAGAAAATGAATGACTCATAATTCGAGAAAAATACAAATGATTAATTCTCTTTCCAAACTTCTCAAAAGATCAATGACAAATTCCAATGCATGAACCAATTTTTACAACAATTCTCAGATGCACTTGAAAATGGTAAAAATGAAGCACTTTTATTTTTCCCAATGATATGCCAAAACTAAACTTGATAACAATGATGCTTTTAAGCATAAATGGCTGAAAAGAAAAGCTACTTGTGGCACTCTAATCACTCAGAAATTCTCAAAGAAACGATAAGCACTCCAATGACCTAAAAACACAAAAAAATCACTCAAAAAGATCAAAAGCAAGCCAACCAAAGATATCTAAGCTCGACAAGAGGTTTGGAAGCGGATCTAGCATGCTGGATAGATCCGGTGAGGTAATCAGGGAGAACAAGATGGAGTGGATGACCGTGGGGGATTGAAATTTCCCACCACTTCAATCAAACCCACTTGACCAACAAGACCCAAAAACCAACACAAGCAAACCAAACAAAACACTGCTGGATAAACAAGACCTCTGCCTGGGAGATATAGTGTAGAGATGTCTGCTGATCAATCCAAAAATCAAAGGGTTGGAGCCAGAAAGACCCAAGCATCAAGTTGGAAAACTCGGTGCAAGTTATGGTTGGGCACAGAGCGCTTGACACAGGTTGCAAACAAGGGAAAAGCACCAATGGCACAGAATGTCAAATCGGAAAAAGCGTTGATGGCGCAGTATGACCAGAGGAAAAGTGCGCTCCTAGGTGGATAGACACTCTGAATGTACTTCCTAGGTGCATCGGGCGAATAAATCAAAGCAAACAAGGAAAAAACTCCAACCAATGATTAAATGAATGGACTGAGAATGGCTCAACAGACCCAGAGAAAGTCAGCAAACTCTCAGAAGAAAGAAACTGATGGTGAAAATAGGCTTAAGAGGAAAAGTAATGGCTCATTAAGAAAATCAAGAATAACACACTCAAACTTGAAATCAAAACTAATGTAATTCCCCAGTATGGTCGCCATATTTGTTATTGGACAATCTACTTGAGCGGACGTGAGCCAAATCTCCCTAGTTCAACGCGAATCTAGAACAAATAAGACAGAAGATAGAACTGCTTTCCTAGATTTAGTTAGAGATCAAGTAATAGACGTATTACCTTCAAATCATAGATCTTCTTCTTCTCGTTGTTGCTCCAAGTCCTGTGGTCGTCATATATTTAGCTGCAAGGCATGTCAAGACATATGGAACAATACAAGCAGTAAAATGTGTTTAAACAATAACTGATCTAAGTAGACGGTTAAGGAAGTAAACTACAAACAATATCAACACGATAAAATTTGCTGAAAGAGTTTATATTACTGTATAAAAGAGGGAAATACAAAGTAGAGAGATGATCACAACCTAAGCCTTAACGTTGCAATCCTCCTCCAACAAACCAAGCCAATGCCTCCAAAGGAAGTGAGAGTCTCCCAAAAGATGAGTAGGTATCTCCTAAGCTGATTTCACCAGCATGTAAGTGCTATAGACTTCCTACCTTTGGAATGGAGAGGGGCCTTGTATTTATAGGACCAAGTGGATAAAGTAGGTTGAGGATCATGGGGAGAGGGATAAGGGATCCTCCCTTGAGGTTAGGGAACCGTAGGACATCTCACCTAGGAGTTAGGGACAGGGATCCACCTCATCCAACTTCTAGAACTCGCTCGAAAACTCCCTTTATCCCATTTAACCAACCCCAACGCAGGTTGCATGAAGACAACCAACGCCTGAGAAGGAAAATGCAGGTTGTACAAAGATACTCTGCGTCGCCGACACAGGCTGGCAGAATACATTCTGCGTCGGCCCTAGTTGGGCACTACTTGCTCAAGGACATCATGCGTTGACCCAACTGGAAATGTGGACAAAGGGAAACAACTTGCTCTAACATGACTTGCTTGATCATAGGAACTTCAGGGAATGAGGCATTGAGTTAACAAGGGACTCATAATGATGAGATTTAGGCGTAACAAAAATAATCCTGAAGATTTATGTGCCCCGCATGTCCTGATAGGGGCCATCTTGCATCCAAAAGTTCAAAATCAAGGTTTGGTTCACACCCCTCAAAGGAAGAGAGAAATGACTGAAACCCTAGGTCTAGAGTCGAATGAACTATGGTAGAGTATATTTTCAGAGGCATACTCAGGCATGTTTGAATAGTTTCATGGAAGAGTGAAAAGGGATTTCCGCCAAGGTCTCTTGCTATAACCCTAGCCGATAAGGGAATCATAGCGGTTTCAGTAATAGGTTCATCCATGTTTCCATTATGAGGATGAAGCAAAGCGAAACCACTCCCCATCTTCGTCGAAGTTGCGGAAGTCACCCCAGCTATCACCCCGAGATTAACCCTAGCCTTGCTGTCATTCTGATCAACCAAAGATTCTGCCATTTGCCCACCCAAGCTTGTTACAAAGACAGATTGACCTTTGAAAGGGTCCCGGGAGTAATCTACTTCTGGATAATCCATAGGTAGATTGATCTCACATGACGTAGGGAAGCTACCAGCTAGAGGACATAAAATAGACTAGAAAAGATAGGTGTTTTGTGTCAGGGTTGTAGCTGAAACCCCTTAACTTCGCGGCCCTTTCATGAAGTCCTCATAAGTCCAAATCACAGAGCTCCTTCATCCCATATATATACATATATATAGATATATCACATGGTGTTGCTTGGTTATGTTTGGTAATAAATAAATGTCTAAAACATATGGTAATTTAGGTCTTGAAACATTTTAAAAGAGATTTAGGTTATGATAGGAATCAATTGGATTTGATCACAACATCCATCAATGAAACTATTAAGAGTTTTGCATAAAGCTGGAATTAAATGCTAGTTCTCTTGAGATGCCCAACTTGAGGGTAAACTTTAATTTGGATTGTTTGATTAGTTTACTACCAGATCATTCGTGATAAATTTGCAGAATATAGTGGAATTTGTGGTCACAAATACCTACATGTCTACTATCCCCCAATTTTGAGAGTTTGTGGTTAGGGAATTCAAAGTTAGCAACTTATCAAGAATATTAAACATAACTAATTCATAGCCTCATAGTTGAATTTATCATGCCTTCGTTGTTCCAAATACTTAAGATATCATAATATTTCAAAGTACACACAATGTACACAATATGTAAGCTTGGATCACAACTCCAAAGTATATAAGTGAGATGAGTTACACACAACTTAAATAATATAGCCTCCTCCAAATATGCCAATACATTGGATATCCGTGTTCCCCTCATAATGATTATATTGACTTCTATATATATATTTCAATTCATTGCACATGTGGTTCCTTATTAGGTTGATAAATATAACGTATGCATTTACACCATTACATATACATTTACCCCTATTTATGTCCCCCTCGAGGCTATTCACATTTCTAGCTTCAATCTTCCAAACGCAAACACATTAATGACAATATATAACCAATGATACAACTTTTTGGTAATTAAAACATCTTAAGTGACCTAGAATAACCCTATTGTAAGGGTACTTTATTTCATTTTCCCAAGCCTACCTATTGCATTTCATCATTTATTGTTGAAGTTGATGCCCCCTACCTTCATTTCTAGTTTAAATATTCCAAAAGAAAACACATTGATAACAATATATAACCATTGATACAAGTTCAAGTAATTTTGTAAATAAAACATTTTATAGACTCAGTGTAACTCAATTCCAAGGTTATTTATCTCATTTTTCCAGTATACCTCTAACTCTATTTCGTTGTGGTTGATGTTCCATTTCATTCTTGCACAATTTTTTTTAGATTAACAAGCATTGAAACATAGAGTTTAAAATAGCTTGGAAAAGATATACACATCTCACTAGCTTAAAAGTGACGAGTCGAAATCTAGTTGAGATAGGACAATCCCTTGAGGCTGTCTTGAATTTATTTAGGTAAATTTAGGCTTTGTAAATTATATTGCAAACTAACTTAAAGGCATCGAGGGAGTTGATGAAACATTGGGAATACTTTTTCAGTAATTTCTTTTTGAAAATACAAAATACATAAAAGAGGATCCCAATTGATATAATGTAATAAAGTGGATTTCAATTTAATAAATTCAAAGGCAAAACATAACTAGCAAAAAGTAACATTAACTCAACCTAATGCAATTTGATTTGGGAAGAATATTGATTGAGACTAATAATTCATTACAACCAAATTAATATGTAATGCTGGAGACTAATAATTCATTACAACCAAGCTAAATATATCATATATAGTCAACAAATTAACTTATCGGAAATGAAACATGCCTCATGCTAATTTCTCAATGTGAGTGTATATTAAAAAAATGCATTTCATATTTTACAAAATTTCATTTTATAAGAATCAGTAAGAACATGGATTCTTATTATTATATATTGTTATTATGCACAAATATATTCCTTTCATTTGTAAGAAATATTGAAATATAGACTACTTTAAGAATAAGAATAAGAATAAATAAGAATAAGAATAAGAAAGAATGAATATATATATATATATATATATATATATTGATTGATTGTTATTATGTATTCTTGTAACCTTTTTTTTTTGTAATTAGGGGAATCGACAACTGTAGACTAGGCTGGTACTCGCGTGACACAAAGTCCAGGGATCCAATATTGCTACCACTATATCCCTAGCTTCCGCACGACCGCCCACAAGCATGGGACACGGGTAATCCCGAGTGTGATTTGAACTCGTGACCTCTCTTTACAACATGTGACTTCATATCAAGCGAATCAACAATGAACCACACCCATGCGGGCTTCCTTGTAACCCTTATTTTTTCTTCCTTTCATATTATTTACCTATGCTTTATGACTAGTTTGTAAGAGGAACATTTTGAGATCATTGTGTTGGTTGTTCTCTAACTCAAAAGCTTGGCGCATGTGTCTTTGTTGAAGTCAAGCACCAAGATTCCTCATAACTACAAATGGTGGAGGGAACTTGATTCCTACCATATTGCTCGATTACATCCTCAATTGGACATTACAGTATTCATATACAAGGTTTTTAAAGTTGTCTAATGAAGGATGTGCTCCCATCCCCCTTTCAAATTGTTCAAGGCTATCTTTAATTTGTTTTCCTTAACATTTTTGTGAGTATTGCCTACTTGTTTTATTCTTCATAAAACATGTTTTGCTCCATCAACTAACTATCGTTGTTTCATATAAATATGATAGGAAGGAGAAGGGAAAACTTTGAGTTGAGGAACATTGAACTTTGGAACTTTGAACTAGAACCTTGAACTTGGTTACCATTTTTGTTATTGCTTTAAGAGTTGTGAGCACGGAGGGCTAGGAAACTCGCAACCTTCCTAAAACTAGATAGTTGTATACGATGCTAGTTGCTTGGGAGGATTGATCCTAGTCTGGTAACCCTATATTCATTAACTACTAAGGATCATACTAGACTGGATAATTTAGATAGTTTGTTTGAGGTTTAATCTACTATTTCTTGCTTTGCTTTATATTATTTCCAACTAAATTGCAAAAGTTAACTAGAATTGATTAGTTTTATTATGTGTATTTGATATTAAGATATGTTGTGAGGGTACCAATAGGAAAATAAAGAAATTGTATTTTAAACTTAGATCTTATTAAGAAATAAAATTGCATATGTTGAATTGACAAAGTAATGATATGCTAAGAACATTAATGAATCAAGTTAAATAAGTTAATAACAACCATTAATGAATAGGGATGTTAGACTTCATACTTTTTAATGGTTTTGTTAGACTAGTTTAAGGCATATTTCATTGTGCATTTTAGTTTAGTTGTATTTCTAGTTGAAGGCATATAGCATTGTGAATTTTAGTTTAGTTGTATTTCTAGTTGAAGGCATATTGCATTGTGAATTTTCGTTTAGTTGTATTTTTTTCATTGCATTCAAAAAACCCAAAATGATTGACCAAGTTGCAATTGGTAAAACACCAAAACTAATAGTAGTTGTTGAGCTAGAATCTGGATGGGTTTTCCTATAACACGAGAGAGTCTAATTGGGCCTATTTTTTGGGGATAGCCCTTCTTTTTCATGCTAGGAATTTTTCCTACTTAACACAAAGAAAGTATAATATCTTGTAGTAATCATTCAAGCCATAATGTCCACGGCAGCATCATAGTGAGTGCACTTTCTTTCCACTTGTATTGCATAACTAAGAAGAAAAGAGCAAGAGCATAACGTCACATTCTAGCTAGGTTTTTCCTGTATTAGGTTATACTATGATACATCTTTTTTTCATTACATGGATGGCGTAATATCCCTAATTTGAAATTCTACCCAATTTGGCCAATTTGCGAACCTTGGACTAGTGAAACCCCAAACTGTCCCAAATGATCCCAAATGGTTTCGAATTCTGTATGGAGGGACTTAGGAGTATATAGGACACTCTAATACACCATTTATACACCCAAACATATGTTAGAACATTCATGATCTGCAATTTTCAAGGAGGGAAGAATTGGAACAAAACTAGTTAATGCATTGGTGGAAATCCCCCCTTAGGGCTGCTACTAATTGGACTCCCAAACAGTGTACGAACTTCCCAAATTTTTAATATAATGCTTGGATATGTTATAGGACATCAAGGAAAACATTTTTTCAGCATTATATCATAGTTTAGGGTTGGATATATCTTCCAAAATTAAGTAGCTTGTAGAGCATAGAATTTCTGAAAAAATGGTAGACTAGGAGCAACAAATTTATTGCACAAAATTTAATAATACTTCAAGAGTATGAATACAACATTTTGGTCCTTCATTTAACTCCATATGCAGCTCAAATAATAGACAAAAACTCAGAAAAGATATGATATGAAACAGGTACAATATCATCCCAAAATCACCATGAGAATACAATGAGGGATATAGTTCGAATCTCAATATTACTTGAAATTATTACATGAAAGGCTTGGTGTTTCGAGTTGTGGCTCTCATGATAAGTTAATTACATATTTATTAATCATATAACATGTCCATATGGTCTAAATATCAGTCTTCCATAAACTATATGCATGAAGGAGTGTGCTATCACACTTGTACATGAACATTGAGAAAGTGTTGAGAGAAAGATAGTAGAGAAAGAAGAGAGAACATGAATCGAAATCAAAGGGGATCGAACATGCATAAAAATTTATCCATGAATATCTTTCTAGAGGTCCGAATGGCCTCTCCAACTACCAAATTGGATAGGAATCTTGCACCCACGAAATTGGTTCAATGGCAAGGAAGATGAACATCCACCATGCAAGGACAAGCTAAAGCTCTCTGAAATTGCAAAGATGAAAATAAAAAATGACCAAAAGTTGCTCTATTTCGACTTGGACTCATTTTAATAACTTTAGTAGACTCATTTACCCCCTTATAACTCAAATTATCTCCTAATTACTCATGAAATTAGAATTAGTGGGATTTATGACCCTTCATTGGCCCCAAATGACACTTGGCTCATCTTTTGTCTCCAACTCCTCCATGAATTCGAATTGGGGAATCTTTTGGATGCTTTGGAGATGTGTAAATCCTCTCATGCGCCCTCTTGGTCTATTTTTAGCTCTTACATTGTCATAGATGTCATAGAATCTGTCATAAGTGTCATAGGTGTCATATAATTTGTCATAAGTGTCATAATGCTTGTCATAGTTGTCATAGAATCTGTCATTGCCTATTTTTATCCCTATGAATATTCCTCTTCCTTCATGAATTTTACCTCTCCCCTTCCAACTCGAATTTTGGGATGGATCCATGTTTAAAGGAGGAATATTCTCTCATGTGGGCCCCACATGTCCACTTATGCGCCCCCAAGTCCAACTAGGACCTAATGCCGCTTCATTTTGGAGCATTTAACATTTATTCCATAATTTATTGGCCTATTTTTCCACCATCAATTTGGAAAATTGAATTTTCATGTGAAACTATAGACCTTGGGGTTAAATGTCAATATTTTAATTCTTCCACATAACCCTTGGGAATTGGGTAGGCCAACTTAATTATTTATCTGAAAATCATTTAATTGGGGACATGAAAGTCCTCCCCGCCCAATATTTCTCCTGAAAGTCCTCAAGTCCTCAAGAAATTTCAAACATGTTGAATAACCTGCTTTCCTTCCAAAATTCTGAATAGTGGCACTCATGTACTGCAATTGTGTGTTTCCAAAAGTAAGGAGATGTGGGTTTTCTTTTTCATATTGATATCTCCTATGACATCACCACTAAACACCAGAATATAAATTAAATCCATCAAAACAAAGTTTGCACAATTAATATTTACCTCTTTCATATTTTGGAAACCCTTTCTGAACTTTCAACCCTTTTTCTCACTGTATAATTATTTGAAGTTGCCACTGAGTTGCCCAATTTTGAGTCTTCAAGATTCCATGAAAATTTTGGAGAGGAACCACCATGCTTTTTGCTACACTACTCTGATTAAAATCACCTTCTTAAGTGGTGACTCAATCTCCCATTCTACTTACTGCCCCCCAAAATTGAAACCAATGAGACAAAAAATGATCCCAGGGTCCCAAATGATCCTGATACATGCATGGTGTGAAATGTCTAGTATGAAATGCCATGAACACCAAGCATGTGAAGATTGAATCCATATCTCAAAATGTATCCCACATAGGAAACTGGAACACTGCTATGCAAATATGAACTCAAACAACTGAAGGTTGGTTAAATTGTCTCTCAAACCAACAATCGAATTGTTGCTCCAAGTGGGCTAAAACCAAGCAGCACCAGGATCTCATTTCTTGTATTGCATCCTTCCAAACATCATAAGTTCAAAATATAGATCATCAAAGTACATAAAAACATCATACAAATGTACATCAAATAGGTGCCTCATCAAAGAATCATGAAAGTGCTTGTACATCCAAGTAAGTAGATCATCATGTGCCCCATACACACAAGCATCAAGTATTATATCAAATCTGATCCAATGACATAGGTGAGTATCACATGTCCTATAATGCTGCTCTAAAAGAATGTCAGATGCATCAAAACAATCATCCATGTGTTCTTTCATCCAAGAAGTGAATGAAGAACCTCCACTAAAATCTGGACCAAGTAAGGAGCAAAGAAAACAATGAGCCTTCAAGGGGCTCAAAGGAGTACCATATGTGCATCCATGAGTATGTGTATCATCAAGAAATAACAAAGGATGTTTATTCCAATAAGAATGTGCTCCACTCATATATATCTTCACCCAAGTATTGGATGAGGTTCCTCCAACATCAAATGAACTAAGAAAGGAGTAAGGAAAATCATGAGTCTTCAAGTGACTCAATTGAACATCATAGGTGCATCCATGTATAGGTGTATCATCATAAGGTAACAAATGATGTTGCTGCAAATGTAAAGAATAATGTTCTCTAATCATTTCATCATCGAAAGGAGAGATAGGAGTTTCATACTCCTCATGTGGCATCATCAGAAAGAAACCTTTGACCCAATTTTCATTCCCAATTGATGTGGCTGAAAAAGAAGTAGGGGGTGAAGAATTGAGAACCAATATTACCTACTTTTACCCATCAAAATTTTGAATGTATATTCTCCATGATTGGTTGGTCCAACTGTTGTGAGATCATGTGCCTCCTCCAAGGCTCTGCAACTCTCACCATGAGGCAGCTCATAATCCCTCTAAACAAGAACAAGTGCTTGGATTCCTTCTTGTTTGAATGTAACCTTTTCAAGCACCTACATATCAATATGTACGTCATATTCCACTATCACATGAGTTTCCTCCTTTGTAACATAAATTCTTTCAACCATTGAATGATTGTCTGATATGTAGGAGGGTGTAAAGGACCTTTGTAACCTCTCTTGAAGTTTATCAATATGCACCATATATTTTTGGAGTGCATTTTGGGTGGACTCCAACTCATTTTAGAGCTTGGAATTCTCTTTTGCATCCTTCAAGGTTATTCCATGATACAAACCAACAAGCTCAATTAAATAATCTCTATCAGAAAGCAATTTAAAAAAATTACCTTTGGTGTCCAACACTACCTTATGGATTTTCTCCATGTCTTCAAGGGAATATTTATCCTCCGCACACCAACAAAATTTCGAAACCAATGCATGTGTGTTATGGAGAGTTTTCAAGGCCTCTTGAATCTTCTTTTCATACATCTTCAAGGACCCTACAAGAAAATGAGGCTCTTTCAAATGAACCTCCTCTTCTTCCTTCTTGCTTGGACCAACTTCATGAAGCTCAAGTGGTGATGAGGAAGTTGCTCTTAGTTCTTCTTCAAATGCTACAAGGTCTTCATATCCATGGTCAATGGAAATTTGGCTTGCAGCAACACTTTCAAAATTGATCTCTATTTCACCAATATGGAGGGATGTACATCTATTAGTATATGCCTCTGGATGATCCTCTTCAACTTCTAATGAAGCTTCACATTTGGTCCTCCTTTCTTCTCCTTTACTTTGATTGGTACTTTGTTTGTGCTCCTCCAAGCAAATTTATGCATCTTTCCCCTTAGTTTCCTTAGGATAAATATCTTTGGATCCTCTTTTTTAAGAAGATCCAAAAATTCTCTTCAAGTAGGAAACATATGCACCCAATGAAGCTTCGAATATTTCACTGCTCTTTTCACAAGTAGGTTGGTTTTTAACTGTGGAACATGCATCTTATCCATACAACTGGCTATAATAATAACCACCATTTATTCTTCCAAATGTGCTTTGATGGGAGATACTTGTAGAAGTTACCTCCTAGAAATTTTCTTCCTCATATTGTCTGCAGTACTCTTCATATTGCTCATCATAGTCATCATCATACTGCTCATAGAAGTCATTTTACTCATAGGGATCATCATAATAGTAAGACATGGCTGAAATTTCTTCTTAAATGGATTATATTAATGAACAGGTGCAAGGACCATGCTTTGATACCACTATAATATCCCTAATTTGAAAGTTTACCCAATTTAGCCAATTTTCGAACCTTGGACTAGTGAAAACCCAAACTGTCCCACATGATCCCAAATGGTTTTGAATTCTATATGGAGGGACATAGGAGGATATAGGACACTCTAATACAGCATTTAGACACCCAAACATCTGTTAGAAACATTCATGGTCTACAATTTTCAAGGAGGGAATAATTGGAACAAAACTAGTTAATGCATTGGTGGAAATCCCCCTAGGTATGCTACTAATTGGCCTCCCAAACACTATATGGCCTTCCCAAATTTTTATGCTACAATGCAACCATGTTTTTTTATTAAATTTCAAATCCCTTCTATTTTTTCTATTTCTTATGTCGGCTATAGTATTTTTTTTTAAATCGACGCAACCATGTTTCTACTTCTTATATTTCTAGTATTTGTTTTAAACACTATATGATCCGAACTAAAGAGATCATGAAGAAGTGTTATTTCTGCAAAGGGAGTCTCAAAAGCATGAATGAGAGATAATTTCAGGGTTATATAGGAATCAGTATACAACTACCAATGAATATGACATACTTGGATACATGGAATGTGATAACAAGTAAAATTGGAACTCTAATTTTGTTGATATGGAAACTTCCAATCGTGCAATACAGTTCATATCTGAAAATCGACAATTGAATGCCATTGTTCATAATAATCGTACTCAAAATTATTCAATTGAAAGCTTAGCGGAGAAGCAAATAAAATCATTTGAGATTATTCTTGAACATTACAGAGGTGGGAACAATGAACCACTACGAATGATTATCCAATGAACTACATGTACAAGAAAATATTACTTGATTGGAGCTATTAGACAAACATTTTTGTGTTTTGTTGGAAAATGTAAAGAGTGCTTTAATCATCTTTGGTAGATTTTGAACTTTTGGGATTTTTTGTCTTATAGAGGTCATTGGAAAAAGATTTATCCTTCCCTTACATAGGTTTCATCAAAATAAAAAGTGCATTTTCATGTATATAGGGTTGCATTATGTTTAAATTGTTGTCTTCACCTCATGCATTCACCTTACCGTCCAAATAAAATTTACCGGTGGAACTAGGTTAAAATTTACTAGTAACTTATGTGCTAAGCTAGTGACATGTTCCGGCGTCGTAAAATGTGGCAGCTGTCATTATTTTCCCACACTACATCCTAGGGGCACTGTAGTTATTCCACGTACCAACTGGTATATCGAAGGCTCTTTCACGTACCTTAGGGTATATCGAAAGGCACTTCACGTACTCAGTAGTATATCGGAAGGCTCTTGTCGTACGGTTGTGCATTAGACAGCACCACTACGGATTTGAGCTCCCACATACCTTGCGTATATAGAGAGACACTCCTAGGATTCCTAAAACTAACCGAGCTAACCATTTGGCCGTCTTGGCAAAGCAATACACCGAGAACAACACTCGGGGAGCTACTACGCACATGCTTCTAGGTAGTCGGGTTATACGGTCGGGGGTACGGTCCTAATCCTCCCTGATTAGTGCTCTGAAAAATTGGGCCGAGTATAACTGTTGGACCTTAGGGTATATCGCGAGTTGCGAAGCCTTGACAATCTTGTGAGGTTCCAGAATTTTGAATCCACATCAATCACATAAGTTTGCTTGCGGCCTTAGTTTGTGTAGATTTTTTTGGATTGCTTTTTCTTTTGTATAAAATACACTTAGGATAAATTCTACTCCAGTCATTCTAGCTGAACAACCTTTGAGAAGGTCCCATAGAATTTTAAATTTGCCACCCGAATATCCCCTTAATAAGGAGGTAATTTTGAGGGAAAATATGGATCCACAAGTTACTGTCATGTCACCTGAAGCAGAAGACTCCACCATGGAGTCAAGAATGAACTTTTCACTTCCTTCGAGTCCACTAATCATTGATCCTCCAAGTTTTGTGACCATGGAACCATCTACTTCACGAGACACATCCTTCCATCGTTCATTGGAAGGAGAACCTGGGGATACATATTGGTTAAATCCATCCCAGGATGACCCTGTATCCACAGCTTTTGGACCATCTGCATCTTTTTTGGAAACCACTATAGGACAATAATGGGCTCATTTTTCCATCTCACCTCCCAGTTGGGGTTCTCGTGATGAGCTTCTGGCACCCTTTCATGGCCGCCTAAACCGGCTACGTACATTCGGCGAGGAACTTAGAAGACAAAGCCTCTCACGAAGGAACGAGGACATGGAGGTACCCATATTTAGACATACCCCATTTCATTTTTTACCTTATGATTCACCGAAAACACCCACACCCCATATGGCCACTTATGAACCTGGTCAACCCTCATTTCCTACGAGTAAACCTCTTAATCAGGAGACCAGTTCTATACCCCAAGTGACTCAACACGTTGAAGGACAACATTCCAACACCCCTAATACTACTACTGGGACATTACCCACCGCTCCCCCACCCCAAAACTTGCGGGGAGGATACTCTTTACCTGCTAATTTTATCACGAGTAGTGTTCCTCGAATAGTAAGTAATCAACAACCCATCATGAGTCAACCATTTATAAGTGGTCAACACATTGTTACTGGGGGGCAACCCCTGTTCTCTAGCCATAATACGAGTGGAGAACTTCCAATCGATCATTCTGTTGGAAGCCCCTTACCTATTGTGGGATCCACCATGGGATTATCTCATGTTGGGGGACCACCCAACCTAACTCAACCACCATGGAGTCACACATATCCAGGTCATCTTAACTTAGTGTCGGGACAATTCGATCTCGAAAATGTACTCTATGGGCTAGCTTATCCTGGAAACCCATACACTCCATGGGGATATCATAATGTTATACCAAATGGACCCCCACCAACCTTCCCTCAAGTCACACCACCCCCACCACCATTTGGTCCACCTCCACCCCCTTCTGGAGGCGACGGGTCCCCACCTCATTCTGGAGGAGGTGGACCCCCACTTTCTGGCAGAGGCCCACCCCATTCCAGTAGCGGCGGCCCACCCCACTCCGGTGGAGGAGGCGGAGGCCCTCCTTATTCTGGAGGTGGCAGACCACCTTATTCCAGCGGTGGAGGACCCCCACCTTCTGGTGGAGGCCCACCCTATTCTGGAGGAGGAGGTGGTGGAAGACCCCCACCTTTTGGTGGAGGGTCACCCTATTGCGGCGAAGGCAGTGGAGGACCACCCTATTCTGGCAGAGGTGGTGGAGGGCCACCCTATTCCGATGGAGGCGGTGGAGGGCCACCTTATTCCAGCAGAGGCGGTGGAGGGACACCCTATTCCGGCGGAGGCGGTGGAGGACCCCCACCATATTCCGGCAACAGCAGAGGACCCCCACCTTTCGGAGGGGACCCACCTTATGCCAGCAGTGGCAGTGAACCCCCACCTTCCGATGGCGGAACACCCTATTATGGTGGTGGACCTACATACAGTCCACCACCCAACCCAGGCAGCACACCCCCTTATGTCCAATTCCCTTCGGGAACACCTTATAATCAGTCAATTCAAGGTCCTACTGGTCCATATATGCCATAAAAATACTATCAGTATCTACAGCCGAACATACAACTGCCATTCCTGGATACTTTGGACCTACCCAACCTGTCCCGTCTGAGTAATGATCCCATCCTACACGGTTATAATTGGCCACCCATTTCGGTTAAACTACCCCCAAATATCCCAAAGTTTGATGGAAATCCCAATGAAGACCTGAAAAACCATGTGATGACATACCATCTATGGTGTTCATCCAACTCCTTGATGGATGACTCGATTCATCTAAGGTTATTTCAAAGTACCCTCACCGTCCCTCCTGCCAAGCGGTATATTGAATTACCACCGCACTAGTTCCCTGGTTTTCATTTTTTAGCTATGTCATTCCTGACTCATTTCCAGTTACCCTTTCGCTATGAAACTGGTACGTACTTACTGACTTCTCTCCTCCAGACTACTGTGACTCATATATCTAATCATATCCATGAGTGGTGCAGGAGACGACATCTCATTAAGGCCCCTATTCTAGACCTATTATTAGCTAACTGGTTTACGAAATCTCTCTTACCTACCGTAGCTAGAGATGTAGATATGGGAGGGATCGTCACCGAGGACTAGGATATCATTTTGCCCACTACTTAGACCTTGTCTATGCCTAATCCGACACGTTATATGACATTGTTCCTTATGCACCCCACCCTACCTACAATCCTGCAAAACTGCCCTAGGGACCTCATGTCGATGGCATTATTGGTTTCGTACACTCCCAGCCTCCTACTCAAACCGGTGGATCATCGAACCACCATGATTCTTCTCCACCCTCGCCATAGGCTGGCAGTAGCACCACAAAGTCACCCACTCCTGCTCCCACCGAGGAGGTGAATTCTATTCAATCAACTTTGCCTCAGAAATCTGGTGGCAAGAAGAAAAACAAAGGTAAACCTAAGAAATCTTCCAACTAGTAGGAGCACAAGAACCCTCCTGAAGACATGAAACAGAAACGGAAGCTTAAGTATCCTTGTTTACTTTGTGGTGGTGACCATTTCTCCAAAAAGTATCGCCACCGAGACGAAGTGCAGAATTTTCTTAAGGGAAACCCCACACCCGTAGTTCTCAATGATCCCTTCCCCACCCAAAATCAACAAATTATTGCTCAACCCTCTCCTTCTCAAGGAGAAACATCATCCACCACGCATGTTCTCATGATGCATAGTGAGACGGTTAACCTGAATACATGATCATGATCATACAACTCAGTCCCTCCAAAGGAACCCGTTGGAAGTAATACTCAAAAATACTCCACCTCTATGTCAGATATTTTTGTACCACAAGCTTCTCTCACCATTGAGAAGCCTTCATTAGAGTCAGTGTTGCATCCGCCTAAGAGCACGATTCAAAAAATAGTTTTCAATCCCAATGCTCGGGCTGCTTAGAACTATAACATTGTAGAGGACTTGGCGCAAACCCCTTGTTCCATGTCAACGCTAGAAGTCTTGCAGAATTGTCCCAATCAACGTAAGACTCTTCTCGCTTCCATTGGCGCGGTAGACCTGGATTCCTCGAATACAATCATGTTTAGACTTAAGCACTTTAAACCGAGACTTTCCCACCAGATGGCTTTCCAAATTGCCACGAAGGTTGCTGGGAATACAATCCATCGTATTGTACTAAACGAAGGTGCCTCTACCTTGGTCATGTCATTATCTTGTTGGAGAGCCATTGTTTCTCCTGAATTAAACCATTCTCCTACTACCCTGAAAACATTTGACGGTCGTGGCTTTCAACCCCATGGGCTATTACAAGCCTTTGGAGTAGAGTTGCGGGGTAAGACTGTAACCATTAACGTGGAAGTAGTTGTAGCCCCGTTGGATTATAATCTCTTGCTTGGTCGTAACTGGTTTTACGCCATGACTACGGTTGTGTCATCTGTCTTCCGCATTGTGCAATTCCCCCATCAAGGTCGAATTGTCACTATCGACCAGTTGGACTTTTGTACACCGGACACCGCTACTCATCCCAACGATAATGTCCCTTTGTTAGGGAAAACTTCGTAATTATATGAGAGTATAGGGGTCGGCCTCATAATAGATTCATCTCTTATGGGCATCTTTCCAACCCCATATCCCCCTAACCATGTTGCCTTAGTGAACATGATATCCTCCATGATTCCATCTTCTTCCAACTCTACCGGTCAATGGCTCGTGTCCGATGAGGCCACCATACATTTGATTGGAGATACTATGCCTCTCTCACCAGCTGAAGCTACTTATGAGGCTATCTAGTCAACACCTAAGGACCACTTGGTCGTGGCCTCTACATCTTGTTCTTTACACCGCATGTCATCTTCACCAGACCCTCTGCTCCAGACTTTTCACTCTGACGAGTCCATTATGGATATTATGAGCACAGAGGAAACTCCGTGGGAAGACCTTCACCATCGATCGTCTTTCCTACCCCCATATGATTGTGTGGAGAATGCCATTCCCACCATTTTTACACCCGATGTCTATCCTTACCCACAGTCACTGATCCTCACTTGCGATACGGTTACGGAAGGAAACATGGAGAACATCATGCCCACCATCCCGATTGACATCTCAGTTACACCCGACGTCGTGGAACATATCTGCATTGGACAGACTTGTTCTCCTTAAGAGTTCACCACATTCATGGCCTTATTTAAACAATTTCACGATGTCTTCGCATGGACCTATGAGGAAATTCCCGGTATCGATCCTGCTATTGTCTCGCATGATATCAAGACTTATCCCAAAGCTAATCCTGTCCGCCAAAAACTACGACCAGTACACCCTTGAAAAAATGCGGCGATTAAAGCTGAGATTGAAAAGCTCTTGAAGGTCGGCTTTATCTATCTTGTTCCTTTAACAGAATGGGTCTCCAATGTCGTCCATGTGGCCAAGAATCAGGTTACTATTAGAGTTTGTGTCGATTATAGGGATCTGAACAAAGGCTTGTCCTAAGGACAATTACCCGACTCTTTTCATCGATTAGATCATCGACAATTGCGCCCAAAGCGTCATCTTCTGATTTATGGATGGATTTTTTGGGTATAATCAAATAGAGATCCACCCTGTTGACCAACACAAGACCGCTTTCATCTGCCCTCGGGGTATGTTTTCCTATCGTAAACTCCCCTTTGGTCTTAAAAATGTTGGTGACACATTCCAGCGGGCCATATCGTATGCTTTTCATGATGTGAAGGACTTTGTGGAACCCTATTTTGACAATCTCCCTGCCCATTCGCAGCATCGTGAGTTCCACATCGATCATCTGACGGCAGTATTCCTCAGATGAAGGCGGTATAACATCCATCTGAATCCTCACAAGTGTATTTTCTGCGTTGAATCACGATGCCTCCTAGGTTTTATTGTTTCAAAGTATGGGATCCACATTGATACCTTGAAGGCGGAAGCCATTTTCATTCTCCCACCTCCTATTGACATTATGGAACTACAAAGCTTGCAAGGGAAGGCAACTTATCTACATCGTTTTTTCAGTAATTTCACTCAAAAGACACAGGGATATATGCGCTTGTTGAAGAAGGATGTCCCTTTCATTTGGGATGACCAAGCCCAACAATCCTTTGACAACTTAAAGTCTGCCATCACTCATGCCCTGTGCTCCAACCGCCCAATTACTATAAGGATTACATCCTTTATCTCGTCGCTTCCACCACCACGATCACCATGGTCTTGGTCCAGGAAGACAACAATTCCCAAGAACATGTGATCTATTACCTCAGTAAGGGTCTTATTGAATTTGAAACCCGTTACTCACATGTCAAGAAACTCGCTCTTGCGACAGTGATTTCCTTCCAAAAGTTCTGCCATTATATTCTACTCCGCACCACCACTTTTATCGTCGACTTGAACCCCATGTACCACATTCTTACACGTCAGGTGCTCGGGGGAAAGTATTCACGATGGATCGTGATACTTCAGGAGTTCGATCTCCTCTTTGAGAAAGCTAAGTCAAAGAAATCCCTAGTGTTTGCAGAGCTCATTTGTGATCTTCCCCGTGTTGATACGGGAACTGAGCCCATCGACTCCCTTCCAGATGATTCATTGTTTCTCATCAACACATCTGACCCATGGTATGGAGATATTACATTATATCTTCAAACCCAATGGTTCAACCCCCAATTATCTCGTGACGACCATCGTCGTATCCGCCACCATGCCAAGTATTACTTGATCATTAGTGATACCTTGTATCGATGTGGTGTAGACTCTATCCTTCGACGTTGTTTAACTCATGAGGAGGTTGAACACGTACTGAATGACTGTCACTCCGGGGCTTGTGGTGGTCATCTTTCTGGGATTGCTACAGCCCAGAAAATACTATGTGTAGGATACTACTGGCCTTCAATCTTCAAGGATTGTATTTAGGTTGTTAAGAATTGTCCTCCATGCCAGCACTTTCAATTTAAGAAGCACTCCCATCTAGCCCCTCTCCATCTGGTTATTGTCATCGGCCCCTTTGCTAAATGGGGCATAGATTTCATGCACTGTAATCCTACCTCCGCCAGGGGGGCATGGTTACGTCACAGTAGTTGTCAATTACTTCACTAAATGGGTCGAGGCTATGCCTACATACAACGAAGACAAAAAACCCGCCGCACTCTTCATGTTTAACCATGTCATCGCACGATTCGAAGTTCTACAAGCCATCGTTACCGATCATGGATCCTACTTTCAAAATAAGATGGTAGATGAACTGAGCACCATATTGGGTTTTTCGCTATGAAAACTCAAACCCATATTACCCATAGTCCAATGGACAAGTAGAGGCCATCAATAAGGTCTTGAAAACCTTGATTCAATGCATGGTGGGTACACACAAATCGAACTGGAACAACATGCTCTTTTCTTCCCTTTGGGCATACAGGACCTCCGTTAAGACTTCCACTGGGTTCACACCCTTCCAACTAGTTTATGGATTGGAGGCAGTTTTACCGATAGAGTGCGAGATTCCATCACTAAAACTCGCATTCGAACTTCTCCCACACACCACGGCCGAGGAAGAACGCTTCGTTCACTTGGCTAAACTCGATGAAACCCGCCACGATGTTGCTCTTGCCAACGAAACACACAAGAAACGCATTAAGGCCCAGTACGATAAGTTAGTCCAACCTCGTATCTTTAACGAGGGGGATTTGGTCCTTACATATGACCAGAAACATGATAAGATTGGGGTATGGAAACTTGTGTCCATGTGGCATGGCCCATATGTTGTAAAACGTGTATTGGAGAAGGAAGCTTACGAGCTCAAGGATTATGATTGAATATCTCTAGGGGAGCCTCGCAATGGGATCTACCTGAAGAGACACTATGTCTGATTTTTTCACACATAAGTACCTTGTATATACTGTACATGATGTGTGTTTTTTGTGGTGTGATGCTTTGCTTTAAGTGTGTTAGGATCTTTGTATTTACACTTACGTCATGTCTTTCCTACGTGTGCAGATGAAAACCTCCTTTGGATTCGCGAACGGTGCCAGCCGACATACCCACAGCCTCGCCTCGGCAGCTTGGGTACTCTATTCCCCTACCGACGAGCTCATTAGTTCGGGAGGGAGTTGTCTAGGGTATGCAACCAACAATGTCGTTGAGTATCACGAGGTGATTGGAGTCTTAACCGACGCTCTTTCCCTGGGTATAGACCAAATTTTCATCCATCTTGACTCACAATTAGTGGTCTCGAGTCTACGCCATACGCGATCCCATGTTACTCCATCTTTTCCAATGAGTATGTCTCTTGGAGAGGTCCTTTGAATCTGTTCAGTACCTGCACATTTCAAGAGACATGAACACAGTTGCGGACTCCATGCCAATTTCATCTTGGATTGGTACATTGCACATACATGAAAACAATAATAAATCATAAAAAACGGCACGACATGTACATAATGCTTTAAAAACAAACACATAGATAAGATCCGACATGCATCCATAGAACACAATATGTATAAATCCATCAATAGGGTCTGTATATATCAAGTCGGTACAAAATACAAAAATTAGTGCTGATACAAAAATCTAAAGCATGAAAGCTTTCAGTAAATATCTCCGATACAAAATCTGAAGCTCACAGCTTTTAGTATATATACATATACACGAGTCTAGTCTCCACGACGCTCGTGGTAGCAGATCACCGCCCTCACTACTTTTCTAAGTAGCGAGCCAAAATGATCGGACACACCAACTGTGTGTCGTTGATAGTTGCGAATTAGGTCATGGACTCCTGGCTATGGAATGTCTAATGTCAACCGACAGAGGTTCTCCTCCATCTCCTCAATGGCATCTCGTGCTGCGGGATCTATCTCTCGCACCGTTCCCCTCCGTGCCATCGGAGAGACTCCGACCGATCGTGATGGACCCACATATGCATAAAGCATGTGTCAAGTACCAGTACTAATACAAAAAAATCTAAAATATACAAAATTAAAAACACATTCAAGTTTTTGTTCTTACCGATATCACCCCACTCTGCTCCCTCGGGAAGCACTAGGTCAGGATCTCCTCGAAAGTCTATCCCGTCGTAGTGGAAATCCTCAACCATGAGGATTTGACCCCTCAACCATACAAAGAAACCTATACTAAAGCCGATAATGGGACCCCCTCCACCATGGTGGACCAACACCTCTTCCCATCGAATCATATGAGGTTGTCATGCATCTCGATCATCGATCTCAACCTGTGGATGCAGGTGCAGTACCCGCTTGAGAAAGAAAGAGACCACCACATAACCATAACCAAATTGCTTCAGCGCCCTGCGTCGGCATTTGGTCAACTAATCTCGCAAACTGGTGAGAAGTCCCTCACACCAGTTGAATACTGTCGGGGCCATACACTCCTCGGCATACGTCATCTAGGATTTGCTCGCCATATGTGGGGATCTACTGTCGGCCACTCTCACTATGGTGAATGGGACATTCCAAAGAGGTTGATCTATAACCTCTTTGATGGGTATTTTACCACCCACCATCTGTGTACCATCATGGCACCACTGATCTATGAGATCCTCTACAATACGACCACCTCCTCGTGATACAGATAGTGATATGGGATTTCCCCCGTCGGGACAGCCCCATCAAGAAGTAAATGTCCTCGACATCTATGGTAAGTGTGTGCACGTCGATCTACAAATGTTGTTGCACCGGATCCCAGCATTGGATCAGGTACTCCAACAGTGTAACTTGGGCCCTCATGCCTAGCACCTGGAAGTATTTCAATAATCCACAATTCCTCAATGCATCCATACATTGAGGATCATTTTCCACTTGGGCATCATCAAGCTCATGTTCCCGTTTGTGCCACTCGATCATTTTGATCACTGCAACCCTGTCCAAAAGTGCATATAAACACCATTAGAATCTTCCCAATCCACAAAAAACATTTTTGTTTGGTTAAATCTTGAACTTGTTATGTGGTTTTGCACCGGCGCAAACCGTCCTTTTGGACAGGGCGTCGCCGGTGCAAAACATCCTTTTGGGATTTGCGTCGGTGCATACTCGGCGTAGTTCCCGAAAGGAGGGGTTGCGCTAGTCCGTGGGCGCTATTCCCCCCACTTAACAAGTCCAAAACTCAACTAAATGAAAGAAAATCAGAAAAGTAATCCGTTCAAAAGGAAGAGGGTTGAGTTTAGGGTTACCTGACACTGATGGTGCCCAAAATGGTCGATTGTAGCTCTTGAAATCAACACTGGAAAAACAGCTCCAAATGGTATTTTTCACCTCTCCAACTTGGTAAAAACAAATAGTAATTCATTTTTACTATTTACCCCTTTTTATAACAAAAAAGAGCATATTACTTTTTTTAATTTATTCCATTATGGGTTAATTTTGCTATAGTTGGGATTATTTATGTATTTGAATACTCGGTTAATCATTTTGTCCTAGTTTTGAAGCTTGCAGGTGAAGTTAAGTACCTTATTATTATTGTTTTTTCGCAATTGTGGTCATCTCGCACATGTTATCAAGTATGAACAACTCGTTGAGCATTTTTTATGTCATTATTCCACTCATTAAATTTAATTAATAATGACACCGAGATAACTCTTTGTTCTTTCTCGTGCTCGTAAAATGATGAGAATAAGTCACCAAGTTATAGTTTATCACTTTTTCGGGCTCATTAAACTTCCACGAAACATGAACCCCTTGGATTCTTTCTTTAAGCTCTTTTCAGGCTCTCGAAATACAAAAAGATCGCCAAGCGACCTTGATGCGTTCACACTTGTCAAATTATTTGAATGATCATCTTTTCTTGTGATAGTTTACCCCTTTTTCAGACCAGGAGACACTATTTATGAAAAAGGAGCACTCCATCCAATCATGGCTAGAAGAGTTCTCTCTAGCATTATTTTACCCTTTTTTCGAGCGGAGAGACTAACTTTACGAATAAAGGACATTTGGAGTCTTCTTCAGTTCTTTTCAGACTCTCTAAACATGAAATGACGCTGATTTTACCTTCTATGGACTCGTTAAAAAATGACATTGAAGGGTCCGTCATGGGACCGTCCCCTCCTATCCTAGGTTTGTAAAAATTTGGGAATGGAATCATCCATGGGATGAGCTATACCGAGCATCTATTTACCCTTCTCAATCTCATTAAAAAACAAAAGAGGCACTCATCAATCATTATGGGGAAAAAGGAAAGATTTTGTATTACACCATAATTTACGGCAGTACATAGTCACTCTTGAACATGCCACTCATTTGCATTTGCATTCAGTACTTGGGTAATCTGTTTGTCTTCGAGTCCTATTGATTTCATGAGTCTTGTCACTCCTTTGAGTCATCCAAAGAATGCTTCCATCATCAGTTGCATTGGGAATTGGTATTGTTCTCATCATGTCAATACTTCCAATTCATGTCATGCCCATGTTCAAGAGATGTTCATTGCTCATCATCTGCAGTCAGTACACCTTCCATCATGTTGGTCTACCTTGATTCAGTCTTACATATTACTCTACCATCCGACCTACTCCAAACATATGTTAGCAAGTTTCGTGTCGATGATGGGGGATTCATCGTGGCCCTCCTTCGACGGATTCCCCCTTGTCGACTTCAACACATCATCTGAGGATAGAATCTAGAAACCAATCGAGTACCTTGGGCCTACATGCCTCAATGACAGGATACCTCGCTTTCAACATGAGTTTACATCATCGACTCTTGATTGAAAGATCCCATCAAGTGTTCAACCTCAACTCATTAATTCACATTCGACGGTATGTACTGTGATACCTTGGGAATCATTGAAATCAATGGTGACTTCCCTCACGCTTGTTAATGGTATACATCAATGACCGGTAATCAAGTGGTCTATACCATGTTCAACTCCAAGACATTGTAATCACATGGATAGATTCGTATCATTATGGGTTCAGCTTGAAGACCCTGGGTTGTTTCTTATTTTCACCCAGGTTGCGATGGAGATTGTTTGGGTCATATCACACGGATCCACTTTGTATTGGTCATGGTTGTGTTATCATCTCATCATGGATCTACGATTGTGTTTAGTAGCCATGATTGTGTTCAGTCAGTCCCTACTGCCATGGATCTGCATTGTATTGGTCGGCAGCCATGTTGAGAGTCATGTGAGACTTGGATCTCGGAGTCAATTGTATTGCAATAGCATCTTCCATATGACAAGTCCTTTCCATCTATCTTTCAAAGCAATTCACTTGTCTTGTTCTACCAGCTTCATGATTTGAGGGGGATTCTAATACACCTAAATCTCGTCATCATGAGTCTCATGTTAACTCAGTTCCCTAATCCCTGAAGTCTCCCTGATCAAGAAATTCAACTAGAGAAAGTTGTTGACCTTCTTCCACAAGTTCTAGTTGGGTCGACGCAAGTTTCCCTCTAGCAAAAAGTGGCCAACTAGGTTAGGCGCAGACTGCCATCTTACAGACTGCACCGGTGGCTCAGGTTTCCTTTGTGCAGCCTGCGCTTTCCCTATCAGGCACAAGTTTCCTTCATGCAGCATGCGCCGGAGTTAGTTAAAGTGGATAAAGGTGACCTTCTAGCGAATTCTCGAAGGTGTATTAGGTGGATCTCTATCCCTAACTTGTAGGTGAGCTGGCCTATGGTTCCCTAACCTCTAGGAAGGATCCCTTAACCCTCTCCTCATAATATTCAACCTACTATATCCTCTTGGTCTTATAGATATGAAGCTCCTCTCCATTCCAAAGGAAGGAAGCCTATAGCACTTACATGCTGGTGGATTTAACCTAGAATATCCCTATCCATCTCTTGGGAGGCATACATTTCCTTTGGAGGCATTGGCTTGGCTTGTTGGAGGAAGATTGCAGCATTAAGGCTTGGGTTGTAATCGTCACTCTTCTATGTATTTCCCACTTTTTTACAGTAATATAATCTCTTTCCATAAATGTCTTTGTGTTAATGATATTTAGAGCTCACTTCCTTAACCATTTTCTTAGATCGATTAGTGCTTAGATGTACTTTTACTGCTCGTTTTGTCTCTATGTGCTTTGACAGGTCTTGCAGCTACAGATCTCACGACCATGAAGTTTGGAACAATAAAGAGGAGAAGGATTCACGAATCTAAAGGTAATACATCTATCTACCTTGATCTCTAATTGATCTAGGAAAGTAGTTTTATGTTTTGTCTTCATTTGTTATAGATCCACTTGGACTAGGGATATCATGCTCGTGTTCGCTCGAGTAGATTGTCCGATAACATAGTAAAGTTGAAGGGGATGGTTCCCCAATAATTGGTGCTTCCAATGTGACAATTTCAAGTGTGAGCAATGTGATAATCCTGGTAAGAAGAACAAACTCAAGTAAGTAGAAGCAAAAAATATGTTACAAGTATTGGGAGTACAAAAGGCATTAAGTGAAAATAATGAAGGGAAAAATGAAACATACGTTGCATTCTGTAGAATGTTACATCTACATTTGGTGAATTTGATGATAGACCCTTCTTGTAGTTGTCGATCCTCCACAACGCTATTGTAGATAGTTGGAAGCAGCATTTGGTGCTTATGAATCCCATCGGAGATAGTTCGGAATCAAGCGGTTGCTGAGTTAAGAGAGCTTACTCAGTTGAGAGAAACAACTTGCAGAAGTGGGAAAAGGTCAACATCACCATGCAGTAGAAGTGAAACAGCATTTTCGGTCAACAAAGTGTCCATAACATAGTAGTGGCAGATAGATGAACTACAAATCCGAGCTACAAAAAAAGGAAGCTAGAAATCACAAAGATGATTGACAAAACACATTTCAGTTTTCACAATTCTTCTATAGTCATGTGTATATTAAAGAGAAAGAGATTGATGTCCTGTGGAAGGACATCAATGTCTCATGTCTCCTATCAGTCCAAGTTCCTTCATTCTGCAGTTAAATCAACACTGGAAATACTAGGAAGAAGAAGCTATTCATCGGGCAGAGTGTCGTGGAATGAAGGAGCTTTGAGACTTCCCACAGTGGGAGACATTTTTTGGAGCTCTGTTAGACTCTAGACGACATGGAAATCATTATCAAAATGAAGAGATATATATGGGAAACGATGGAAACCATAGCGGGAGGGTCAAACATAGCACCATTTAAATTTAATTGCACAGGAAGCTTATGGGGAATGTTAGAAATAAAAGACTTTATTATTGAATTTGAATTCCCTCATTGAGAATATATTTTGTTAAGTTAAGAGAGATTTAGAGACAATTTCCGAAGATTGATTTACTTATCCAAAAGTTTGTTTTTTTTAATTTATCGATAATAAAGCGAGCAGGGCTACACACAGTGCCGCAGACGCTAACCTTGGAGGCGGCAAGCATCTTGAATCATGCCATAGCAAAATCTTGTGGCCACGAGAATGACCAAACAATTCCTCTACATGTTGTTGCGACGTTTTTGGCAGCCCCTGGTAGCCATCTGCGCCGGGATTGCTAATTTGTGACTTCAAATTTTAGGGGTTGGTTTTGAATCCACTGGCAATAGGAATGATAAGATTATAATACTGATAGAAATCCGTCTAAAGGTTAAGAAGAAGAGCAGAAGAAATCACGGATTCGCCCAAGCCGAGATCCCGCAAGAGAGACAGAAAGAGGTAAATTGTGGGTTTTGGGTTTGAGTGTGATTGTGTTGAGAAGGTCGGTTGTTCCCGTGGCCAGGACCATGGCAGTAGGTGGTGTGATTTGCATGAAGAATTTGATTATGTGCGGTGTTTCGTACACTTCACTGCTAATGCATAAGCAAAAATTCAGGAATCTGCTAACATGAAAACAAAAGACTTCCAAACAGATATATGCCTTTCAATACCAAAGAGATATAACCACTGACCTCACAACTCACAGTGCTCCTCTGCTCTGTGGAAACAACGAACCCAAATCCTACAAATTGCTTAAAGTTGTTTTGTCTATGCAATTTGCTTGGAATTCTCAGATCACCAAAACTAATTGTGACTGCCCAACAATATATATGAATGAGGGAGGGTTGTTGGATTGACAAGATGTCCAACAACCTCCATGAATGGGTTCAATGAAAACTGACAAACCCATCTTGTCTTGTCGTGGAGTCTGTCTACTCGAGGAATGTATTGAATGGCGATTAGATGGGCGAAGTTGCAGTCGGCACAACTGTCTATAGTCGGTCTTCTCTCTGCAGCCAGGGAAAAACCTTAGCGCAGGCTATCTCTTGGTAGGTAAACTCCAGCCTTAATGGAAACTGCACGACCACCAAGAGGGTGAGGAGAGTCCAGTAGAGGAAAATGAAACCTAGCGGACACAAGGAAAGGAGGCAGGAAGATATATGGCAGCAACTCATTGGCGGGAGGAACGAATACGTGGCAGCATTCCATTGGCTCAATGAGCGAGAAATCTACTTCCATAGCGAGGATGGTCTTGCGTTGCTTGAATGCCTATGATGTAATTAATAACCCTCGCATATACTCATCAATCATGCCCTTTCTACAAAGAACGAAGGCGATGTCTACAACACACAGTTAATCAATGTTTAAATAAATATTTTTTGCAAAAATTGTTTGAATACAAAAAAATCACAACTATAAAAAACATTTTAAAACCTCAGTGTATGAAACTCTCCAGTTGCTATATGTCCCCATAGGGACATAATATTACATTAGATTTAATTCAATATAGTTATTTGTATTTAAATATGATTTATAAAGATGATAACAAAGAGGATTACCGTCCATTAAAACCAATTTTGGTCTATCAAACGTATAAACTAAAATTATTTACTTTGATTTTATTACACTATTTTTATGATGACATAAATTGGAAATGAAGTTTTGAAGATATATTTGATTCTCATTGGTTAACAACTTTTGGATATTGGTGCTATTACAAATGTTAAACAATTAGATCTGATGTCTATGTAGGCAGTTCATTCCTAAAGAGATTGAAATTCATCCTCTAGGTGATTGATCTCACAAAATTTACATATTCTTTGATGCCAACGTTTTTAGGTCTACTGCACCATTGTGTATCACTATAGAACTCATGAGATTTTGTTCCTAATAATTAAGAACACATGTTTCCTCCTACGAGGTCACATGTTCAAATCCAAAGGAGGTTAGGGTATGCACACCCATGTGAACTTTAAAAGTCAAATTGTTGCATGTAGGAGGTCCCTTATCCACAAACAAGGAGATCTCACACGCCAATTTGGTGTGTGACTTAATTATGACCTTAAAATTACAATATTATTAATATATTAATTATAATTTAAATGCAATTCAATTTAATTCTTTACGACTGTGGTTTTTTTACTTATATATATATATATATATATATATATATATATATATATATATATATATATATATAATATTTTAAATTCAAAATGAACAGTTGATAATAATCTTAACCGTAAGATTTTCTTAACTTTTTATTACGCGTTTTCTTTTTCTTTTTTTTCCTTGGAAAAAGTCGTAATTTTATTTCAAACAAAATGAACAAAATTACATTTTGCACATGTAAGGGAATCAAAGAGATCCCTACATTGACACATATTTACTGTCCCATGTTCCATGCGAGACTATAAGTCCCATACAAAGTTCAAAATTTGCAACTAGCTGTACATACAGCCCACATATAATCGTATACAGAAATCCAGAGAACGAAAAGGCATTCATCGCTGGATGATAAAAAAAAACTGCTATATCGCCCACATATATCCACAAACAAATAAACAAAAAATATTACAGAAATTGTAATAAGGTGTCCATCCCTGATCATCAAAAATGTGAGCTATAGCTCAGATCTATATCCCTATATCTTCATGAAATGGTCTGTGGTAGTAGCTGTAGATGCCCTCAGTAGAGTACATAGATATCCTCCAAGTGCCATGAGCTAAATGTTGCTGCGTTATTTAAAAAGATGTTTAGCATTAATAACCTAAATATTAAATGTAAATAAATATACCCTTTTAAGTTTATATAATCATCTTTTAAATTCAAAATTAAAAGTTGATAATAATCTTAACAATAAGAATTTCTTAATTTTTTATTGAAAGTTATTTAAAAAAAATGTTTAACATTAATAACCATAAATATTAAATGTAAATAAGTATATCATTTTAAGTTTATATAACTCTCACAACTATATAAAGAGTTATTACGTAGTAAATAATCATAATCACTTTTCTATCCTTTATTATAACTCTCACAACTATATAAAGAGTTAATACGTAGTAAATAATCATAATCACTTTTCTATCCTTTATTAACTAGTCAAAACAAGAAGATTCTATATGGTCAATGTGATAAATTCTATTTCTATTTATTTTAAACATTTCTAAATTTCCATTGATATTATAATGGTGTATATAGATTTTGTATTTTGGATGTACCTTGAAGGTCGGTTAAGCCCTATATATTGTTATATTATATTTTTATTATTTATATGGTGAATGTGATAAATTCTATTTCTATTTATTTTAAACATTTCTAAATTTCCATTGATATTATAATGGTGTATATAGACTTTGTATTTTGTATGTACCTTGAAGGTCGGTTAAGCTTTATATATTGTTATATTATATTTTTATTATTATATTAGTATTTTCTTTATTGGTAGGATAAGACTTTAATTGTAATTGTATGGTGGGGTAAAATTGTAATTGTGTCTTTTGTCTCCTATATATATATACATATCTCAAAAAGACCTAGTTTTAGGATCATCTCGTTTTCTTTTGTGTATTTAATACATTGTAAAAGGAGGATTTCCCCTAGAAGAGACTTGTTATTCATCTATTTTCTTCATTCTTAAGGCATTGGATTGCTCTATCTTTCTTATTTTATGTTCTTTCGGGAATTTGGTGCATAACATTCGGTATCATATCCATTTTTGCTATAATTTTTTTTAGGGGACGTTTCAGATAGTGAAATTTGGAGGAGCATCAAAGGACATAACGAAGAGTAGGTGGTAAAAATATTAGGTCTTGATTCATTATACTTTCAGAGTTATAGTCTAAGGAAGTTAGGGGTTTTTACTAGTCCAAAAACTAGTCTCAAACATGTGTTGTAGATAATAAAAAGTATATCTTAACTGTGAGAGATCCAAATTGAGTGTCATCTATTGAATCATAAGGAAGATAAGCTATAGTGTTTGCGGTAAAAAAGTTAGAAGAAAAAGTGGAAAATCAAGCACGTGTCAGTTCGTACAAGTTCACTTTCTTGAAAGGGACAAAAATAACAAGTTTGGGGGAAATTACCATAACACTCCCTTGGCACATCAAAATTGTGTCAAACTCGTGGCATTGCAGAGAATACCAACCATATTATTACAAGAAACAATTTTAGACTTACAAGCACTTAATTTTCATAGATACTTTAGGAGCAAGGTCGAGCAACAAGACAACCTACAAACCAAGGTTTTAAAGGTATGTTAACTTGAAACTTACATAACGTTTGATTGCAATATCTATTTTGGTTGATTCAAAAGGTGTGATAAATAGGAAATAGAGAAACAATATGGTAAATATCAGTGAATCTAATGGCAAGGGGTGGATCAAAAATTACTTCTCCCACTAAACCTTGAAAAGCTCAACCATGACTCGTGAAGAAAATGAAGAAATATGTGACCAACTATCCAATTTAGAGGCCAGGTTTGAGGAATTGAATAATAGGTCGGTGACACATGTTGGATTTGTAAACCAAAAACACGATATAGAAAGTGAGTTGAAAAATATGGTCGGTAAAGAGGATCTCAAAAATATAGTAGGGGATCTTGAAAAGATGGCTAGGGTGACGACCAATAAAGAGGATCTCAAAGTTATGAAAGGGTTAGTTTTGAATGAGATGAGGCATCTCTTTTCTCATAATTTATCTCCTAAAGAAGAGGAGAACGCGAAAAAGAGGTATTTGTCTCAGTCATAGATTAAGAAAATTGAAAAATAGTTGGAGAATAAGAGGTTCAAGTCCCCAACATTTGATCATTCCACACGACATCATGGATTCAACTCAAGACCAAGGAACTAATTCATTCCCAAGATTGATATGAGAAAGTTTGATGGCGATGATCCAATAACATGGATATACCAAATGGAGCAATTATTTGATCTACACCAAGTGTTGTGTTTATAAAATGTAACTATTGCATCGTTGTATTTAAAATCATATCAATTTGTATGATACCAATGACTTTATAACCATAAAAATGAATTTATTGTCTCATGTTCTATATTTATAGATGAATTGGTAGAATATTACGGGGATATTAAGAGAAACACTTTATTTATCCAATTGATAAATCTCAACCAAAAACATCCAGTTACAAAACACATTAAGCAGTTTGAGAAGTTGAGTCTTAGAGTGAAGAACATTCTAGAGGACAATTTGTTGGATCTGTTTATCATGGGCACTTTAAAGGAGAGAATTCAACATGAGTATGTCTCTTCGAACTTAAATCATTGGATAATGCTTTTGTTTTGTAAAGGAAAGTTGAAAGTAAAAATATGTCTACTAGAAGGGAGACTACTAACACCTATAGAGAAGGAATTGTTTCCTCCCCCAACATCACTCAACCTACAAGGTTGACACCTCAACAAGTGGAGGAAGGAAGAGAAAAGGGACTATGTTTCAATTGTGACATCAAGTACAGTAAAAGATATACGTGCAATGAGAAGAAATTATTCTACAAAGATTGTGAAGAGGAAGAATATTCAAAACCATAATAATCTCAATGGGTAGATCTATAAGGTACTAACCCAACCATATATTTACATGCACTGGCCAACAATAATACTCCTAAAACTCTTGGGATAGAAGGATATATCAACAAGAAAAAAGTAACAATGTTGATTGATTTTGGTAGTGCCCATAACTTCAATAATTGCAATCTAGCAAACTTTTCAATTGTTTTATATATCTAGGACCAAAATTTCAAGTAATGATTGCAAATGGAGATACCATAAATTGTTTAGAGATGTTTCATAGTATTAAGATTACTATGGGGGAGTATTTATTGGATAGTCCAATAATTTGAATCCACGTGGATGGTGTTGTTGTAGTACTAGGGGTCCAATGGCTACAATCATTGGGAACAATGGCTCTTAATTTTCAAAATATTTCATGAGATTCTCTTCAGGAGGAAAGGAAATTGAACTCAGAGGTATTCCACGGAAACCATCGAAAGTGACAAGCGGTAATAGCATGACAACATTGCTAAAAAAGGGACAACATGGAGTAATTTCACAATTGTGCTCACTAGATGTTCAAGCTGTTAAATTTTCAGAATTTACTTCAATCTGATCTAGGATCTTAACTTAGAGAACAACATGTACATCAATTCTACAGCATATCATTCATGGACACAATAATGCAAGCACAGAAGAGACACCGAGTTTACTTGGGTAAAACCATAAAGGTGAAAAACCCCAATAACTTCCTCAGAGATAGATAGAGCAATGATACAACCAGAATACAAGAGATAGTCTTCTCCTAGCAGCAGAGCCTCCTCCTCCACAAGTGCGCCACTCTCCACAATGTGAGTGAGAGAATAGAATATGTAAAATGAGAGAGACACACTCTCTATTTATACACTAACTTGACTTGACCTTTACTCAACTAGGTCGGCCTCAACTTAACCACTTAACATAATGCTGACTAGGCCGACCCCCACTAGGGTGGTCTAATAACCCTTTGGCCCACATGGCCGACCCCTAATAGGGTGGTCTAATAACCCTTTGACCCACATGACTTATACAGGGCCGACCCCAACAAGGTGGTCTAATAACCCATCAAGTATAAGTTACGACACTTACAATATAAATGACGACACTTCCGTATAGAGGAATAATAACATCTCTATAGGAATACAACCACTTCCGTATAGAGGAATAATAACATCTCTATAGGAATACAATATACATATATGTGAAATACATTCCGAAGTTACATATACATCAACACTCCCTCTTAACTAGGAAGGTATTTCTCGACACTGGTCTTCTAGCACAAGTCATCTTCTCTGGATCATCGTCACTGGATAATCGTCATCGAGTCATCATCATCGTCACTGCTACTGCTATCTCAATCAATCTATGAATCTACTCATCATAGGAAGTTCTACAGAGCCAGTCCTTTTTCATACTGGATGTAGGCCCACCACCTGCAGGTCTTCGTCATCACTGGCCATACTGTGGAATTCTCAGGACTTATTACGTGCGTCACAAAACCTGGCTGCAACATCCCAGGCTATTACGAGCACACAACTCTACATGTAGGATCTCCCAGGAGCACATTACATGTGACCCATCACAAAACCTGGCTGAAGCATCCCAGGTTGTTACGAGCACACAGCTCTACCTGTCGGATCTCCCAGGAGCACATTACATGTGATCTCACCACAAAACCTAGCTGAAGCATCCCAGGCTGTTACAAGCACACAGCTCTACCTGTCGGATCTCCCAGGAGCACATTACATGTTGTCCACCACAAAACCTGGCTGAAGCATCTGAGGCCTTTTTCATCCTGTCCAGATCTCCCAGGAGCAAATTACATGTGGTCATGGCAAAACCTGGCTGAAACATCTGAGGCCTTTTTCATCCTGTCCAGATCTCCCAGGAGCAAATTACATGCCATAGGAAAAAACCTCGCAAGAACATCTCAGGATGTTACGGGTACACAACTCCGACCTGAAGATCTCCCAGGGCACAAATTACATGTCCTCCCAGAGCAATGTCTTGAAAGAGCATCCCAGGCTGTTATGGGTATGCAACTCCGACCTATAGGATCTCCCAGACATGCTCATCTGCACAACCTGATCCACGGCCACAAAGTATCATCCTGATACTCACCATACATCATCCTGATCATCATCACTGCAACATCCTGCTGCATGTCATCTGGAGAAGCTCGTCATCCGCGATCACCCTGATCATACAATGCATCCATCTGATGCACACCAAGTATCTACCTGATACATATCATCATACATAGTGTATCCACTTGATACATAGATACATGATCCACACAATGTATCCATCAACATACATGATCTACCTGATCATACCTGATACATATCAATATACATGATCTACCTAATCATACAATGTATCCACCTGATACATATACAGATACATGGTCCAAGCATCCAACATGATGCATATACATAATACATACAAATGATCCAACCGATCATATCCAGCATCCAACATGATGCGTACATACATATAAATGATCCAACTGATCATATGCAGCATCCAACATGATGCACACATACATATACATATAAATGATCCAACTGATCATATCCAGCATCCAACATGATGCACACATACATATAAATGATCCAACTGATCATACAAAGCAGAAACTAGAACATCATCCTGATGCTCATCATCCAGCGCTTACATCCACAGCCATGTGAAGAATTCTCCTTCCAACATGCTTGGAATGGCTTCAGCAAACGTGTCCATCACTTCTTCCTTGAAGTGTCATCAATCTGAAGAACACCAAGCCTCTCCCTGAAGTACTCGAACTTCACCTTGGCTAGTGGCTTCGTCAGCACATTTGCAACCTGCTCGTCCGTCGCAATGTACAGGAGCTTCACAGCTCCTCTCTGCACCATATCCCTGATATAGTGATATTTGATCTCTATGTGTTTCGACCTGTCATGAAACACTGGGTTCTCGGACAACTTCACACAACTCTGGTTATCACAAAAGATACGAGTAGCATCCAACGGGAGATCAAATAACTCAGACAGTAGCTTCCGTATCCATACTGCCTCACAACTAGCTGAACAGGCTGCAACATACTCTGCCTCAGCTGTACTCAGTGCTACGCAGGACTGCTTCCTGTTGAACCAAGAGATCACACCTGATCCCATACTGAAGCAGCACCCATATGTGCTCTTCCTATCTGTAGCACTGCCTGCCCAATCTGAATCAATATAACCCTGCAGGTTAAACTTTTGATTCGCTTCATACTTGAGCCCATAATCCACTGTACCCTTCAGGTACCTCAGAACATGCTTTACAGCAACCAGGTGAACACTCCTCGGACCCGTCAGGAACTGGCTCAATGTGTTCACCGCAAAGCAAATATCTGGTCTCGTGTTTGTCAGGTACATCAAGGACCCAATCATTTGACGATGCATAGAGACATCAACGAGCTCAGATGAAGCATCACAAAGAAGCTTCAGAGTCGATGCCATAGGTGTGGCCATGGCCTTGCAATCCATCATCCCGAACCTCTTCAGGATCTCTACTGCATACTTCCCTTGTCCAAGGAAGATTCCATCTGCACTCTGCCACACCTCCATGCCAAAAACAAATAGTGCATCATCCCCAAGTTCCTCAACTTGAACTCGGCAGCAAGCTTCCGTTGTGTGTCGGCAATCAATCTATCCTCACCTGATACAAACAGGTCATCCACATAGTAGTATCACTGGATTTCCTTCCTCAACCTTGTAGTAAAGGTTGGAACCCGCTTTACTCTTGGTAAAGACCAAACTGGATAGAAAGTTGCCTATCCTACCATACCAAGTTCTGCACATATATGATTTCCTTTCATGTGTCTTAGAACCAAGTGGCTGCTCCACATACACTTCTTCTTCAACTACACCATTCAAGAAAGCTGTCTTGAAATCCATCTGGTGTATCTTCTATTTCATCACTTTTATATTTCTCTATGCTACCGTCTGTAGCATGCTTGATCTTGATAGATCCATATGGAAGTCATAACAAACTTCCCTTCAGGTCTTGGGACTACATCCCAAACATCATTCTTCATGATCGACGGATCATGGCATTCTTCCCATATCCTGGGAACTTCAATATCTTCAATAGATAATTTTGTTGCTGAACAAATGTTGTAGTTCTTCTTTTGTAGGTGATGGCATACGATCTTTCCTACACAACAAGTTAAATGGCATGATTAGAAAACATCTCATAGTTTTCAGAACAAATTCTTACACATAAAGAAATATGTCATACATTCGTGCAATTATCTTAGCCAATGCTTCAATACAACATTTATCCATATCTCGTAACTTTCTAGATTCCTTCCAATCTCTACCAGAACATTGTTAAGAGTGTGCACAACTCCCAACATGTCAGCAAAGAGGTTTCATTCTAGATGAGTAGCAATGGAATGTTGTACAGTGCCATAGGCTACTTACCCATGCATATTAGCAGTATACTGTTCATCAATGCAACTATTCTAATATGCATAATACACAACCTAATTCTAGGAACATCAGTATATACATTATTGAACAATATTATTTAAACAATAAAATATGCAAGTAATGACAATTCAAATACTTATCTTTGTTTGTTTGTTGGGTTGACTCCCTCTCAGTCTTTGCTTCTTTTCTGTAACTCCATTCTTATGTGGATTGTGAGAAGTGGTCAACTCCCTCTGAATATTTGCATCCTTGCAGAAACTACTGAAGTGTGCTCCTTTGCTTTCTTGCAGGAACAACTGGAGTGTGCTCCCTCTTGATCTTTGCTTCCTGGATTACCTGTCCTTGAACTTACATCCATCCTTAATCACTATGCATGCTTATTAGTATCATCATTGTGTTATCCTTGAGGTCTCATACATAATCACACATTTATTAGTATAATCTTAATACTATCAAAATACAATAATCTTAAACATGTATATTCATGATCATAATAAACATTAGTATTCAAGGTTTTAGGGAAGTCTTCTTTTACTCATACATTTTCTTATTTGATCATAGGACTCTTCTGGTTAGTTGAATCATCAATCAAGATAAGAGATATAATATGCATAAAACCTGTGATTATTCAAACCTATACCTTCATGATTCTTCTGGTTAGTCATATCATCAATTATGGTAAGAAACATAATATGCATACAACCATGATTATTCAAACCTATGACTTCATGAATAATCATTATCAACAACACAACAGTATAAGATCCTAACACAAGGTAGGATTCTAGCTTGATATAAGAAAAACATACCTGGATTAGCATGCTAGCTAGTTATGTCTAACATACCCGCATAATGTCTTCTGGTTCTCTTCAGTGACCTGTGCTAGTAACCTGCATGTCTCATAAGTTAACCATTGTAGAACCAAGTTATACATACCTCGAAAGTAGATCTTCTATGTGATCCATGACAATGGATGAATCCTTGTCTTCATGTCACCATGATCATATGTTCTTGAAGTAGAACATGATTTGTCTTTCTTGGTGTACCTTTTATGTTAGCAGACAACATAAACCTCATACAACACCATAATGCATTAGTACAATCATAAGTGTCAACACCCTAACCAATTAATATCTTCTATCATGCATTCATAATTTTGTTAAGGTGATACGACAAATCTAAAATCAAGATTGTACTAACCGTAATAACATGAAGACAAACATACCATAAACTTAATCATGAACAAATATCGAAACATACCTCAATGAGTCATACTTGTCGAGATCGCTTGTAATATTCTTATGTAAGGCCTTAGCCTCATCTCCCTCTAAAATAGGAACTTCTTCACTTATGCAGGTGACCAATCCATCTTCTTCTAGGATTAACCCAATCCACTTGATTTGCAAGAACTGGACCTGGAGCTGGATATGGGTTTGTCAGAGAAACCCCAAAAATTCAAACTTTGAATTTCAAACATCCGAAAGGATAGAAATATGCGCCTTGATGAGCTGATCAAGCTGGTATATTCAGAATTTAAAAACTGCAAAGTTTCACTCCTCAATTTTGCCTTTGAAACTTCCGGATTCACTGGACGTGACCCTGAACTGGGGTTTGATGAAGCCCACTCTTCTGCCCAGTCAAAAGTTTTGATCCAAAGCTCTAAGCTTCTATTTTTCTGAGGAGCTTCCAGCCATGGTCGCAAATTTCAAAAATTCCCATTTTTACAGAAGCCCTAATTTTCCACTTTTCTGATCAAAGTCCCGAACTAGGGTCTGATCAAGCCCAGCCTTCTGCCCAACCAAAAATTCTGATCTTGGTCTCTAAATTTTTATTTTGATGATTATCATTCAGCCGTGGTCTCCGATTACAAAAATTCCAACTTTCTCCGAAGCCCTAAATTCCGGAAGCCATGAATGAAGGTACTAAAAAATTATTTTGTTTTGACAGAAATATGTACCTGATTGTTTCTGGTGTAACTCCTAACATTTCAATCCACAGGGTCTGACAAATTTTCTTGAGATATCCTGACCTGTTATCTTTCCATCCCGACAGGTTTGACCTCAATTGGATTCTCTGAGACAGAGTTATGCCAAGTGTCGCAACGTGACCTGTTTATGGGATAATACAGGAGAGCTAACTTGTATGGAGTGCCACGTGTCACTGGTTCAACTTCGGCCTCTGAAAATTTTTTCTGCGATAGTACTATCTGTGTAATACCTGTCACTTTTTATGAAATTTCATTTGGATCTTCCTAGCCCAAGTTGTGACCTTTTTCCCAAGGTCACCTGATTTTGACTCAAATCTGGAAGAGGCCGAAACCCTATATTGTATAGATCATAAATCACAAAGTACAACTAATTAGAGGTTTTCCTTTGGACACAAGGTACATGGGGATTTAATATTCGACCTGTAAAGGTTTCAGATCCTAAAAATTCACCAAAACGGATTTATAGCGAAAGTTCTACGATGACTGGTTTTTTCTATATCAAGCCCTAGCATCGTAAGTGCAACAAGTGTCATACATGCCATATCATGCCTTCTTTCAGGCTAGCTCTGATACCATGTTAAATTTTCAGAATTTACTTCAATCTGATCTAGGATCTTAATTGAGAGAACAACATGTACAGCAATTCTACAGCATATCATTCATGGACAAAATAATGCAAGCACAGAAGAGACACCGAGTTTACTTGGGGAAAACCATAAAGGTGAAAAACCCCAATAACTTCCTCAGAGATAGATAGAGAAATGATACAACCAGAATACAAGAGATATTCTTCTCCTAGCAGCAGAGCCTCCTCCTCCACAAGTGCGCCACTCTCCACAGTGTGAGTGAGAGAATAGAATATGTAAAATGAGAGAGACACACTCTCTATTTATACACTAACTTGACTTGACCTTTACTCAACTAGGTCGGCCTCAACTTAACCACTTAACATAATGTTGACTAGGCCAACCCCCACTAGGGTGGTCTAATAACCCTTTGACCCACATGGCCAACCCCTAATAGGGTGTTCTAATAACCCTTTGACCCACATGACTTATACAAGGCCGACCCCAACAAGGTGGTCTAATAACCCATCAAGTATAAGTTACGACACTTACAATATAAATGACGACACTTCCGTATAGAGGAATAATAACATCTCTATAGGAATACAACCACTTCCGTATAGAGGAATAATAACATCTCTATAGGAATACAATATACATATATGTGAAATACATTCCGAAGTTACATATACATCAACACAAGCATCTATAACCTCTATTCCAGTAGATCTCCAACAAGTTATTGACAATCATTCCATTGTATTTGGAGAAATTCCTAAGGGTATTCCACATACTTGAGATCATGACCATGTTATTCACCTGCAACTAGAAGTGTTCGAGCTAAAATCAAACCCTACAAGTAGCCATATACACAACAGAGTGAGACTAAAAATATGGTTCAAGAAATGTTAGATGCATGCATCAATCAACCTAGCCAAAGTGCTTTCTCTACAGTAGTGAAAATGGTTCACAAAAAGGAAGGTTCATGGTGTATGTGTCTAGATTATAGAGAGCTCATTAAGATGACCATTAAAGATAAGTTTATTATTCCTGTCATTGATTAATTATTATATGAGTTATAGAGAGCAATTTTCTTTACCAAGTTGGATCTTCATTATAGATATCATCAAATTAGAATGAGGAAAGAAGACATTCCAAAAACAACCTTCAAAACACATGAAGGTCATTAAGAATTTTTTGTGATTCCATTTGGCCTTACCAATGCACCTTCCACATTTCAAATCTTTATGAATTCTATTTTGAAAACCTTCATCATAAAATTTGTGTTAGCATTTTTTGATGATATACTAAGCTATAATAAATCTTGGGAACAACATGTACAACATGTTGATAGGGTCTTAATGTTGAACTAATGTAACTCCGAAGAATATTCTACTTGTACATTACATTATTATTATCATTCCTCCTCCAGGAGATTTCATTAATGTAAAAGGTCATGTAAAATTCATGAGGTAAATCCTTCATTGTAAGTCGGGTCAATAGTACCCAAAAGAGTTTAATATAAATATTATTTTGAGTCTTCCTAGGTAAGTAGGCCCTGTTAGTTTGATAGGTTGGCCTAGTTAGGTTAAAAGGTCAAGTGAAAAGTTGAGTATAAATATGTGAGGTGCCTCTCTCATTTGTATCATTCAATCACTCAAGCATTGCGCAAGAGAGGAAGAGGAAGGCTAGCGAAGGAGGAGGAGAATTGTTCTTGGCTCTTGAATTTGGGTTTGGTCTCTCTTTCTTATGAGAGTTATTCTTTGAGCATTGTACTTTGGTAATCTATATTGAGGAATTTTTTGTTGGGTTTTCTTCCCCTTGAGGGTTTCCCAGGATCAATTGTCGTGTACCTTGTGATCGTGTGTCTTTCAGAGATCCTCTTTATGCTGCTATTATGAAAATGTATTAAATTCTCAAGAAGTTAGAGTTTAGTCTTTATTAGCATATAATATTAACATGGTTTCAGAGCTAGACTGAAAAGAGCAGCTTTCACTAGGGTAAATCTCTCTCTCTTTCTCCGAGCAAGAAAATTAGGGCTTCCTACTGAAGAGGAATTTTTTAGTGCAACTGACATTGGGAAGTGTGCCCCTTCTAGGCGCATATTTTGGAACCTAGATCAAAGCTTTTTAGTGGATAGAACTTCCATAAAGTCAAACCCAAGTTTGACTTGGAACCAGAAACTGCAGTCCAAAATCTCGCAAGTCCAGTTTCAGGGGTTAAAACTTGGATTCTTCAAAACTGACTATACCAGCATAATCACCTCAGTCAACTGCATCTTTTGGTGAGTTCAGTTTTCATTTCTAAAAAAAAATCAATTTTTGGTCTTTTTTTGTTCTCAGGATAAGATGGCTCCAAGCACTAAGCTTGATGACAAGTTGGAAGGCATTGAAAATTTGTGTGCTTGGAAATACAAAATTGGACTCATTCTAGAAGATAATGATATTGTGAAATGTATTAAGTAATTTATGCCGGAACCCGAAGAAGATGAAGCAAAGGAAAAGTACAAGAAGGACATAATTAGATCCAAGAGGATCATAGCATATTCCATCAAGGATCACTTGATTCCTCAAGTGTCCTCCAAGAAAACACCTAAGGAGATGTTTTATGCCCTATCAAGAATGTATGAAGGAAGAAACATTAATCGGAAGATGAATTTGAGAACCCAACTCAAAAGACATCATGCTCATTTAGCCGAAGAAGAAGAAGAAGAAGAAGAACCTCCCAGGAAGTTACAAAGGAAGAAATAGAAGAATATGTTTTATTCTCCACTCTCTCTGGGTCTGTGACACCTAGAAATGACACATGGATAATTGATAGTGGTGCTTCAAGCACATGACAGGTCAGAAGAATACTCTCTCCAGTATTGAAGAAAAGGACTCCCCTCATAAAGTTTCACTAGGAGATGATTATCAATACCCCATTAAGGGAATAGGAGAAGCCACTTACAATCTTGATTCATGAACCCCGATGAAGATGAAGGATGTAATATATGTACTTGGCTTGAAGAAGAACCTACTTTCTATCTCATCTTTAGATAAGAAAGGGTTTAAGGTTTCCTTTATAGATGGTGAAGTTCTTATGTGGCCTAGAGGAAAATCTATAGAAGATGCAGTTGTTATTGGGACAAAAGAATGAGGCTTATATAAACTAAATGGTCATTCAGAAGCAGCCTTGATTCATGATACTACAAGTACATGCGAACTATGGAATTAAAGGCTTGCTCACATAAGCTACAAAGCCTTACCACATGTGAGCAAGGTATTAACAGGGTTACCTGATCTAAATATTGATCATGAAGGAATATGTAAAGGATGCGCAAAAGGAAAGAACATAAAGAATTCATTTCCAAAGAGAGACACCAAGACAAAAGGTATATAACTTGTTCACTCAGATGTATGCGGTCCAATGACTTCAAAATATTTAAGTGGGTATGTATATTATGTCACATCCATTGATGATTAGTCTTGAAAGACTTGGGATTAATTTTTGAAATCAAAAGATGAAGTATTTGGAAAGGTCAAGGAATTCAAAGCCTTGGTAGAGAATATTTCAAAAAGAAAGATCAAGACACTCAGGTCAGATAATGGAGGAGAGTATACTTCAAAATAATTTGAAATATTTTGCAAATATGTCGGGATTAAGAAGGAGCTTACCACTCCCTATAATCCTCAACAGAATGGTGTTGCTGAAAGAAAGAACCAAACTATTATGGAAGTAGTGAATACTATGATCCATGATCAAGATCTTCCTATGCACCTATGGGATGAAGAAGCAAGAACAACAGTATATGTCCAAAACATAATATCCCATAGTGAACTTGGGTTCAAAACCCCCGAAGATATGTTCATAGGAAAGAAACCAGAAGTAATTCATCTCAAGATATTTGGTTGTCTAGTGTTTGTTAATATTCCAAAAGAGAAAAGAACCAAGTTGGATCCTTCCAGAAAGAAAGGAATCTTTGTTGGATATTGTGAAGTCTCCAAGGACTTCAGAATTTATATACCAGGTTACCATCACATGGAAATTAGCAGGGATGTAACCTTTGATGAAGATGCAGCTCTCGAGAAATCCAGAAAGTGCCTACTTGAAGAAGTATAATGAAGAATGATGTGTGGGATGTAGTTCCCAAACCAGAAGGTAAAAGTGTGGTATCTTCCAAATGGATATACAAGATAAAACATGTAGCTGATGGAAGTATTGAAAAATACAAAGCTATATTTGTGGCTCGAGGATTCTCTCAAAAGGAAGGAATTGATTATGAAGAGACAGTTGCTCCCAAAGCAAGGTACACTTCCATTAGAACCATCATGGAACTTGCAGCCACGATGAAGTGGAAGTTACACCAGATGGATGTGAAAACGGATTTCCTAAATGGTGTCATTGAAGAAGAAGTGTACATAGAACAACCACAAGGATTTGAAGTTGAAGACAGAAATACGCATGTTTGCAAATTGAAGAAGGCTATGTATGGGTTGAAGCAAGCTCCAAGAGCTTGGTATGGAAGAATTTATAGTTTTCTGACGAGCTTGGGATTTACCAAAGTTAAAGTTGATCCTAACCTTTAATTCAAGGTTATGGATGATGAACCTGTCATATTATTGTTATATGTGGATGACTTATTCCTAACAGGTAATGAGAAGCAAATCTCAGAGTGTAAGAATAAACTCACTGCAAAATTTGAGATGAAAGACCTTGGCTTGATGCATTATTTCCTGGGTCTTGAAGTATGACAGAGCCCATAATGAATCTTCCTTAACCAATGGAAGTATGTAGTAGAAATCTTGAAAATATTTGATATGTTGGAATGTAAATCCATGGCCACACCCATGGATACAAATTTGAAGTTGATGATTGATGTTTTGTCAGAGTTAGTGGATGTAACACTATACAGTAATATTATTGGGTCATTGATGTATCTAATGAATACCCGGCCATATATATGTTTTGTTGTGAACACCTTGAGTCAGTATTTGGTTGAGCTCAGACTTGTTCACCTTGTAGCTGCAAAGCATGTGATGAGGTACCTAAAAGGTACGGTTGACTATGATCTCATTTATACTAGAGATCATGAATTTGGACTGTATGGTTATACAGATTCAGATTGGGAAGTAAGTGTCTCAGACAAAAAGAGCACTTCGGGTGGATGTTTCAGTCTAGGGTCAGCCATGATCTCATGGTTAAGCAGGAAGCAGTCCAATGTTTATCTCAACACTGTAGAAGCGGAATATATTGCAGCTTGTTCCACCAATTGTGAAGCCATATGGCTTAGGAAGCTGTTATCGGTTCTATTTGATCTAGATTTGGATACCATAGTGATTCTATGTGATAACCAAAGCTGCATGAAGATGACAGAGAACCCCTTTTTCCATGATAAGTCGAAGCACATAGAAATCCGACATTTCTACATTCATGATATGGTGCATAAGGGAGTTGTAAAGCTCCAATATGTGAGCATAGATGAGAAGGTTGCAGATGTGTTGACTAAGACTCTGTCTTGTGTGAAGTTTGAGCACTTCCGTGACAAGCTTGGTGTAGTCCGTAAGCACTTCCCTCAAAAGGGAGAGTAGTGCTGATGATACTATGGAATCCTGATCACAGTGGGTAGCTCAGTTGGGATTGATCATCCTTAGACTTGATCCCGTAATTCCGAAAGGAAGGATAGTCTTAAATGTTGATCCTTAGACTAGATCTTGTAATTCCAAAAGGAAGGATTGTCTAAGGGGTGGTTGTTGGACTGAATCCCGTAATTCCGAAAGGAAGGATCATCAGTGTTGGACTCAATCCCGTAATTCCGAAAAGAAGGATTGTCCATGATCCCGTAATTCCGAAAGGAAGGATCACCGATGTTGGAATTAATCTCGTAATTCTGAAAGGAAGGATTGTCGATGATCCCATAATTCTGAAAGGAAAGATTGTCCATGATCTCATAATTTCAAAAGGAAGGATCACTAGTATTGGACTGAATCTCGTAATTCCGAAAGGAAGGATTTTCCATGATCCCATAATTCTGAAAGGAAGGATCACCCATGTTGAACTCAATCCCTTAATTATGAAAGGAAGGATCATGTTGGTTTTTGATACACCTATTTCCATATATGATGTTGCTCCAACCTTGAGCTGTTGACGATGATGATGCTATTCCATCGCTATGCTGATGAGCCAGCCTCGTGCTGTCGTTGTTGTTGATGTATCAGTTTTATATTGATGATGATGATGCTTCAGCTCTGTAATGAAGATGATGATGATGTTCTAGCTCCGAGCTGCAAATGATGATGATGATGTTCCAGCTCTGAGTTGCAGATGATGATGATGATGATGGTGTTCCAACTCCGTGCTGCAGATGATGATGATGATGTTCCAGCTCCGTGCTGCAGATGATGATGCTGATCTTGTTGAAAAAATTCCGATGATTTATAGATGTACCCGCCAATGTTCCAAATGATGTTGTTGATGATGCCTCCTCCTCCCTCCTTCCGATGATGTTGTGTAGAACCACACTTGTGTTGATTATTGTTGTCAATAGAATACCCTTCTTGTTAAGGGGGAGTGTTGAAATAATGTAACTTCGAAGAATATTCTACTTGTACATTACATTATTATTATTATTCCTCTTTCGGGAGATTTCATTAATGTAAAAGGTCATGTAAAAGTCATGAGGTAAATCCTCTATTGTAATTTGGGTCAATAGTACCCAAAAGAGTTTAATATAAATATTATTTTGAGTCTTCCTAGGTAAGTAGGCCCTGTCAGTTTGATAGGTCGGCCTAGTTAGATTAAAATTTCAAGTGAAAAGTTGAGTATAGATATGTGAGGTGCCTCTCTCATTTGTATCATTCAATCACTCAAACATTGTGCAAGAGAGTAAGAGGAAGGCTAGCGAAGGAGGAGGAGAATTGTTATTGGCTCTTGTATTTGGGTTTGGTCTCTCTTTCTTATGAGACTTATTCTTTGGGCATTGTACTTTGGTAATCTATATTGAGGAAGTTTTTGTTGGGTTTTCTTCCCCTTGAGGGTTTCCCGGGATAAATTGTTGTGTACCTTTCGATTGTGTGTCTTTTAGACATCCTCTTTATGCTGCTATTATGAAAATGTATTAAATGCTCATGAAGTTAGAATTTAGTCTTTAGTAGCATGTAATCTTAACACTTAAAACTATTAGAGGAGAACCAACTATATTTCAAGCCTTCTAAGTGTGCCTTTAGGGTTCAAGAAGTGGAATATTTGGGTCATCTTGCATCTAATGAAGGTGTCAAAGTGGACCCTAACAAAATTAAGGCTATCATGGAATGGCCAATTCCTAGTACCTTGAAGAATCTAAGAGGATTCTTAGTATTGATAGGATATTATTGCAAGTTAATCAAGAATTATGGTCCAATAGTAGAACCTATAACGAGGTTATTGAAAAAGGATACATTCTCTTGGAATCAAGAAGAAACCAAATATTTTGTAAAACTTAAAGTGGTTATGTGTACAACTCCTATATTAGCCGTGCCTAACTTTACAAAAAATTTTATTGTCGAATGTGATGCCTTAGGGAATGGCATTGATGCAATTTTAATGCAAATGAAAAATATTAAACCAATTTATGAAAAGGAAATGTTGGTCATACTACATGCAATTAAGAAATTGTTCCCTTACCTAATAGGAAGACATTTCAAGGTAATAACAAATCATGACAATCTTAAGTACTTCTTGGAACAACAATTATCTTTATAATAGCAACAAAAATGGGTTACAAAGATGCTAGGTTATGCCTTTGAAATTATCTACAAAAACAAAAAACAAAATCTAGTAACAAATGTATTTTCAAGAAAATAAGATGACACAAAGGGCTTACTATGTGCTATTTCTATTATGCAATATGATTGGGTGGAAGAAGCAAGGACATAATGGAAACAAGATTAGAAATGATGCAAGATAATTCAACAACTACAAGAGGACCCTGGTTTACTAGATAAATTTGTGTGGAATAATAGATCACTATGGTACGAGGATCGCCTATATTTATGTAAGAATTCTCAACTGAAACAGAATATCCTTTTGGAATTGCACACTTCTCCAATAGGAGAACATTCAGGGTTCTTGAAAACTTACCACACGATCAAGAAGGAATTTTTCTGGGAAGGTATTAAAACTAATGTTCAAAAGCTTGTGGCAGAATGTTTGGTTTGCCAACAAAACAAAGGAGAGACAATCAAGACACCATGTCTTCTACAACCATTAGCCATACCAAGTCAACATTGGGAAAATGTCTCAATGGATTTTATTAGAGGTCTACCAAAGTCAGAAAGAAATATTGTCATCATGGTAGTAGTGGATCAAATCACGAAGGATGCCCATTTGTGATCTCTTCCTCATCCTTTTAAAGAATGCACAATAGTCGCAACATTCATGGAAACAATTAAAAAGCTACATGGAACCCCTAAGATTATTGTAAGTGATAGAGATCCAATTTTCACAAGTAATTTTTGTAAGGAAATTTTTTCACAACTCTTCTTGTCATCCTTAATCTGATGGAAAAACTGAGATTGTGAATAAATATTTAAAATGGTATATTTGTTGCTTTGTATATGATAAATAAACACAATGGCTTAAGTGGTTTCCCTTAGAAAAATGGTGGTACAACACATCTTTCCATACTTCATAAAAAATGTCACCATTTATGGCACTTTATGGCTGTCATCCTCCTTCCATCACATCATCCTTAAAAGAGACAACTAAGGTTCAAGTAATGGGGGATCATATAGAACACCAACAAGTGGTTCTCCAACCGTTGAAATATAACTTGACTATTACAAAAAATAGGATGATACAACAAGAAAATCAACATCGTAGTAAAAGTAAATTTGAAGTGGGAGATTGGGTATATTTTAGGCTACAACTATACAAACATATGCCCCTTAAGCAACAAAAGAAAAACAATAAATTAGCACCTAAGTATATAGTACTTATAAATTGTTACGGAGGATTGGAAGTATGGCTTACAATTTCGAGTTTCCTCCAGCATCACGTGTACATCCAATCTTCCATGTTTCCCACATAAAAAATGTTATTGGCGACAAGATCCTAGTCCATACTAATTTACAAATATTGATGAAGAATGAAAATTGATATTAGAACCTGAAATAATCATCAACACAAGGATCAAGCAACTGCAACATCAAGTAATTATTAAGTACCTAGTAAAGTGGAAGAACTTGTCATTAGAAGAGGCGACATGTGGAGATGAGTTCTTCATGCATAAACATCCAAAGTTAATCAAGTGTTGAGGACATCACTTGTTTATAAAAGGGAATATGTATGTTAAGTCTTATATATTGTGACATTACATTTCTATTATTATGTTAGTATTGTCTTTATTGGTCTGCTAAGATCTTAATTGTAATTGTATTGGCTAGAATTGTAATGTTCCCTCCTACACACACACACACACACACACCAAAGAGACTTAGTTTTATGTTTATCTCATCTTGTCGTGTGTATTTGATACATTGTAAAAGGAATTTTCCCCTTGAAGATGTTACTTTTCATCTCGTTTCTTCATTCTTAAGGCATTGGATTACTCTTTCTTTCTTATTTTATGCTCTTTTAGGAATTTGGTACATAACAAGTTTTCAAAATAGAAAAATGAAAAAGGATTAATGAAATAGAGATCCAAAACCTATGTTATTTTAGTGAAATATTTAACATAGAGAAAAGCTTAGCGACCCATTTATAATTATTTTGCATCGTCCCACTTAGGATTTTATAAGCAAGGAATAAGCAATTGAAACGATACCTACCGGATTTGTTGTTCATACTTGACGAACTTAACAGGTGGAGGAGATTAAACATACTCATTTTGACAAATACTTGGAGTATCATATATTAATCTTTATAATTTCTTACCAAAAAAATGCTTATATATTTTGTTTTATTGTGAAACATGTCTTTGAGTTCAAAGTATACCATGTTTCTATATCTTGTCTATTTTATCGTAATTCTACATGATTAGATTTGTTGTGCATATCGTTTGAAGTCCACTCATGTAAAGTTTGATGGGATAAGATTATGATATCTAGTCTAATTTAATGTAATTCTACATGTTTAGATATGTTGTGCATATGGTTTGGAGTCCACTCATGTAAAGTTTGATGTGATAAGTTATGATGGATGCATTAGAATTTATAAACCAGTCTAGATCCAAATCCTAGGCTCTATCAAGTGCCGAGAGGGATCAAATCTCCCGAGGTGCAAACCTCTCCTTGAAAGGCTCCTTGAGTGCAATACCTGAGAAGAGGTTTGCACCTCGGGAGATTTGATCCCTCTTGGCGCTTGATAGAGCCTAGGATTTGGATCTAGGCTGGTTTCAGTCGTGGGCGGTGACACAAAACTGGAGTTTGATCAGCATTGTAAGGAACATGTTAAGTTGAAAATATAGATACATTTACGAGGATTATCATAATGTAATAAGTATTAAGGATTGAGTAAATTGTTAAACTGGAAAATAGAGACAATTCGCCTAACTTTTTTTTTCGATTCTCTTTTTGTTGATCTGCGTTTTGTTTTGTTTGTTCTTCTCCTTCTTCTGCCGTCATTTCGTATATTTTGATTTATTTGTTGTTCTGCAAACTGATTTTTTTTTCTTCCAATTGCTTCAACTTTCTCTCTCGATACGCTCTTTGTCGATCAACGTTTCGTTTTCTTTGTTATTCTCATTCTTCTGCTGTCAATTCGCCTAACTTTTTTTTTTCTTTTTCTTTTTGTTGATTTGCATTTTGTTTTGTTCGTTCTTCTCCTTCTTCTGCCGTCATTTCGCCATTTCGTACATTTTGATTTATTTGTTGTTCAGCAACTTGATTTCTTTGTTCTTCCAGCTGCTTCAACTTTCTCTCTCGATACACTCTTTGTCGATCAACGTTTTATTTTCTTTGTTCCTCTCGGTCTTCTGCTGTCAATTCGTCTAACTTTCTTTTTCGATATTCTTTCTGTCGATCTGTGTTTCGTTTTCTTCGTTCTTCTAGTTCTTCCGCTATCATTTCATCCAACTTCCTTTTTCGAAATTGTTTTTGTTCTTCTGCTTTTTGTTTCAAGTCTTCTTCTCGTTCTTTTGTTGTCACTAAAATCAATGCGTCCGTACACTGAAATCAATGCGTCCATACACTGAAATCTATGTGTCCATGCACTGAAATCAATGCGTCCAACTTGATTTATTTGTTGTTCTGCTAATTGATTTCTTGCTTCCTCCAATTGCTTCATCTTTCTTTGTCAATATGCTCTTTGTCGATCAGCGTTACGTTTTCTTTGATCTTCTCGTTCTTGGTCTGTCAATTCGTCCATCTTTCTTTTGCGATATTCTTTTTGTTGATCTGCCTTGTGCTTTTTTCGTTCTTCTCCTTCTTTTGTTGTCATTTCATCCAAATTTATTTTTTCGACATTCTGTACATTTCGTCCCTCTCTTGATTGTCTCAGATCAGCTTCCGCATGCACATTTCCATTTCTTGCGTAGACTATATATAAAAAGATGTCAATCAGTAACATATACATCAAATTCAACACTAAAATAAATGCATGCAAGGAGTAATAGCTACGCTGAATTTTATGCAACGATTAATCATTGTACGCTGAAATTTATGCATTAAATTAAATATTTTACACTGAAATCTATGATATTTTAAAAAAAAAACATTCACTGAAAACTATGCATGTTTAAAATTCACTATATTTTCAAAAGAATGAGGTTATTTGGGAGGATTGAACCTTGAACCTCACACCAATTATTCCTCCACCTTACCACTATACCACAGCTAGTTCTTAGTATACATAGTAAAAACATTATATATGTACTTCAATTATGTAACATTTGGTGAAAATGGGGGAAGGGTGGATGAATAAGATTTGATCCTATGACCTAACTTTGACCACCACAATGTGCTACCAATGTGATACATCCTAATTATGTTGTTACAAACTAATAATAGTTTATATTTAAATAGATATAATAAATTTATATCTTTTTTAAATTTAAATAGATTAAATTTGAATATATTAAATTTTAAATTTTAATTTTGAATTTAATATAAAATTAATATATTTAACTAGAAACCTAATATATATTAAATTAAATATATTAAATTTAATATAAATATTAATTTTGTTTAAATATTAATTTTAAATTTTGTTTAAATATAAATTTAATTTTTGGTTAAATTTTGTGAATTGCAGGATTTTGGCCGGCGGGCGGGAGTGTGCAGCAAGGAGGTAGCGGCAGCAGGAGGTGGAGGAAGGTGGAGGGGAGGAGGTGGAGAGGACGAGGGAGGAGGTGGACGAAGGTGGAGGGGAGGAGGTGGAGAGGACGAGGGAGCTACGGCGGGAGGGAAGGTGCAGCAGGCAGGCGGGATGGAGGAGGTGGAGGCAGGTGGAGGGGAGGAGGTGGAGAGTACGAGGGAGCTGCGACGGGAGGGAGGGTGCAGCAGGCGGGCGGGATGGAGGAGGTGGAGACAGGTGGAGGGGAGGAGGTGGAGAGGACAAGGGAGTTGTGACGGGAGGGAGGGTGCAGCAGGCGGGCGGGATGGAGGAGGTGAAGAGGATGAGGGAGTTGCGGCGGGAGGGAGGGTGCAGCAGGCGGGTGGGATGGCGGAGGTGGAGGAAGCTGGAGGCCGGCAGCGCGAGTGGAGGGGAGGCGCCTGTGCAGGTCGACCTGTGCAGGTCGACAAGAGGGAGAGGAGGAGAGGACGGAGGGATCTGCAGCGGGAGGGAGAGGAGGAGAGGACAGAGGGAGCTGTGGTGGGAGAGAGGAGGCTGTTGCGGAGGGGAGGAGGGAGAGAGGAGGCGACTGCAGCAGTCCGCGGGAGGAGATTGCAGGTGGGAGGAGGCTGCGGCTGCGGCTGGAGCAGAAAATTGATTTTAAATTTAAGTGAAATTAAAATTTAAAATTTAAAACTGATTTAAAATTACCTATTCGGCACTCTCGCTCAGATTTAAAATTAGCTATTCGCCGCTGCTCAGATTTAAAATTAGTTATTCACCGCTCAGAATGATTGAAGTCTTTCTCTTCATCGCTCAGAATGCTTGAATGCTTTCTCTTCTCCGCAGAATCGTGTTTTATAAATTTGTATGAATTTTTTGTATTATGTTTTTTTTTTGTATTATATATAGTCACCGTTTCTAAATTCACGTCATTTCTAAATGGCCGACCAAATATATTTATTACTCTTAAAAATAATTTGTTACATGAGTAATCGGCAAGTAAAAAGTAACTTACATGTTACATGTGAGGAACGTTACATGTTACAACATCTACACCATAATCGGCAAGTAAAAAGTAACTTACATGTTACATGTTACAAGATCTCCCCCATCCACTATGTGAGGAATGTTACATGTGACATGTGAGGAACGTTACATGTTACAACATCTACACCATAATGGGCAAGTAAAAAGTAACTTACATATGACATGTGAGGAACGTTACATGTTACAAGATCTCCCCCATCCACTATGTGAGGAACGTTACATGTGACATGTGAGGAACGTTACATGTTACAACATCTACACCATAATCGGCAAGTAAAAACTAACTTACATGTTACATGTGAGGAACGTTACATGTGACATGTGAGGAACGTTACATGTTACAAGATCTCCCCCATCCACTATGTGAGGAACGTTACATGTGACAAGATCTCCCCCATCCTGGGCTGTAGAGCACCTCTCAGCACAATAATGAACACAATATGTTTATGAAGCATTAAATTGGTTGTGAATGCCATTTCAGCATGGGTCAATTTTTCCTTTGAATTGAGGATGTCATTATAACATATATTGTATGTAAGTATATTTATAAATTTAGTGTGTGGTTTAAAGTTCTATGATTTTAAATGGAAAAAAAATATTTTTTCCATTACAATTTTGAAAAAAAATTGATATGAATTTTTAAAAATCATGGTTATAACTCTGAAATTTTGGATGTCCTAGGGTTTTTTATGGTGTTGAATCTGTTTCTACCATCAAAATCGCCATTAAAACACAATTAAATTCAAAATTTGCAAAATCAAAAACATTGGATTCTGGCGAAAAACCCTCATCCAGACCAAATCATAGAATTTTTAGACAACTCCAATTTAGTGTCCTCAAATACTGTCGACAGTAAACCTTAAATATTCAATTATGCAACACATTTAAAAAAAGATATACAAGTTAGTCTCAAAAACAAGATTGAAGATAGTTTTAATATTACAAGGAAATGGGACAAATTCATCCTTGACGTGAAGCATGAATATGATGAGTTATTCACATGGTTGATTTAATATACCTTGGAGATGACACAATATATTTTAAACATGTATGATGATATATGGATGCAAGGCCCGTTGGGGGCTGCTCAAGTGGTAAAGATGAGAAGTTGAAATTGGTTGTAAATGGAAGGTCACGTGTTCAAATCCCCCCAATCTTGTCGTGTGCCATGGTTCGGGCCCTATGGTGTACCTAGGGGTATAGTGGTAGCGCGATTGGATCCTTGGACCCCGTGTCACGCGAGTACCATCCCAACTCCAATTGTTGATTCCCCTAATACAAAAATATATATATATATATATGGATGCAAGAATATGTGAAAGACCAAACCAATGAATGTGGAGTGAGGTATTAATGTGATATTTTTTAATTGTTTTGTAGTGGAGACAAAAAAAAATAATGGTGTGAAAGACCAAACCAATGAATGTGAAGTGAGGTATTAATGTGATATTTTTTAATTGTTTTGTAGTGGAGACAAAAAAAATAATAATGGTCTATTACGTGTATATATATGGTTAGTTTAATGAGTTATCATCTATATTGTTGGGTATTTGATACCATATTAATAGGGGTTTAATTTAAATCTCCCTATATTAAATACAATAATTTACATTGGCATGTTTACTAAAAATACTATACAGGAATATGAAATCATCCCTTGAATTTTATGTTATATTGTCTTATGTTAATACTGAGCTTTAACTTTCACGAAAAATATATTACACATATAATATGCAATTATTAATTATTAACTTTTCTTATAAATATCAAATTATATTTAGCTAACAACTTTGTAATCACTTATATAATATGCAATTATTAATTATTAAATTTTCTTGTAACTATCAAATGATATTTAGCTAACAACTTTGTAACTTTGGAGAACAATTCACTATACTAATTTTATTTTGACTAATGTATATTTAGCTAACAACTTTGTAACTTTAGAGAACAATTCACTACACTGATTTTATTTTGACTAATGTATTGCTATTTATTTTGTCCATATACATTTTGCACTTAGTTCTAGTAATCAAAGCTTCGATTAAACATGCATGTTAAGCCATGAAGAGGAGTTATCAACTTAGATTCGTGTAAGATGTTAGAGGATTAACTATAAGTTTTTATCATTTATTATTTAAAAATACAAAATAGTTATTATTTTGTGATTAAAGTTGAATTAAATATCAAAATTAAAAATAATAATAACATTAGTATATTGATGTAAATTTATTTTATTAATAATTAAATATCTAAAAGATAAATAAAACTTATATCATTTTGTCAATTCTAATTAGTTCACTCGATTAAGGTGTGGGTTTCGTTAGCAAGGCAACCCGAGTTCAATCCCCCTTAAGGGTGACTTAGTTGGGAGGCGACATCCAAAAACCTAGTCAAGTTGAGGTTGGTGCAGTCCAGGCCGAGTGCGATCCTCGAGTGATTTTGATGGCTTAGATGCCCCTGGGTCATGGTTTCTCAGACCACGGGCCACTTCTGCAAATCAAGAAAATTCGAGCAAAAAAAAAACTTACATCATTTTAAATTAAAATAAATTTATGAAAGATCATTTTAAGTATTTTTTCACTTTAAAAATAGTTTGTTTTTAATAAAAAGTGTACTTCACTTTTTTAATTTAATATTATTAATATATATTTTTAAAATATCATATTTTAAATAATATGATTAATATATTTTTTAAATATCAAATAATATATAAATTTCATTTTTTAAATATCTAGAAAAAGACAATTTAGATGAAATAAGGTATCTATTTTAATTGGTGTGAGGAAGATATTTCACATAAAATACATATTAAAAAGCTCGATGGGCTAGCTCAAGTGATTGAATGTTGTAAGTTGTGAGTAGAAGGTTTCGGGGTCAAATCCTGGGGTGGCTATACATTGCTATATAAGAGCCTCACTTGATGTCCCCATTGGGTTAGCTCTGTAATCAGAGCGAACGGGGTGCAGCCCCCTGTAATTTCTTACCATGTACGTAGCAGCCCCGCTGGGGGGTTTGTGAACCACATGTGAAAAAAAAATACATATTAAAAAAATATTAAATTACATGTCAGATCCATATAAATAATTATGTATAAGCTTTATATAAATTAACTTTGGATTGTAAACTCAAGTAAGAGGAGATGTCTTCAATTACATGTGGACTCCAATCAATTAATTACACTTTAGATATATATCCTTATTTATATAAATACGTTTATCTAGGAGGAGGAGCAAACTATTTAAATTATCTAGCAACTAACTGTGGAAGAGGAACGAATTGTTTTCACTCTTCAATATATCTATGAAATTCTTTCATTTTGTGTATGAGAACCAATCCTCTTGTTCTTTGGGTTTCTACACTTGTGGAAAAAAATGTGGGAGTATTGCTCAAATCATTGGCGCAGTGCTGGATGTATCTTTTCCTCTAGGTAATATGCCTAATATTTACAATTAATTGATAGTTAAGGGTCAAGGTACAACTGTAAGGAAATCCAAGTTACCTATGAGGTACAATAATTATTAGGAAATCATAAGGTTAGAGTTGTATCTATGAGTGCTACAAATGGTTTGACGAGAGGAATGAGAGTGGTTGACACATAAGCTTCTCTAACTATTCCAATTAGTATAGCTACTCTCAGATGAATTTTCAATGTTCTTGGAGAACTTGTTGATAATTTGGGTCATATAGATGCTCACATAAAATCTCGTATTCACTCTTTGAAGAGCAAGGAATGGAGGAGGAGGAGCAAATGACTAAAAATTTAGCCATTAAAACATTTAAAACTTTTAGAATGACTACATTTGTATTCTCCTGATTCAGTAACAAGAGCTATTTCAATGTTTTTTGCATTGAACCTCTTATCTCTCAATTTCAGAAAAATATTTCAATGTTAGAGGAATGTTTTAATGGTTAATGCTTCGTTAACTGAAGGATTCAATAAGATCTATGCTTCAATGGTTTGTTACTAGAATCGATGTATATTATTAAGATATATATTTGTATTCTTTTAATTATGTAGATATCATATTAGTGTTGGCATTTGGCTCTTCTAGATTGTCTATTTTCATGTGTAATTCCACCTATGTAATGAAAATAATTTGAACTAGTTATCAAGACGAGGTTGTGCGTTTATCATCCCCTATTCTGGTAGATACAATAAGGACAATTTTATCATTTCACTATCAAAATATGAGTGTTTTGTGGATCTTATTGCATTGATCCTTTCCTTCTTCGAATACATTCATAGATAAATGATGAAAAAACCACTCACTCATCTACAGGAACGTGAGACTTCTTTGTTTGTGCAGGTGGTCTATCAATGTGGCACAGTTTCCTGCCAGAACGGACAACGATATCAAAAATAACTAGAACACAAGGTAGAAGAATAAACCATTGGGAAGACACAAGGATCATCAAACCTGTCGACTTCTTGTAGAAAGACAAGAAAAAAAGGACGTGCAAAGCTATGTTACCTCGGAGGCCAATACATGCTCGGTAAACATCTCTTTGCAACAAGAATAACGTGGAAGGGTAGATCCACATATGAACATGGGCATGAATGGACTTTACTCAAACTTCGACATTGGAATAATTTCTTAGTTGTTCAAACAAATTGTGAGAATCTAATTCAAGTACAAAACCGACTACATTTAACCTAAATCCTCAATAAGCCCAGCTTGATCAGGAATTATTGGACTATAATTCTAATTATGTCTCAGTAAGATGCTCCAAATGCTTGAAGGAACTCTGGTTGATCATCATTCCAAATGAATACGGTGAGTACCAGCTCCCCAGTAGGGGCATCCAACTACATTAACGCCTCACAAATACATTCCACCACTCATGATCAATATAACTCAATGGGACATTTGCCTCTACTATAATCATGTATGCAAGGCACGTGGAAAATCATATAAAACTAGAAAACTCATTGCAATATTAATCCATAATGATAATCCACGGGCATTCCCTGAATCAAGATGGAAGAATACTTTCAAATCCAAAAACTTTCAATTATTTTGTGGATCAATCGTGGTATGAATGGGAGGCACATCCATCCCAACAGGATGATGGGATTCCATCCACACCTCATTAGCTTATTAGCTTGGTTAGTTAGTTAGGCATATTGTTAAATAATGGTTAGTCTCTTTAACTGTGTCCAATGTGGACCCGCATGTAATCCTTTAAAAGGATAGCAAGCCACTTAATAATACAACTTAGTTAGTCTTTGGTCTCATTCATAGTCTACTAGGTATTATTACCCTGATTTATTGAATCTAAGCACATTTAGTAGCTCAACTTGAGAGGTGAGGCTCAAAGAGCCCTCTTTGAGCCTCACCCCTCGCTGCGGTAGGTCAATTGTTATCAAAACTTGAAGATATTCAGGCCTATACATGACCCTTAATTTTATTTTTATTCTATTTTCTTAATCGCCCTCGCCCATTCACGCCCTAGTTGGCCTCCTTCTCTTACATGCAGCCGCTTTCTTCATCTCTCTATCCATCTCTTTTCTACCTTAAACCCTTACTTTTTAATTTTCTTTTTGTTTTACATTTTCTCTCCACCTGTTCAACCTGTTGTATCTTCTACTTTTTTCTGAGATTAACTCATGTCTCCATGCTTTCTTGTTCCACTCCACCATAATCCTCAACCTGCATTGTTTTTGCTCTCATCTATTTCCCTAGCCGCTAGTCTTCAAATTCTGTCACTTCACTTCCATTCTCACAGTTCTCTCCTCTTAGACCAAATGACCCACCCAATATTTGTCCCAATCTTCTCACAACCCAATCTTTGTCCCAATCTAATTGTTGATCCACCCTAGATTTTTTTTACATCCATTTCCACTCCCATTAAATACACTCACACAAATATATTTACTCACCCAACTCACACACCTTTGTATTGGTCGTCTCTACCATGACCAAATTTTTCCTCTCCACTCCACTTAATTGCTACATCCTCCCACTAGCAGTGTCACACCCCCGCCTTGCTACTGTTGCTTTGATCTTTTGCAGCACTGTACCCCCAATGTGATATTGTTGTCCAGATCGTTTGCATATCCAACTTCAGTTTTTTGCAGATCCTCCTTATATTTATTTTCCCTCCCCACTGTCAACCTTCGATTCCTTGATCCATTTCTCCTCATGCACAATCCTCATCGTATCTCTGCTCACACGAGATCCTTCAGATATTTTCTTCTGCTTCCATCGTTCTTTGTCACACTTGCTTGCTTATGCACACTCTACAGTGATACCGTTTCTCATGTTAGCACGGCTATTCCATCCCTCAATCGATCTACATCTTACACATTCTTCAATCCAACCATCGTCAGATCCCACTAAACCCTATCCGCCTTATGTTTTTCTATACTTCTCCTCATGCAAGGACCTACCTTCTCTTTCAAGTTTCAACCCAACACCATTCTGCAGACCCATTTTCACAACATGTCTCTACAATCTCTACCTTCCCTCCTCACTGAATCCTGCAACTGTTCTCCGGGATACTGCAGCCTCCACACCACTACCCATATTTAACCAAGGATGGATTTACCCATCCACCGTATTCACACTCAACCTCCCTTGTTACAGGAGTCTAACAACTTCATGCCCATCTCATCAAGCATATCAACAATTGAATATGTTTTTGGTTATGGTCTACAGTGCACCATAAATAAGCATTCATTTTCTCTTTTGCAGCAACAACAACAATTTTGACATTTGCAGTAGTTAAAACACTTTTCATTTCTAGCAGTCTATGGATACCAACAAAGCATCCATGACAATAAATGCCTCATTTATTTATATCTACAGCAACAGTTTATTTATCAGTTTCATAGGTGCACTCAGTGTGGCTCCACCCTCCATCTCTTTCTATCAGGCAGTGCATTTTGGTTTGCTTCATACCTCTGCTACCCAGAAGTACTTATGATTTGGATCTTTAGCTCGAGCGATGCGCTAGGGATGGCTCCACCCTCCATCTCTCTCTTTTAGGTAGTGTTCGGATCGGGTTCCTTTTGGATATGTGCCCTTCCACCCTAGTCTGCGTAGGCACCTGCCTCAGTTTAAACATAACAACAGTGTTTGGATTGGGTTCCTTTTGGAGACGTGCCCTCCCACCTCAGTCTATGTAGGTACATGTTGCAACTCAGCACCTCACAACAACATCTATATTGGGTTCATTTGGAGACATGCCCTCCCACCCCAGCCTATGTAGACACCTACTCTGTTCAACAACTCTTCACAACAACATCTGTATCAGGTTCATTTTGAGATGTTCACTCCCACCTCAGTCTATGTAGGAACCTGCTTCTGTCAGCACGATCACAGTCTTGAGTGTATTCAATATTTTTGCAGCATAGTTCAACAACAACAATCCTTTGTGTATCATCTGAATCTACACCTTTTTAGTATCCATGGAATGCTGTACTCATTCAACTATGCTCTCACACTTCAATTGGGAGGAGAAAAGCAGTGATGTTTTCCTCTTAAGCCAAGAGGAATTGGTATGAATGGAAGGCCCATCCATCCCAATAGGATGTTGGGATTACGTTCACACCTCATTAGTTTATTAGCTCGATTAGTTAGCTAGGTATATTATTAAATAGTGGTTGGTCTCTTTGACTATGTCCAATGTGGACCCACATGTAATATTTTAAAAGTCTAGCAAGCCTCTTCATAATACAAGTTAGTCTTTGGCCTCACTCCTAGTCTATTGAGTACTATTACTGTGGGTTATTGACTCTGAGTACATTTAGTAGCTCAGCTTGATTGGTGAGGCTCAAAGAGTCCTCTTTGAGCCTCACCCCTCACCCCTCTCTATGGTAGATCAAATCGACATATCTCAGTAGACATTTATTCTACTATAGTCATGATTATGAAGTTTCAAAATATTATTCTGAAAATTAATTTTGTTTGGCACAATATGTTAATTTTTGAGCAAATATGATGAGCTTTGAACTTTAAAACTTTAAGTGCAAAAATATTGAATACTTGAATCAATGAACCATTCAATCACATGAAACATTCAACCATAACCAATATGTACCCTAGGGAAAACCCTCAAAACAATGAGGATGAAAAAACCCAACAAGTCTGTAGAGTATATTGATAGAAAGCAGAGAATGTATTTTACATCAAGCACCCCCGGAGCAATTATAGAGCAAGAGAAATATAAAGAAGAGAGACTCATAATAATATCCTACACAAAGAGAAGCGCTTTTCCTTCAATGGAGAAAAGAATTCTCTTCACATTGAATTCATCCACAATTCATCAATCCTATACAACATATTTATACATTCTTCACATGCATCGACTTCTATTTTTATCTTCTGAATTCATGATGAACTCGCCCTTCATATGGATGTATCAATATTGCATGAAGAAGAGCGCCCACTTCTCATGTAGTGCATTAACTCAGTGTATTGAGTCTTAGGATGAACTTGCCCCTTAACTGAAATATTTTCCACTTAGTTAGGTGGCTAACTTAAGTGTCGTCATGCAAGTGTCGTGACTCAAGTGTCATCTTTTAGTTTAACATAATTGTTGTCATGCAATAACACTTAGTTAACTATATCTTTTTTGTTATCACTTAGTTTACTCTATTTAACTTATTATTTCTTGTTAACATCAATCTAGTGATCAATTTGAGTTCTCCTATGATTTATTGAAGTCTTCACTAAAGTTTAACAATTCAAATTCTCTCTTATTAATTAATTATTTTATGTGCAATTCGAATTCTCTCATATCTTATCATATATGATCTTTTTCTCTTGTCTTATTTGCATGGTCAATATGTGTAAACTTTAATAATCTATAATATCATATTATACTCAAAATATTTATTAGATGTTGTGATCATATTATATTAATCTTGGATCAAATGAACATATGCTAAAGTAATTCACTCTAGAGGTGGCTAGTCTCTAAAGGAGACTTAATAGCAATCGGTGACCATGGTTAGTAATACATCACACAACATTAATGCTTCAACATGCAAAGTGTCTACCTCTATAAATGGAGGTACACCCCATGGGTACCTAGTATAACTGTAGGTCCACATGAGAATCTGACTTGACATACAAGTCCTGAGCCTTTTCCAACAAGACTTTACAACATCATCACTTTGATACATCAAAACATTCACCTCAACACATGAGGAATAACCTTTTACAACTGAATGCTTAGTCATTATTGATTCCAACTCAAGAATCTACTCATAGTTCATGATTCCAACTCAGTCTCCCTACCTCAGCACATGAGGCCCAATCTTGGATGCACAAGATTGGCTTGGAGAATGGCTCGTGATGTTATACATTTAACACTCCCTCTCAGCGACGGAGGCATTCTCTGTCATACCAAGCTTGTCTCGGAAGCACCTAAAATTCGTCACTGACAGAGGCTTTGTTAACACATCTGCAATCTTCTCATCAGTAGCAATGTACTGAATTTTCAATGTACCTTTATGGACCATGTCTCTGATGAAGTGATACTTCATTTCAATGTGCTTCGGCTTATCATGAAACACGGGGTTTTTGGAAAGCTTGATGCAGCTTTAATTGTCACACTGAATTACTGTAGACTCAATCTTCTCACCGAACAACCCAGCAAGTAGCTTCCTAAGCCACACTACTTCTCAGGAGGCAGTACTAGCAGCAATATACTCCACTTCTGTAGTACTCTAGGCTACATAGACCTGCTTCCTACTGGACCAAGAGATCATAGCAGAACCCAAGATGAAACAATAGTTGGATGTACTCTTCTGGTCCACAATGCTACCACCCCAATCAAAGTCAGTATAACCAAGTAACAACACCCCTCCACTGGAGGCATATCTGAGTCCATAAAAAATCGTACCTCGAAGGTAACTAAGCACATGCTTAGCAAAAACCTAATGTCTATGCCTCGTATTAGACATAAACTTACTCAAAATACTCACAACATAATATATATGGTCTCGAGTGTATCAAGTACATCAATGAACCAATAAGATATCTATACAAAGTGGGGTCCACTGGATCCGATCGAAAATATGACTCATGTAGTTTTCTCAAATTGGAAAACATCGGAGTACTCATGGATTTGCAATCCATCATGCCAAACCTGCGGAATATATCAATAGTGTACTTCCCTTGAGAAAGAAATATCTCATCTTTTCTTTGCCAAATCTCAAGCCCAAGAAAGTAGTGCATAAGACCTAAGTCTTTCATCTCGAACTCAGAAGTGAGCTCCCAGCTCTTTCACCAAGCAATCGGTTGTTCCTCTCCAGTAAGGAACAAATCATCAACATATAGAACCAATATCAATGGTTGGTTCTTCACTACTTTGAAGTACAAATTTGGATCAACTTCACTCTTAGAGAAGCCTAGTATCTGAAGATAGTTTTCAATTCTCGAATACCAAGATGTGGGAGCTTGCTTAATCCCATACAAGTATTTATTCAATTTGCACACGTGGGATTCCTTCCCATGAAACACAAATCGCTCAAGCTGCTGAATATAAACCTCTTCCTCAACCTCACCATTGAGGAAGGTTGTATTCACATCCATTTGGTGAAGCTTCCATCCTAGAAAATATGCAAGTGAGATCACAGCTCGAATAGTGGTGTACCTGGCCATAGGAGCGAATGTATCCTCATAGTCTATGCCTTCTTTCTGAGAGAAACCTCCGGCAACAACTCTAGCTTTATAATTTTCAATGTTGCCATCAATAGCATGCTTGATCTTGTAAATCCATCTGGAAGTAACTATGGACTTCCCTTCAAGTTTAGGGACAACTTCCCAAACATCATTCTTCATAATAGACTGGTATTCCTCTACCATTGCATCTTTCCATACTTTCTGCTTTGCAGCTTCTTCATAGGTAGAAGACTCTAAATCACTGATGTGAATCATCTATGCAACATACCCTGAATATATGTTGGGTTGTTATCACTCTCTGGAAGAGCCTAATGGTGCTCCACGCCTCTCTGCATCTTGTAGTATATCTTGGCACCATGCAGACCTCCTCTTTGCAGGAGGTTCATCAAGAGATAGCGAATCTAAGAAACTTGCAGGATTCTCCCTCTAAACATCTGAATGGGGAGAATCAGTTTCTGGGTCCTCCATCATAGGAGTCTCATGCTCCTCTATGTTTGTATCATACCGAATCTCTTTTGATCGCTTGAATGTTATCTCTTCATGGAAGGTCACATCTCAGTTGAACTCAATGTGTCTTTCACCTAGCACATATATTCTGTAGGATTTGGACGATTCACTATAACCAACAAAGGTTCCCTTCTTTCCTGATGGATCCATCTTTGTCCTCTTTTCTTTCAGCACATGAATGTACACGTGACTCCCAAAGATCCTCATGTGTGAAATATATGGTTTTTCAATAGTGAACACTTCTTTAGGTGTCTTCTCATTCAGAATGGCATGAGGACTTCTATTATGGATATATATTGTTGTACTGGTGGCCTCTTCCCATAATGAGGTAGATAGGTCTTGATCATGCATCATGGCTTTTGCAGCCTCACATAAGGTTCTATTCTTCCTTTCGGAAACCTCATTTTGTTGAGGGTTGTAGGGTACAGTTAACTGTCTACAAATTCCTGCATCACTGTAGAACCCATTAAACTCATGTGAATCAATTCACCTCCATTTTCAGATCTCAAAGCACGAATGTGCTTTCTTGTCTGATTCTCAGCTAAAGATTTGAATTCCTGAAACTTGCTAAAGGTTTCATTCTTAGACTTTAGGAAATAAATCCATGACTTTCTAGAGAAGTCATCTATAAAAACTACATAATATAAATAGCCACTCAGGGAAGGCGATGACATGGGACCACATACATCATAAAGTATTAGATCTAAAATCCCTATAGATCTAGTAGTACCGCTAGAGAAACTCTTTTTAACATTTTTCCCAAGTGCACAACCCCTACATACACTATCATGATCAAAATAAAATATGGGCATACCTTTCACCATTTGTTGTAATCATAATAGTTCTTTGTAGTGGAGGTGACCAAGCCTCCTATGCCATATCTTGCATGGAATGATAGTGTTGTGGACCATAGCTTGAATGTACTTCTTGGGTACCTTGTAGAGACCTCCATCTCTAACTCCAATCATTGCTGCATATGTCAAGTCTTAGTTCTTCAGCCATAATAGTTCTTTATTATCCATGAAGATAACTCGGAAGCCCTTATCTTCAAGAACCGAAACTGATAGGAGGTTCTTTTTCAAGCCTGGAACATAAAGAATGTCCTCCACATGTAAATTATCTCATGAACTCAGTTGGAAGGAGGTGGATCCAACTCCTTGGATCGAATAGGTTGTGTTGTCTCCCAACTCTACCTTGCATGCAAACTTTTTCTCCTTGAGATTGGTGGTGGCGCTCTTATAACTAGTCATATGTTTGGATGTGCCACTGTCAACCAACCATGTGTCCTCACTTGTGATGACATATCCGAAAAACGCTGAGACTAGGTAATACTCCCTCTTTGTCTCCTTTTCTTCGGGTGCATTCTTCTAAGTAGTTTCATCTTCTATAGCGGTAGAAGCATGAAACCTTCATTTTCCCTTTTTCTTTGCTTTGCACACACTTACATAATGGCCCTTCTTGTCACAGTTGTAGCATCTACCTTTGACTTGTCAAAGTCCTTGTTGTATACCTTCTTCTTCGAATGGGAAAACTTCTTTTGAGAGAAGTTCTTCTTTCCTTTCTTCATCCTTGTCATGAGGGAAAGGTTTTCTTCTTTGATGCATACTGACTTGCTCTAGATTCTCCTCTCCTCTTGGAGGAATTCATGCCACAACCTTTCGAATTTAGGTTGTACCTCTCGGCCATTTACTGCAGCCAAGAATGTCCCACATGAGGATGTGAGACCATCAATAGCGGTTTGGATATGATCATCTTCATCCACCACTACTCCAATACTAGCAAGTTGATCTCTTACCTGAGAGATCTTGGTGAAGAAGGAGGCCATTGTCTCATCCTTCTCCATCTTTAGGTTCGAAGCTTATTCTTCAATGCCCTCTTTTGACTGGGGGCCTTCTTCTCATATAGGTTTTTCAATGTATCAAAACACTCATTTGCAGTCTTCAACGGAGTGATCACGGGCCACATCAAATTGTCCTTTACCGAATCGTAGATGATTCGTTTGGATTTAGCTTGGTTCTTATTGAATTTGATGCACCCTGCATTAGATGTAGGCTCCTCCACCACAGTGGATATGTAGCCATCCAAGTCATGTTCCTCCAAGATGTTCAACACCCCTCGCCTTCCAAGTGTTGAAATTCGAAGTTCCCTCAAGACGGTCTTCCGGATGTCTGTTGAGTATATGTTATATTCTTTGCATGTGTGTGGGGGGGGTGCATGTTTGAACATGAGTGGTCAATCCCCTATTTGGGTTGTTTTCAGCTATTTTGGGGAATTTTCTAAAAATATGTAATTTAATCTCGGTTAAGGGATTGGGGGTATATTTTCTAATTCGAGTTAACGGATTAGGGTATTGGATGCTGCATAATCCCTATATTGTATTGTGAGTGATGCATAATGATGATAAGAAAATAGGAGTGGTGGCTCCAAGGTTTGTTGGTTTTTCCCAGTCAAGGGTTTCCAAGGTAAATATTTGTGTATTATGTGTGAATGTTGTGGTGTAATCTCTGTTTTTCTTAAAAGAATATGTATTCTTTGCTTCTCTGCACAGGTTTACAACTTACATTCTTAAGTATTGTGCTCAAATCCTCAAGATCTACGTAGGCTCAATTTTGCTTGACAAATCTTAGCTCCTTCACGCCCTGAGCTCTGACACCATGTTAATTTTTGAGCAAATATGATGAGATTTGAATCAATGAACCATTCAATCACATGAAACATTCAACCATAACACAAGATGTACCCTAGGGAAAACCCTCAAAACAATGAGGATGAAAAAACCCAACAAATCTTCATAGTATATTGATAGATAACAGAGAATGTCTTTTACATCAAGCACCCCTGGTGCAATTATAGAGCAAGAGAAAGATAAAGAAGAGAGACTCAGAATAATATCCTGCACAAAGAGAAGTGCCTTTCCTTCAAGGGAGAAGAGAATTCGCTTCATGTTGAATTCATTAATCCTGTATAACATATTTATACACTCTTCACATGCATCGGCTTATATTTTTATCTTCTGACTTCATGATGAACTCACCCTCCATATGGATGTATCAATCTTACATGAAGAAGAGCGCCCACTTCTCATGCGGTGCATTAACTCATTGAACTGAGTCTTAGGATGAACTCGCCTCTTAACTGAAAGCTTGCCCACTTAGTTAGGTGGCTAACTTAAGTGTCTTCATGCAAGTGTCACAAATCAAGTGTCATCTTTTAGTTGTCGTCTTTTAGTTTAACATAAGTGTTGTCTTTTAGTCTAAAATAAGTGTAGTCGTGCAATAACACTTAGTTAACTAGATCTTCTTTGTTATCACTTAGTTAACTCTCTTTAACTGATTCTTTCTTGTTAACATCATTGTAGCGATCAATTTGATTTCTCCTTTGATTTACTGAAGTTTAACCATTCGAATTCTCTCTTAATTAATTCTTTTATGTGCAATTCGAATTCTCTCATATCTTATCACATATGATCTTTATCTCTTGTCTTATATGCATGGTCAATATGTGTTAACTTTAATTATCTATCCTATCTTATTATACTCAGAAGATTTGTCAGATGCTTTGATCATATTATATTACTCTCGGACCAAATGATCATATGCCAAAGTAATTCACTCTAGAGGTGGCCAGTCTCTAAAGGAGACTTAATACCAATTGGTGACCATGGTTAGTAATACATCACACAACATTAATGTTACAAAATGCAAAGCTTCTACCTCTATAACAAGAGGTCCACCCCATGGGTACCTAGTATAACTAGAGGTCCACATGAGAATATGACTTGACACACAAGTCTTGAGCCTTGTCTAACAAGACTTTACAACATCATCACTTTGATACATCAAAGCATTCATCTCGACACATGAGGAATAACTTTTTACAACTAAAGGCTTAGTCATTCTTGAGTACTCCAAGTTCCTAAGTCCAACTCAGGCTCCCTACCTCAACACATGAGGCCCAATCCTGGCTACATAAGATTGGCTTGGAGAATGACTCGTGATGTTGTACATTTAACATAATAAATGGCCTATTCCACTAAGATTTTATAATATTTCCAATTGGATGGTGTTAAAAGGATTAGCATTATCCTCTTGGAAATGGAAATAGTATAGCACAAAGATTATTTAAAATAAATTCCATTTCTAAGTATAAATTTGGATAGAGATTTAAGTACCCCATACATATTATATTTCATTTATGTATTCTAAAATTTTAAATATAATTCTTCTACATTCCGAAAATTTTGAGGATATTTGAAGTTGTTCAAAATTTGGGGAATTGTTTTGAACCACATGGTTCCTCCTCTGCAGTAATTTCGATATACTACTTTTGTACATTAATTTCAGCGTTTTGTGCATTGTTTTGAATGTTCTTCCATAATGAAAAAAATGGGTGATGTGCAATAGAAGAAAACTATTGCAATGTATGTGCGTTGGTTTCAGAGTTTGTTGCATTGATTTTGATATATTACCTTCTTGCATTGATTTCAATGTCCTCACATTATGAGAAAAATAATGATGTACAATGGAAGAAATCTATTTCAATTTTCATGCATTGGTTTTAATGTTTGTTGCATTGATTTCAATGTATTAACTTTGTGCATTGATTTCAGTGTTCTGTGGATTGATTTCAATGTTTCATGCACTAAATTCAATGTTTTATGCATGATGTCATCATCTCTTTGATAAAGAGTTTTAGTTATAATGTCCTTGCATAATGAGAAAATAGTTGATGCACATGTTGAGGATATGAGAAGTAAAACACAAGAGCATGTTAAGTGATAAAGAGAGAAGTTAAAAGAAACCATCAATGAACAAAAGGAAGATCAAACAAAACAAAAAAGTGAGATTGAATGACTAAGACATAAGTTATTTACAAGGTTCAGTTTAATTACCTTACAAGAAGAGATGAAACATGTAAAATATATCCTCATAGATTAAATGAGTTTTATTAGAAGAAATTTGTTAATAAAAATTGATTCAAAATTTCATGACTTCATCATTTGTAATTTGAGACAATTGCCACATGTTATGGACAGACTTGAAAGTATTGTGGTTGATCATCATTCAAAGAATGGCATGAGGTGGGGAGTACTACCTCCACAATAAAGGCATCCAATTGCATTAACATCTCACAAATATTGCATTCCATCACTCATAATCAATATAACTCAAGCCAAATTTCCCATGAGACATTTTCCTCTGTTATATTCATGTATGCAAGGCACGTGGAGAATCATATAAAATTAGAAAACCCATCTACATAATTAATCCACATTTACAATTTATAGGCATTCCATGAATCAAGCCGGATGAATACTTTCGATGCCCAAAACTTCCAATTATTTTGTGGATCAATCAACAAATATTAGTAAATATTTGTTATACTATAGTCATGATTATGAAATATCAAAATTTTATTTTGAATATTAATTCTCATAACAAATGGATTATTCCCTTCAAATTTAATAATAATTCAAGTTGGATGGTGTTAAAAGGGTGAGCATTATCCTCTTGGAAATGGAAATAGTAGAGGACAAAGAATATTTAGAATGAATTTTATTTCAAGTATAATTTGGATGTAAATTTAAGTTATATATATATATATATATATATATAATTTTAAATATAATTTTTCCATATTTTGGAATTTTTGAAGAGTTTTGAAGTTGCTCATAATTTCGAGGAAATTTTTTGAACTACATGATTCCTTTGTGTATGTGCATTGGTTTCAATATTTGTTGCATTAATTTGGATATATTATTTTATGTATTGATTTCATTGTTCTCTGATAATGAAAAAATGAATGATGTACAATGGAAGAAATATATTTCAATGTTTGTGCATTGATTTTAGAGTTTGTTGCATTTATTTTGATACATTACCTTTGTTCATTGATTTCAACATTTTTGCATTGATTTCAATGTCCTCACATTATTATAAAATGAATGATATACAATGGAAGAAATTTATTTCAATTTTTGTGCATTGGTTTTAATGTTTTTTTTGCATTGATTACAATACATTAACTTCGTGCATTGATTTCAGTGTTGTGTGCATTAATTTCAATATTATTTCGCATGATGTCATCTCTTCGATAAAGGGTTTTAGTTAGATTGTCCTCCCATAATGAGAAAATGGTTGATGCAAATGTTGAGGATGTAAGAAGAAAAACATGAGAATGTGCTAGGTGATAAAGCGAGAAGTTAAGAGAAATCATTGATGAACTAAAGGAAGATCGATCAAAACAAAAAAGTGGGGTTGAATGACTAAGAGGATAAGTGATTTATAATGCTCACATTTAATTACCTTACAAGAAGAGATGAAACATGTAAAATATATCCTCATAAATTATATGAGTTTTATTGGAAGAAATTTGTTAATAAAAATGTATTAAAGACTTCGTCAATTATATTAGTCGGTGGTTTGAGACAACTGTTGTTTGTTATGACTAAACCTTTATATGATTTTCAAGCTCTCTTTTTTTAACAGAAACGAGAAGTAGTATTATATTATAAAAGAGAGAATACAAATGCCCCCAGGGTGGCAAAATTCAGAGCATAGGTCTGAGAGTAGAGTTTCAGTACAAACAAAACCAGCAAACACCTCTATCAGGTCTGAGATATTTCGAGCTATTACAAAACTAGTTCTACTACTTATAGAGTATAATTTCATAAATGTTCCTCCTAAAAGCTTACAAAAAAACATCTAGATAGACATAAGAAAAATAGGGGTTGAAACATCATTTCTGGACCAAATATTCATCTATTTTAGGCTGCATTACTGAGCCATTATCCATTGGAGAAGCTTCTACATGCTCCCTGGTTGGTTCGTTGTGTCCTTGATAAAGGCCATTAACATCTGCTTGGATTTCTTCAAGAGATTCCTTCAATTGGACAAAGCGATTTTCATTCCATTCGGTTGAATTCATGCTCTACTCCTACATGACCTTTCAGAGCTCTGCAACCATTCCAAGGACCCCGTCAAGCCTGGCCTACAAGACTTGTTCCATCTCTGAGACACTCCACTTCAGCTCTTCCACTTCGCCAGTCTGCACTCAATAACATGTCTCTGCGTCCCTCAGACTGTTGATGTATTTGTAACTTCGGAAGATATTCTCCTATGTATTACATTTGTACTTTATTGTATTCCTGATGGAGATGTATTAAGATGTCTCACCACACCAAGCTTGAGGATAATCTTGAAGGGGCTGATAATTTCTGAGCATGGAAGTATAGGATTGGGTTAATCCTAGAAGAGAATTAATTGGAAACCTACATAAAAGAAGAGGTTCTAGTTCCAAAGGGAGATGAGGCTAAGGCCTTACACAATAAGAACTTGGTCAAGGCCAAGAGAATCATTGCTGATTCTATCAAAGACCATATCATTCCCCATGTGTCTTCCCTAAAGACACCTAAGGAGATGTTTGACTCATTGACCAAGTTGTTTGAAGGAAAGAACATAAATCGGAAGATGACTCTGCGGAACCAATTGAAAGGGGTAAAGATCCTGAATGGAGAGACCATCCAATCCTACTTTACTAAGGTCTCTCAAATCAAAGAAAACTTGAAGCTATGGATGAAGTAGTGGGGAATGGAGAAATTGTAATGACCACATTGAATGGCCTACCTAGGTCATGGGACTCCTTCATCCAAGGTATTTGTGCAAGAAAGAAATTGATCTCCTTCAGTAGACTATGGGAGGAATGCTCACAAGAAGAAGCTAGGATTGTGGCCCGAGAAGAGAAGATGGGAAGTGAAGACCAATCTCTCACAGCACACACCAAGAAAGGTAAGTTCAAGAGAGAAAAATCTCATCACAAGAAATTGTTGATGTATATGTAACTTCAGAATGTATTTCATATATATTTATTGTACCCTTATAAGAGATGTATTATTCCTCTAAGGAAGTGTCGTCATGTGTATTGGCAAGTGTTGCAAGTGTGTGAACTTGTCGATGGGTTATTAGACCACCATGTGTGGGGTCAACCCTATTTTATGTAATATGTAATTGATGTACCTAACTAGACAAGTCGACCCCATAAGGATATTGGGAAAACAGGTTAAGTATAAATAGAGATCGGGAGATCTCTATTTGGATCACTCGGAAACTCATACTTCTCTCACTCAGAAAGTGGCGCACTAGTGAAGAGGAGGATCATCTGCTACTAGGAGACTATCTCAGTGTATTTTGGTTGTACTTTGGTTGAGCCATTTCTCTCTCTATCTCTGAGGAAGTTGTGGGGTTTTTCACCTTAGGGTCTTCCCCACGGAAACTCTGTGTCTCTTGTCTCTCATGCTTTTGATTCTTGTGATGCTTGTCATGATTATTGTGATTGTTATGCGTTGATAAACTGTATATGTTATTCTCTCAGAAAAGATCCTAGAGTATTGTGAATTAATGCTCAAAATTTAACATGGTATCAGAGCTAACTTGAGAAGAAGACATTTTGCAGTGACGGAAACTTGAGTTTCTTGTTTATTGGGTTTCTCTCCACATATTTTGGAAAAGCAATATAGTAGATTGACTCTACTCATCAAGGAGAATCTATCTGTCCAGTCAGAATTCAATTCTGAGCATTTTCAGATTTGGCCCTAAAAATTAGGGTTTGCACAAAAATAGGAATTTCTAAAATCTGAAGACATAGCTAGAAGCTCCTTGCAAAAATCGAAGTTTAGAGCTTTGGATCGAGATTTTTGGCTGGGTAGATCTCTGGGAAACTCAAACCCTAATTCAGGGCTCTCCCTAGTGAACCCAGGAGGACAAAAAGGAAAATCTGAAGGGTAAAGCTTTGCTGATCTCAAATTCTGAATACACCAGGTTGGTCAGCTCATCAAGACGCATCTTTCTATCCTTTCAAAAAGTTGAAATTCACATTTTGAATTTTTAGGGTTTTTTCGACAAACCCTAATCCAAGACCAGATCCAGTTTTCAACATTTCAAGTGATAAGACCTAAATATTTTCTATTTCCATTTGAAGTACTCTTTAAGATGGCTCACCACACCAAGCTTGAGGATAAGCTTGAAGGGGCTGATAAATTCTGAGATTAGAAGTATAGGATTGGGTTAATCCTGGAAGAGAATGAGTTGGACTCATATATAAAAGAAGACATCCCTATCCCAGAGGATGAAGAGGATAAGGTATTGCATAAGAAGAACTTGGTCAAGGCAAAGAGAATCATTTCCGATTCTATCAAAGACCATCTCATACCCCATGTGTCTTCTCTAAAGACACCCAAGGAGATGTTTGACTCTTTGACCAAGCTATTTGAAGGGAAGAACATAAATCGGAAGATGACCTTGCGGAATCAATTGAAAGGGGTCAAGATGTCGAATGGAGAAACCATTCAATCCTATTTCTCCAAGGTCTCTCAGATCAAGGAACAACTTGAAGTTGTAGATGAAATGGTGGAGAATGGTGAAATTGTTATGACCACTTTGAATGGCCTACCTAAGTCATGGGACTCTTTTATCCAGGGGATCTGTGCCAGAAAGAAATTAATCTCCTTCAGCAGACTGTGGGAGGAATGTTCTCAAGAAGAAGCAATGCTTGTGGCAAGAGAAGAAAATATGGGGAATGAAGATCAAGCTCTCACAGCTCACACTAAGAAGGGAAAGTTCAAGAGGGAGCCATCCCATTTCAAGAAGAAATCTTCTCATCATTATCACAAAGACAAGAAAGATCTAAGGTGTTTCACTTGTAATGAGAAGGGTCACTTTGCTTCAGAATGTCCCAAGAACAAAAGGGACAACCACAACAACAACAACTCCAGCAAGAAGAAGAAGGGTAAAAAAATAAGGTACCATGCTCATGCTGCCGAAGATGATGAACCTCCAAAGAAGAAAGCTAGGGCAGAAAGTGAAGATGACTCATCAAGTGAAGAAGAGTATATCCTAATCTCTACTCTCACAGGTACAATCTCCCATGGTTGTAATGATTGGTTAATTGAAAGTGGGGCTTCCAAACACATGACTGGATTTAAGGAATCTTTTGTAAACCTATCTGAACATGAATCATGCCATAAGGTGAAACTTGGGGATGATTATCAATACCCAATCAAAGGAAGTGGTGAAGCCTCCTACAACCTAGATTCTGGAAAATCTTTGAAGATGAAAGAAGTCCTTTATGTACCTGGGCTCAAGAAGAATCTTCTCTCCATCTTTGCATTGGATGCAAAAGGCATGAGGGTTGCATTTGTGGATGGTCAAGTCCTAATGTGGCCAAAGGGTAAAACAATCAATGATGCAGTAATGATTGGAAAGCAAGAGGGAGGATTGTACAAATTAAAGGAACAACCCGAACATGCTATGAAGACAAAGATTCATCCATAGTCATGGATCACATAGAAGTATGTATAATTTGTTTTTGCAAAAGTTAACTAATGAGTTATGCAGGTCATTAAAGAGAACAAGAACACATTGCTAGAACTAACTAGCAAATATCGTGACCAGGTATGTGTTTCTTGTATCATAGGATCTATTATATAAGTATGCATGGCATGATTGATGATGTTTATTCATGAAGTCATAGGTTTGAATAATCATGGGTATATGCATATTACGTGTCTTACCTTATTTAATGTTATGACTAACCAGAAGAGTCATAGGTTTGAGTAATCACAGGTTTAGACATGTTATGACTAACCATAAGAGTCCTATATAAACCTTGAATGCTAATGCTTATTATTTCTGTTTGAAATGATCATGACTATACATGCTTAAGATTATTGTGTTTTGATAGTATTGAGAATATACTAATGAATGTATGATTTTGTATGAGATTACAAGGATAACACAATCATGATACTAATAAGCATGCATAGGGACCAAGGATGAATATAAGTTCAAGAACAGGTAATCCAGGAAGCAAAGATCAAGAGGGAGCACACTCCAGTGGTTTCTGTAAGGATGCAGATATTCAGAGGGAGTTGTCCATCTCTCTACATTCCACAACAGAAAGGTGTAGAAGAAGCTACTTCAGATTAGGACTCCAACAGCTCCTGCAAGGAAGCAAAGACTTAGAGGGAGTCCACCCAAACAAAGATAAGTATTTTAATTATCATTTCTTGCATATTTGTTTGGTTAAATAAAATTGTTCAATGATGCGTATGCTCATGTTCCTAGACTTAGGATATGTATTGTGCATATTAGAATGATTGCATTAATGAACAATATACTACTAATATGCATGTGATGGGTAAGTGGCCTATGGCACTGTACAACATTCCATTGCTACTTATCTAGAATGAAACCTCTTTGCTGACATGTTGGGAGTAGTGCAAACTCTTAACAATGTTCTAGTAGAGACTGGAAGGCATCTAGAAAGTTATGGAACATGGATAAATGTTGTATTGAAGCATTGGCTAAGATAATTGCATGACTGTGTGACATATTTCTTTATGTGTAAGAATTTGTTCTGAAAATTTATGAGATGTTTCTAATCATGCAATTTAACTTGTTTTGTAGGAAAGACCGTATACCTTCACCTACAAAAGAATGACTACAACATTTGTTCCAGCAACAAAGATATCTATTGAATATATTGAAGCTCCCAGGATCTGGGATGAAGTAATGAAAGAATACCATGATCCGTCGATCATGAAGAATGATGTTTGGGATATAGTCCCAAGACCTAAAGGGAAGTCTGTTATGACTTCCATATGGATCTATCAGATCAAGCATGCTACAGATGGCAGCATAGAGAAATATAAAAGTGATGAAATAGAAGATACACCAAATGGATTTCAAGACAGCTTTCTTGAATGGTGTAGTTGAAGATGAAGTATATGTGGAGCAGCCACTCGGTTTCAAAACACATGACAAGGAGTCATATGTGTGCATATTGAAGAAAGCCTTGTATGGCTTGAAGCAAGCTCCCAGAACTTGGTATGATGGACAGTTTCCTATCTATCTTGGGCTTTACCGAGACTAAAGCGGATTCCAACCTTTACTATAAGGTTGAGGAAGGGAATCCTATAGTTCTACTCCTATATGTGGATGACCTGTTTGTAACAGGAGATGACAGATTGATTGCAGATACAAAGAGGAAGCTTGCTACTGAGTTCGATATGAAGGACCTGGGGATGATGCACTATTTCCTAGGTATGGAGGTGTGGCAAAGTACAGGTGGGATCTTCCTTGGTCAAGGGAAGTACACAGTAGATATCCTGAAGAGATTCAAGATGATGGATTGCAAGGCCATGGCCACACCTATGGCATCGAATCTGAAGCTTCTATGTGATGCTTCATCTGAGCCAGTTGATGTCTCTATGTATCATCAGATTATTGGGTCCTTGATGTACCTGATGAACACGAGACCAGATATTTGCTTTGCGGTGAACACATTGATCCAGTTCCTGATGGATCCGAGGAGTGTTCACCTAGTTGCTGTAAAGCATATTCTAAGGTACCTGAAGGGTACAGTGGATTATGGGCTCAAGTATGAAGCGAATCAAAAGTTTAACCTGCAAGGTTATGTTGATTCAGATTGGGTTGGCAGTGCTGCAAATAGGAATAGCACATCTGGATGTTGCTTCAGTATGGGATCAGGTGTGATCTCTTGGTTCAGCAGGAAGCAATCATGCGTAGCACTGAGTACAGCTGAGGCAGAGTATGTTGCAACCTGTTCAGCTAGTTGTGAGTTAGTATGGCTTCGGAAGCTACTATCTAAGTTATTTAATCTCCCGTTGGATGTTACTGGTATCTTTTGTGATAACCAGAGTTGTGTGAAGCTGTCCGAGAACCCAGTGTTTCATGACAGGTCGAAACACATAGAGATCAAATATCACTATATCAGGGATATGGTGCAAAGAGGCGCTGTGAAGCTCCTGTACATTGTGATGGACGAGCAGATTGCAGATGTGCTGACGAAGCCACTAGCCAGGGTGAAGTTCAAGTACTTCAGGGAGAGGCTTGGTGTTCTTCAGATTGATGACACTTCGAGGAAGAAGTGATGGACACATTTGCAGAAGCCATTCCAAGCATGTTGGAAGGAGGATCCTTCACATGGTTGTGGATGTAAGCGTTGGATGATGAGCATCAGGACGATGCTCCAGTTACTACTCTGTATATGCATCAGGAGGATGTTGGATATGATCAGTTGGATTATTTATATGTATATGTATGTACGCATCATGTTGGATGCTGGATATGATCAGTTGGATCATTTATATGTATATGTATGTACGCATCATGTTGGATGTTGGATATGATCAGTTGGATCATTTATATGTGTATGTATGTACGCATCATGTTGGATGTTGGATATGATCAGTATTTGTATATGTTTTGTATATGCATCATGTTGGATGCTTGGACCATGTATCTATATATGTATCAGGTGGATACTGTGTATGATCAGGTAGATCATGTATGTTGATAAGTATCAAGTATGATCAGGTGGATCATGTTTTTGTATTTGTATCAGGTGGATCATGTATGATGATATGTATCAGGTAGATACTTGGTATGCATCAGGTAGATGCATTATATGATCAGGATGATCATGGATGACGAGCTTCAAGATGTTGCTCCAAATGACATGCAGCAGGATGTTGTAGTGATGATGATCAGGATGGTCATGTATACATCAGGATGATGTATGGTGAGTATCAGGTTGATACTCTGTGGTCGTGGACAGGTTGTGCAGATAAGCATATAATAGCACCCTGGGAGGTTTGCATATTCTCTTTCTAGGTTTTGCCGCTGGCATATAATATCTCCCTGGGAGATTTGGAAAACACTCTTTCGAGGTTTTGCTTTGGGAGGACATATAATAGCGCCCTGGGAGATCTGCAGATAGTCTTGCAAGGTTTTTTCGCTGGCATATAATAGCTCCCTGGGATATCTGGCAAATGCTCTTTCGAGGTTTTGTCCTATGGCATATAATAGCACCCTGGGAGATCCGATAGGTTGAGCTGTGTGCTCGTAATAAGTCCTGGGATGCTCTTGCAAGGTTTTTCCATGACCACATGTAACATCGCCCTGGGAGATCTGATAGGTTGGGATGTGTTCCCGTAATAAGTCTTGTGATGCTCTTGCAAGGTTTTGTGGTGACCACATATAATAGCGCCTTGGGAGATCCGATAAGTTGAGTTGTGTGCTCGTAATCCGTCCTGGGATTCTCTTTCAAGGTTTTGTGGTAGGGTCACATGTAATAGCTCCCTGGGAGATCCTATAGGTAGAGCTGTGTGCTCGTAACATCCTGGGATGCTCTTGCAAGGTTTTATGACACACGTAATAAATCCTGAGGATTCCACAGTATGGCCAGTGATGATGAAGACCTGCAGGTGGTGGACCTACATCCAGTATGAAAAAGGACTGGCTCTGTAGAACTTCCTATGATGAGTAGAGTCAGATATTGGTTGAGATAGAAGCAACAGTGATGATGATGATGACGATGATCCCAAGAAGAAGACTTGTCTAGCATAACTGTGTCGAGAAATACCTTCCTAGTTAAGAGGGAGTGTTGATGTATATGTAACTTCGAAATGTATTTCATCTATGTATTTCATATATATTTATTGTACCCTTATAAGAGATGTGTTATTCCTCTATAAGGAAGTGTCGTCATGTGTATTGACAAGTGTCGCAAGTGTGTGAACTTGCTGATGGGTTATTAGACCACCATGTGTGGGGTCGGCCCTATTTTATGTAATATGTAATTGATGTACCTAACTAGACAAGTCGGCCCCATAAGGATATTGGGAAAACAGGTTAAGTATAAATAGAAATCGGGAGATCTCTATTTGGATCACTCGAAAACTCATACTTCTCTCACTCATAAAGTGGCGCACTAGTGAGGAGGAGGATCATCTGCTACTAGGAGACTATCTCAGTGTATTTTGGTTGTACTTTGGTTGAGCCATTGCTCTCTCTATCTCTGAGGAAGTTGTGGGGTTTTTCACCTTAGGGCTTTCCCCACGGAAACTCTGTGTCTCTTGTCTCTCATGCTTTTGATTCTTGTGATGCTTGTCATGCTTATTGTGATTGCTATGCATTGATATACTGTATATGTTATTCTCTCAGAAAAGATCCTAGAGTATTGTGAATTAATGCTCAAAATTTAACAGAAATCTTCTCACTTCCATCAAAAGAAGAAAGATCTCTCTCGCATTAGATGCTTCTCTTGTAATGAGAAGGGGCGATATGCCTCAGAATGTCCCAAGAATAATCAAGACTTCAACAACAACAACAATAAGAACAACAAGAAGAGATATCATGCTCATGCTGCTGAGGATGATGAACCTCCCAGGAAAAATACCAAGGCAAAAAGTGAAGACTCTTCAAGTGATGAAGAATATGTTCTAATATCTGCTCTCACAGGTACTGTTACACATGGGTGTAATGATTGGATTATTGATAGTGGGGATTATAAACATATGAAGGGATTCAAAGAATCTCTTATGGGCCTATCTGAACATGAGTCACCTTGCAAGGTGAAACTTGGGGATGACTATCAATATCCTATAAAAGGAAGTGGTGAAGCCTCCTACAAGTTAGACTCTGGGAAGTCTTTAAAAATTAAAGATGTTCTATATGTACCTGGACTCAAGAAGAATCTTCTCTCCATATCATCTTTGGATGCAAAGGGAATGAGAGTTGCATTTGTGGATGGCCAAGTACTCATGTGGCCAAAAGGCAAGACCATAGATGATGCAATTGTGATTGGAGAGCAAGAGGGAGGATTGTACAAATTAAATGCACAACCTGAACATGCCATGGTACATGAACAGATGGAGTAGAGTGAACTTTGGCATAGAAGGATTGCACATGTACACTATAGAGCACTACCAATTGCAATCAAAGCAGTAGAAGGTCTTCTTGAAATCCAGTCAAATCATGAAGGTGTTTGCAAAGGATGTGCAAAAGGAAAGAACACAAAGAAGGCATTTCCAAGTAGTGAAAGCAAAGCAAAAGGAATCTTGGAGATTATCCACTCTGATGTGTGTGGTCCAATGCAATCCAGTTCTCTGAGTGGGTATGTATATTATGTTTCTTTCATTGATGATTTCTCTAGGAATACTTGGGTTCATTTCTTGAAGAACACAGATGAAGTATTCAGCAAATTCAAGGAATTCAAAAGCCTTGATAGAAAACCATACTGAAAAGAAGATCAAGACCTTTAGATCCGACAATGGTGGAGAATTCACTTCATAAGACTTCAAGAAGTTATGCAGTGATTTAGGGATTAAGAGGGAGTTGACTACTCCTCACAATCTACAACAGAAAGGAGTAGAAGAAGCTACTTCATAGTCGAACTCCAGTAGCTCCTGCAAGGAAGCAAAGATTGAGAGGGAGTCCACCCAACAAACAAACAAAGATAAGTATTTGAATTGTCATTTCTTGTATATTTGATTGTTTAAATAATATTGTTCAATGATGTATATACTTATGTTCCTAGACTTAGGTTGTGTATTATGCATTTTAGAATAATTGCATTAATGAACAGCATACTACTAATATGCATGTGATGGGTAAGTGGACTATGGCACTGTACAACATTCCATTGCTACTTATCTAGAATGAAACCTCTTTGTTGACATATTGGGAGTAGTGCAAACTCTTAACAATGTTCTGGTAGAGATGGAAGGCATCTAGAAAGTTACTGTATGAATACGGGATATGGATGAATGTTGTATTGAAGCATTGGTTAAGATAATTGCATGACTGTATGACATATGCCTTTATGTGTAAGACTTTGTTCTGTAAACTATGAGAATTTTCTAATCATGCAATTGAATTTGACTTGTAGGAAAGATCGTGTACAATCACCTACAAAAGAAGGACTACAACATTTGTTCCAGCAATGAAGTTCAAGAAAACTATCTATTGAAGATATTGAAGAATCTGAAGTTCCCAGGATCCGGGATGCAGTAATGGAAGAATGCCATGATCGAGGAATACTAGTCAATCATGAATAATGATGTTTGGGATGTGGTCCCAATACCAGAAGGGAAGTCTGTTGTGACTTCCAAGTGGATCTATAAGATCAAGCATGCTGCAGATGGTAGCATAGAGAAATACAAGGCAAGGTTTGTGGCTTGTGGATTCTCCCAGAAAGAGGGGATAGATTATGAAGAAACTTTTGCACCTGTAGCCAGATACACTTCCATCAGAATAGTGCTTGCTCTAGCTGCAATATTGAAGTGGAAGATACACCAGATGGATGTCAAGATAGATTTCTTGAATGGTGTAGTCAAAGAGGAAGTGTATGTGGAGCAGCCACTCGGTTTTGAGACACATGATAGGGAGTCATATGTGTGTAGATTAAAGAAATCCTTGTATGTCTTGAAGCAAGCACCCAGGACATGGTACGGCAGGATAAACAACTTCCTGTCCAGTTTGGGATTTACCAAGAGTAAAGTGGATTCCAACCTTTACTACAAGGTTGAGGAAGGCAATCTAGTGATACTCCTACTATATGTGGATGACATGTTTGTGACAGGTGAGGATAGGTTTATTGCCGACACGAAGAGGAAGCTTGTTGTTGAGTTCGAGATGAAGGACTTGGGTATGATGCATTACTCTCTAGGTATGGAAGTGTGGCAGAGTGTAGATGGAATCTTCCTTAGACAAGGGAAGTATGCAGTAGAGATCCTGAAGCAGTTTAGGATGATGGACTGCAAGGCCATGGCCACACCTATGGAATCTAACCTGAAGCTATTGAGTGATGCTTCATCAGATTCGGTTGATGCCATGATGTATCGTCAGATGATTGGGTCCTTGATGTACCTGATGAACATGAGACCAGAAATTTGCTTTGCGGTGACACCTTGAGCCAGTTCCTGACGGATCCTAGACATGTTCACCTGATTGTTGTAAAGCATATTCTGAGGTACCTGAAGGGTACGGTTGATTATGGGCTCAAGTATGATGCGAATCAAAAGTTTAACCTGGAGGGTTATGTTGATTCATATTGGGCAGGAAATGCTACAAATAAGAAGAGCACTTCGAGGTGCTGCTTCAATATGGGATCAGGTGTGATCTCTTGGTTTAGCAAGAAGCAATCCTGCGTAGCACTAAGTACATCCGAAGCAGAGTATGTTGCAGCTTGTTCGGCTAGTTGTGAGGTAGTATGGATAAGGAAGCTACTGTCTAATTTATTTGATCTCCATTTGGATGCTACTTGTATCTATTGTGACAACTAGAGTTGTGTGAAGTTGTCAAAGAACCCGGTGTTCCATGACAAGTCGAAGCATATCGAGATCAAATATCACTATATCAAGGATATGGTGTAGAGAGGAGCAATGAAGCTCCAGTATGTTGCGACAGATGAGCAGATTACAGAGGTGTTGACCAAACCACTAGCCATAGTGAAGTTCAAGTACTTCAAAGAGAAGCTTGGTGTTCTTCAGATAGAAGATACTTCAAGGAGGAAGTGATGGGACACATTTGCAGGAGCCATTCCAAGCATGGTGGTAGTACGATCCTTCCCATGGCTGTGGATGTAAGCGTTGTTTGATGAGCATCGGGATGATGCTCCATATGATGTGCATCAGGTTGATGCTATGTATATGATCAGGATGATCATGTGATTATGATGAGCATCAGGACGATGCTCCAGATGATGTGCATCAGGATGATGCTATGTATACAATCAGGGTGATCATGTGATGATGATGTGCATCAGGATGATGTACTGTATGATGATGATCAGTATGATCATGAGTATCAAGTTGATACTCCGTGGCCGTGGACAGGTTGTGCAATTGCATAAAAAAGATCCTGGAGATCCGTACAGGTTGTGCTAGGCACGTAAAAGATCATGGGATGCTCTTTAGAGATCTTGCAGGATGCAAGATACTCTTTTAAGGTTTTGCATGGGTCGCATAGAAAGATCCTTGAGATCCGGACAAATTGTTCTAGGCACGGAAAAGATCCTGGGATGCTCTTTAGAGATTTTGCAGGATGCAAGATACTCTTTTAAGGTTTTGCGAGTTCACATGTAAAAGATCCTGGAGATCCAGACAGGTTGTCCTAGGCACAGAAAACATCCTAGGATGCTCTTTAGAGATCTTGCAAGTTGCAATATACTCTTTTAAGGTTTTGTGAAGGTCACGTGTAAAAGATCCTGGGAGATCCGATAGGTTGAGCAGTAAGATCGTAAAAGTCCTGGGATGCTCTTTCAAGGTTTTGTTGACGCACGTAATCAGCCCTGAGGATTCCACAGGATGGCCAGATATGATGAAGACCTATAGGAGGCTAGGCCTACAACCATCATGAAAAAGGGATGGCTCTGTAGAACTTCCTATGACGAGAAGAATTGAGAGATATCACCAGTGATCGGGATGACAAGTACAACAGCAGTGACGATGATGCTCCGTGATCCAATGACGATGATCCAGCTCCAGAATTGAAGACTTGTGCCTATATGTATTGATGACCTATGTCAAGAGAATACCTTCCTAGTTAAGAGGGAGTGTTGATGTATTTGTAACTTCGGAAGATATTCTCCTATGTATTACATTTGTACTTTATTGTATTCCTGATGGAGATGTATTATTCCTCCAATCATAAGTGTTGCCATTTGTATTTGCAAGTGTCGCAAATATTATTTTAAGTGTCGCAACTTATATTTGATGGTTTCTTAGACCACCTTATAGGGGTCATCCCAGTGTGGGTTAAAGGGTTATTAGACCACCCTAGTGGGGTCGGCCCAGTGACAAGTGGTAATGAGTTATTAGACTCTCCTAAGGGAGGTTACCCAGTTAGAGTAAAAGGCAAGTCAAAGTAAAGTATAAATAGAGAGTGTAACTCTCTCATTTTCTCATTCACTCACTCATCCAACTCGCATAGTTGAGAGAGAGGAGTGTGCACAAGTGGAGGAGGAGTAGTTGTTGAATACATCTATCTTTTGGGGTTTGATCTTTGTGATCCTTGTATTGGTGTTGATTCTATCTCTGAGGAAGTTGCAGGGTTTTTCACCTTCTTGGTTTTCCCCAGTGATATGATTTGTGTCCATTGTCTCTTATGATTGTTATGATGTGCATGTTATTCTCTTAGTGATCCTATTGAATGAAATTATTGAAAAATTAACATAGACGGGATTCGAAACAAGTCAAATCCAGTCCAATCTGCTTGGATTCTTCCAGGCTTGCTTTCGACACCTCAAAAATGCACCTAGCCATATTTTTAATGTTCGACATGTCATGTTTAATACCCCTCACTTACTGTAGGACATAATGCTAATCATAATCCTCTTCTGGGTGTTTCACTCTCACATCCTTGTACACAGAGTAATCTCTCTCATCCATGGTGGAATCCTTCAACGTCAATTTTTCCTCACTAAGAGAACGGTTCTCTCCACGGTGTAATGATGAAAAAAAATTGGAGGTTTCTAATATCGTCCTTCCCTGAGCGTGTCAAATACGCGTCCATTATGTCGCAGGGAACCTCGTACCACCTTTTATTCCTATCAACACGAGCAATGGGACGAGGAGTTAATGCAAGCAGCATTTGATGAGACCTTCCCTTGCCATCCCACTCCACTAGCATTCCATCTATCAAGTCATTCAAACAACGGCTTACCATGACATTAAACCATGAAATCTCGAGAATATCAGCCTTTAATTCCTTCCTCGAACAGTGCATAACCATTTCAAATGTGGAGGGGAGTTGTTAAATGATATAACCCCTTGGGAAATTCTAGCTCCTTTATTTGCCAATTTGTCTGCCTCCACATTGAGTTTTCTTTTAATGTGGAGAAAACAGATTTTAATCAAATTAGGGAAAAAAATTAATATTCTTCGATGGAATCCATTCATGATCTCCATTGAGTTCTAGAAGTGATTCATGGATTGGATCACAATCCAGTAGACTCCAAGGACATTTAAATCTTCAAGGTGTATCTAAAACATACATTCCATACCTTGCATAAGTGTGGCCCATTCTATGTTGTTATTCGTGTGCCTTCCCAAACCCCATGCAAAAGTTTTAACAATTTGTCCTCCTATATCATAAATGATCCCTCTCACACATGCTTCCCCTGCTTTTCAAGGTCTTGAAAAATAATTATGGAACTCATTAATATTGATGTTGGAGAAAGCCACTATTAATATTGGGAAACAAGAGAGCCAAGGGATGGCATTCATAGTTAAAGGTTTGAATGGTATTAGATTTCAACCTCCTTTTTCCTATTATCAATATCAAAATATAGAAAATATAGCAAGTGTTTCTATACAAAAAGTTGAAGAAGATAGATTGAGATTGAACACTCTGCAATCTATCTGTTTTTCATCCTCATTTTTCATTTTTATCCTCCTTTCTTACTATTCACATTTTTCATTATTCAACACTTTTACTAGATTATTATTCACTTTACTCTTTATGTAACTTATGAGGTGACCTTATTTATAGTATTCTCTCTATTATAAATGATACTTAGTATATTTCAAATGATCATATTTAACTTCGGGTCTATCAAGCATCCATAGGGATAATATCCCTTGAGGTGCAAACCCTTGATCAAGTTTTGCACTCTAAAAAAGGTTTGCATCTCGAGGGATTTGATCTAGGGTGTCAGTTCTTGACAGATATGGAGTTAAGATGGATCTAGGCTATTTTTAACAATTGATACGATATTATTGTGCATAAAATAATATATGGACCAATGATTTTGACAATTTGTAAGCACCAACAAATTTTTAAAATTAAGTGCATTGATGTTGATACATATAACAACAAATTCATTGTCATCAACAACATCATCAATGGTAGAAAACAATTTGGATCAAATGGTAATATAGGCACTAGTGTGTGTTCATATACAAGCACCACATAGTTTTAGATAAACTCTGTGTACTGGGGTGCATGAAGATAGAAGTGCACATATGCATTCATGAGTACAAATATCACTAGAGCATCAAATACATAATATACACACCAGGTCAACATCTATATATTTTAGGCACTAATGCATCTTGTTTTAATGTTATGCATCAGAGCTTCATAATGTAGGAGCATTGGTGTGTATTTTGGAAATATGTTCACCATGTAACAAACCTCCCCTATATCCCTTGCTTGCAAATAATTTTTAGTTATAATGAGCATCCATTACAAGCTTTTCCAAAACCTTCGTTACCAATGGTAGAAGTTTTGGTGAAGTTTTTTATTAATAATTTTCCCAATCTTATAACACCAAAAGCCTATGAAAAAACCTTCACTAGAAGGTGTTTTCCGTATAGTGTCTAGTCCTTGCATATGATAAATCTCATGAGAAGTTAGGCCTTGAAATCATTGACCCCCCATGGCAAGGTCCATGTGCCATTAAATGTTGCATGGGGAAAGGGACATATGTGCTTGCTAGTCGTAATGGAAAACTCCTCAAAGAACCTTGCAATTGGTTGTGTTTGAAAAGTTTCTATCCATAGGTATGCAAGCATCAGCCATATTTACATAGATAATCTCTTGGTTTCTATTTTTTTGTTTGGTTCTATTGTCATCTTTGGCTTGACACCTCATAGTTTGTTTTCTTATCTTGTCTAGATGGTTCCACAACCTCTATATTACATTGTCTTTGTTGGTGGCACGAGTCATTACACCTAAAATCTTGCCACAATAGCTTGGGCCATTTACTCACCCTCACATACACTACTCCATTCTATTGTTGTTTTCATTGGACCTACCACTGATAACCACGCTATATACCTACCACAAATAACCAAGCTATATACGATGTTGTGATTTACTTGCTTGTTGATGCCCTCTAGTACCACATCTGTAACCTTTGTGTTCATCTTGATTCTTGGGTACTCATCGTTCAATTGAAAAAATACTACAATGTTCACAATCCTTGTATTTTAAAAAAATGTTGGAAACATTAATCCATATGGGTTAATATTTATTGTATTTTGGTAGTATTATGCACATTCATGACAAGAGTCACATGTGAATGTGAATAGTCATTAGGATTCCAAGAGATGCCTTGGGAATATGAACCCAAGGGTCATATCAATGTATTAATATGTACATATGTTAATGAGAAAGATGTAACTCACGCTTATCTATTTGTTGTGTATTTAGCTTTGTTTAGTCAATTACTTGTCTACCCTATTGGGCATCCAAACAGTGGTATCAGAGCTATTCCTGGATCTAAGGCCTGTGCTATTAGTTATGTCCCATCATAGATTCCTTTGCAAGTTCTACTATGCCAGTCTGCTTGTTAGTATTCCCCTAACCACCCTCAGAATGATTCATCTCTATGTGATTCTCTCTGAGTAGGTGTTTCCCTCCATCTCTTTAGGGATCCTCTCATTATGGATGTTTCTCTCAACGAGAGACCATTCTTCTCACTCCCAGAATCTCCTCACGGACCTGTGAATCTTGTGAGCCCTCAATCTGCATGATCTTCAAACTAGTGCGAGATATCTTCATGCTAATGTTCATTCCTCACACTCTACAAACCCTAATTCTAGTTTTATTTCTATGTTGGTTATATCGCGTTGGTTTTACCTTTGCATATAGATTGATTTTTTTCTTTCTACTGAGAGAATAATCTTCAACGTTGTGCCAAGACTTGGAAAGTCATCTCCTCCAGCTTGCAACCTGCACTATTGTCCACTATGTAGAGTCCACAGTCGAGCTCTCTCCTCAATAAACCCTAATCTACTTATCTAGCTCATGACATGGGATCTTTGGGCTTCTATGTGATATGTTGCATGGGATGAAATTGAAATTTGAATGGAGTATTGTGTGCCATTGATTCAATAAAGGATAACCTAAACTTGGGGAGCATTATTCCGGTGAACCACAAGTGCAGCAAGCAGTAAGCAATTGGTCAATAAACTAAGACTTGGGAAGATGAGGTATCTTCGTAGTCAAGTTGATATTCATATACCTAAATACGTTATTGTATTTCAAGTCATAGTTAACACCCATCGACCATGGAGGCTAGTCATTCTTGGAAGAGGACCATATGATGTTCTCTATATTAAGATGTGATTTTGGTTTCCTATCTCTTGTTGTCAATTTCATCCCACGAGAGAGGAAATCCTTCTTAAGCACTTGATTGATGCTCCAGTTGTGAAGGTTGAAGGCAGAGATGACCATGATAGGGGCCCCACAAAAAGACTGTCATTGTCAGCTATAGGACAGAGGTATCCTTCACCGAAGATGATGATGAATCCATCACCTACCACGTATTTCACCTCAATCAAGTCATCTGGTAAGTATTTTTCTTCTTCCAAATTGCCAAATTCTATAAAATGGAATGTGTTCCAAATTGATCTCTCAACCTAAAAATTGACCCCTAAGATTGGACGCCAAGCTTTGATGTCCATCGGTGATTTCCTCCATGTTGCCTAAAATTGCCCTGGAAATTTATTTCGGTTTTCTAGGACTATCATTTTTATCCAACATCATTGATTTTACACAGATATGCTATGTGGCATTGTCCTATTCAAGTTATATATGCATACCTTTATCTGATTTTGGGAAAAGTGAGAAAACAGTTTTCCATACTATATAATTTAGAACCTCTGACGGAAATTGTAGAGGTTTGATGGAGCTTGTGGAGGTTTGAATTCATAAGTGGCCCAAAAGCATCACACAAATGGATATTCAATAGAGATAATTTTGTTAGATGTGTGCATTTGCATTCTTTGGTTATTTTGTAGGCACATAAGAAAATCTATATTTTTGGCAGAGATCATTATTGCAAAAACAATTGGTTGACAGTGTTGTAGAAGACATTGGTGACATTAGCACCATAGTAGAGCTACATCAAAGAAACAAGATCATTTTGAGCATAGGAGGTTGGAAATTCCATCTCAGTACACTCAAGTCTAAAGGTCTGTATGTAACAAAAGAGGTAAATCATTCCTTTTTTGAAGACAAATCTAGCTTCATATTCCAATTTGTAACTTGAAATTGTTTTATGAGTTGAGTTGAGTTGTGTTGTAATAAGGGTGCATTCTCGATTGGATCCAACACACTTTAATTTTCTAGGTTTGAGTTTGTTGAGTTTTTGTTAAAGGGAAGAGTTGTAATAAGCCCTCATTTTGTTGTTGATTCAATTATAACTTGGACCTACCTGCATTAGGAGGCCTTACTCAGTCCTCATAATGGCTCATACTGAAGAAATATTAGAGTTATTGTTTTGGGTGCATCCCAAGCAAAGGAGGTTATGAAGGCAAGTACAGTTAGGCGAGGCCTGACATTGACCATTTTTGGGAGAAAAGCGACTCCACAAATCCCGGGAAGAGGGTATGGAGCGAAGTTCAGACGGAGAAGAAAGGGCATGTTTCCTTAATAAAGACAAAGTACTAAGGACAACTAGAGGTGGTTGACGCGGTTAAAGGCCGAGCGACGACCTGACTGCTACATGAGCAGGAAGTAAAGAAGTAGAATGGTGTAAAGGACACACCACTACAGAATTCAGAGTTGCGTTGTCAGAGAAAGCGTCAAAGTCAGAAGAAGGGATGCCAAAGGGACAACAAAGTTAAAGCTTAGCGTGGTCTATAGGAGAACCACGGGGGTTTTTGGGTACTATGGGGTTTGTCCCATAGTTATTGTAATATGTGACCTTCGGGCACATCTATATATAAGGGTATTTTTGTATGAGGAACGGTTCCGATGTTAGAGGGTTAGCAAGTGAGTCAGTTGGTTAGAAGAATAGAGAGATAAGAGAGAACAGACTCTACAGTTGAGTGCGTAGAGATCTGATTGTAGAGAAGAGTCTACAGCTGAGCACGTAGACTGGAACTGTTTCCCTTCCAAGATAATGGAAAGAACAATTCTTGTGGACGTAGCTCCCGCCTTGGGGTGGACCACGTAAATAAGGTGTTATGTGTATGGGTTTATGATGTGCTTTGTATACTAGTTATGATGTGATTATGTATTTTCTTCCATATTTATGTTAATGGTAATCGTATGTTAAGTAAATGGATCACATGTGCACGAATATATGAAGGAACAACTTAATGATAAATGCGTAGTTAACTGGTAAAATACTGTAGAGATTCAGCGTAGTTATGTAGACTGTTGGTAACTACAAGATGTGAAGTCATATGTTTATTCTATCATGTTAGTAGATGTTAATTAAGAGACGTGTTGTGAGGTTTTTAACCACATCGGCACCTCACCACGGCTACAGAAACTTGATTCTGTAGCCCCCCATATTCGCTTCGGGTGAGACTTTATCCTGGTTACAGGTTGATGTCGAAAGGGTCAGTGAAAGGGGTTTTGTTGTGATGCGATAACTTCGTCGAACCCAGGTCATCCCAGAGCAGACCAACAAATGGATCCATTATCGACTTTGGACTGATATATCAGTGATGTGTCATATTGATGTGGAATCCAAAGAAGAATGAAACACAAAACTGGGTGAGTCAAACAGGAACATGAGTTTGCGAAGAAAGAAAACAGGCATCCTCGGCTTACTATAGAACAGTGGCTACATAGACATATATTTACTGAGTTGCATGAAGTTTTCTTCGCATCTTTTGCTAACGAGTTATATGAGTGGATACCTAAGGTAGTAGAAAGAAAAAAACTATTTTCAGGGAGGAGAACCTATAGTTTGGAATCCAAATTTGATACAGAGGCTTTAAGGGATTAATAACCAGATTTCAAGAGCAGTAGACTTTTGGCTGGATATCTTGTTGGAAGGCTATATTACAGAGTTTGTTGTGGACACTTTGAAGTCTTACAGGGCAGCCGAAAGATACTAATTCAAGGGATTTAGAGGTAAGTACTTGAAAAACCTGAGTTTATGCATTAAAATGTTATTAGCTGAAAAAGGTGTGTTAAGCATGTAGTCAGATTCCTAGGGTTTGAGTCTATAATGTTAAAAAACACGAATAGTGATATAGACGAAGATATTGGAATTTTGCGTAGTGGAAAAAGATATAAACATAGCACTAGAAAGAGGTCTCGCGAAGTTGAACCTCGCACATTCCTAGAAACTGAGTTAGAGAGTGACAGAAACTCGTCTCAAGTTGAGTCTTATAGTGAGACAAAACCTAGACATATTGGCTATCATCCTATCACTCCGTAAAAACCTATAGTTGTTGAAAGAAATATTACTAGTTCGTAGAACACTAGTAGCAACAATATTGTAGGAACGAGCACAGAGAATCAACCAAGTGGTGGTATACCTCCACCATCTCACTCTGCAGGTAGTACTGTGGTATTTCAGAACCCTATACCTCCTAGAAGAAGGATGGTAGACGATATAAAGCTACCTTTCTTTACAGGAATCGGTCTAGAAGATTAGGAGTAACATTGGTTTCTCTGTGATGATGTCTGGAACAATAAACAAGTACAAGATGATGCTATAAAGCAAGCTCAACTAGTCACCACATTCCGAGATAGAGGTTTAACATGGTTCATGAAATATTCTATTGAATGGAACAAAACACTAGCTTATATCAGAACTGCATTGATTAGAGAATTTAAGAATCCTAAATCAGAGTCTCGATGCATTACAGAGCTGAAAGAAATAAAACAGATTCCTAATGAGACTGTGTGGGAATTTGATCATAAATTCAAAGTCTTGTTGGATCAAGTTAGCTTTGACACTGCACCGCAATAGCACCAGGAATGGTTTATAGTTGCATTGTTTCCCCACATTAGATTACCATTGATGCAACAGAAGGTTGCTTCTCAAACCGAAGCATTGGAAATTGCGATGACGCTAGAGGCTTCTCCCATAGGAGAAACTGGCGCATATATGGTACAAATACAGACATGGATAGCAAACCTGACATTACAGTTACAGGATATATAAAAAGTAAGAAGAAGTAAGAGAAGAGGTTTGGTGTACTAAATTTAAAGGAGAAGGAAATTCATAGGAACATTGTCCTGTATTCAGAGATTACCTCACCAGTGGAGCACCGAACCCATTAAATCAACCTCAAGGACCATGGTGCGAGATTTTTCGATGCAGAGGACATTGACCAGAGGACTGTTACCTACTCCAGAAGTATGTACAGACACAAAAGAACCTGTAGTGCACATTTTGTAAGTCAATTGGCCATGATGACACCAACTATGGAACATATGACCTTATGATAGAAAAAAATCATGATGTCTACATAGTCCAAGGAGAAATACAGAACAATAATGAGAATGCACAGTACGGTCAAGGTACATACAAAGGACGTGGTGGATTTAGAGGAAGAGGACGTAATACTGGCCAAGGATGAGGAAGAGGTTAGATTGTCTGTTATAACTGTGCTCAACCTGGACATTTGGAAAGAGATTGTCAGAACCCTTGCACTACTTGTAAGTATTGTAAATCCTACGACCATATCATTGAAGCATGTCCCATTTTGCTAGGAAAAATGCAAGAAAAAAGACCGAAAGGACAGAACCATAATATTCAGATGATCGTAGCTGAGAAAAGAAACAAAGATCACAACATTCATGTTGTGAAGAGAAGTGGAGCTTCGACCGAAGATGACAGGACAAACGAAGCTTTGACTTCTAATAATCATATAAATGGACCAAATCCTATTGATGGACCTTGGTAAGAAAAGCAATTGGAAAGATACTTGTATTCGACCCTAACCGAGAAAAAGAAGCATTCATGGAAGCAAGAAAAGGATTTAAGGACTCGGAAGCTTCAACCACAAGGATCCATTTGAGAAGTGAGCAGACACATGTACTAGGTATGTCATCCTTGTGTGATGGGTCACGAGCTTCGCCAGAGAAGACAAGTCATGTAACACAATTTCTACAGAGGTGCATAACGTTGCTAAGGAATGAGCACGCCTTAGGGGAATTACAGGACGTGTTGGGATATTACGAGCAGCGTAGTACAATGAACGATGCACATAGAGCAATCCATCGCATTAAGAACCATAAAAGGACAGGAAGAGAAATGAGGTTAAGCATGCAGATTGGAGATTTTGAAATGAACCAGGTCATTCTTGATATGGGCTCAGAGGTGAACGCGCTGACAAAACAAACATGGGAGCAAATGGGGAAACCAAAGTCATCTTGGTCTCCTATACATTTGAGATTCGCTAACTAGCAGAAGGTTATACCTTTTGGGAGATTGTCAAGCGTTCTTGTTAACATTTATGGAGTGCGAAGTAAAGCAGACTTTGAAGTGATTGAGATCATAGACGACAGTAATCCTTATCCTGCATTATTAGGGATTGACTGGGAAATTGATAACATCGTATCCTTCACAAGGAACAAGGTATGTTGAACCAATAAGAGAAGAATGCAGAGCTCAAGAACTATATAACATCTACAAGATGACAGTTAATCAAGAAGATTACATTAATCCTACAGAAGATGGAACACTGAGCTGGAGATGTGACAACTCTTGCGTATCAGAGTTAGACACAGGACTAGAAAACTGGCAGAGTAGAATGCATGAAGTATCAGTTAGATGATGAAAGAGGATGACAAAGTCACTTCTCTGGATTGGAACAGAGGTAAGTCCAATTCCTACTTATGATGGTTTGAGTGGTATCCATGCATTCTTTCATGAATATCTAGCATCAATTTCAGATGGACATAGGCTATTAGCTCGAGACATAGCATTGCGAGCTACACCTTCTAGGTGGTGGGATGCACACAAAGACAAAGTAAGCACATGGAAAGAATGTAAGCACTTAATAGAATTTAGATTTGCTGAACAAACTGAGAATGTATAAGCAAAGTACAATGGACATATTGATCCTATAGGGCATATAGATTCTTGCTTGAAAGCATGGAGGCATATACCAAAGACAGAATGGGTCCACATGTTTGTGCACATGCTGGATCCAGTAGAAAATAACTGGTATATAGAAACAGAACTTCGACATGGTACAACATACTGGAACATGATGATAAAGAACTTTCAGCTAACTTTCACTTTTGAGGATGATTGTTCAAGCATTAATGAGGCTCTGCAAATCATTAAAAAGAAAATATTTGATGATGTCTCGTTGCCTATGTATAGTCAACCAGATTGGGAAATACAGTTGGAACATGCCCTTGATTGTTATAATTTTACACTGGATGAAAATGAAAATGAAAATGAAGACCCTCGCGAAGTGAATATACCTGAATCTGAAGGAAAACGTGATGTACAAGGACCTGATTTAGAAATTCTAGATATGAGTAACACCATTAATACTAAAAAGATTAATATTAGCATGGATGAAGAACCAAAGTTCGCCTCTATTGGAGATTACCAGGATGAAGAAAAAGTGAGACAGATCGCAAACCTACTGCATGAATATCAGGACTTGTTTCCTACCAAGTTTTATGAAATGAAATGCATTTTAGGTGACTTGGGAGTTATGAAAATACCTCTCAAGCATTGTGTGAAGCCTATCAAGCAAATACTTATAGACTGAACCCCAACTATAAAGAAAGAGTGAAAGAAAAAATTGATCAAATGATCGAGGAAAGGATCATTGAACCAGTAGAAGAGTCAGAATGGATAGGTCCCATGGTGATTCAAGACAAAAAAGCTAAAGGAGAAATCAAAATTTGTGTGGATATCAGAAAACTGAATGATGCATCTGTACATGACCCATTTCCTACTCCATTCACAGATGAAGTACTAGATAACATAGGTGGATAGGAGGCATACTCTTTTACCGATGGATTTTCTGGCTACCATCAGATCAGAATTGCTACAGAAGACAAGCACAATACTACATTTGCTACTGAATGGGGATCATTTCAGTACAATGTTATGCCTTTTGGATTGAAGAACGCACCTGCTATATTTTCAAGAGTGGTTTTAGATGCATTTAAGGATTATATTCATAAATTCCTGGAATTTTACTTTGATGATTGGACAGTATTCGGCCTTCTGAAGAACCATTATGTGAACTTAAGGATGATGTTAGAAAAGTGTAGACAATATCAGATTTCCTTAAACTTGAAGAAGTGTTCCTTCTGTGTTCCTTATGGTATTTTGTTGGGACACATAGTATGCAAACAAGAATTGATGGTTGATCAAGCGAAGATAGCTATCATAGTAAACCTCCCACCGCCTAATTCAGTTAAGAAGGTACGCACTACATTGGGACAACGTGATATTATAGAAAATTCATTAAAGGATATGCACAAATAACTGTGCCTATGGAGAAACTACTGAAAAAATAATCAAAGTACGAATGGACTAAAGATTTCCAAAGAGGATTGGACACACTGAAATATAACATGGTTACAGTGCCTATTCTAGTCTTTCCGGACTGGAATAAGTCATTTCACATACATGTAGATGCTTCATATATAGCACTTGGCATTATACTAGCACAACCAGGTGATGGAGGCATCGACCATCCAATTACATTTTCTAGTAGAAATCTATCTTCAATAGAAAATAATTACACCACAACAGATAGGAAAGGCTTAGCATGGTGTACGCATTGCGGAAATTCAAACACTATTTGCTAGGTTCGTACTTTTGCATGTTCACTGACCATTCATCTTTGAAGTACTTGGTCAATAATCCAGTGTTAGGGGGGAGAATATGCAAATGGATTCTACTGTTTCAGGAATATGATTTTGAGAGCATAGTGAATCCAGGAAGATTGAACGCAGGACCTGACCATCTTTCAAGAATCAATTCAGGAGAAGAACCTGATAATTTGGAGGATAATCTACCAGATGTGCAGTTGTTTGCTATCCACATAGAAAATGACTACTTCATATACATTGTATAATTTCTAACTACAGGGTTAGAACATGCAGAACTCACTACGCAGCAAAAGAAATAGTTAGTGGTAAGATCAGCTGATTTTACCCTGATTGTAGGACATTATACAAATTGGGACCAGATGAACGATTGCGTAGATGCGTACTAGAACATGAGATACCTATCATACTTGTTGAAGCACATTCAAGAGTATCTGGAGGACACTACGCAGGGAAAGATACTGCACAAAATATTTTGAGAGCGGGACTATGGTGGCCTACTATACATAAATATTCAAAGGCACATTGCAGGAATTGCGATATATGCCAGAGAACGGGAAAGCCATCTCGTAGATATGAGATGCCATTGATGCCACAGTTGACTTTGCAAGTCTTTGATAAATGGCCTATTGAATTTGTGGGACCTATTAACCCACCAACAAAGAGAACTGTCTCAAGATACATTATTACAACTACAGATTATCTAACCAGATGGGCATAAGCAAAACTAGTGAAGGACTGTAGCATAGTTACAGTAGAGCAGTTCATTTTTTAGAACATCTTGACAAGGTTTGGATGTCCAAAGATTCTAATGAGTGATTGGGGAACTCACTTCCTAAACAAAACTATTGAATCCCTGACAGAATAATTTTAGATATATCATCAAAAGAGTACACCATATCATCCACAAGCTAATGGAACCGTGAAGGCATTTAATAAAGTATTAGAGAATGCATTAACCAAGGTATGCGATACAAGCAGGGATGATTGGGACGTCAGAATACCAGCAATATTATGGGCATATAGGACAACTTGTAAAAATTTGACAGGCCATACACCTTTCAAGTTAGCATATGGATAGAAAGCTGGCATGGCCATGGAATACATAGTACCAAGCTTGAGAATTGCAGCATTCACAGACATGGTTGATGACGAAACAATGGATGAAAGAATATTACAGTTGATTGGATTGGAGGAAGATCACTTCATTGCAGGATTTCACCAACAAGTGCAGAAAGATAGAGAAAAGGTATGGCATGATAGACACATCAAGCACAAGTTCTTCCAGGTAGGAGACCTTATTTTCCTTTATGATAGCAAATTTATGAGATTTCCTAGAAAATTCAAAATGCATTGGTTAGGACCATATATTGTCAAACATGTTACTAATGGCGGCATAATGAAGTTAGCCACACTACTTGGAAAAAACTTACAAGAACTTGTCAATGGGATTAGATTAGAGCCTTACAGGGATGACCCTACTCCTACAAATAGAAGTTAAGCAATGCAATGATGTTTAAGTGTCAAGTGCAGTTGAAATTGGACACTAAAACAGAGAACAGAGTCTGCACACAATAGGTTTGTCATAATGCGAAGCTCACAAGATTTGAAGATGTGCTACGAAGCACACATAACAAGTCAAGTTGTGAATTTCCATCAAAAGAAGGGGGTAGTGTTACGAAGTTCCCTCAAAATAAGGGGAATGCAAAGTGAGCCTCACCACTCACCTAACCTTCGGCGAAGCTAGAGAAAACTAGCCGTTACAGTTTTTGTTTGGAAACTAGCCGTTATACAGTACTTTCGGGAAACCAGATTTTTCCGCTTTAAGGCATACTTGTTCGTTGAAGACACATTTAATGAAAGAAAAGGACCAGGATCTAAGCTAGATTTGGACAATGGACATAACATTTAATGCTAACTTAGTTGTTTTTGGTCGCGTCTCAGTTTGGGTTATGGCTATAAATAGTAAAGGAGCGAACAGCTACTTGTTTTACTGTGATTGTTATTTTTACCGTCAGTAACTTCTGAGCTTTTACCAGTTAAGAAAAGAGCATTCTGACAGTACATGTCTGAACAAGAAATCCTACAAGAGATATTAAAGAAGTTCCAGCAGTCTGATCTTGAAGCAGTTATGAAGACTCCCGTGAAGAAAACAACTCAAGAGAAGGGTGGGACCTCTAGAGCCTCATATGGGCATGCACCAGAAATCAAGCAGAAATCCAAGGAACAAGAGAAACCGTAGGCTACAGAAATTCCAAAAGAACAGTAGGCAGGGCGACCTCGCGAAAGGTCGATTCTGCTGATACATGAATATATCCCTCCGCGAAAAAATGATGCATTGGTGGTAGTATTGAAGAGGAATCCTCAGTATGACATCCCACTACTGCCGATGTCAAGCCATGTTCGGGAAAAGGACAACTTGATGGGAAAGATCCTGCAATGTAAGTTCGCAGATTACGATCTGTTGAATTCGAACAAGTATCCACAGTTTCAACCAAATAGATACATGTGTAGAAAGCATGATGAATCCACCAAGTAGACAACCATTCAAGCACAGGACTGGATTGCACCATTGCAATCTTCAGAATTGCTGAACCTTTTGAGAATTATGCACTTTGGGCGAAGTTTGGAACTAACAGCCATTGTGCGTACATTGCTTCCATGCATGCGCCAAGGATACTTGTGGCTAGACCTCAATATTGATATAAATATCGATATGATCTACGGTATAACCCATCTGAGAAAACGAGGCACTGACCACTATTCCCAATGATTGTAACCATTGAAATTCTAAGACAACATCAATACCCCCCATCAGAATAACAATCATTGGACTATTCAATACATATACCCCCATGGTGATATTGATATTATGGAATTTTCCTGAGCAATTGATAGTTCCTCCATCTGCAATCATTACCTAAAACTTTGGTGTTGTACATTCAAAGCAATTGAGAACCTTGGATAATTTACAATGAATGAAATTATGAGTACTACCAGAATCAATCAACATTGTTACCTTTTTCTTTTTGATATATCCTTCGATATTGAGATTTTGAGGAGTGCTAATTCCAACCAATGCATGACAGGATATGGTGGGAGTAATCTCTTCGGAAGTAGTATCTTCTATTTCTTCATCTTGAGATGGTTCCTGTTCTTTTGTTTCTTTTTGTTCATTTTCTTCCTCTACTTCACAATCTATGTAAAATAATTTCTTCTCAGTGCACTTGTGGTCCTTACTGTATTTTCTATCACAACTAAAACAAATCCCGTTTGCTCTTTTTTCCTCTAGTTGTTGTGGTGTCAACCTTGTAGGTTGTGGATGACTCGAGACCACAGTTCCTTCTTTATAGTTGTAAGTGGTACACTTCCTTGTTACCATAATTTTGTTTACAACTTTTCTTGCCACCCCGAATGCATGCTCCAAGGATTTAGGTTCCCAAAGGTGAACCTCATGTTGGATGCTATATCTTAAATTTCCTATGAAGACGTCAGTCATATTCTCCTCTGAAATATCTGTGACCTTGATATTCAATCTTTGGAAGTTCTCAATGTGCTCCCCAACTGAACCCTTTTGTTTGAGATTTATCAGTTGGATAAAGAAGGTATTTCTCTTAGTGTCCTCATAATGTGCTATCAATTCCTCCGTAAAAATTCGACAAGTGGTCTACACGAGCAAAGCCATCTATACCACACAAACTGATTAGGTTTTAAATATAAAGATGCAATGCATACCTTTTGTGTGGATTGCACCTCATGTAGCTCAAATAACGGCTCCATCTATAGCATCCATGTGACCAGATCCATTCCAATAAACTTCCTCATATCGATCTTTGGGATGTAGTTGGTTTTTGAACCCATGTTGGAGTCCCTAAACTCATGATGTATGTTCCTTTTGTTTTCGTCATTAATTTCATGGGATATCTTGTCACTTATAGGAAGCCCTTCTTGCAACAACTTTGACAAACCTTCTTTCAAAACTTCCATATCCCCCTTCAAACTCTTCAAATTATCTATGTCCTTTTTCAAATCATCCATTTTCACTTCCATTTCATTCTTGGTTTTACCTAGGATTGATGTTAGTGCATCTTTTGTCACTGTCTTCTCTTGTAAATTAGATATGTCCTTGTGCATTTCTTCACCTTCATCATAAGTCCATGTAGAATTGTCTGGAGGCTTATTTGGTGTAGAGCTTCCCCTTTTAGGAGGCACTTAGAACAATATATATAGGTATCACACCCTGGGGTTCACCACAAATAGATCCTTCTACTAAAGTTATTCAAATTTAAAATGATGTACCTTTTTCAACCCTGATTGGAAGACTATTTTATGGCCGACTTAGAATTGAGGTAAATTCAAATTTCAACTCCTCTGGATCTAAAAAATTGACATATTGTATACTTATGTGCTTTCTTTATGATTCCATGGGTATGACCTAATTCAGATGTGCCAATAGAAATTTATTGCGAATCTCCCAACACTTCTTATTTTTGGTCCTTTCAGAAGATCTAACTTGTACGGACTGCCACGTTTCCACTATTTTGGATTTGGGTCTAAAATTTTTACCACGGATAATGTGTTATGTACTCTTTCTGATGCAACTAGTCTCACTCAATTTGGATCTTACATGCCCCAGATATGACCGTTTTCCCTAGAACACCTATCCCGTTTTTTACTAGTTTCTAGACTAGTAAAAAACCCTAGATTCCAAGGCTAATATCTACGAACTTGTGATGTCTCAGGACCTGGATTTCGGACCACATATACATCATATTATTATAGAGGTGGCGTTTTAATCTCACTATCTTAATCCTTGTAGAAAAAAATTATAGCGAAAATTCCAAGATGAGTCGTTTTGAAGAAACCAGTCCCGAGGAAAGAGCTTTGATACCAAATGTTATGCAACCAAGTACCATATATAGCATACAAATAGCAGAAATAGACTAGAAGAAATTAATCCATGCCTTAGTAATGAATAAATGGGATGAATAACAATCCTCTTCGAGGGAGGAACCTATGTACACAATGTACTAAGTACCTAAGACAAGACAAGCTACAATGATGACTAAAATGAAAATGTCTCCTTCCTAAATATAGGTTGCAAAGGGGTACAATAACAACTATATATCCACTAATAGACCCAAGCCGACATCAATAATATGTAATGCACCATAATAAAGGGGGTAATGTGCCAATATTTAGGGCTTAACAAAGATTATGTTTAACATGATCATGAGGGATTCGTCTTCTATCATCATTTCATTGAATTGGTCATGCACTGACAGTTGATAGGAATCATTTTCATATTTAAAAAGAGGGATTTTATGAATAAGAACTAGTTCATAATGTTGGTTCCTTTTTTGTATATCGTCATGTTGAATGACCACATTGGATTTTGACTCCTACAAATGAATTAGAACAATTTGGAGAGTTGCTTTGTTGATCATGATTGAATCATCAACAAAAGTAAGTATTAGAGTGTTCAATATGTTTGTCTGCTCTGGGTTCACTCGAGTTCGGAAAATTTATCGCAGCACAACAAAACCCCTTTCACTGGCCCTTTCGGCATCAACCTGTAACCAGGATGAAGTCTCACCCAAAGCGAAGATGGGGGGTTACATAATCAAGTTTCTCTAACCGTGGTGAGGTGTCGATGTGGTTAACAAACTCACAACATGTCTCTTACTTAACATCTACTAACATGATGGAATAAACATATGACTTCGCACCTTGCAGTTACCAATAGTCTACAAAACTACGTTGAATCTCTACTGTCTTTTACCAGTTAACTACGCATTTATCATTAATTTGTTCCTTCATATATTCATGCACATGTGATCCATTTACTTAACATACGATTACCATTAACATACATATGGAAGCAAATACATAATCGCATCATAACTTGTATACAAAGCACATCATAAACTCATACACATAACACCTCATTTACGTGGTTCACCCCGAGGCGGGAGCTACGTCCACAGGAACTGTTCTTTCCATTATCTTGGAAGGGAAACAGTTCCAGTTTACGTACTCAGCTGTAGACTCTTATCTACAATCAGATCTCTACGCACTCAGCTGAAGAGTCTGTTCTCTCTTATCTCTCTATTCTTCTAACCAACCGACTCACTTGCTAACCCTCTAACATCGGAACTATTCCTCATTAAAAAATACCCTTATATATAGATGTGCCCGAAGGTCACATATTACAATAACTATGGGACAAACCCCATAGTACCCAAAAACCCCCGTGGTTCTCCTGTAGACCACGTTAAGCTTTAACTTTGTTGTCCCTTTGGCGTCGCTTCTTCTGACTCTGACGCTTTCTATGACAACGCAACTCCGAATTCTGCAGTGGTGTGTCCTTTACACCATTCTGCTTCTTTACTTCCTGCTCATGTAGCAGTCAGGTCGTCGCTCGGCCTTTAACCGCATCAACCACCTCTGGTTGTCCTTAGTACTTTGTCTTTATTAAGGAAACATGCCCTTTGGAAGGGCAATAGTTATAGTCTACGCACTCAGCTACAGACTCTTCTCTACAATCATATCTCTATGCACTCAACTGTAGAGTCTGTTCTCTCTTAGATTTATATTCTTCTAACCAACCGACTCATTGGCTAACCCTCTAACATCGGAACCATTCCTCATACAAAAATACCCTTATATATAGATGTGCCCGAAAGTCACATATTACAATAACTATGTGCCAACCCCCATAGTACCCCAAAACACCAAAACCCTGGTGGTTGTCCTGTAGACCATGCTAAGATTTAACCTCGTTGTCCCTTTGGCACTGCTTCTTCTGAATCTGACGCTTTCTCTGACAGCACATCTCCGACTTCTGCAGTGGCATGTCCTTTACACCATTCTACTTCTTTACTTCCTGCTCCTGTAGCAGTCAGGTCGACGCTCGTCCTTTAACTGCGTCAACCACCTCTGGTTGTCCTTAATACTTTGTCTTTACTAAGGAAACAAGTCCTTTCTTCTCTAACCGAACTTCGCTCCATACCCTCTGCCCGGGATTTGCAGAGTTGCTTTTCTCCCAAAAATGGTCAATGTCAGGTATCACCTAACTGTACTTGCCTTCGTAAATTCCTTTACTTGGGCTGTTCCCAACAGTCCCCTAACACTTACTTGTGGCGCATCCCCGATCCACTGACACTGGGCTTTGCTGACTTCACAGTGCTTGGGATCTTCATTTTTGTTGCGAACTCTTGATATGTTGTGCTTAACTTCGCAACAAGCTCCTTAGTTTCCTGCTCGTATTCTTTGACTGTGTCGAGCAGCATCACAGATATTGGTTCTTGCATTTGGTCTTTAACTGTACTCTCTGTCGTGCGAAGCTCATGCAGCTTCACCTTAATCTCTTCAGAGAGTGCTAATGCCTCTTCCCGCATTGGTTGCAATTTCGCCGAAGTTTCTGCTTCCTTTGTCCTCATTGCCTTCAATTCTTTCTGAAGCTCCTCTGTCTCTGCAAACTTCTGCATCCTCTACCTCGGCAACAAATCCTTCATTGCGGTGTTCATCGTGTCGAGGTCCTTATGCTTCTTTTGGACTTCATCCTGGATTTTCTATAAGTCTAGGTCTTCTTGCAACATGGCCCATGACTTGGTCACTTCTTCTAATAAATCTTGGCACCTCGCAACTTCCGCGGAGATGCTCTCTATTGAATTTTTTAGGTCCTCAGCTCTTTCTATCTTTACTTTTGGTGGAGTGCCAGGTTGTTGTCTAGACTCCAATTCTGCAATATTTTCTTTATACCCAATCTCCATGTCTTCCATCTTTTATTTCAGATTTTTGACTGCAATTCCAATCTTGGCTATTGTTGCTTCAACTTCAAGTTCTTCATCGAAGTCTGGGATATTCGCACAGACTTCCCCTACGACTTTCTTAAGCTTCTTCTGCTTCTCATGAGCATCTGCTGGCTCATTGGTCTTCAATTGACATTCATTCCTTAATTCATTATATCTCTCTTCCAGCTTCAGATGCTGGTTGTATGTTATCATATCCCTATCTTTGATTTCTTCTACAAATTGCAGGTGTAGATCATGCAGTCCTTCGATAGGCAACATTCCCACATTGATATCCAAGTGCGTGAGCTGCTTTGCATCTTCAATGATTTCATCAGATGGGAATATGACATTTGTTGTCTATATGCGCACTAACTGAGGTTGCATCGTTAGTGTAGGTGATTTACTTTTTCTTCGGCTTGACTCCTCTCACCTGTCTTCGAAGTCTGATTCTTTCATTAGATCTCTTTGTACTTTCTCTACTCTCTCTATCATATTTTTCAGTTATGCGATGCTCTCTGCCATGCTTGCTTGAAGTTGCTCTTGCTTCTTGTCTTTTACTGCGAGCGTCTCCTCAATATGTTCATGGACTATGGCTGTGATGCAATCATAGTCATCATCCTGTAACTTCGCATCAAGCGGAGTCTTACTCGCTTTTTGCTTCTTTCTTTTTGGCCCCTCCGGCACATCCGTTGGGGTTCTTCCTCTTTTCTCCTTATGGCCAGTCACCAGTTTGTCGTTGTTCTTGTTCTTCCTCTTGGTGATCATTGCCTCCTTCAACATCATCTTTCTCTTGGTTGCCGCTTTCATTGGCGCTATCATCATATGTCATGATCAGTGTCTCTGGCGCATCAATTTTCCATTTAGGCGGCCAATCTTCAATGATGAGATAAATATTCTACGCATCCAACTGATATTGACCCTCATACTATTCTAGGTTTGATGGTTCTCTGGGATGTATGAAGATAGAGTGGAGTTCATCCCTAAATCTCATCTTCTGGATATATACTGTTGTTATCTCTTTTGGAATACTCAGAGTGCACATAATCACTTCGCATAATTTCTCATAGAATATGTGCAACTGCACATTGTTCACTCTTTATCTTTCTGGCCTTGTGTTATTCCACATATTTGCAGATCGGGGTCCACGACAGTCGCCAGGGAATGTCGGTACATTCTGTTGGTACTTTGGCTCTTTCCAGCCCACAAATGCAATGAGGACTATCCGCTAGCTGTAGTGAAACTGATAGCAATTGTATTGCGCATCCGCTACATCATCCAGAAATTGATTCAACAGGTAGCCTTCCGAGTTGAATGGTAGCCCTTCCTTAGCCTTTGCATCCAGGGAGATCGCAACGGCTGACACTTCTGTTGGTCTGCATTTTCTTAGTACTCTGCCTGTGAACATTTGTACTGTGAACCTCGTGGCATCATCTTTAATTTGGTCTGCCTGATAGCCGCGGGATTTTAATTTTCAGAAGATTTTCATGAAATTTTTATGGGAAGGAAAATAATATGATTTAAAGGGTAGCATAGGGAAACCAAGTAAGGTGATAAGTTCTAATGGTATGAAAAAATTGATAAAAAAGGGACATTAAGGTGTAATTGCACAATTATGCTCATTAACATCTAAGTCTCCTATTTCCCTGGATCTCCAAAAGGTGATTGATAAGCATTCCAAGGTACTCCAAAAGCTCTTCCACTTGTTCGATATTGTTATCATGCTATTCACTTCATTTCGGGAAGTGTTCCTCCTAATATCAGACCTTACAAATACCCCTATGGGTAGAAGAGTGAAATTGAGAGTATGGTTGAATAAATGTTAGAGGTCAGCATAATTAGGCCTAGCCAAAGTTCTTACTCTGCACCAGTGGAAATGATACACAAGTCATATGGATCATGGTGTATGTGTCCAAATTATAGAGAGCTCAACAAGATCACCATTCAAGATCAATTTCCTATTCATGTCATTGATGAATTGTTAGATGAATTACATGGAGCAATTTTCTTCACAAAGTTGGATCTTCGTTCCAGATATCATCAAATTAGAATGCAGGAGGAAGACATTCCAAAAACAACATTTAGAACTCATGAATGTCATTATGAATTTTTGGTCATGCCATTTGGTCTCACGAATGCACCTTCCACATTTCAAGGTTTGATGAATTCCATTTTCAAGCCTTTCCTTAGAAAATTTTTGCTAGTATTATTTGATGATATACTAATTTATAGCAAGTATCGAGAAGAACATGTTCAACATGTTGATAGGGTACTACAACTACTAAAGGAGCAACAACTATATGCAAAACCTTCCAAATGTTTCTTTAGGGTAAAGGAGATAGAATATTTGGGTCATATTGTATCTCAAGAAGGTGTCAAGGTATACCACAACAAAATTAAAACCATGGTGGACTAGCCGATTCCCAAAACCCTAAAGAATCTTCGGGGATTCTTAGGTTTGACAAGGTAGTACCGCAAGATTGTTCGGAACTATGGAAGAATAGAATCACCTCTAACATCGTTATTGAAGAAAGATGCATTTTCTTGGACTCTAGAGGAAACTCAAGCTTCTGAACAACTTAAGGAAGCAATGTGCAAAGCTCTTGTTTTGGCCACACCAGACTTCACAAAAACATTTATTGTGGAATGTGATGCTTTAGGAAATGGCATTGGTGTTGATCTAATACAAGAAGGACACCTGCTTGCTTTCACAAGTCATCCAATCAAGGGAAAGCACTTACAGAAGCCCATTTATGAGAAGGAAATGTTGGAAATTGTACATGCTCTTACAAAATGATGTCCTTGCCTAATAGGTAGACACTTCAAGGTCAAAACAGATCATGATAGTCTTAAATACTTCTTGGAATAGAGATTATCTTCGGAAGAGCAACAAAAATGGGTAACCAAGATGTTAGGATATGACTTTGAAATCATCTATCGAAAAGGGAAACATAATTTGGTGGCAGATGCACTTTCCAGAAAAGATGAAGATGTAGGGGCATTACTTTGTGCAATTTCCATTCTACAACCCAATTGGGTAGTAGTAGCAAGGGAAGAATGGAAAAATGACCTATCTGTGTGGACGCTCATTCAAAAGCTACATGATGGTCCCAGTGTATGAGATACTTTCGTGTGGAAAAATGATTCACTATGGTATAATGATCGCTTATATTTATGCAAAGACTCCCAACTCAAACAAAAGGTCCTCTTAGAATTGCACACCTCTCCTATAGGTGGGAACTCCAAATTATTGAAAACTTACCACAAGGTCAAGAAAGATTTTTTTGGGGAAGGTCTTAAATCTGATGTTCAAAGGTTCGTGGTCGAATGCTTGGTTTTCCAACATAATAAGGTGGAAATAGTTAAGACCCCATGACTTATACAAGCATTGGACATACCTTACTAGCGTTGGGAATAAGTCTCGATGGATTTTATCACATGTATACCCAAGTCACAAGGAAATAATGTTATTATGGCGGTTGTTGATAGACTCACAAAGTATGCACATTTGTGTGCACTCTCTCACCCTTTTAATGCAAGCACAGTAGCCACAGCTTTTCTAGAAACAGTTTAGAAGTTACATGGAAATCCAAAGATTATTGTAAGCGATAGAGATCCAATTTTCACTGGAAAATTTTGGACTAAATTATTTTCTTGTTTGGGTACCCAATTGGCTCACAGTTCATCTTATCATCCTCAATCTAATGGGAAAATGGATATAGTGAACAAGTTTTTGGAAGATTATCTTCGTTGCTTTGCATCCGATAAACAAACATAGTGGGTGAAATGGTTATCTTTGGCAGAATGGTGGTACAATACTTCATGCCATACATCATCAAAAATGTCTCCATTTATGGTACTTTAAGGGTACCAGCCTCCATCTATCACATCTCCCTTAAAGGGAAAATCTAAAGTTCAAGTCGTGGAAGATCACATAGAGAACCAGCAAGAAGTTCTCCAGATACTGAAGGATAACCTAGCTATGTCACAAAACAGGATGAAACAACAAGCTGATCAACATCAGAGTGAAAGGAGTTTCGGAGAAGGGGATTGGGTATTTGTGAGGCTACAAGCTTACAAGTAGATGTCCCTCAAGCAACTAAATAAGGACAATAAATTAGCACCCAAGTATTATGGTCCTTATAAAGTGTTGCAGAAGTTTGGTAGTATGGCTTACAAATTGGAGCTCCCTTCATCTTCAAGAGTGCATCCATTTTTCCATGTTTCTTTCTTAAAGAAGGTAATAGGAGACAAGATCCCAATTCAAACAATATTTTCAGAGCTTGATGAAGAAGGAAGAGTAATATTGGAACTTGAACAAATCACTGAAACAAGGACCAAATAGCTACATAATCGGGATATTACTAAGTACCTCATCAAATGGAAGAACCTGTCAGTGGAAGATTCAAAATGGGAAGATGAGTCCTTCATACATAATCATCCAAAACTAATCAAGCGTTGAGGACAACACTGGTCTAAAGGGGAGGGGCATGTTAAGCCCTAAATATTGGGACATTACCCCCTTTATTATGGTGCATTACATATTATTGATGTCGGCTTGGGTCTATTAGTTGTTATCGTACCCATTTGTATCTTATTTATAGGAAGGAGACCTTTTCATTTTAGTCATCATTATCTCTTTTATTGTCGTGTGTACTTAGTACATTGTGTAAGGAGGTTCCTCCCTCAAAGAGGATTTTTATTCATCTAAGTTCTTCATTATTAAGGCATGGATTACTTTCTTATGTTCTATTTCTGTTATTTTTATGCTATATCTAGGACTTGGTTGCATAAAAATCTTTCCAAGTCCAGCATCAGACCATGGGAAGAACTCAAGATAAACAAACACAAAACATGTATTCAATGTGATAAGGAAGTGACCTTTCATATTCCATATTATTCTAGACCAATACAGTTTCAGAGTTATGGATTTATTCAAGATGAGTTCTCTTCACCTATTTTAGTTGAACATCAGTGCCAACATTGTCAGTGAATTGGCCACATGGAAGAGCAATGCTTTGATCTCAATCCTTGTCAGCATTGTGGGAAGCATAACCATTCTTCAGATACATCTTTGACACTGAATAAACTGCAATATTGAAGATTCACTATAGGTGGATCGTTTCTTGGCAATTCTCAACAACAACCAAGAAGATATTTCATTGATTTTGCAGAACCCAATCTCAAGTTCTAACACAGTTTGTAGCAAAAAAATTTCCTTATTCTCATCATGTACCTTACAAGGGGGGACATCATGAATCCATAGTCAGGATTCAAGTTTCGAAGCCCTATCAATATCAAAACAAGTAGTTGCATCCTTATTCACTTCCAGAACAAGTGAGCCTGAGTCATAGCAGAATTCGGATGCCAAATTCAGAGTTGTATCCAGAAGATAGAAAGAGAGCCATGTTCCAAAGTATTCATTAGATCGTAGTATTCCATGTCTAGTTTTGACACTCATAAACACCATGATATTTTCTTCTCCTCACTTTGTTCCTGACATTGGAGAATGATGGACCATCAGAAACAAGTGATTGAGAACAAGCGAGCTTGAACCAGTGATAGAGCTATAGTCTGAACCTTGTCTTGATAGTTTGATACCATTACATTTATTCATGTTCCAAGAAACCATAACAATTTTGTAGATCTCATTGCAAACCAAATTTAAAATTGGTGTTTATCACATTCATAAGATAGAAATAAAGCATTACATGTATATACATCATCATAAAAAACATGTAAATAATCATAACACGTACATTGTATTTCATCCACATAAGGTGTACACAATCTATCAAGTAAATATGCTAATCCAATTGTCTATATTGAGCTCCAGAAGGTGTAGGGTAAAATGAGCTCCACAATTTAAAGAATGCACAAATGTTTCTTGAACTTCATGCTAAGCCCTATTTATAGGTTTAACTTAGATTTTCATTTGGCATGTATGGCAGATCACAAGTTCATATTTTTGTCCCATATGAGGAATTCAATTTTTTTTTCAAGCACTTCCACTCTATGGTGATCGTTTCTTGTGTTTAGGTACTTTTTTCGATAGCCATTTTTATTGCAAAGTTCTCTTGGTTGTTACAGGAGGCCATGAGCCTTGTTTTTCGCATAGTTGACTTTGTTTTCACAAGTGCTTTGATGTTGTGGTATATTTTATTTGTGTAGTTGTTCCATCAAAGAGCCATTTTTAGTAGGACCACCACTAACCCTTTAGGTATAATACTTCAAATTGGCATATAGATATAATATCCCCTATCGTTATGTTTCATTTTAATTGTTTTCCATCCCTTAGTATGTCTTTAGGAACCCCCCTCTCCAATTGTGCAAGTGGCATGGTCCATCCTTGATGCATGTCACCCTTACTTGACAACAATACTCCACCTTCATGGGTTTCCTTGGATTGGTACCCCCATTGCATGTTAGCACCCATGTCGCTTTCCCCCCATTAGGATTGAGAGTTTATCTAGTCTACATCCCAAAGATAACTTCATGATTCCTTCGAATGATATTTTTGTTGGCTTCCTCCCCCAAACTCTCGAGAAATTTCTATCACATTGGTATATGATGTTGTGCTTTGTCACACACCACTAGCCTCATTCATGCCATTTTCATTTTATACCTCCATTCATCATTTCTTAAAGGAGATTCACACTAATGCCCCACCCCCAATTGATTCCATCTATTATCATTCTTCTACACATGTTGGTTAGAACTACTTGGTTGTATTTTTTAGGGCACCTATCTCCTTGCTTGTAATGTATCCAAACTCTCTCAATATTTTATTATTTATAAATGGGAAAAAATCTCAACAATCAGAAAATCTAAAAAACAAAAAACAATGGAGAAACCAACATTGGTTGGCTTGTTCCATCTTCAAAGCATTGTCTCTTATCGTGGTAACAGTCCCCATCACCCTTATTAAAAACATATGTATTATGTAACTCGTGTTTGTCTCTCTAACGACTCATCGTTTCATTGCATTTCACTCATATCCAGTGATCCTCTATCACTATGGTTCTTGAACTTTACACCTACCATTGGTTATAATTATTGTCATCTTGATCTATGAGTCACTATATGTCTACATGTTTCCTAGCACCCATTATGAATTACACTCCTCCCAGTATGTATCGTCATAGTTTGTGATCTAGATCTATTAATTTGTGTTTATATTCACTACTCAGGTCAACCTTCATTAATGTTACATTCAATGGAAGTCCTAAGTCTCCCACCCATTGTCCCTCTCGTCTCCCTATGTTAAAGTGTTAGTCAATTATATTTGTTCCTCCATATGTTGCACCTTGTGTTGGTTTCTAGGGGGTCTCCCATTCCTTGGTTATAGTGATCATTCCCCTATCAACATCAACATGTTCAATCTAGGGGTTTTTTACAGGATTTGGCACTTTGGCTCCACGTATAGCATTGATGTGTAACCTCAGGTAATGTTGGGAGAGTCATCGTTGCTCCTTGTATTAGTTGTTTCTCACATGTTCAATGCCAACTCCATGTCACATTGTTGAGATTCATACACATTGATTGTTCCCATGTCCCAATTCTAATTGAAGACCATTGGACACGTATGAGTATTTTCAACATTATTTTGATCCTTTAGATGGAAAGCCCACTTCATATAGTTCCCTGCATGATTTGGCTAGTGTAGCCCCAATGTTACAATTATAGTTTCAAACCTCAATATATGTTTGGATCTCTCTTTAACATTTATTTTGAGCCTCCTATGTGAGATGCCATCTAGTCGTATCCTCTTATGTTTCGGGCCTCATATTTTACAACTATCTTCTTCTACTGTGGCTAGTGTAGCCACAATGTTACAATTATAGTTTCAAACCTCAATATATGTTTGGATCTCTCTTTAACATTTATTTTGAGCCTCCTATGTGAGATGCCATCTAGTTGTATCCTTTTATGTTTCGAGCCTCATATTTTACAACTATCTTCTTCTACTGTGATCATTCACCCCTTGACTATTATTATTCCTTACCATGTTTCAAACAATATGTAGTATTAATTCTTCATATATATCTCAATCTAGTTCTTTTAGTCACTCATATTATACACATTTTGACATTTTCACGAGTAGGGGCATGCCTGCCTCGTTGACATAGAGATTGTATGAATACATCACCTCACTCTTGTTTGTTTTGCAGGTGGCCTTCATCGCTTCTTTTTGGTTGGTCCTCCCTCTTTGGCTACTCTTCTCCTTCTATGATTTTTCCTATCTCACGATTTGAGTAAGAATCATTTTATGTACTTCGGTTATACGAGTTGCTCTTAATCTCGCACATCAAGGGGCAATTGTTATCACCCTAATTTGTTCACCTATGACAGTTGAGTGGTTGTACTTGGGAACGTAACTAATCCATGTATAACCTACATAATGCAACTCATCGCATCATGGCATGGCCATTTTGTTCCTCACTAAACCTATTCAAACTTGTAGTTAACTATTTGTAGGGTGGCATGGTTTACCATTTGCCACTTGTAATTCCTCAATATCCATGCAACCCATATAAATTAAGACAATGGTTAGTCTGTAACTCATAAATGTGCATGTGCTTGTTTAAATGGTGTTGTGGGAACATGTGGACCTATTTGGAACACCCATCTCCAAAAATGCCAATCACTTAGTCTTCCTTAATATCCACTAAGCTTATGGATTCTCATTAATAAATTAAGACAGTTCATAAGGACACTAGTTCAAGATTGGAACTCTATTGTCCATTTATATAAAGAAGCCATGTGGATGCATTTTAGACAAGGAAAAAATAACAACATCATGCTACCAAAATTCCATTAGAGATATAAATAACCATTATCCATATTCCTTCATTGTTTGAGTATCTTGCCCTCTTGCTACTAGATTGCTTCTCTTAATGCCCATTTAGAGATGAGTTTGTTGTTCTCACATATTAGATTTGGAGATTGAGCATATAGAGAGATAAATAGACCCTCCCATGTATAGCTTTGGAGCCCACTTGCTACCACAAACTCTCTTTGGGTCTTCCAATGTAAGTTATTGCTTTGTCCATTTGAATAAAACAAGTATTGCTATTTCCCCAAAATAATGGTTTTGTAACTGTTGTTATTGAATCCATAGTTTAGTAATTACATCATTTAAATTTTTTTGTTAAGTTAAAGAACAGATTTGCATGCGAGCCTCTTGTCCTTTCATCATCTTGTCTATACTTAGTTTTGACAACCAACTAGGCTAGTTTTTTTTGCAACTCATGCAATGAATTACCCACAACATAATGCATATCGGTTTCCATACTTGCGAGGAATTCAATGATTGAGGTTAGGGAACTCTTACTCCATCATTCATCCTGTATTAATAGAGAGGGGAGTGCTTGAGTGGAGACATTTTGATCCTTTCACCCTCTATAGGCAAGGGAAGAACTTATATCATATTTTATTTCCTTTGATTAATAAAAATTGGATCCCTATTCATGCTATGCATAACATTTTTCTTGCTTATGTTTGCACTTGCCATTACATCTATATAACTTTCATACTCTAGTGTTATGTATGAATTTCCTTGAACAATAAAAAACATGTGTTATCTCATAGTAACATTTAAACTTGGATAGCCATAGCAAAACCATTTTTTTCCAAGAAAATAAACATATTCTCTAGGTAAGTAGAACTAAAACTACAATCCTTAGGTGCCAAGACACAATGTTTTGAAATGTATAAAATGGTAGTTATGCCCACAATCAACCCGCTTCATAAACAATAGCGTCTTATAGAGACACTCAACTGTTACCCCGAGGAATAAATATCAAAATATAATCAGAGATAAAAAAAAAATAATAATAATCACAGTTCCAAGACGAGACAAGTGTCCCTCACTGCATTCATTAATAAATAGTTAACCTTTGACCAACTATAAATTATCTTTGGAAAGAGAATTATTTAATTCTCGATATATATGATTGAAGTTGATAAACTAGAATAGTCCCAAGATATCCTTCATATGCAATGCGAACTGAAGAAGTCCATTACTATGAAGCTGACACACATTCTTAATACATTGAATAGTTACCGCAGAGTCCTTGAAAACCTGTAACTGCAAGATGTCTCTTTCAATTAAAAACTACATAAGATATAATAATGCTTTAAAATCACCCACACTATTTGTCCCACTGCCCAAATTGGCTTTACTAGTGAAATAATGACTATCAGAGATACATAAGATAAAACCAAGGCTACATATTTATTTTGGCCCCTGACATGCTCCATCGAAATAGATCTAATATCCTTATTTATGATAATGTCACCAATGATATGTCCTAGCTTTGTGGTGCTAGAAATTTTATAAGTATTAAGTAAGGATAGAGCTTGTAATGTAATATTGAAAGTAGGCACTTGAACCTCCTAAAAAATACAAGCATTGCTTGCCAAATAGATACCTTTGGAAACTAGGTAAGGAGTATCTTGAGATACCTTAAGATATTCCCTGGTGAAGAACCCAAGAAAACACTCATTCAATGTGGATTTGTCCCAAATGTGCTTAAGAGATAAATGATTCTCCACCTCACACCAAACCTATTTGGCATAAGGGAATTGAAGAAACAAATGAATAGTGGTTTCCTCGTTACACCTATGAAGTATGGCGCATTATCCCATACTTTCTTTTTTCCTCCTTTGTAAATTGTCCCATGTTAAAACCTTCTTCATGAATACAATACACATGAACAATACACTCTTGGGAGCGCCTTATGAGGGGCTTTGACCTTCCATAATTTTTACCACTACCATCAAGTATCCAAATCCATCAAAGTATTTAAAGCTGCATACTCCAATTTGGAAGAATCTGGCCCTCCTTCCTTGTTGTATACCCAAACAATCTTATTGACACCATCACTCAAGAAAATACGTGCCTCTCTAAGTTGAATTAAGAATGATTCTAGCACTGGGCCCAAATACCATCTAATCCCAAATCCTCTGTGCCCAGCCAACCTTGCCTCCAAATAATAGCAGTCATAGGATTAACAAACAAGTTCAAAGTACACCTACCCTGCTCCTGTGGGTGAAGTATTAAATCTTAAGAGAGGAAAATGCCATTCCCACAACCCATAATCACATCTTCCCCAACTATGACTAGAACACCTAAACTAACCTTCCAAGCCAATAACTCCCAAATGACTAAGAAGGATAAACTACGAGCTTTCCATTGATTCAATTCGTTAAGTATGCTCTTTCTTCTCCAGATCCATTCAAGAATAGTACAGGGTGCAATGTATTTTGAAATTAAAATTCTTCACCATAAACTGCCCCTAGTAAAAAAAATATTACACAAACTTGGCAACAAGAGCTTGATTGAATAAAAATGTGTTCTTAATGCCCATCCACCCTAATCCTTTGGATTTGAGATCACCTTCCACCTTGCTAAATGTGAACTCTTGTATTCATAACTACCTTTCTAGAGACAATTAAAACATACCTTCCTAATCTTATCTAATATACCTTTAGAAATGCGTGGCATCAAGTGCCAATAAACAGGTATGACCTCTATAATATATTTGATTAGTACTCATATCTTCCCCCTGAGATCCATTGATTGCACCAAAAGTTTACCCTCTTCTCAATCTTATTCTGTATCTAGGTCTAGTCACATTTCCCGTGATTGTTAGGCTCAGTAGTGTAGCCAATAGACTTTAACCCTTCACTCATATCATGAGTAGGAAATGGAAATGTCCTCTCCAAAACGTTCCTTAGTTGAGCCTCCACCACTCGAATGTACATAACAAAATTAGTGATATTAATCTCCATACCCATTACTAGACTAAACAATTGTAATATCTCATTATATTGTCTACCCTCCTCTTTAGAACAAAGGCAGAAAAGAAGGACATCGTCCACAAATAACAAATGCATTAAATGTTCATTTCTCCTGATAGAAATGTTCCTTGGTGATTCTCTATCTTATTGTATGAATAATAGTTCTACCTAAACCCTTCGCAACAAGAGGAAATAAGGAGACAATGAGCACTCTTTTCAAAGACCCTTTGAATGTCTAAAGAATTCATACCATGACCCATTAACTAAGACAACAAATGAGGAGGATGTCACGCAACCTATTATCCACTTAAACATGGGTAGATTGAAACCCACATGAATAGGCAATAGTCTCAGAGAAAGCTAGGACACCTAGTCATAAGCCTTCAATAGGTCAAATTTGATGACAACAGTTGAAAAATGAGAAGTCTTAATGGAATGCAATCCTTCTTGGGTCGTGACAATAGTCTCATTTATCAATCTACCTTTAGGAAATCCAAACCATTATGAAGAAATATCATTGAACATAAGAGGTTTGATTCAGATTGCAATCACTTTTGAGATTATTTTGTAGATATAATTATAAATTTAAATGGGTCTATACTCTTCAAATGTACAAGGGCATTCCACTTTGGGAATCAAAACCAAGAATGTTGAGTTCAAATTCCCTAGCATATTCCCAGTCACCCCGACCTCCTCAACAATATTTAAAAGCTCCTCGCCAAGAACATACAAATAAATCAATGTAAAATTTTGCAATCCACCCATCAGAGCCAGGGTTCTTATATTTATGGAAGGATCTAAAAACAATAAACAATTTCTCCATAGTCACCAACCTATAAAGCCGCCATAGTGTAGAACCTTAAATAAATAAAAATTTAATAAATTAAATTATACCATATTTATGTCATAAGGCATTTTTTATTCAGTTGATACTATGTTTTTTTTCTTAGGGAAGATTTACAATCGTTGATGGCTATTAGATGACCATTAAGAGCACTTTATCCGTCGATGGTTTGTCCTTTCCATTCTCGGTTGGAAATGGCATGTGGCGCACTCTCTTTGTAGAATTCTTTGGACGTTGATTCATCCTTGGCAGGTGTCATGATTATGTAACCTCTTTCTTGATCGACTCTTGTTGCATTCAATTCAATTATATCTGCATACTAGAAGAGGTGGTGAGGATGTCATTTGCCTTTCTATTCCTATTGATTCAACGATTCAACAAACTTCTGGTTCCATCCATTTCTCAGTTCACTTTACTGCAAGGAAAAGGCTCTGTAGCGGAGGTCATAACGGATGTTTTTAGTGTTACAAGATTGCCGAAAATTGTCAAAAGAACCTCCACTACGACCTCCGCCAATGGTAGCGGATGTTTTTACAGAGGTTATAACAGATGTGATTTATAACTAAAAAATACTCGACAGCCGTAGGTTTTAGTGGAGATAAGTTTACCGGTATGCACAACTTAAATTAAGCGCACCAGTGTGTTTTCACATATGACGCATCGATGTTGTATACTTAGAACAGACACATCAGTGCACTCAACCAAAACAAGCACTGGAAAGAATCAAATTGCAACGCTGTACCAGTGCTTGAGTATATTAAATACGCACCAGTGCGTCTGTACAAAATAAACACACCGGTGCAATATTTTATATCATATGCACTATACATTTTTTCATTATATTTATATTTAACGGTGCAATACATTTATCCGATCGCACCGATGCATTTCATCCACGAAAGCACTGGTGCATTTAATAGTAGAACGCACAGGTGCTTAAAAAATATGAACCTGTCCCGGTGCATTTAAACACATGGAACGCACCGCCAGGCTTAAAAACTAAAAACCGGTTGGCATAAGTTGTGATAGTTCTCGGTGTGCATAAGCAATATACATGCACTCGTGCGATTCATATAATAAAACGCACCGGTGCTCAATCTTATAAACGCATCGGTGCGCAATGATGTAAGCACACAGGTGCACGGTGTTGTAAACAGACCGGTGCTCAAGTTTAGTATATAAGCATCAGGGCGCAATGATAGTTTAAACGCACCGTCATACGATTCTTTGAAGAATGGCTATTGATATTTCAAATATATATATATATATATATATATATTTTTTTTTTTTTTATTCCAGTATTCATCTTAAATTGAAATATTTGTTTATAGTAAAATTCATTCCAATTTTTATTATTGAAATTGTTTATTTAGATTAATTTCTTATATCATAGATGCAAGAATCTATTGTAATATTTAATCATCCATACATTTAATTACCAATTTACCATTTACGACTGTTGTGTGGCAGTGAATAATTTATTTTTGCTCCATCTTGAATGAAAATACGCATTTCTTTCTTGGAATTTTTTTATGCAATGTACCATTTCACATGTTACATTTGACAACAATATTGAAGAATGCAATAGAATAAAAAAGATTATTTTATATATATCAATAAGAGTGCCTTTGTCATGCAAAATACAACAACATAGAGACAACAATAATCAAAATGTCAACATGCATGTAATTATTGTTACACTTATTGGTAACTCATCTTTGAATTCAGACACTATGTCCAGTACGTTATTATACAAAATGTTTGATTTTCACGAACAATTATTTCAAAATATACAACAAGCTACATCAGCTTGCATTAACATCAAAATTAAATATGGAGCATCATTCTTCGTTGGAACTGTTATCGATGCTCGAGCCACTTGCATCAATTGGGTTATTTGGTGGAATATTTTGTTGATTGGCTCGATTGTTTTCCTCTTCTTCGGCTTCCATCTGTAAACATAAAAATAAAGTATACTAAGTGTATCTACGTTACCAATGGGAAGAAAGAAAAATAAATAGATAGTATACACTAATGTAATTTGAAAAGCAACATACCATAGAAATAATCAACTCATGAATGATACACATTCTCTCAAAACCAAATCTCATGCCTTCTATCAACAAGTCTTCTATTGGCTCCACTCCATACTTTGTTTCCTGCAAGTGTTATGCTCCGTCACAAATCATAGATTTAATATAAAAGTTTTTTGTTGTTTAATTAATTATAAAATAAGAGAAGTAAAACAACATAGAGACTTACAAAATCCACAATTAATTTTTAATACGCCAACATATACTCACAACCCTTGCTTAACCCAATGCCAATCAATTCTTTTGATGGCTCCTCTTTATATGTTAACACTTGTTTGAAGGCATGCAAGGATTGCCAGTGAAAACAAATTAAAAAATAAATAAATATACCAATCACAACCAATATGAAATGTTTATTTCTTACAACAAAATAAAAAATACTCACAAAATTTGCTATCAACCCCTTTTTTCCTTGTTGTCCTGACTTGTGTGCTGATTGGGTTCCATTTTCTTTTATTTTATGCAACAAAACAATTGAAAATTAGTAGTTAATGTCAATTTAATTAATGATATGTATAACATAAACCTAAAAACCAATGATTTTATACATTTGAAGCACGTTGTTGTTGAGATGGCTCTTCCTGCGGTGCAATTATGCACTTGCATTCTTCGTAATTCTTGATGTGATCCCATCATGTTGATTAAATTTGTTGTTCATTGAACTAATAGCATGCATTTTCTATCAATAAACAACCCATACCATTAAATACAAAACCTATCAATATATTATACAAACAAATTACAAACCTTCAAAATACGAAAAAAATATTAAAAAGAATAAATATGATTTCGGTGCGCTTGTATACATTAAACGCCCCGGTGCGTTAGTGACAAAACAATACTGGTGCGTTAATGCCAATATGTCGCACCGGTAACAAGAATCAAAATACTAAAATCGGCTTTACATTAAATGCAACGCATTGGGAACATAGTACCGAGACACGAAAAAATGAATTTTGCATTTTTATAAAATAATTAAAAATGATGTAACGCTAGTCAAACTTGGTGCATTATTTAGATGAACGCACCGGTGCGTTCACGTAATAAAAATGCACCGATTTTGATGCATGCCTTTTTTAATTAAAAAAAAAACACCAAAACTTTGCAGGGCCGACATAGTTATGGATTCGACCAAGAAAGTGGACCCATATCACCCTACGCTTTCTATATATAATCACAAGCTCAGTAAATCCAAAATCTCTTAAAGGTGAAATCGTAATTATGTATAACAATAGAGGGATTTAAACCCTAATGAATAATTTTGCAGCCACATAAAACGAAAGAAGCTGGGAGAAAATAATGGTCGCAACATTGAAGGTAAGTATGATGTTTTTTTTTCTAAACCTAGTTAAACTCTAAATAAGGTTATAAGATCTACAATAATACATACATGCTTGAAATTTCTACCATGCAGGATTTGGTTTGATTCACCATACCTAAGAAATTTCGAGCCTCAAAAGTCCTTCTAGTTGCTTCAAACTCCTTCCACGTAAGTCTCTCTTCCAGAACTCTCCCCTGAAAATTTTGGCAAAACAATGATTTAATGTTTAGGTTTTTGGCTTTTAAAGACTATTTAGATTTACTTTTAGAACTTAAAATTGCCGCCATTTTTTAAATTTAGGGCAAAAAGGGTTTGTGCGATTTTTTAAAATTTTTATTTTCGGTAGTTTTGGTGCGCCTTTTGTTAAGTCGCACTGGTGCGTACATACGTAAAACGCATCGTCTTTCAAATAATTTAAAAACCTGTACGACGGTGCATGTAATGTTATGCCGCACCGGTGCACTTATATGTATGAAATTCACCGGAACGAATTATTATGTGAAAATGCATGTAAAAATATCTCCTACCAATTGTAGTGGATATTTTCCATCGCGGGGACTTTTGCAGATATACTTTAACCGTGCGTTTACATTGGTTATGCACCAGTGCGTCTAGTTTATGTTAGCTCATCGGTGCGTTTATGTATGAATAAACGCACCAGTTTATTTTGTAAATTCTATGTTTTTATGTGTCCACTTAAAATTATATATTCATACGAAATGTCCTTTTACTATTTAACCACACCAATTACAATATTTCATAGTATATATATGTTGATTGTTGATTTGGTTCAAATGCAGGAAGAAAAGTTTGTAGTATCAAATGGCCAATTCTTCAGATTTCATCTCATACCATCTTGTTCAAAGTTCGAAGCATTCTCCCATTCCATCCCCGGTAAGTTCAGGTTTTATTTATTTTTTTACTACTTATTTGAATTTATGTTATTTATCCATGTGAATCTGAATATCGATTTCTTCTATATCGTGGGATCACCATTTAGGTTTGAGTTCAGATGCACAAGACATTCCATCGGTTTCAAAACGTCGTAAGCTCTTATCAGGAGCAAGATACCGCAAGCAGTTTGTGGATGAAAATGGGCAGTCGCTTTACCCCGCCAATTGTGACATACCATCTTGGTTCATTGAAGGTAATTCGTCACGATTTGGGACTCTTTTATGACACCCCAATAGTTTGTGGTTTTCCAAAATGTCAAGGGTTGAAGGAGAACCCTCGGCGTGTCACACTCACCCATTACACCAATGATAGATTACCTAATGGCGATGGTTTAATACTCCCTACTACAGTAAAAAATCCAATAGGTGATATAGAAAAGACACGCAGGAACACTTCCTTATGCTCATTTTTTAAAACGTTGGAAGCCAAAACAACTATGTCTCATCCTAAATTGATGAACCCCTGGGCTTATGTTCAGTCATCTGAAATTTCTAGTGATCCAAAGTATGATATGAATGCCACCCAACCCATCTCTACTAGAAGATCCAAAATGTTGCATGAGTTGAGAGCAAAACTGTCCAAGTACACAGTGAGGTCCATCCAATTGTTGGAGGGTAGCGATGATTTCTCCCTTCCTGTGAATTTGCAAAGTAAATATCAAACTTCTTACGACCGTGCTTTATATGGAGCTTGGTCGTCCTATCTACCTATGCCTGATGTTGGAACCAAATTCTCCTTTTGTGGTAATCTTTTTATGATTACCAAGTCTAATATAGACGATGCAAATCTTAGGTTGTTTATCCTTTCACATGTACTTGTTCCTCCCAAACAATCAGTAGCACTTATGCCATTTTGTGGTCCTGTCTATTATCGTTCTAATTACTTGAATATTGTTAAATACAAGCACATCATTTCCATGTATATTATGTGCATGAATGGTTATGTTTCTAGAAACTTTAACAGGAAGAACCTATTGTATATAGATGGTTGTCCATGCACTCGTGGGAACATTGCAAGGTTCATAAATAGTTCTAGGTGCTCTTTATTTTCTCCAAATTGTTCATTTGAGGAACACTTCAATGACTAGGAGTTCTTTATGAAAAGGAAAGCATCTAGATTTGTTGTTGTACATGCAATACGTAGTTTGTCTCCTGGCGATGAGTTGTTAATAAACTACAATTTTCGTAGACCACCAACCGCTCGTCAGAGATTCTTTGCATTGGGATTACCTTTAGACGGTCCCTTGGGGTGCAAGACAAAAAAACATTGATTAATTGTATATGTTGATTTTCAATGGATTCATTTTTTTGTAAGTAAGGAATTATATTAACATTCAAAAAGAGAGTTACATGACTGTCAATACCAGAAGTTCATGCTAGTGTACAGACTGCTCGTCAGACTAATACCCCTCCCAAAAAACACAATACTGCCCAGTATCCTACCCCATACAACTGTTTCAAAAATGTGCTCCATCCATAACCCATTTACAATGTTGATACTAGTCATTAAACTTCATGATACACCCCGTAAAGCTCACATAGTATACTAGATGGAAAACCTCAGAAAGAAAACTAGACATAAGTATATAATTGTGTCTTACAGAACAATAGACAGAGAGCCAATGGTGCTTAGTTGTGCCCCTTTGAGGGTCCCTCCCCCAAGAAAGTAATTGTGCCTTGCTGACGAGCATCCCTAGAACCATGAATGACTGCTTTGATTTTGATAGCCTTGATTCCATCCACGCTCAGCATCCACCCTAGAGTTCTTCCACTGGGAGGCGAAGAACCTGATCCAGAAACAACACTAGACTGAGGGTGGAAATGAATGCCCAGTTTGTTAGCAATCAGGTCAATCTTCTTGTGCATCAGCAGGGAGTCCTGGTTATGCTCCTTCCATGCACGTGTTGGCTCAGTGTCTCTCGCGGCCTTGTTTTCATGGTCCATAAGGACATGAGGGAGTATCCCTTTCATCACCCAATATGTCATCAGAATGCGATCATAGGTAGGCATGCGGCCAGCCCTCATGCCAGGGTCCTAAACCCATTCCTCAACCTCCACCTTGATATCCTGCATTTTTTACTCATTTACTTAATCCCATAAACCTTTTTCAAGCTACTCGATTTCCCCATGGATCTCCTAAGGGATTCGATCATGGAAAAATCGAGCCGCTTGGTAAGCTTTTTTCTGCTCACGGGTAACTCACATCACCTTCATAGGGTTTCCTCTCCTTGTCTTCTTCGTAGCCCCTCTTGGTTTACTTCCCCTTGGAGACATATCTGAATGCCAAAGGGAGGAATTCACCTCTGCACACCCACTCTCTAACAAAAGCTCTAAGAAGCTCCGAAATTGTTATAGGACTGGGGAAATTGCATGTGGCTTGTGGATTTCCTTCCTTCTTTATAGCCCCCGCACCATTTCTTTCCTTAATTGCTTCCATCATTAAAAAACCCTCCAGATCTATTTGTTGTCCAGTCGCTTCAGTACTTGTGTCCGCTCATATCACTTCATCATACACCATCCTTTGGTCGAGGACATTCCCATAACCCTTCTTCATTATTACCCACTTAGGAGATTAACTGCTCATTCCTTCAAGGGTTCAATGGATTAGTACCTTCATCGTCCACAGGAGGAGAATCGTCATTAATCCCAGTGGAATTTATGCCCACTGCGTGGGTTCTAGCCTGCTCATCATACCTATGGTTCATATCACCGTCGTTCTCTCTCGAAAAATGCATATCTTGACTGGAAAGCTGGGAGCATTTGTGGTCCCATTCTAGAGATCCAAATTCAAAAAATTATCCTTCTCTGTTTCGATGCTTTTATCCCTACCCACGTTAGCTAAAATATCAGCAACCTCGTTACCTTCATGCTTGACGTGGACAAAGGTCCACGCGTGGGGTTCGCTAAACTGGGCACACAAAGTATCCACCCTGTATACTAGCCTCCAGATGTCTGTGACCTTAGAGGCTCGTTGTCCAAGCTGGATCTTTTTTGTCATTTGAATGATAAGATTTGAGTCCTTTTCAACAATGAGAGGCTCCCAACCCCTATGGGTGGCCAAATTCATCCCATATAGAAGACCTTCTAAGTCTACGGCATTATTCGTGTCATTTCCAATGAAACCAAAGTAGATATGTAGGATGTGTCTATCCTGGTTCCTGATCACTCCCCCGAAGCCAGTCGATCCTGGATTTCCTTTCAAGCCCCCGTCAAGATTTAACTTGAAAGAACCTACTAGAGGGGTGGACCAGTATTCCATACTATTTTGGTCGACCTTATTCACTTTTATTTTGACCCATCCTTGATTAGTTTTGTGTAAGCCCCAAACGTTCATTATTCTTTTCTCCAGATCCCCCATTTCCCATTCCTTATCATCCCATTGGGTTATCTTTATTGTTTCCTGGATGTGAGTTTCGATTTTATTCCAGACTACTTGGATGGTGGAGCTCGCTCCCTAGAAGATCCTATGATTTCTTTCCTTCCATACTTCCCACATCAGGAAACCTGGGAACATGAGCCAAATATATCCAACAATAGGATTTTAAAAATCTTTAATGTCCCAATCTCTGATGGTTTGATTCGGTTGGCCATGCTTTCAATTCAAGCATCTAAATATTTATGCTCCTCGATCCCAAAGGGCCAAAGCATATGAGCATGAATCCAGAAGATGGTTCATTGTCTCATCTTCAAATGAGCACATAGTGCATTATGAGGGACCAATAATGCCCCTCCTTCTTATATTTTCCCCTGTTAGAATCCTCATGTAAATACCCAACCGTAGGAAGGTGGCCACTTTGGGCCAGGGATTAGATTTCCATACCTTTTTACATATATATTCCACCGACATTCCCTCGTGATTTTTCCATAGCTCATAGGCTTCCTTGGTGTTGAACGCACCTTTGGTCGAGTATCCCCATCGCAACTTGTCTGGACCTATTTGAATTTTTATGCCTCTTTCTTGGAGAGCTTGCTGAATGTGAATATATTCCTCAGTTGGGCATCGTTGGTTCCCCCATTCTGGTGGACACCACTCATGATAATCATCCCCTTCTGATTTTGTCTGCCATAATTGGTTGACCTTGGAGAGCCCCAGCTCCTTACATCTTTCCTGGATAATACATGTATTATTTTGTGAAGAAATTTTGGGTATTTGCTACCAAGAGTCCTCCCATAAATCAACAGTCTCCCCATCTCTTATTTCCCATAAGCTATGATCCTATATGATACTTATGTTGTTGAGGCTTGTCCTCTAGATATGCGATCCTTGTTTTTCTTCATTGAACCTAATGAGATCATACTTCGGACGGTCTTGGGCATATTTTACATGCCACAACTTTGCCCATGGTTCTGAGTTATGCATGACCCAATTCCACCATATTTTGCCCCCCGGCACTTCACTATTCTTTTCTAGATCTCTAAGGCCAAGGCCCCATTTGGTTTTTGGTTGACATAACTTTTCCCAACTAACTAAGACCCATTTGTGTTTCTCTTGATTACCATCCCACAAGAATTGGCGTTGTATGCTTCTCATTTCCTTGATGACTACTTTGGGTGAAGCCATGACTGAGAATAACTAGATGGGCATTTCCTAAAGAACATATTTTATGAGGACCAGTATGATGGCCAGGTTAAGAGGTTAAAAAACCCAATTGGTCAACTTTTTCCTCATGCGATCCAACAGATCAATCGACAAGATTTTCCTGATGACTCCTTATGCTAGAGGGGCACCCAGGTATTTGGAAGGAAGGGAGCTCCCCTGGAATCCCAAAATCCCTATGATGTTCCTTTTAGATACATTGTGGGTATTGAAGAAGAAAACTTGTGATTTTTCTCTATTAATGTCCAGACTCGAAGCTTTCGAGGAAATGGTAAGGTGTTTCTTGAAAGCTCTAGCTTCCTAGACAGAGGGGTGACCCATAAGCATCGTGTCATCAACAAATTGTTGGTGTGTTTGTCTATTTGCTCCATGGTGAAGATTTAAGCCCCTTATTTCCCTGATTTCGGTCATGAATTTGATCAACCTACAAAGGCCCTTAGTCATCAGGATGGAAAGGAAGGGAGAGAGGGGATCCCCTTTTTGAATACCTCTAGAAGGGAAGAAAGTCTTGGTGGGAGATCCATTGAGTAGAATCAAGAAAAAGGTGGACAAGTTCATACTCATTATCCATTCTATCTGATCTTGATTGAAGCCATAAGCTTTGAGCATTTCTCTCATAAACTGCCAGCTCAGTTTTTCATAAGCTTTTGAAATATCCAACTTGAGAAGCATTCTAGGCTGCTTTGAAACCTTTAGAGAGTGAATGACTTCATGAACCAATATTACCTCGTCCAAAATATGGAGGCCCTCCACAAAACCCGATTTCTCTAGGGATATCAGGTTTGGGAGGATGGTCTTTAGCCTATTTTCCATGACTTTTGTTATAATCTTGTAAATCGCGTTACATAAGGAAATGGGTCTAAATTTACTTGGGGAGTCTGCGCCTTCGATTTTTGGAATGAGGGTCGAAAAAGTGGCATTGAAGGCACGAAGTACCCCTTTATCCTGTCGTGCGTCTTCCATTATACGCCATACATCTTGCATGATCAGGTCCCAGAAGTGATGGAAGAAGTTTGTTATAAATCCATCTAAGCTAGGAGCCTTTCCATCTACCATCTGATGAATTGCTTCCTTGACCTCACTCAAATCCACCGATTTGTTTAGGAGCTCATTTTTTTTAGAGGTCACTCATGAGGGGATGTGTTGGGTGATATTGGAAATGTGCTTTGATCTGTCATCTCTATCCTCCTTCATGATCATTCCAAAATATTCAATCAGATCCTCTTCCATATCCTCTCTGGTATCCACATATTGTCCCGTCTCCTTTTTCAGTCTGTATATCCAGGAATTTTACCTGTTTTGAATCACATATTGATGGAAAAATTTGGTGTTGCGCTCACCTTCGTGGAGCCATTGATTCCTCTATTTCTATTTCTAGTAGATATCCTCTTGTCATTCACGGGGATTGAGCTGCTCTAAAATTGATTTATCATGTTGCTTCGGTTCCTCCCCGTAACCATTATGCATTCCTTCTCTTTGGATAATTTCTAGCTGCTCCATCAGACATTTTTTTGTCCTGGAAGATATTGCCAAACTCCTCCTTGTTCCAAGTACAGATCCTCGCTTTCAGGGCCTTCAATTTCTGTTGAAATTTGTACATTCTCATTCCTCTAGGGTGTCTAGATATACCCACCATAGTTGGACCAATGATTTAAAGTCCTTGTGTTCAATCTAGAATTGCTCAAATATAAAAGGTTTCCTACATTAGGTGCATGTCCCATCCCACATGAGGCAGACTGGCTAGTGATCAAAGCCCGCAGAAGGAAGGACAAGAGCAGTCATATTACCACCCGAATTAACTAATCCTTCATAAATTAGGACTCTATCTAGCCTTGATTCCACATGGTACTCACCCCCACGCTTGTTGCTCCAGGTGTACCATCCATTCCCAATTTCCATGTCCACCAGTTTCCTTTCTTCTATAAATTCTTTAAATGCTTCATTGGTTGCTCCTAATATTCACCTGCCTCCCTTTTTTTCCTCTAGGGAGGTGATCATGTTGACATCTCCTCCAATGATCCATTGGTTGTCTCATATCCACCCTGCCGACCATGACAAGGTTTCCAGAAGGACTTCCTTCTAAGTAAAAGTACTTAGGCCATAGACGTTTGTAAGAACTCCTCTCACTAGGGTGCCACAAATCTGGAAGTCAGGAGATAAGGAAAAAATTGTGGCCCGAAAATTTGATAAGCTGACTTCCTCTGGGAGCCACATAATGGAAATTCCACCTGCTATGCCCTGAGCGTCAATTGTCATTGTCTCGCATCCTCTCCACACTTTATTCCCTCTTTCCTTCATTTTCTTGGCTCCACATTTTGTTTCTTGCAAGAAAACAATCACACGCTTCTCCATTCTCACCTTATTTCGAAGTGTCTTTATTTTGCAAGGGTGATTCACCTCGTGGATGTTCCATGTTATCACCTTCATTGGGAAACTTTGTTGACTTTAGAGAAATTTGCCTTGATGGTGGGGTACTGGCCTGATTCTACCAATTTGGTTCCCACCTCAGCAATTCTATGTCTATTCATCTTCTTTCCACTTTTTTCTCCTTCCTCCGGTTGCATCCTTTTGCTCCCTTTCTGAGGTTTCGATGCAACCCCCAATTGTGGAGTGGCTTTTGTCTTCAAGATGGCTGCTTTCAACAGTTAAATATGTTTGCATGGGACATATCCTTTCCCTTTTTTATTGCATTCCTTTTATATTTTATCTAGATGTAGTTCCCCTATATCCATATCATCTGCTTCTTCTTGTAGGTCATCTTCCATTTCGTCAATTTGTTCTTACTTTCCCTCCAAGGGAGAATGGGGGGATTTAGGTGTCATTTTCTCTAAGTGGGTAGTTACTTTATGCCCACGCCTTCCTAGACTTTCCAGGTATTCTCCAAAAGTGTTCAATGTTTCAAATCAATTGGTCATGGTAGTATTTTTTCCATCGTTTTGTCTATTCTGCATCTGGTGATTAGGTTTTTGCCCCTATCACCTTCTGTTGTTTACATGGGTAAAACCCTCATCCTCGCCTCCATTTTATTGGGCCATAGGAGGAGTAGAAGGAGCAGGACAATTGTGGGGGAAATATCCATTGAGGTGTCCATACTCATGGCATTGCCTGCATCTAAAAGGGAGGTGTTCATAGTCTAATGGATGCACCCAATACTCGTCCTTCCAGGTCATATTGATGGCTTCTAGTAGCTCACAAGACAGATCCATGTAAACACAGATCCTACCGAAATAGGTTTATCTTTGTTGTTTGGTATGCTCATAAATTTTCACAAATTTTCCCAGGGTGTTGTCGATGTCCTACAAGATTTCAGGTTCCCGGTATTCACATGGAATTGAGTATAACAGGATCCAAACTGGGGAGATATTCAGATCTTCTTTGTCAGGGTTAAAACGTTCTCTCCATGGGCGTAGGAACAACCCAACCGAGAAGAAAAAGTAGGGTCCTCCCTCAAGTATCTGATCCCTATCCTCCTGGTTGAAAAATATTATTGTAAAAAAACCTTTTGCACCGAAGTGTAGGTCATAATGGCTCTTAGGGATCCAGGTTTCCTTGATCCATCTGAGGAGTTCATTTTCCTTGGGACACACCCCCATGAACTTCCTAATTAGGGCCTTTTCCTTCCATAGTTCGACCTACTCCCTCAGCTTTTCCGAATGGATTTGGAGAGACGGATCCACAGTAGATCTCGGCAAGCAACCCTCCTGCATACGCCTCGATCCACGCCTCTCCTGATCATGCCTATCTTCTTCATCACAGCTATGCGATCTATCCTCTAGTTGGTTCTTTGTCGACAATCTCGAATACCCCTCCGACTGTCGAAACATGGAGGGGGAGGACCCCCTCCTCGAGATCCCATCAAAAAAACTCGCGACAAACCCTAGATTTTGCGCACCGATATCAGTAGTCGTCTTATTCATGTAAATTTTAATGGATTGACCTTCAATGGATTCATATTAATGTATTGTTCAGTTTGAAATAATGCTTTATAAATTGTTAATTTAATTTATAAACTCGATTTGAAACTGTGTTACTCAATTTTAAATTTTCATATTTAATGTGAAATTGATGTTAATTTATCGCTCAATTTGAATTTCTACTTTATAAATTGTTTGCAACTTAACATTTTCTACTGGAAGTGATTCTCATTCTTATGTAATAATTATTTTCTATAATGCGAAATCAAATCAATTGCATTGTGCTTACTAACATCATTGTCGTAATGTTCAATATTTTTGAAATCACGATTCTAATGATCAGTGACCTGCCTACCATCTTCTGTTGCATCCCAGTACAATGTCAAATCAAGAGAAGGCTGAAAAAAGAGTGCAACTTGGAGAGGAAGAATACCAAGCATGCTTGAATCAACCACCTATTCAATTTCCATTGCGTCCATCCTCACCAATCAGGAATTCCTATAGTGATACTAGTTCTTCACATGTTGGCAATGGAGGCAATGAAGTAGAGGTTGGTATGGACGAGTTATTACAACATGTTAAGATATTTCAATACTCCATCCTTGTACTACCTAGCATTATTTATTTTTCCTAGTTGTTGATGATGTCATTCCCCCCTAGTGGTGTGCAGATGTCATCCAAGATCCATATACCACCTTCTGAGCCCTGCATGCATCATTTTAGTACCACTTCAGTCAGATCACTATTTTATAGGAACCTACTGAGTGTTCCAGTGCAGTCCAATTGAGTTAGCTGACTCTTGTGGGGGGTTAGAGCTCTGGATGCCACTAATTGTGGCCTCATGCGCCCTTTTCTGATTAGCATGCATGACAAACTCACTATTGCGCCCTCCTTAGTTAGTTAACTGGTTATGTCTTCAATTAGCTGAGTTTAGGTTCAGTTGAGTTTGAGTCTTCCGGAGCACTCTAGTGGTGATAATCCCTATGCTAGACCAACTGAGGTTCGAATTATCCTATGTGATTCGAATTCTCTCCATTGTATCATCATTTTTTATTATACTGATTATTGGAACATGTGACATTATTCTACTCCTATCTGAGTTTTCACTCTTATTCAACTTTTCTGTTCATTCTTTCTTTGTGAGGTATCCTCAGCTCTGAGATCTGTTGTGACATAGAATTTCACATGGTATCAAATCCATTTGAGCGAATAGGTTGAGCAACTGCTTTCGGTAGTGCACCAGAAGCCTCTGCATTTCTACAGCAAATCCTGGTGCCATTACATTGAATTCATTGGAGAAATCTAATGAGGTCTATCCAGGTGTGAAGGATCTGGATAAAAGTGCCTACTATCCTAAAGCAGTTCTTAGTAGTAGTCTACCTCCATTATTAAGATTTTTTTGCAGGTTATTCAAAGTTTTTGAGTGTTGCAACATTTTTTTGCAGTTGCATCAGTTTTTCTGCAGTTGCAACAGTTTTGTTGCAGAAGCAACAGTTTTCACCTTGTATTCGCTCCAGCAATTGTAATGGACAATTTGAACTCTCCTCTCTCTCCCAGGATCCTGACACCCTTCAATTAACTTGATTGGAAGGATGATATGCAGATGATATTGCACAACAAATCATTGTATAGGGTGACAATGGGGAAGGATCCTGAACCAACATCAGCTGTGGAGAAAACCAAGTATCTGAATAGATTGGATGAAGCATTTGGTTTCATGTGTATTCATATTTCCAAAGATCTACTCTTCCACATCGAATGATTGAAGACTCCAAGAGAGTTATGGTTGAAGTTAGAGACCCTCTTTGGCAAACGAGATGAGCTAAGAGGCCATATTATGGAAAATGAGTTGATTTCTCTACAACCCAGCAGTTTTGAGACCATTCAGCATTTCTTTTTAAAATTCAAATCTTTGGCTATGCAATGAAAGCAGTGTGGCATTGAGAAGAAGGATGAGCAGCTGGTGCTATCCATTTTGAGCAAGTTAGGTCATGAGTTCTCCATCTTTGTCTCTACCTTCCATTATGGGCGAATGTCAATCCCTGGTTGGAAGATTCCCTCCTTAGATGTTTTCACTGAATCTCTCATCCAAGAAAAAGATAAGTTGATCTAGATGGGCACCTTGAACGCCTCCAAATATCAAGCTCTTATGGTTGAAGAAGAAAAAAGTGTGAATGGGAAGGGGAAGCTCAAGGGAAAGGATAAGAGGCCATATGAACCCAAGCATAATGCCAAGTCAAGTCCATCAAAAGGATCCTCCATCTCTAAGAAGGACAAACACAAGGGATTTGAGAAATCCAAGTGTTCCTATTGCAAGAAAGGAAACCACCCAAAGAGATCTTACATGCAGAAGAAGACAGATCAGATGACCAAGCTTCTTGAACAACACAACGTTTCCCTCCCAAAAGGTGCAAGAGAGACTAATTTTGGAAGTGAGTCTGATGGTCATGAGAGATGCCATGCACTGAAGGCTGGATTTTCAAAATCGCAAGCCCTCCTCGTAGATTCAGGAGCCTCCAACCACATGGTTTCCTCCAGAGAATCATTTTCTTCTTTAGATCTCAAAGATGGTCCGATTATTCACATGGGAGACAACTCTCAGATCTCTGCTGAAGGGAAGGGCACAGTACATATGGAGCATGGGAAGTTCAAAAATGTTATATTTGTGCCTTCTTTTTTATCAAATTTGTTGTTTGTATATCAGATGACACACAGAGGTTCATCGAAGAAAGTGGTCTTTGGTCCTGACACAGTTCAGATTGCAGAGATCTCTACTTCAAAGATTATAGCGAAAGGGTTTGCAAACCATGCCTCCGAGGCATATGAATTCTCACATTTTTTCCATACTCTCTGCCTACCCCATCGAAATCTAATGAAGATCAGAGTGATATCTCTTATAATGAAGATGAGGATCAAGATATTGATGTTGAGAATAAATTTCAAGGAGATTCAGATCCAGATCCAACACATGCTCCCAACCCATGGCCAAGGCCAATATGGGCTCACAAAGTCCTTGTAGTTGTTGGGAACATAGTTGGGGATCCATCTCACCATAGAACCACCATATCTCAGTATCATGCAAAACTTGCACTATGTCATGCAGATCCACTTCTCTCATATAGGTGCTACATGATGGTGGGGTTTGATCCACAATCTCTTGGAGAGACTTGCCATGGGGGATATACAACCAAGCAACAATCTCGATTGTTTGACAAAAGGTACTCAAAGGTTCATGATTTGGACCACAATGAGCCATTCGCTCCAGTAGCAACAAGGGTTCCTGAAATACTTGTTTTGGCAAATATAACTTCTACACAGTTGGAAGTACATCAGAGGAGCAGATCCAAATCCAAATCCAAATCTAGCACCTGCATTGCTATCCTACAAAGGACCAAGTTGCCAATACTTTTGCAAAGGATTTCACTGAGGAAAGTTTTTTCCTTCTCTGCTTAGTATGAAGGTTCTTTGAGTTCCCTACTATTGTTCTTTTTGAGAGGGGGTATTTTTCCCATGAGTTTTTTCCCCATTTCCTTGGTTCATGGACAATTTTTTTTATCATTTATTTGATTGTATGGGTGACCTTTGGTCTTAGTAACCAGGGCCAGGATGCAAAATTATGGATTAAGGGGGGTGACATTTCAATACTCCATCCTTGTCCTACCTAGCATTATTTATTTTCCTAGTTGTTGATGATGCCATTCCCCCCTAGTGGTGTGCAGATGTCATCTAGGATCCATATACCACCTTCTGAGTCTTGCATGCATCATTTTAGGACCACTTCAGTCAATTCCTATTTTATAGGAACCTATTGAGTTTTCCATTTCAGTCCACTTGAGTTAGCTCACTCTTGTGGGGGGTTGGAGCTCCGGATGCCACTGATTGTGGCCTCATGCGCCCTTTTCTGACTGGCATGCATGAAAAACTCACTATTGTGCCCTCCTGAGTCAGTTAACTGACTATGTCTTCAGTTAGTTGAGTTTAGGTTCATTTCAGTTGAGTTTGAGTCTTTCAGAGCACTCTAGTGGTGATAATCCCTATGCTAGACCAACTGAGGTTCAAATTCTCCTGTGTGATTTGAATTATCTCCATTGTATCATCATTGTTTACTGATTATTGGAACATGTGACATTATTCTACTCCTATCTGAGTTCTGCTACATAATTATTCTTCTGCTCTTTTTTACTGCAATTTTCACTCTTATTCAACTTTTCTGCTCATTCTTTCTTTGAGAGGTATACTCAACTCTTAAATCTGTCGTGACATAGAATTTCACAAAACAAATTAAGGAGTGCCATGGATGCAATGTTGTTCCATACATTCCAAGACAATGACCTAGGGGATTGCGCTCATATTGCCAAAGCCTTCTTCGAAAGCCTTAAATCAGCTTCCACCACACCTCTATTTGGATCTGGTCGGCCAAAGTCTACACAGTTGGGGACAACAATTTTATTATACAACTTGAAAGCAAAGTATAGCATGTCAGGCGCATGTTTCTCGGCAATGTTGAGGTAATTGATTATCAAATACATTATATTTGGAGTAATCGTGTGACACAATCATCATTGAAAATGGTCAATTTTATGAACGTTAAATGACATTGTACATTTGTATTTCCCACTAACTGTAGGTTATTTAAATATAAGGCACTTCTGAATGATAATGTCTTGCCCGACAGCTGCGTAGAGGCAAAACAAACATTGTAGAGTACATATCTTATCATGCATGCCCCAATGATTGTATCCTATATAGAGGCGAATATGCAGACAAAGTGATTATCCAAAATGTGGGCATGACAGATACAATGAATTGAATAACAAGGCTAAAGCACATGGTCCTCCTCATAAGATATTGAGGCACAAGCCTATAATCCCAAGGATTCAAAGGCTCTTTCGTTGCAAAGAATTAGCTATGTTGCAAGGATGGCATGCATCGAACTGAAGTGAGGAAGGAGTTATGTGAATCCCAACATATTCAATAGCCATGTGAAGCATATAGAGGATACATGGCTTGATAAATTCAAGGATGAAGTACGTAGCCTCCGATTGAGCATAGCCATTGATGGCGTCAACCCATATTCCCAACCAAACAACATCTATATTGTTTGGCATGTAGTAGTGATCAATAATAATATCCCCCCATGGTTTTCCATGAAAAATGAGCATCTTATGTTGGCTCTTAAAGTCCTTGGTAAAAACAAGTGAAGAATATGGATGTTTACCTACAACCATTGATAGATGAATTCAAGGAATTATGGGAAGGGATATAGGTATATGATGTGTCGAGACCCATCCCATCACAGAGGAGTTTTACACTGTATGGAATATGTGCCTACACCACACCTGATTATCCGGGGTTAGGAGTTTGTTTAGGTAAATATGTTGTTTTATTTTTATTTATTCAAAGCAATAATTTTTGACATATTTAATTCGATGTGACTATCTTCATCCCCAACACTAACGTGCTCTCTTTACTATAACATCATAGGTCTTGTAACAAAAGGTTATTATGGATGTAAATGTTGTGGACCTTCTATGAAGGCTAGGTGGTCCAAAAACCTACGAAATTAAGTGTACAACTTCTCTAGGGCATTCCTCCTAGAAAAACACTCTTATAGAAGAGCAAAATCTGCTTTCAATGATAAACAAGAGAGAACCTAAAGGCCTGAAATAATGACATCGACTGACTAGATTATGGCATATGACAGAGAGAAGGAGAAGGAATACACAGAGATGTTCGATTCAAATGTGCATCCTGTGATCGATCATCCCCAATTTCTTCAACACCTATGTTGAGAAAATGCCTACAAGGATGAAAAGGAAATCGATATTTTATGAGCTACCATATTGGGAGCATCTTAAGGTTGCCCACTTACTAGATCCCATGCATATATTTAAAAATGTTTCATCGTCTTTGTGGCATCACATATCATCCAAAAAAAGTGACAAGATGAAAGTCAGGAAATACCTTATTGCTTCAAATACGAAAAAGAAGCATTGGCCAAGATAAGAAAATAGAGGAGAGACTGGCTCCTCTTTTTCATTTAAAAAAGGTGATGTCCCATGGATTTTGAATAAATATGATCTTAATTTGAAAAAATAAGTTATATTGGGCGTGAAGACACCTTCTTTTTATGGGTCTACTCTACGACGTTGCTTCAATATGTCAGACAAAAGTTTGTCAGGCTTGAAATCACATGACCATCTCAACCTTCCAAGGGTACGTATAATGCCAAAATTTTGTTATTACTATTTGTTTATATATTTTTCGACAAAAGTTAAAATGCACTTAACTTTTTGTGTTTACTTTGTAGTGTCATTATCCGTTGTTTGTGCGTGGGTGTGTGAACCATGACTTTCCCGATGACCTGCGGCGTGCCATATCTAAACTATTTGCATTTGTACGGTGGATCACATCAAAGGATATTTACATCGCTAGCATTCCACGATGATGTGACGAGATAGTTGAGATTGTTTGTATGTTTGAGAAGGAATTGTCGTCAATTTTCATGGACTTGCAAATTCATCTTCTAATTCACCTAATCAATGAGGTTGAATTAGTCGGGGTGGTCTCCTATCGTTGGATGTTCTTCTTAGAGAGGTTCATGAAAAAGTGCATGGATTTGTTCGAAAAAGGGAAAAACACGAGGGGTCTATGGCAGAGGGGTACATAGTATATGAGTCATTTTATTATGCCAGTGAGTACATTAAGCAAATTGACGACACACTAGGTGCAGTGATTTGGAATGATGAACGTGATGAGGACATAAGGGAAGGGGAGGTACTGGAAACGAATGGAAAAAGGCGCATTATAAAGAGTAAGTCACTTATCTTTCGATCTTCAATTTTCCACATAGTAACTTAAATTCACAACAAACGTCAAAATCTATATTTGATCCCATACGTACTGAATGTGGTTTTGTTTCCATGAATACAACAGCAAATTCATAAATTGATGCAATCAATAAATTCATTCTTTACAACACAGAGGAAACACAGTCATGGGTCGCTTTTTATGAAGAGAAGAGGAGGAAATGGGACACTGACAGAAAATAATTCAGGCGGTTGCACAGTAGAATCATGCCTTTTCTAGATCATTTAAAAGAAAATATGCCAATGGATTGTCCCAACAGTTGGGTTGCAGACCAAGTCAGAGTGAAATATGGTGCATTCGGTCTTTACCCTCCTAAAGATGAGGATGCACTAAACATTGGGATCGAGTGCAGCAACTCGGTAATAAAATCTTTATGTATATAATTTCTAACTTTATAATGCAACTTTGAATTATAACATTTATGTTTAATATATTAATGGGTGGGTTAATAAACATATGACATCATCATTTATTAACTTTTTTATAGGTGCATTAGTTCCCATCTATGTGGGCTTATGGACATCATTTTCGCACTGAGGATGTTGATAATGGGCGTGTTACACAAGACTGTGGAGTGGAAGTTGAGTTCAACCAATCTAGTCGTGCTAGCCACCGAGATCAAAACTTGGTAGGAGGGATGTTGGGTTATGTCGAAAAGATACAAGAGATCATTCAAGTGGACTTCTTGTTAGAATATGTAATGATGACTTATGTGATATATTGGTAAAATATCAATTAAAGGCATAAAATAACTCTAATGTTATAAAATAGAGTTATCCCACATGCATAATTGTAATTATATCCTTTGTAACCATTCTCTATATAAAGAGGGAGAAATTCATTTATCCCACTTGTGTTATGGGATGTATTGTAATCCAAACCTCTTAGTATATAAGAGAGGTGAAGGAGACCCTTTTGGGTATATGTTGATTGTAATTCATCACATAGCACATGTTGTGTATGTCATTTGTACACGCATTGTATGATGGACCTTGATGTGATGCATATGTGAGGATGCCATTTAATCTTTGAAATATTCTTCATTAATGGAATATGCAACCCTTCTCGTGGATGTAGCCTTATTGGGTGAACCACGTATATCTGGTGTTCTCTTTTTCTTGATCTCTTTATGTCCATGTTGGTATAATATTGTTGCTTAGATAAGTAAGCTAGTTTAGCTAGATCTTAATCTCTGACATGGTATCAGAGTTGGTTGCTATGATCTAGCACCTTCTATAGCTTTCATCAATAACTATTATCATTTTGGCATTGTTTATTTTTGTATATTTTTTTTTCTATCTGGTAGCCATTAGGCTTCTCTTCGGATCTGTGCATGTTTCTGCAGTTTTTTATTTCTAACCCTAACCTTGTTGTGTAGATTTTTGCAGAATTGTTTCAAGGGTTTCTTGATGTTATTTTTGTAGATCTATACCGTTTTTTGCTTTTCCTCAAGGAGATCTCTCTTCCGGTTATCAGATCGATAGTTTTCGTCCAATTTTGGTAGACTTTGTGCAAGTTTTCGTGTTCGGCAGATTCGGCACTGTTTTCGGCCTAAAACTTGACGTTCGTGACTTTTGCTTCACAGACAGCGCGGTAACCGCGACTTGCCCTACTACGAACTCCTGAGTATACTGCAAACCCGTGACTTTCAATGTACAGACCCGCGTGTGCCACAACATACTCGCGACTGTTTTACTGCGAACTCGCGTTTACTTCAGTATAATCACGACTTCACTGTACAGGGACCCGCGAGTGCTTCTGCATAACCGCGACCTTACTGTACAGAGACCCACGAATTTTCGATCAGAACCACGTCCTTCTCCTTTACAGACCGTGAACCCGCGACTTCTCTGTGCATAACCCGCGAGTACACGCGAGTTTACTTTAGCAAACCCACAAGTGACTTTATTTGGCACCTTTTCTAAGGGTTGTAGGTAAAGTTTCTGTTTTTTGTTTTTGGAAAAGTTTCATCTCTTATCTTGGAATTTCTGTCATAAGCTTCTTGATATCTTTGCATTAGGATTTTTGTTATGATTCATCATATTTACAGAGGTTGTCTTATTCGTGTTTATGTCTCTAACCTTCTTTGTGTGGAAGATGTTTTGACATTTTTAGGAGCATGGATCTCTAGTATGGTAATGGTGACATCAATAAATGAACCTATGCTTAGAACTTAGTTGTTTAATGACTATATTTTCATATCTATAAGTGATATTATTTTGGTCTCACTCTTCTAATCATGATAATGAAGCTTTTATTTGTGTTATCTTATGATCATTATTTGTTTTATTTATATGTTATTGTTGACCTTTGTATACAAGCAATTTCAGTATTTTATAAGCAATATCTTTATGATCATTATATGCTCTTGCTAATTAATTTCTTAAGTAAAGTCATTTTCTTGAATCTATGTGATATCATATTTTTTGGCTTGTCATGAGTTCTTTAATTGGTATATAGTTTCTTTCTCATGTATTGCAGAGATTGTATCTAGTTCCTGTGTTATTTGTCTCTAACGGAATCATTGACATTTCCAGGGCATTTTATCTCTTGCATATTTACATAGTGTTAACAAGAAATGAACCCATGATCAAGACCATTAGTGACTTGTCATTTCATAATTTCTTATAAGTGATATCATGAGTTGATCATAATTTGTTATATGTTGATCATATTAAACCTTTTAATTTATCTATATCATGTCATGTTTATTTCGATCATCTTTTACTCAATATTTATATGGCTTTGAGCAATCTTATATTATTTGTCATCAACACCTTGTTCTTGCTGCATTGATATTTCTATTCTTATGGTTGCAGAGGTTGTCTTGTTCCTACTTGTCTCTAACGTTCCTATATGGAAGCATTGACATGTGTTTCTTGTCTCTAATGTTCATATATGGAAGCATTAACATTTTCAAGGCATTCATCTCTTGCATATTAACATCATACTAATAAGAAATGCACCCATGCTTAAGATTAGTTGCTTGATGACTAAATTTTCATATACTTAAGTGAAATCTTGGCTCATTATTCTATCATGGTATCTATTATGTTCACTCATGTTTATGCTCCTTTATCTTTTATCATAACTTATCCTGTCATTTTTTGATAATCTTTTGCTCAAATTTATATGGTCTTGCATAGAAGCAACATCATTTATTTATATGTTCTTGAGCGATGTCATTTTATCATATCTTATGTCTTTTGGGCTTATCATGTTTTTTTATATGCTTTATTCTTGGAAGTTCCTTTGTGCAGGTTCATTATCCATGTTGTGGGATATATTGCTTCTGTTATTCCTTCCTTGTTTAAGCATATGTTGGTTGCGGATCTTTGGTTCCTCTTAAGAATGAATGTCATGTTGAATTTTATCATGTTCTATCATATTTCAGTAATGTTGTATGATGGACATTCATCTTTTACTATTAAAGTCATGATGTTCATCTGTATGATATCATTTTCGATGTATAGACCATTGGGGTCTTGTTTCTTCGATGTTTGAGGTCTTCTACATATATTTATATTGCACCTTGATTGAAAGAATGTCTACTATCTACATGTGTATTGGCCATCTGGGTATTTTGTACACTATTGTGGTGTTCTTAGCCACATGTTTTGTTGTATCAGCCGTCATAAGGTATCTGTACACTGGTGTGGCTGTTATATCAGAGTTCTTCAGCTATCAGTTATGGGTGTGATGATTCTTGTGGTGATCTAGGCATCTTATGGGTCTAGTAGCCATGATGGCTTCTATTTAGATCTGGGCATCTTGTTGGTGGATTGCGTCACATGTTTGTTTCATCGTACAACCTGGTTTGTGTGCACTTTCATGATTCAGTGAGAAGTGGATGTTGTCTTCATCAAATCCATGAGGTGAAGTGTGTTTTATTCGTATGGAGCATACTGGAAGTTGTCATCATGGGGGATGTTGGGGTGTTTCCACCTTCCTTCCATTTGTATTCTTTCTCCCAATCATCATTAAGGGAGAGTGTTAGAATATGTAATGATAACGTATGTGATATATTGGTAAAATATCAGTTAAAGGCATAAAATAACTCTAATGTTATAAAATAGAGTTATCCCACATGCAACATTGTAAATATCCTTTGTAACCATTCTCTATATAAAGAGGGAGAAATTCATTTATCCCACATGTGTTATGGGATGTATTGTAATCCAAACCTCTTAGTATATTAGAGAGGTGAAGTAGACCCTTTTGGGTATGTGTTGATTGTAATTCATCAAACATCACATGTTGTGTATGTCATTTGTACACACATTATATGATGGAGCTTGATGTGATGCATATGTGAGGATGCCATGTAATCTTTGAGATCTTTTTCATTAATGGAAGATGCAACCCTTCCCGTGGATGTAGCCCAATTGGGTGAACCACGTATATCTGGTGTTCTCTTTTTTTTGATTTCTTTATGTCCATGTTGGTATGTTATTGTTGCTTAGATAGGTAAGCTAGTTTAGCTAGATCTTAATCTTAGACACTTCTCATCTTTCCAATGTGTTATTTTTAGGTGCAGGTGGTGGGACACATTCGACAAGAATGATGTAAAGGAACATCGTGATAGGGGGTTGATATGTATCAACTCTAGAAAGATGTGGGATGAAAGTAACGAGCCTTATGTTTTCCCAAAACATTGCATCCAAGTGTTCTTTCACTCGGATGTGCTAGATAGAGATTGGTGGTTCATATTAAGACACGACCCTAGAACTAAACATGTTTCTAAGAACAATAATGCTATCATGCCAACCAAGGAAGATAATGAGGGTGATGGCAACGAAGAGTGATATGTACATGTTTATTTTGTCATTTACATATTGAGATATCATTTTGTTACTGTTATATTTGATTGTCTAATTATATTGTTAACTTATCATCTTATGATGGTGGAAATTATGTCTTGTGTATACATATAAATACACCATGAAAACAACTTACATGATTTAGTTTTATTTTTGTGAAAGTAAAGGCTAACATATTCTTCCGTACTTGAAGGTGTCCTCTAATTTCTATATTAATATTGCAATATTGGTTGTATTTTATGATGTTTTTGTTATAAATAATTATAAGAATTATAATTGCATTAATTTATGACATTTTTGGTAGATTAATGTAATGGTTTTATTATTATATGATTCGATTAAGTTCAATTAATTTATGGCCTTGATAACAATGACTAAATTAATGGTCTTGATAACAATGTAATTTACAAAAAAAGGTTAAGGTGCTCTACAATGACTTTAATATTTATGGGCTTGATAACAATGAATTTACAAGAAAAATTAAGGTGGTGTCTAATTTCTCCATGATCGACAATTGAATGTTTGTATTTCTTGATGTTTTTGTTATAAATTATAATGCTAAGAATTATAATTGCATTAATTAAGTTGGATTGAGAGAAAATATTGTTCTTTTAATTAAGTATTTGTTTTTCTTCCCAATAGAGCTTTGATATTTGTCATTGTACAATGAGTTATTGCAAAAAAAATTAAAATGTTGAATGATACATCATTGATAGGTCATATTGATCATGTTCGTATTTACATTTTTTTATGTGATGTTCATATTCATATAATATAATAATATTACAATATGGTAATACTTGAATTTTTGTTATGATGTTTGGCAATTACACTTACAATTAACCAAGATTCATTTATGTTTATCATTTGAATATATAATTAATCTATACACAAAATTATACAATGAAGAGTTAATTTCCTTATTATACGAGAATCATGCATAAATCATAGAGTTGACACAACTTCATCCATAATTTACAATGAAAATTGTGATGTTTTTGTCGACTAAATTAATACTTAGTGATTTAAAGACCCACATGATTTTCAATAGTACAAAGTTCTTTTAGTACATAAATATACGATCATCATCATTTTCAACGCCTAACAAACATAAACATCATGATCATGCCATCATAAACATAATCATCACCATACTAACATAGGCATAACCATAAGTTTTAACAAAAAACTTAAATGCATCATCATCATTTCCACGACATTCACATAAACATACCATTATTATAATCATTGTCAGCATCTAACAAACATAAAAATAAACACCGTCATATATACCATCATACCATCATTAACATAAAACCGAAAATAAGCATGCATTAGCATACCATCATAAACATTAATTACATCACATATTCATGTAAAATATACAACTAGCAAATTTAAACATCATCTAACACGTCACATAACTAATAATACAAGTAAACATAATTAATTAATGTTCCATGATCATCATTTTCACCACATAAATAAATAAACATCAACATAAACATGATAAATGCAAAATATATATAGATATGAACATATATAACGTCAAAGTCATGATACAATATGTCAAATATAAAATATATCTAGTGCAAAAACTGATATGACATATCTGCTCCACCTCCACCAACATAGGTGTCATCAATATCTCTCCAACCAGAGCTAGATGCATCATCACCTCCGACAATAGATCCAGAGGCAGTATCAACACCTCTGCCAGTAGAGGCAGAGGCATTGGTACCTATAATACTAGAAGGAAAAAGAGATCTGAGAGTAAGAGAGATATGTCCATCAAGACGAATTGTACGACCCTCTATGAGCGCCTCTAAAATAGAAACAACATTTGAAGTAGGAACTAGTGGATGGTCAAGATGATGAGTAGGATCGAAGGGTCGATCAAGTGGGAGTAGAGGATCAAATGATGATGTAGGATTGGGAGGAAGGTTGAGTAGGAGTAGAGGACTAGATGACGATGGAGGTAGAGGAGGAGGACATGGTGGAGGAGGAGGTGGATGAGGCGTTGAAGGTGGAGGGGGAGGAGGTGGATGAGACGTTGAATGTGGAGGAGGAGGAGTTGGATGAGATGTCGATGAAGCTGATGGAGGAGGAGGTGGAGTAGTAGATGTCGAAGTTGATGGACGATGGGGTGGAGGTGGAGGAGGATGATGGGAAACCAATTGAAAGTGTGCACATATGTTGCATCAACAACATCATATGACAAGGAAGAATCCTCCATATCTCCACAAGCTCAAGGTCATCATGAATTTCATGCGGTTGCACAGGTTTAATACCTACATCTGCCAACAATCTGACCAACCTATCTGCCACATCCTGAACATACCTATCATGGGGCCTACATGGATGGTGACAAAAATTTCTACCAGCCAATTGTGGTTCGGCTTGACCCTACTCCTCCATATCCTAATCATCATCAGCGGGAGGAGGCGGCCCGACCTCTGCTTCAAAGCTGCCAATATTTGCAAAATATATAGTACAGAATAATAATTAGACAATTTCATTAAAAAAATAAACATATTTATTTTGCATTACGTATAAAGATATTAAAATGCAATTATAGTAATTTAAACATAACATTAATATTACCTCTCTCATCAGGTGGCTCATCCGGTGTGAAGAAGATCTATGGGCACGCTCTCTAGTCCAATCCTGCTTATGGATATGGAACCATGTCAAGTGCATGGTCATCCTACTAACCAACATCTCCAGCACATCTGAGGTGATCCTAGCTAGGAACTCAGGTTGCCCCCTCCTGGACATCATATCCCCCCACATGTGCATACACACCTCAGTCATCGGCCTAGCAGGTAGGCGCTCAAATGATGTCCTGGTGGTTGGAAACCTCTCAAAAAATAAACAAAAAAGCTATGAACCGAAAGGTAAGTTGGACCTCTGATCAATGACTGCACGACATCTATCCAAAGCATAACAAAATTGCCGCAAAAAAATGGTAGACCACCTAATGCATCTAGGTCTCTACACTAAAGAGTCAACATAATACAATAATGGACAACTAATGCACTGCCCATCAATAGTGTAGTGTGCTAGCGTCGTAATCAAAAGAGAGAGGCATCTAACCTCCTATCGACCAAAAGCAGAGATCTGAAGCTGCCCACCGCTCATCTGAAAATCAGTCAGATGGATGACCGCATCACTGATATATCTCACAGAGTAAGTTAGCCGACTCTCTGCTGTAGCACCAGCTGGGACATCGGGGAACTGGGGTAGATCCTCCCCTCTCCTAGATATCCCAGTGATGAAATAAATATCCTCCTTAGTGGGCTGGAACCACTGACCGCCACCAACGCGAAATGCCTGCCTCTGATTATCCCAACGTCAGATGGGCTGACATAATAATGCAAAGTTTCCCTTAAGGGATGTAGCCTCCTGATAGAACTTCAGGAGGCGAACAATCCTCAAGAGTTGTGTAGTCTAAGTAGTAATGGGGCGAAGGTACAAATCCCTCTCCCTCTCCCTAGCCTCCCACTGTTTGACCATGGTATATTGGTCAAGCTGAGCATGCTCCTGTTCAGCAGCATGTCGTCGCTCATTTCTCTATTTCACATATTTCATACAATTAAAATAATATTTCCTAACATTAATAATATTTTTTTATGAAAAAATAAATTGTTATAAACGATGCACCGGAATAATACAAGTGCACCGTACATGGTGCTTTAATGTTCAATTGCACCACGTACAGTGCGCTATAACGATCCTACCAAACCGAATCTTTTTTTATTTAAAATTAATCTGAACGATGCATCAAAAATACAATGCACCGGTACAACCAATAAAATTTAATTAACGGTGCGCTAAAATCGTATTAGCGCACCAGTGTGTTCCATTAATAACACACACCGTTAAAAAAATTCGAAAATGTAATTCTGGTCGATTCCACATCAGAGCACCAACATCGGTGTACTGATGTGGAATGAGCGCACTAGAAAGAGAATTTTGTAAAAAAGTTAAATAATTCATTTTGTGTGCATTCAATTCAAGTAAGCGCAACGTAAATGGTGCGTTTACTTCAACCAACCGCACTGTTTATTAAAAACCATTACTACAATTTAAAAAAATACAGTAAATATCTTACCGTTGCGCCATGGACACGTCAAAGCACCAGTAATGGAGTGGTGACATGTCCCTTGGCACACCGCAAAATTTAGTTGTTTTTTATTATTTATGTTTCACAGTGGGTCTGATGATTTGGAGGGCACCAAAAGACCAGTGCTCTAAATCATAGAACACGCCATTAAGAAATTGAATGTTTTTATTATATTTTTTCCAGGAACCGGTGTGTTCGAGCCGTTCGGCTCGCACCGTTACCGGTGCGGCCTGTTATAATTTATAGGGTGCACAACACGGATGAAGAATGTGTTCGCGTGGACCACAAATGTCAGAGTGTCCAAGTGGGTAAGGTTTTGCACCGGCGCATTTGGGAGAAAACACACTATGAAGTGGTAAAAAGGAATTTTACCCCACGTTTTTAGTTATTAAACCCTGTTCCGGTGCATTATCAGATAAAGCGCACCGGTGCTTGAGGTTAAGTTAACACACCGAAAAATAGGTTTTTTTTTAAATAACAGATTTTCCTTTAATTTTTTGTAACGATGGAAACCGGTGCATTTGGAAAAAACAAACGCACCGGTGCATATATCACACCGACACACCGTCAATCATGGTTTATAAATGCAATTTAAACGAATTTTGGAAAGAAATTCTTGGTAGTAGAATGCAGTGTGTTTATTCTACCTGTGCGTTTAAGTTTTATGTGCACACCGGTATAAGATTTATTATTAAAAATATAAATTGAAAATTTGTGTGTTTATATGTATTAAACGCACTGAGACGTCTATAGTATCACGTCCCGGTGCGAGTGTTCTATATAAACGTACCTGTTAACTGTGATTAAAATAATAGGATTTTTTAAATTAAATTTGTAAGGGGACCAAGCAGAGAGAGTTTGCTTGGGGCATCGAGAGAAAGACTAATAATGGAGTGGAATGGCTCGCCCTTATTAAAGGTCTGGAGCTTGCTAGAGACGTGGGAATTGAGGAACTGGTGGTTATAGGTGACTCGCTAATAGTCACTAGAGAAGCAAGAAATATAGTAAAAAGATGGAAGAGCTCCTCCACAAAGATGCACTTTCTCCTAAACAACATTGCAAAAGAATTCAAAGTCGTCAACTTTCTGCATGTCTTGAGAGTTCTAAATAGGCAGGCGGATATCATGGCCAACAAATGTGTTCGGATTAGTTGTGGAGTCTTAGAGTGTGACCATGTCACTGATGAAAACATTTGGATCCCCTAATCTTCGTTCTCCATCTCCTAGAATGCGGATCTTTCATTTAATTGAGGTTTTAATGGTTCTTTGTTTACATGCACAAGGATTTCTTGGGAAAATTCACATTATTTTTCCCTGCCCTCTGGATCTGCCATGGATCCTCGCACACTCTATTCATAAATGTCGCCAGACAGACACACTCCCCTGCATGTGGCATGCATGTGTAATTTAGAAAAGATTTTAAACCTTGGAGGGATGGATATTGCCCGCTCTTGTTCTGTTTGGCTTCGGCATCTTAGCACAGGAAGCTCTAGTCTAGGCCTCATTTGCGACCTCTCTGGCTGGTGTGGGGGTTCTTGCATTACCATCGAGCACTTTATATCTGGGTCTTCATTACATAATGGTTCTAAGGTCTATGCGAACTGTCTATGTTGTAATAAACCCATCAGAAGCCTTCACGGAGCTCACAACTGGACTCTTCCATTGGCCGAAGGTGGTAATTGCGTTCCGCTTGATGATGAGCAGGTTAGCTCCCCTGTGTTTTGTCTTTGTCATGGTCAAGTCGGGACTGAGGGGTGGATTCTTGGCTCTGGTCAGAGGCACGACAGCAAGCATGACTTTGGGGAATTCACGAAGCACATAAATGATTTGGAAAATCAAATCCGTCTGATCAGAAATGAGAACTTAGAATTTAAAAGGGCGCTAACCCGTCTCTTCTCTCCAGCTCAAGCAACTCACACGGAGGTCAAGCATCAAAACAACAAAATTGTTGAGAAGGTTGGAAACCTGGAAGAAGCTTTGGGCTCCTTTTATCCTCACAAGGTTCGTAAGGATGCACATCTTGACGTTGTGAGCAACAAAATTGAGGAACTTGGAAGGAAGTTGGAAAAGCTTAAAAATGAAATGGCCCAAACTGGAACTCAAGCCGTCATCAGCTCAGTAAAGGATGGGAACACAAAATCTGAAGGCGTTGTTCTGGACACTTGTCCTTTACCATAGCATCTTGACTGTTGGCTACACTCTGTTTTGGTTATATTATGCTCCTATCTCTGGTTTTTTGGTTTTTAAAGGCTGGTATGATCAGAGGTCTGAATTTTCTGAATGTTTAGAAGTACTTTGAATTTAGAAAACTCTAGTTATCAACCTCTTTTTGTATAGAAAGGATCTTAATCATGTTTTATTTCTGCATTTTCCTTCTCAGACAGTATGTAAGGAGTTATAGCCTCCATAAATTAGGGAAATTCCATAACAGTTATAATCTTGAGAAGGATGAACAAGGTGTGGTGGATGTTGTCCTTCTTTGGGAGCAATCCTACCTAAGTACTCTGTAATTTCCATTTTATATATAATCAAAGCTCTTCAACCGTTTCTATTAAAAAAAAATGTATTTGTACTGGTGAAATTTAGTATCAAATGCACCGGTGCGTTTTTATGTAAATGCATCGGTTAAAAAATATCCGTTAAAACCTCTGGCCGCTCACCTCCACTAGAAACCTCCACTATAAATGGATTTTCGGCCTCTTTTTCAATGGGCTTCCACTATAACCTATGCTACAGGGCCTTTTCCTTGTAGTGCTTGGCTCACACCTTCTTTCAAAGTAAGAGAAGTGTTTTTTTCTTCATTAGTGCCGTGAGAGAAAATGGCTCAATGGAATTTGACAACCATGGAAGAGAGGAGGAAGGGGAATGGTGCGACATCCAAGATGCTGACATTTTTGGTTCTGAAACCCCATTTGATTTTGGAGGCTTTGTATGCTTCGCACACCATAAGATTCTACAAGAGCATGTTTGGATCTCAAGAGATTGTGAAGTCTCACCACATCAGCTACTAGGTCGACCAAGAACTCTCTCACTAACTCAATTCTCGTTTTTGTTGTGCATATTTTGTTTTCGATTATATTATTCTTTATGATTTCTATTTACTAGAAAAAAACCTTGCTTCTATTTATATTTAGCAAGTTGTATGGAAGGAAAAGTGCAAAAAAAATGTATCTTGACCAATGTTCAATATGTTTTATGTTTTGAATGGTACTGGTTAAATATATATTGTGCAATATTTTCTTCATTTTGAGTTGAAAGCCTTATAATTTTTATATGCAATGTGTTTCCAGGTTGGGGATGCCTTACTAGTATTCCAATGTTCTCCACATGTCTCCTCAAATGGTTCACATATTTTATTAGGAATGCAACTTACTTAGTCAATAAGACCCAAATGTTCAAATAATCATAGTAACTACTATGGAGGTAAATCTAAATGGACATCTTAAGCTTGTATGAAGTATAATGATGTTGTGTAAACTTATTTCTATGTTAATAAACTTTTATCTTTGTGATTAGACATACTTAAGGGGACAGTTTATAAGAATAATTTATGTTGATGTTAATTTATGTTTTATGCTTCCTATGTATTAAGGTATCAATCTACATTTAATGTCTTTGGATTACATTGGGTTCAATCATGTGATAAAGACAAGTGATTCACAAGAGTCTTACAACAATGGAGTATTGGTTCTAGTAACTGGATCACTTACCTTTGCAAACAATGAAACACGCATGTTTACACAGTTTGGAAATAGTGAAATGTGCATGTTCACATAATCCTTTTTCTTGGATCTTGTAATGTACCCAATTAAAAATCTAGGCACATTAACTCCCACTTTCCAGTAGAGAGTAAATTGACTCTCAAATTTCTCCAAACAATGGCTTTATTATATTTACGAGAATATGAATAATATGGTGCAACCCGTGATGTATACTGTCGAACCACTGTAAAATGGCCAATCAGGTCTAATATATAATTATTTTAATATTCTAGATCCAAAATTAGAGCCATCAACCCCAATGCAACCCCAAAAAATCATTGGATTCAAAACTAGGAGCACTAGTTCATATCTGACCACATAGAAAACTAGGTTTCCAACTCTTCCCAAACAATCCCTAACTCACTCAAATTTGACCCAAATAAATTTTGAGGGATCCAAACATATCTAATATAACCATTAACATAAATTTGAGAACTTTATGGAAGCCTTGAACACTTTATACGGACATTTATAACTGAGGGTGCGTTAGCATAATTGTACGGATTGACCCATTGGTAAAACGATCATATCTCGGGCATACAGAAACCCTTTTGAGTGAAATAAAAAGTGTTTCCTACTATAAAAAATGCTCCCGGCGCAATGGAATAGGTTTTAGAACCCAAAAACACTCGTAAATGGTCGAACCAAAGAGTGACTTTCGACCCCCAAAATCCTAGTGCAATATTTAGATTACCCACAATAATAAAGCTTCCAAAGACCTACGAACCAAGACAAATAGATTACTAATAGATATAAGAGACTCGTATGAATGAAAAATTCCCACTCATTAAGTTTACACATTCATCCATTCACGGATCTACACATAGATTTACAGATCTATACATAGTTTGACTAGTGCTTGAATAGTGGACAATATATGAGGAATAACACTATGATTTTCATTAATAATGAGACATTTACTGATGTTAAATCAATGGATTCTATACCATCTCAAAATACAGAAGAATATATGCTACATAGAGATAAGGAATGGCTACAACAGAATGACAGAGAAAAGAGGAATATTTACTACTCTAGATGAGTGTTTTGCCTTCACTGTTGCACTCTCTACCATCAATATTTCGACCCCAAATATCATATATTCCTCTTATAGTGCGCCCTCCATCAAATATGGATGATATAAATCCTTTAGAACATCCCCCAAGAGATCTAGATGACCACAAGTGCACCCTCCTTTAGCAGAAACCAATACAAACATTGTTGTCCCGAAACTCCACAACTTTACACTTCTACTAATTGGAACTTGAACACACCGTCAAGAATTCGACCCCACTACTAAAGATGAACATAAACACCTGAAATAGATCTATGTAGATAAATATGAAAGTGATTTCTCCTCTCAATCAATTTCCATACAGCACAATGAAGAGATTTGGATGATCTCCTCCTCCCTACTAGCTAGGGTGGAATCTTTCACCACCGAAACTAGTTCACAATTGCAAGGGGCACATCTCCCAAGATTGAAAATACACAAGAGCTCTCCTATTCAAAAATCAAATTGTACAAAATCTCTTTCCCAAGAGGCTTGCATCCTTTTTATAGACTCCATTGAGCCCTTTCCCCCTCGTTCTAGAATTCTCTTACAAAATATTAATAAATGTTATTTTCATGGGAGAATGATACCTTGGAACTCATTTACTTCCTCTCTAATGTTATTTGACCAAATAATACCTTCATCTTCCTTAGAATTTCGAATTAGAGAGGCTTAGCTTGATTTTTGGGGAGTTACACTATCATGTGGGCCCACTCTCTCCTCTAACGCTCTCCTTGGCTAATTTTAGGACTTGCAACATGTCATAGGGTGTCATAAGTAGTCATAAGACCTAATTATTTTCATAAGTTGTCATAAGATTCCTTTTGTGAGTTACACTTCCACAAGTGCACCCTCACTGGCTATTTTTAGCTAGATGCCTCTTCATGAAACTTCCTGGGAGTTACTCTTCCTTAAAATTCAAATTTGTAGATGATCTCCTTGATTTGGGGGTGTTACAACTTCCTTGTGGGACCACTTTATCCTCCTATGAGCCCTCCTTGGATGGCTTGGACCATTTCCACCCCCATTTATGAACATTTGGCCTTTTTATTACAAAAATAATGATCCACATCACCCCATCTAGTCTTTGAATTTAAATTTTCAAAATGACTATAGGCCATGATATCCCAAATTTAATCAGTTTTCTCAAATGGTTAATAATCAAAATTCGGGGACATTAAAGATCCTCAGGAAAAGGGGTACTTTGTATTGAATGATGTTTTTAAGTATGTCAATGAAGGACCATAGGAACCAAAGGGAAATCTTGTTTTGATAAATTGTTATGTAGAACACGCAGCTAAAGCTCCTCTCAGGGCTACGTAAAATAAGTATAATTTCTAAAAATTTATGCATTTTTTGGTATATTTATTATAAAACTAGCTTTCACTGTGGCCTTTACGTTTGTATTGTTTATTTTGACCATGTTTTTTATATATGCATTTCATAGGTACTTTTTAAAAATATCCTTGAAAAAAATAGAATTTGAACAACAAGAATTGGTGGAGAGATAAATGTTAACTAGATTGGTGTAGTACCATATCAAATGTACTTCTTTAGCGGTTTCGTTTGGATAAACAATAGTGCACAAACTTATCCTATTGATTTTCCCGCATATTCTGGACAATGAGGCAACAACATCCAAAGTGCCATTCAAGCCAGTCCTTACCAAAATCCCTAAAAAGAGAAAGGAATCTCCCCATGGTATTAGATACTTTTATTTCTCTAAAGCCACGAGAACATTTGAGAAATATATCCTTGAAAATCTCATTTAAGACGTGAGAAATGGCATTCATGACGATTATATCCCGAGAATGCGGCATTGTGATAGGCCTTAGCTTTCCTATTACGAACGCCGATTATTGGATAATTGGGTGATTCACACAAATTACGAACGCCGTGTACTTGATTATAGGGGGTCTTAAATCAGAAATGTAAAACTAAGTGAGAGGACCGGAGCTAGCAACGAAATAAAACGTGGATTTATATAGTATCATGAAAACTAATTCACTTTTTTTTTTTTGTATATAACATTCAATTAATTATATAATGCTATTATTGGATTATGTAATATTATGAATAATATAATATTATCATCGCATTATATAATATTAAGGATTGTTTAGAGTTGGTTGGTTAATGGATGGTGGATTGGTTGAGTTTCATATTTTTTGTCACCTTTATAATCGATATTGCAATGTGGGGAATCCATTTTTGCAGAGGTAGAAAAAATCTCGACTAAGAAAGACAAGAATTTTGCAAAGGGTTTTGATGACCCCAACCCGAAGAGAGGGCATACCCTACTCATACATGCATTGTCTCATTGAGGTTAGGTGAACATAGTCATCAAAATTTATGTGGTAAGAGAAAATTAGTTTCAATGGGATGCCACATTAGTATAGCTGGTAAGTTCTACGATTCTAAGTGATTAGTAATATTTACATTACCATGTTTTCCCTCAACAGAGGTCAGGCCCTACCCATAAGGTCACGAATCATTGAGGTTATATGTGATTATAAGCATCATAATATATACGAGAAGATGAAAATGAGTTATCACTAGGATGTCGCATTTACAAATAAATTCTAAAACGAAGTGTATTCACATTATTAAAGAATGCTCAAGGAAAAAATAGGAAATATAGTAATTATTAATGCATGCAAAGTTTGGCAATATCATATGATGTGTCTTTTCTTATTTGAATGGACTGCTATTGTTTTAGAAATTTTATTTGACCACCTTTTACTATTAAAAAATTTGTAAAAAGTAGCCATTTTTCCATATTGATTTCCATGGCTTATACACTTGCTTTGATTGAATACTACAAGTTATCCTATACAATGGAAGTCTATTAGAGAGGATGATATGGGGAGAGTCATATTTGGTAGTGTCCTGACACTTGTTAAGTGATGTGAGCATTTCTAATGTCGTGCCCAAGTTGGCAATATCACAAGCAAGCTTGTGCTTTATGCAGTAACTGGTGGCGATTGTGCTTTATACAGTAACTGGTGGCCAATGCTAACTAGTACTATTGTTTGTGCCTATTTGAGTTCAAAGCTTCTTTTCCTACTGGCATCAAGGGACATACAATTTAGGATATGAACCACACTTGTAGTGTGGAACTAAAGTTGGAATCTGGATTTTTTGTAGCCATTATGTATGCAACGTTGCTAATGCCATTATTTTTTGGACCCAGGGATTCTTCAATTATTAATTCTGCAGATGGTGAAGGGTAGGTTCCCTTTTTACAACACCATCTACTCTCTTCAACATTTTTGCAAATTATGAAGTAGTGTACAATTGATGTTTTTTGTATAATGACATACATGTGGTCATAGCCAAATTCTTGCCTAGAGCTTCTGTAACTGAGAGCATTGCCATGCGTTCTATCCTAAAGCGTGTAAATGTTATTAGGTCGGGAGCCATGCTTTGGGTGTTTGAATTCCTTTGTGTGTTTGGTTGTACAAAATTTTGTTATTTTTGCATGGTTGTTGAAGACAAAGATAACTTTGATGAAGTATACAATTATTGTTTCTTATGAGAGTGAAGTGAAGTTTTGTTAAATTGTTAATGCTTTGAAGTAAAGGAGCAACAACATTTCTCTATTGTTCGAAATTTATTTGTAATTCATCTACAATGTCTTTTGAGTGGTTCATTGTTTTTATGCAAGGATTGGATGGAAGTGAAGATTTTCACAATTGATTTAGGAGAATGATATGTGTAATAGAAGGCTATTAAGATTCTATTAATCACTCTTCATTCACTTTTGAAGCAAATAGATATATGAGTGTAGTTTTCCAGCCAACTTAATTTCAAGAACAATACAACTAATTGAAGACAATGAAAAGAAGTCACTGCCATAGGCAAGGACTAACAAGAACATGGCTTCATAGTAGTCTAAACACTCGAGAAATTTTCACCAATTTTCTGGTCATTTTTTCGACCATTCTTGCAAGGAATCTAGTCGGAGCCATTGGAATTGTAGATATAAGCTATTGATATTGCACAATCTAAGTGCAGTAGGAATATTCAAGGGTATTGAGTCCATTTCTGCAACCAAAAAAGGGATTTGAAGATTAATTACAATTTGGACAAAAAAATTATCGCTAAATTTCCTCAATGATTGTTTGGAAAGTCGAAGATTTCGATTGTTTAGACTACTTATTTAGCTTCTATATTTATATAATAATTGTTTATTTTATGTCTTCCCAACACTATATACATTCAACAAGTTCAACCATGAAAGTTTAAGGTCCATTGCATACTAGTAAGATTCACTCATATTGGCCTTCACTATACATAAATTCAACACTAATATGAAATTCAAAGAATATTTTATATAGTAGAAGTATGTAAGTTCAACTTACATTTGATTGTATTTGATATTGTACCTTAAGTATTTGATCCCAATCTACTCATAAACCAAAAAAACTAACGAACCATAACTTAAAAAAAAAAATCTTAAAGACATCTATAAATATAAAATAATGACATAATTTTCAGGAAATTGGTTGTTTTTTCTACTTTATTGGACATCCTTGATGTTGAACTCTTCTAAAATTTGGAGCATAATGCATTTTTGTATTTATGAGATGTATACTTCTATGTTAGAGTCATATTGGATTTTTTTAGTTATGTATTTTTTTCTCATATCAAATCATATTTGTATATGAATATTGTTGTTATGGTTCATTAATCATTTAACAAATACTAATTTAGACGCATTCATATGCAAAACTAATTCAAGTGCATAACTACACACAAATTAGACCAAACATTTCATGCCATTACCTAGTGATTACAGGTTTGGTTGTACAAAAAGATAAACAAAAAACAACTTCCAACTAGTGTCATAAAATGCATTAAAAAATCCATGCCACTTGGTTGTGTGAAGGATGGATTATTTCTTGATTGGGCATATGATTTTCTCTGATGTTTTGTGTCGCCAAGATATTTCTCTTTCGGTTCCTCCTTGTCTATTGAATTTGACTACATTACCATCACAATTTGACTTCCAATGTGTTCAAAAATCACCATTGTTACTCTCTTTTTCAAATTGAAATTGTTGATTTCTACCTTTATTTGAAGAGACCCAAGGTCTGGAAAATAAGTGTCATGGGAATGAGTTCGTTATTGCAATGAAAAACATATATCACTTGGACTCAAGGTCATTGCTTGTTGGAGGAGTTTTATGTGGCATCGATGTTATCGACAAAATAGGGAATGTCAAGACAATGCAAGATAATACTAAGTATCCTTACTTCGAGGTAGCAATATTTACTGGAGAAGTGAGTAATGGTGGAAGAAAGAAAGGATTTGATAGGTCTTGTTTAATACTTGCCATCACTAAATGTGGCGAGCTTGATTAAAACAAGATCCATCCAAGGAATACAAAAATTATTTGGGGGTGTTGGAATATCTTTATCAAAGACCACTACCAGGAATGTAATGTCATTCAATAATTCTTTCATTGATGCCTTCGATAAGCAGGTAAAGAATGTAAGTAACATGTTGATACTTGCATATTTTTAAAAAGTCTCAAATTCATTTTTTGGTGCTTTCGTGTTGTGGAGTGCACTACAAAGTTACTGTGTTGGAATTACAACAAGTATGGTCATGTTGTGGATCAATGTTCTAATGATCCCATTTTTCATACATGTTCCATATTTATCATTTTCTTCACTTCCTTGAACTTCACGGTTTCTACTTCTCAAGTTCTTTCGTAACTACATCAATTCCAACTTATCCCCTTATTACGACGTACTTTTTGTAGCACTAGGTGCAATTGTGGAATTGCTATGCAATGGTCATCATAATATGATACAACAATTTTCTAGAAAATAAATAAGATACACAATTTTCTAGGAGAAAAGTATGATACCACAATTTATCACTTTATCAAAGTTAAAAACTAGTGTTTAACTAATATCTTATAGAGCACGTAGAATCCAAACTTATGAATTAAACGAATTAAACTAAATTTAAAAGTAAGGAGATTGAGATGATCATATAAAATGCAAATGCAAAAGAAGAGCTCAAAGTGTCATCGAGGCTACCAGAATGACTTAAATGATAATTATGCCATAACGCGTTTCTACAAGTGGGAGTCGACTCTCCAAAATTTATTTTTATTGATTTTTGGTCGTTCAATCCTTAGTCTGACGATTGGGATAGTTTGGAATCTTCGATCTACTTCCTAAATTTTTTATTTTCCACGTTTTCGACCGTCTGATCGTTTACCGACAATTAGGAATAGGTGACCTATCGATAGATTGTTCATTTTCCACTTCATCTAGTTGTTTGTCCACCGACTTCTACCAAATCTTCCTTACCTACAATCAATTCCCCACTCTTACCTGCATTCAATTACCTGTGAATGTAGTTGAGGTGGTCAAACAAGTTTAACTAGACATCACGAAGAGTCTTTGGAGGAGTTGTGTGCAAACGAATGTGTGAAGCTGAAGAGAATCAGGTGGTTGGCGTAGTGCTTTGATCCAGAAGAGCTACCCAATATGGAAACATTGGTGTATAAATCCTCCAAATGTAGGTGTTATGTGAAACTGAATCCACAATCTCAATTGCTGCTCATGCCATTGCCTCTGTTGAATACATTTATTGTTGAAGTTAAGATAGGGTTTAGTGTTTTTGTTGATCAAATACTTTCTTTAGAATCTGACGGATACCATCTGTCACCGTCAATATCATTTGAGAGAGATTGATACCCTAACATTTGCACGTCGCAAGTACATACAACCCATCGTAAGAGGAAATTGCTTTCAATTTAACGTTGTTTCCCCAAAAGCACTTTCCGGGAGTTCTCTCTCTGGTAAGAACCTAACTGACGGTATACTCTTTTTGGTAAGATTCAGGTCAGGCTCCCTCATATGTGCTCTTGAAAAGCAATAATATCAAGAAAAGCATGTTACTCCTTAGAAAGGAAAAAATAACAAGCAAATCATACTGCTAAGAAAAGCACGGTGGTAGAGGATTTGTTTTAAAAAAGTGGATTGGACATAAATTAGATAAAATGAGGACAAGAGGAGAGTCCCTATGGCCATTTGAAATCTTGACCTATATATGTGTCAATTGGGACAGAGAGAATGGAAGACTAAAGCACAAGTTTCAACAACATGTTACTCTGTTTATCTCGGTCTCTCTCTGTTATCTACTTGTGTTATTTGTTTTAGGTTATTTTCATATGTTATGTGTTTTGTCCGCATGGCCATGCATGCTCGTCTTTGTTTTTCCTCTGCTTTCTTTTCTTCGGTGCTTGATGTTTCCATTGTTTTTCATGTCAGCCTTTTCTTCTTTTCTTTTTTGGATGATTAGAAGACAGAGAGAAATGGGGAGTGAGAGTGTGGAGGTTTACCCCAAGGGACTAGATATGCATACACTTACACCAGGTAGAAGATAATATGGGCACCCTTGTGCTACCCTAATTGTTGTTTCATGCTCATCAATGGTGTCCCTGAGAAAGGTTTATTGCTTATTTCTTCCAAGTGTTTTACTTCATTTTAAGTTTGCTTCAATTTATGTTTATTGCTTATTTATTCCAAGTATTTTACTTCATTTTAAGTTTGCTTCAGTTTTTGATAAATTGCAAGGATGGTCTAACATTGCATTTCAGAGAACATATTTGCATAATACATAAGATTAACGTATTTTAATTTTATTGAGTTTTTGACAAATTGTAGGGTTGATCCAACATTACATGGTAGGGAAAATGGTTAGTTTATATTGTCCAATTCCATTCCTCACCGTATTTTGTTTCAGTTGTGCACTTAAAAAAAAATGCAAAGATGGATTTAAAGATGTAGAGGAAAGCCATGTACAAACATTTCTCCTCATGAATGGCGTGACCTTCCAGGTTGTTCCTGAGAAAGGTTTAATGCTTCTTTCTTTATTCATTTGATTTTATGTTTACTTTAGTTTTTGACAAATTTCAAGGTAGGTTTAACATTATGCCTGTAGAGAAAAATCCCTTTACTGTATCGATCTTTCATGCTCGGTAAGGGCATAAACTCCCAGGTTTAATCTTGAGAAAGGTTCAATACTTTTTTCTTCACAGTATCTTATTTCATTATAAGTATATTTTAATTCTTGAAATTTGTATGGTGGTTTGAACATTAGGTTGTAGGAAAAAAACTCTTCACAATACATATGATTAGCGTATTTTGTTAAAGTCCAATCCTCATGACAGTATTTTATTTCAGGTGTGCATTTTTACAAATTGAAGGATGGTTTTAAGGTTATAGAGAAAAGCTTTGTGTCGTACAGATCTTTCATTACCTTATTTTACCTAAGACCTGTTCTTAAAACAATAATAGGTAAGTTTTGTACTCTTCCGAATTATGTGTCTCTTATTTGTTCATAATGTACCGAGTAAATGATATATATTCTAGGCAGGCTACTACTTGAAGACCTTCCTTTTCTTTTTTGCTAGAACTCCTCAAATAGTTCACAAAATATTGTTTAATGATATTTTGGTATCTATGAGTTATATATGGATCCTGGAATGGATAAATGGAAGTAAAAACTTTGTTTAAAGTATAATTAGTTATGGATTATATTTCAATCTCCTTTATTTAATTAGGTTAAGGCAGGCTACAACTTGTCGATTATCCCATTCTTTTATGCAAGAACTTCACAAATACTTCAAAAAATCTCGTTTAATGATATTTTTGGTATATATAATGTATGTATGGATTCTGGAATGGATATATAGAAGTGAAAATTATGTTTAAAATATAATTAGTTCTGGATAATATTTCGATTAGCTTGATTTATCTCCCTATTTATCTAAGTTCCAATTGTTTCTTTGCTTGAGCAAGAATTCCCTTCCCATAGAATCTCGTTTAATGATATTTTTGGTATATATAATGTATGTATGGATTCTCGAATGGATATATAAAAGTGAAAATTTCGTTTAAAATATAATTAGTTTTGGATAATACTTTTCTACTTCTTTGCTTTGATTTATCACATAACATTAGAAAACAAAAATACATATCCTAAAAAAAATATACACACATCATTTCTGCTAAAAAATGATGTGTACAAAGTTTAATATAGCAAAAATATACATCCATCTTAAACCTGGATTTGTCAAGAATTGAAAAGGCTTAAATTTCTTGAAGTGGGAATTTTTTTTTATGTGTACAAAGTTTAATATAGCTAAATTTACACATTGTCAAATACATAATGGTTCTATAAAATGGATATGTTGTTGACTCTACATCTTATGAACTAGATGAAGAGACTATTTCCTTTTTGGGTTTGATTTGTTAAATTCACAATGCCTCTTCATTGAAATTGGTTTTCACCCAACACTACATGCAAAAGAGAGGGAGCTACTTATTCAGTATCTAGATCACAACCCTTGGATGCAAGGTTGGGCAAATTTGTTTATATTGCAAGTGTCAATCTCTCCATATACTATTTTAGAATGGCCTTTGGAGGTTCTCGTGGGACCAACATCACTCTTCATACTATACTGTGATATGATCATACACACCTTTCATCGTATCAAATTCTACACATGTCTTGCTAGATGTGATGATTTCTTTATCAATGTGTGTAGAGGCAATTTTGAGAAATTTATCAGTAAGATCAATGAAGACACCTTGTGAAAATGCTTACACAATTGTTTACTATTTATTAATAAACCATTTGAGAAGATTTATAGAGGTTGTTGTTACACCAGAATCTCGTCATCGTGAGTCATGTGTCAACTCCGTGCCCTTTTTCCTTAGATAAAAACATCCAAAGCAAGTTGTTGTCCTCATGTTTCCACGATGTCTAGTTGCACTGGCAAATCCTACTTTCTAGCAAGAAGTGCCAGACCATTCTTGGTGCATGATGCTCTCTAGTAGAGTGCGCCAGTGGCTCTTGTTGCTTTTATACATCTTGCGCTAATTCCTTCCTGGTGCTAGTTGTCTTCATGCAGAGTGCTCCAGGGTTGGTTAATGTGGATAATGAGGAGCTTAGAGCGACTTCTCCAAGCTTGGTGACATGGAGGTCTATCCCTAGTTACTAGGAGGGTTGGTATTCGATCCCCTAACCTAATGGGAAGATCCCTTGGACCTCTCCCCTTAATCTTCAACCTACTCTACCAATTTGTCTTTATAAATATGAAGCCTCTCTCCATTGGAAAGGGAGGAAGGACTATAGCACTCTCATGCTGGTGGAATTATCCTAGGTGATCCCTACTCATCCGTTGGGAGGCAAACATCATCCTTTGGAGGATTGGATTGGATTGTTGGATGGAAGCTGTAACATTGAGTCTTAGGTTGTGACTATCTTTCTATTTTCATTTCCCATCATTTACAATAATACAAACTCTTTCCATAAATATTGTTGTGTTGATAATATTTAGAGCTTTCTTCCTTAACTGTTAGCTTATATCAATTCGTATTCTATATATGCTTTTACTACTTGCTTGTTTCCATTTGTTCAACAGGGTTCTGCAGCTCGAGATATGAAGGCTCTGGAGCATTGGATCAACAAAGAGAAAGATGATTTGTAGACTTCATGTAAGTGACCCACTTGTTAAACTGCATCTTTATTGATATAGGAAAGTAGGTTGTATTCAGTATTTATTTGTTCTAGATACTGCTTTCTAGTGAGAAGCGCCAGACCATTCCTGGCACATGATGCTCTCTAGTAGAGTGCACCAGTGCCTCTTGTTTCTTTTATGCAGCTTGCGCTGATTCCTTCTTGGTGCTAGTTGTCTTCATGCAGAGTGCGCCAGGGTTGGTTAATGTGGATAATGAGGAGCTTTGAGCGACTTCTCAAAGCTTGGTGACATGGAGGTCTATCCCTAGTTACTAGGAGGGTTGGTATTCAATCTCCTAACCTAATGGGAAGATCCTTTAGACCTCTCCCCTTAATCTTCAACCTATTCTACCCATTTGGCCTTGTAAATATGAAGCCTCTCTCCATTGGAAAGGGAGGAAGGACTATAGCACTCTCATGCTAGTGGAATTATCCTATGTGATCCCTACTCATCCTTTGGAGGCTTGGCTTGGATTGTTCGATGGAAGTTGCAGCGTTGAGGCTTAGGTTGTGACTATCTTTCTCTATGTATTTCCCATCATCTACATTAATACAAACTCTTTCCATAAATATTGTTGTGTTGATAATATTTAGAGATTTCTTCCTTAACTGTTATCTTAGATCAATTCATATTCTATATATGCTTTTACTGTTTGCTTGTTTCCATTTGTTTAACAGGGTTTTACAACTCGAGATCTGAAGGCTCTAGAGCATTGGATCAACAAAGAGAAAGAGGATTTGCATACTTCAGGCAAGTGACCCACTTGTTAACCTGCAACTTTATTGAACTAGGAAAGTAGGTTGTATTCTGTACTTATTTGTTCTAGATCCACTTGGACTAGGGAGATCTAGTTTGAGTCTACTTGAGTAGATTGTCCATAAACAGTTGCCCACCTTCCATTGGATTTGCAAACGATAACATAAGCCAAATAACATGATCAAAACCATGCAAATCTAAGAATATAACAAATACTCCCATTTTAAGAATAAACGAGAAAGTCTAGCAAATTGTGCTTCAACTATTTTAGAAAAATAGGTTTAGTGGGACATCCTTCATTTCTTTAACAAAACAAAAAGTTGTATTCTTTGCAAATGGGGTGGGTAATGATTTATCCAGATTCATCTATAAATAAAATAAATGTTTTCTATTATTGCATGGAATTATATGGTTGAGTATTGTTTATGGAATAAATATCTCCATTGCACACTTTTACTTCATTAGCACTTGCATCTTTTAAATTTAAATGTTTTAAATATCCATCTGCATTTACTTTACACTCTTAGAATTAAATTGCAACAATCAAATTGTTTACCTCACATGTGTTTGCACCACTAGCACACACTAAGAGACCTAAAAACTTTTTTCACTCCAAGTATGCTCTTCACCTCGCACTTCTTCTAAGATCAGTGTATAAAAAATGAATGGAATTGTGGAATACCTCCTTTACACACCCTACTCAAAAGTAGACCCTTAAAATCAACTTTGTAAATTGCCAACCAACTAAAATCCTCCACAGGAGGTCACAAAACAAAATTTTAGTTAGGTAGGATTGCTTAGGCTAGGCATCCATTAATGCCCTCCAATTTAGTTTCATTAGCTATATTTGCAAACATAGCATTGTTGACTTATAGGGTACTATCAAAATCCTGCTATAAGCAAGTGTTCAAAGAAAACCCGAATCAGAAGTGCGCCGTGACCAAGGAGGTGAAAGTCGAGGTATAATGGCCCTACTCTCCCCTACGAGTTACTCAGCTCGTTGTAGGGAGACAATACTATACCGTGCAGGTCGAACCATTGATCCACACTTGATGCAAGGTATCTTAATGGACAAACTTAGGACATTGCCAAGGAGCAATTGTGGGTGCAATTGACTCTTGAAGTCAGCTATTGCCATTGGAAGGTGTTGCCAAGTCCTCTAGATTGGAACATTGGCCCCATCACCGGTAGAATTGTCTCTTTGTTACCTTCACTAGTCAATTGGTGTGTGGATCCCATTATCACCGTCAATTGTGCTTTTGGAAGGCCCAGTGACATTTGAAAGGAAGGACAATATGCCTTCTAGGGAATTTACACTTATTTTCTTTTTGAATACAAGTTAACTAACTCGTACTTAAAAAGAACCTACATGTGGGGACCCTTGCACTAAACCAACTTTTCACATAGCACTCACTTGTTGCACCATATTTCATCTCTTGTGGTTTCCATATTACCATCTTCAAAGAACAAAACCATTATTGCATGGAATAATATGGTTCAATATTGTTTTTATTTTAACATTTTATTATAAAGATTGCTTATGTCAATGCCTTTTTTTGATTGCCTTGATTTTATTTTATTTTTTCCTATATTTAAGGCACTCTAGAAATGCTTGTTACTACAAATAGGGATTATGGTTGTTGGCAACATGTAGAGTTTTCATTATGTGGCTTTCGAAATCTCTATACTTGATAACTTACACTTTGAATGCACTTTCTTTTCTAAAATGTTCTTTTCCTTTTAGTATTTTACTTTCTATATCTCTCATAGATTTGCTTTCTATATCTGTCATCTTTTTTAATCTTGAATTCCTAGATGTATGTTGTCTCTAATGATAATATAGATGATATATTTGATTTAAGCTTATATATAAATAAATACTTAAACAAAACAAAAAATGTATATTAAAATTATATATTTTATTATTCATCAAACCCTACACCTTTTTCCATCCTTCGCTTTATGAGACTTTGGCTTGCTCCGGTCTGCTTTTGCTTCTTTTTACTGACATGCCGACAATTGTTTTTTAACCCCGCGATTTTATTTCAAAACAACAACAACAGACATAACTACTCACACACTTTATTTATATAAGCCATTACGTTTATCTTATTACCATGTTGACATAACTCTCTATTGTTGAGCACATAAACAACCATGTTACTTCTCAAGTTGAAGATGAGCAACTAGAGTGTGCAGTGTTTCTTTACCCTAGACAACGAGTTATGTTAACATCAAACTTGTGGGTTTCAGTAGGTCTTCTTAATGGATCACTCGGACAAGTGGTTGAGATTTTCTACAAATCAAACCATCATCCTCCACAACTTCCAACATTTGTTGTTAACTTCCAAAAGTACATTGGCCCTCCATGGGATACCAACAATCCTACTTTTCTACCAATTCCACCTATACAAAGGGGGGGTCGTACTCAAATCCCACTTAAAATGGCATGGGCATTGACAATACATAAATCTCAAGGCATGACATTACCAATGGCTACAATGGACATTGGTACAATGGAGCATCAAGGTTTGACCTTCACTGCACTTTCCAGAGTCCCTTCCCTTAAGGATCTTCACATCTCCCCAGCGTTTTCATATGATCAATACAAACGTATGTAGGATAATCCACATGTCAAAGTAAGGAAAAATGCAAAGAAGTTACTACAATCAATGGAACTCTCTTAACTACGTTATGTATGTAAGTACTTCTCTTTTTTCTCTATTTCATTTTCCTATACTTCCTTTCAATCTCTCTTTGACTTGTTCATTCTTACTTTACTTCTTTGTTTCACTTTGCAAAAAATTCTATTATACTCTTCTCCCTAACTACTATTCTACTTTTCATGTGCAGGCTCTACTCCTCAACAAGCTACAAATTTTTCCCTTTGCATTTTGTAATAAATCTCCATCTTCTATTTAGCGTTAACATATATGCAATCGCATACATTCTCAATACCCATTTTACTCTCATATTTTTACATTCAAGATTAAACTCTAATGGTTACACATTTCATTATTATGTTGTTGCATCTACTTGTTTCACTTTCAATTACAACGTTCTTTTACTGCACCCCAAGTTACAATTGCTAGTTACGTCGTAAGGCGTTTCTACAAGTGAGAGACACTCTTGAAATTTTAGTTTTTATGGCTTATTGTCGGTTGTATCTATTGTATGACGATTAGAATCATTTCCTTCGTCGATTGCCAACTATCCTTTTGATTGCCACTTGCAACTTGGATGGGGTGCAAACTGAATGCGGCACCTGTCGCGTCCCTTCAATTCACACTCCTGAGGTGGTGGCTGTGAGGATTTGACAAGCCAGTATACTCCTTTAACCTCCTCTTCCCTAAAGCTGAGAGAACAACATAGCCATGTTTCAGTTTTTCAAGGTCCTGTGTCTTGCAACAACAGTCCTGCAAAAATTCCACCAGGGAGAAACTAGTCTTTACCGAGGGAGAGGAGGGGGAATTAACATAGCATAAATGGAAAGGCTTCAAGATTCCTAGAGATGGAAACTTCTCCTTTGTATGCAGTGCGCTGGGTTCGTCCATTGAGTGCAAGCCAATAAGCCTTATTGAAGATATGCAAATGTGCCCATATCATATTCCTGAAAATCCCTCTTTTGATGAAGAATTCACATTCAATCTTGAAGGGAGTTTTGTAGAATCATTCCAATCTCAACATGAAACCCTTAACAAGATCAAGAAGGGAAGCCTCGTAAGTACTACAGATCGTTGGCGCCTTGACCCCTACTTCAATGAAATTATGAGAGATGCACAGAGCAGGCATGAGGTTTTTGGTGATGAGTTTGTCATTAAATCCTTTTATGAGGCTGAGAAAGCACACAGGGGTAAGTTATGTTGCGTAATTTCTGCCTTCTAATGAATAAATTATGTACCTGGTCATGTCGATATATATACCTGAGTTAGAAGGGTTAGTTATAATCTATATCCTACATGAGCGTAGCAAGGTGTGTGATATACATACAGGAGTTGAACGGGTTGGATAATGTCATATAGAGCATTATGTTATGCTTGCTGGAAGGCATTAGTCGGACTAAATATTTGATCATTTATAGAAGTCAATTATGCATTTGATTACCTGCATTATGCACTATGAATGAGATTTAATTGAGAAAAATAATTCGTCAGAATCTTCCATCCACCTAATTTTGTTATTATTCATGTTCTGCATAAATCATGGCATATATATTGACTTCATTTGTTGTTTAGGTGTGAGCTAGTGGTGATCCATACCTTACACATTGTGTGGAAACTGCAATTTTTCTTGCATCAATTGGGTCTAGTAAGATTGTTGCAGCAGCCAGATTGCTTCATGACACACTAGATGACACACCGATGGACTATATACAATTGTGCTCTCATTTTGGAAAAGGTGTTGCAAAATTGGTGGAAGGGGTTTGTGACTTTTCTTCCATCCATACTATTTACATATGGTTGGCTTGAAGCTTATGTGGAAAACAAATTCATGCAAGAAAGTTTGAAAGTTTGAAATGGAAATTATATCTAAAACTTTGAAATCAATATCCACTGAATTTATTTCTGAATGGGGTTCCTTGTGGGGCTGCATGACTTGTCAGTCTATCATTGGGTTCTTATTCTTTAATGTTTTATTTATGCCTGTTGCATTATGTTGTTTTGAATTTTTTTCTTTTCAATTCTGGTCATTTAATTACTTGGACTCTCAATGTCTTTGAATAACCTTCATTAGTAGTTGGCATTAAATAATGCCATTGCAAAACTTTCAATCTTTTCAAACTGTTGTCTCAATTTTTGTTTTCCCATTGATAGTTGGTTTTTGTCTTTTCGATGTCTTTGAATTCCCTCCATTTCAGTTGGTTTAGCCCTCCTCTTCTTCGTCATCGAATGCAGAGCTGTCGATTCCTAGGAGTGGAAGTGGAGGTTGGAGGATCGAGCCTCAGAAATATCGTCGTGGAACAAGCCCTCTTCCTAGGAAGCTCTACAGGAAATGGTGCGTTTATAGGCATGGGCATGTTTTATTTTTCCTTTACTCAACAACTTATCAGGAAACATTTTGAAGATGCTCAGTTTATCACGGTAAGTTATCTTTACGATTCTTTGTGCGAGAATTTATGTGGAAAAGCCTGGACTTTAGGCTCATTTAATGATTTTTTTTGAAAGAACGGTAATGCTCCATAAATATTCGGAAGTTCCTCACTTTTGATTTCCTCGTAGTTTCTGGGTATGTATCCAAAATAACTTGCTATAATATCCCATAAAATTTAAAATTTACTGAATTTTGAAGGCCTTGTTTTAAGGCTCTATAAATTAAAAGAGGGTTTTTGGTCTTTAAATTTTAAAATTTACTGAATTTTGAAGGCCTTGTACACAATAATCCGCAAGTATAGCCATCCCCTGCAACAATAGACTCAAACAAATCGTTTCTCGGATACTCCGGGTTCGATTCCCCGCCCCAACAAATCACAGTCTTGTTCTCTCACCAAATAGCACAACTGTGTCATTCCCCCAACGCCATGCTCACGAACTGAAAAGGAAAACTCGAAGGCACATTCGCTTACCCGACATCGTTTCTTCCCCAACAAGCCAATGTGTCGTCCTCTTCTCCAATAACGCAGTAATGACCGCCTCCTAAGCGATCTGAGCCTAATATCTGATTCCGTCCAAATCTCTATCCCATTGATATCCCAACAAGCAACGCTTCGGTTTACAAATATCCCACACGTGAGATTCGAACCTGCGCTGATCGAATAAAAAAACCCAATCTTCGAAGCCCTCACCGAATCACCCCTCCAGCACAAAACATTGCCAGTTCCATTCACCAATCCGCGTACATGACTGCTGCCTACAACTATTTCTGATAAATTTGCATTCTTCGAAATCCTCTTGGGCCTTATACTCGAAAGCCTGTTATTAAAATTCCAACACAGAAGCTGAAAACCCCCTTGCCTCAGCCCGCAAAAAAAATCTTCCCCTCCAAAACCCCATAAAGTAATTAGGAGAAGGAGAATATATTGAATATTTCTTTCATATTTCAAATAGTTTATGTAGACATGATTGAACAACCAAAGAGCTAAGAATTTCATTTTTGTTGTTCCTTTTCTTTTGTTTAAATATATTTGTACAACTATATAATTTATAACTTAAATTATGGTTTGAAGTTCAAACGTTTGTATTTAAATGGAATACTTTGACTATGGTATTCTGGTATTCTATTCTACATATACATAAATTTCTATATATAAACATATTTATTATATAAATCAATAATATTATTGAGGTTGATTCCATACATTTAGAATCCTATTACACATTTTGGTTGCATCTTTTCTTGATTCTTTAATATGACATCAAAGTTATATACCACGCATACTTCAAACATTTTATTTAATGCATATTTTTACTTGATTCTTTTTACAAGACATTCAATCATGCTATCAATGCCCATGTCTAATCAACAACTTATCATTATCTTGTTATTTTTTCATATGGTGATTTGTCAATAAATCCTTATACTATAATGTTGTTTCGTTCTTATTTTTCCTACAAGTTTTTTTTTATAAATAAAATTCTTATAAAATACGTAATTATTATAAATTAGGTAATTATAGGGAATATTAGAAATGAATTATTTTATTTTCATGAAAGTTATATTTTTTAAATAAAACACTATTTAAATTATTAATACTATCAAGATATGTGCATATCCTTAAGGTATTAAGAAAAAATATAAGAAGGAAATTAACTAAAACAAGATTATGGTACCTAGACCCTATAAAATCAAATAGCTAAACATTAGGTACAAGTTGCCTTATAAACCCAAAATTTATCAAAAAAGAAAAGAACAACATAACCACAAGTTAGTACCTAGTACCCAAAACCTTTCCAAACTAAATAGGAAAACATTCATGAACAAAATGAACTTGAATATTCAACATCTATCATAGTCCTACGCCAAGTGACCTTAGCCACTTGTTATTCTAAGCTTGCTAAAGTGAGATACATGTATTGATTTCTTGCACTTAATAAAGCATAGACATAATGGTTAAATACTAAAATTGACAAGCTTCTACTAAGAATTCACTATGAAAAACCCTAATAGTTATTGTTTTTAACATTACGACATTATTGAATAAGACAATACCCATATGGGAAGGGCCTACCCATTCTCTAGGGAAAATATGGTTTGTATCATTTACAACAAGGCGATTTAGAGAGTGGTTTGAGTTGCTATGTTTGTTATGGACGAAATTGTAAATAGTTAGATTATGATGACCAAAATTAATAAGTAGTCAATGCATATTTCCCAAACCATAATATAATAGCTTCTTGATAAGCATGGAGTTATGTTCAATAAAGTTTTCAATCCACATAATAACTTCAAATATAAGGGATTAAATTCAACTAAAAATAAGTAGTTGTCAACATTCTTAAATATATCTCTATCACTATCACAACAAATCAAGTCCCTGTTGTTTGTGGTTAGACCATGTCAATTGAAATAAGTTATAAGTATATGTGAGATCAAAGTGGTTAGTGACTAAAGCAATGTGTACTTTACATAGGTCAATTTTTCCAATAAATAATCCAAGTTGGTTAAGTTGTTCCTCTACATGATTTGAAGCATGGGAGGCTTTACTTGTTGCCAAGAGAGTTTATTTTGCATATTGATTATCACATTTTAAAGTTCTTTAAGCATTCAAAAGAAATTGAACCAAAAAAACATGAAGTGGATTGAATCTATACAAAGTTACACCATTTCCCCATTAACCAAAGGAAAGAGCACGACATAATCAATCCATCCTCCAATGGCTCAATTTTTTCAAAAAACATCCAAATAAATATTCTAACATGCTAAAGCAATATGAGAATTCTGAAGTATGTGAAGGTATATTCCTTAAAAGAGACCCAATAATAGGAGCTCAATTTTTTCAAATAACATCCAAATAAATATTCTAACATGCTAAAGCAATATGAGAATTCTGAAGTATGTGAAGGTATATTCCTTAAAAGAGACCCAATAATAGGAGCTCAATTTTTTCAAATAACATCCAAATAAATATTCTAACATGCTAAAGCAATATGGGAATTTTGAAGTATGTGAAGTTATATTCCTCAAAAGAGACCCAATAATAGGAGTGAAATCATAGGAGGAAAACCATACAATAACCAAGATATTTGGAGGTTGAGATTTACACTTCAAAAAATCTATCAAGGAAAATATTTCAATAATTTTCTTTCCCTAACGAGCCCACAAGAATGGTATCATCATAGGGGTCTTGCTCCTTGGATCCATGTCAATATATATATGTATATTTTTTTTCCATGTGGTTCACTTTAATCGGCTTAGCCGACCGCTACATCCACGAAATAATTTCCGGCAGACCCGCCCCGAAGGGGTTTCCACCCTGCGGCCGCTGCGTGCCTAACCCCAACAGAGTCGATGAGAATGGATCCCATGACCTCGCATGCTGGGAGGCCTAACTTCCGAGAACACATCCGATCGAGCTAACTCTTGGGGCTAAGGATCCATGTCAATATACTAAAGAAAAACCAACAATTACTAAAATATATAGAAAGTGCACAAGCAACCCATTAGGTTGTGAAACCATTAAACAGGACTAAAATGTTTGTTGTATATAAAATTATTTCAACCTAGAGGAAGATATGCCAATTTCATGCCGATCAAACCTTAAAATTCAAATGTAGGACTAAAAATTTAAATAACATAACATACAAGAAAGTTGAAGGACCAATTTTTGTTGTAGGTTGAGGTATGCAAGAATTTTCTACCTTTTTTATTTAGATTGGAAAGTCCTTTTTAATTGTTTTTTATGCACTCACATATTTTTATTAGATTGGAAAGTTTATTTTGACTGTTTTCATGTACTCATAACATATTTTTATTGTATGTCAAAATAGAATATATATATATATATATATATATATATATATATAAACTATTCTATTTATATATCAATTTTACCATGAAAAATATTTTTAAAAAATCAAAATATGTTTTCATGTACTCATGGTGCAGGAGGATGATAATATAATTTGGAAAGGTAATGAAAGCCTCGGCACGGTGACAACAAATACAGCTTAAATCCATAATCAAAAGAAAGTGCCATTTTCCAAAACAGTGGTGGTACAAAATTATTTGGATCTGGAATATTCCTTTAAAAATCAAATGTTTCTTATGGTTTATTCTTATGGACAGAGTAAAAACATGGGAAAATCTGGCTAAGAGAGGGTGGACTGGCCCTAGTTGGTGCATTTTGTGTAAAAACTGCGCTGAAACTACTGTCCACATATTTCTGGAGTGTCCATTTACTAAAATGGTTTGGGAAAGATTCTACAAAGCACTAAATATTGACACTGTTTGGGGGAGTGGAAATTTTGAAGCTAGTCTGAAAACTTGGACTAAAAATTGTTCTAAACATGCTACACTGCTTGTGTTTATATATTGGTCTATTTGGAAGGTGAGAAATCATAATGTGTTTGAGGAGCTGTCCACCAGTACAGAGGTTGTATTTCTTCAAACTTTGAACTTATATTTTCCTTACAAACAGATGATGGGAATTAAGAACCAAAGGAAGGTAAAAAAATTCAATCTGACCATTGATGACCCGGTTATTTTGTTGATGGTGCAGCCTCCAGGGGTTATTGTGCAGCGGGGGGAACTATATTTTTAAATCAGGATCATTATTATACTTTCCAGATGAATTGCAACAAAGGTACAAACATGAAGGCGAAGCTTTTAGCACTTTGGTGTTTTGTTAGGATGGCAAATATTTTTGGATTTCCAAGAATTAAAATCTTTGGAGACTCCCGAATAACTATAAAATGGGCAAAGGGAGAATATAATTTGAACATATCAGCCTTAACACATTGGTGCAATAGGATCAAAAAAGAGATTGAACAGTTCAGAGATATAAGCCTGGAACATATTTATAGAGAACACAATCAGTTGGCAGATAAGATGTTCAAATAGGCACTTGAAGGGGTAGATGGATATCTTTTTTGGGAGGAATATTTTGAGGAGAAGATCCAGGATAGTGGATCTGTATATTTCCTTGATTAGATTGTTTTGAATAGAATAGTATATGAACAGGATGATAACTACAATTTTGGAAAATGGTTGAAAATGTTTATATTATGCCATTCTGTAATATTTTTGAAGAGACAGATTGGAAGAGAATCAGGATCAACGTCATAATATTTGACAGATCTATCATTGTACTGTTTTAATTCATTTTGAATATAAATAGTATGCTTTTTTTCGTTGGAAAAAAAAACATAATTCCATTAAATTAATATAATATACTTGTATTTTAATAATATTAAATTACAATTAGTTTAAAAATTGTGATTAAATGAATTTAAATATGCATAATTATAAGACATTTATAATATAATGATATATTATAAATTTTTGATTTCAAATAATTTAAATTTAAATTTTATTTTAACTAATTTAGAAGCAATTGATTTTGGGTGTTATCTCCATTTTAACTAATTTAGAAGCAATCTAGATGCTCAAATACATTTGACACTAAAATTAATATATTTTGCATTGCGTAAATCATTGAACTAAAATCTTATAATATCAATATGTCATTCAACCATGCTAAGTTACAGTTTATAGAAACAATATATACTAGCACAACCACCTAACTTGTGGTTGGTACTGATAGGTCACAATTTAAGTGTCACTAACAAGTTATATGTCACTTGTTCTCCATGCGAATGTAATCACCTATTATGTGCCACATGTATTGGCTACCAGTTATTTTGATATTCCTTTTTCTTTATAATGATTTGTTTCAAATTTGGAACAATCCTCATGCGATCTGGAAAATTCAAGAGAGGCTTCTACATTGAAGGTGCCAGATGTGTTGGGGTGCTATGAGTCAGAAGAACTGCTAGAAATGAAAAACTTGGAATCTTTGGAGGACATGTGAAGCTAAAGATAATTGAGGGGTTGGTGCATTGTACAAAGCTTCGATTCCTATATTTTTGGGGTTAGATCTAAATTAGGAAAGCTTCCAAGTATGAAACTATTGGTATCTTTGGAGTACATGTGAAGCTGAAGATAATTGAGGGGTTGTGCGTTGTACAAAGCTTCGATTCCTATATTTTTGGGGTTAGATCTAAATTAGGAAAGCTTCCAAGTATGAAACTATTGGTATCTTTGGAGTACTTTCACTCATATGAACGTGACACTTTTTAAAAAGCTTCGGTTTATATATCCACATGCACAAGTAAATTCTCCTCCATACAATCAAATTTCTCATTTATTTGAGATTCTAAACGAACAATAAATATTTGCATATATGAAAACAAATCTCGTGGTTCAACACTTCAAATTGTGATTCTCTTTCCATATGTCTTCTTTGAATGCGCCTACTCCATCTCCTTGCTTTACTTGCAACACAACATTCTTTTATTGCACCCCAAGGTGCAATTGCTAGTAAATAAATAATTCCCCATTCTAAGACAACTACATTTTTCCTAATTTTTTTCGTCATTTACTACACCAAAATCTACGTTATTAGCCTTAGCCTTAATGCTTAGCCATAGATTATACATAATTAAGTATAATCTCATTAAATTAGATTATACATAATTAAGTATAATCTCATGCAATATGGAAAAATCAAGAGAGGCTTCTACATTGAAGGTCCCAAATGTTTTGGGGTGCTATGAGTTAGAAGAACTGTTAGAAATGAAAACATTGGAATCTTTGGAGGACATGTGACGCTGAAGATAATTGAGGGGTTGGTGTGTTGTACAAAGCTTCGATTCCTATATTTTTGGGGTTAGATCTAAATTAGGAAAGCTTCCAAGTATGAAACTATTGGTATCTTTGGAGTACATGTGAAACTGAAGATAATTGAGGGGTTGGTGCGTTGTACAAAGCTTCAATTCCTATATTTTTGGGGTTAGATCTAAATTAGGAAAGCTTCCAAGTATGAAACTATTGGTATCTTTGCACTCATATGAACGTGACACTTTTTACAAAGCTTCGGTTTCTATATCCACATGCATAAGTAAATTCTCCTCCATACAACCAAATTTCTCATTTATTTGAGATTCTAAACGAACAATAGATATTTGCATATATGAAAACAACTCTCGTGGTTCAACACTTCAAATTGTGATTCTCTTCCATATGTCTTCTTTGAATGCGCCTACTCCATCTCCTTACTTTATTTGCAACACAACATTCTTTTATTACACCCCAAAGTGGGGTGCAATTACTAGTAAATGAATAATTCCCCATTCTAAGACCACTACATTTTCCCTAATTTTTTTCGTCATTTACTACACCAAAATCTACGTTATTAGCCCTAGCCTCAATGCCCATTCATTAGCCTTAGATTATACATAATTAAGTATAATCTCATTAAATTAGATTATACACAATTAAGTATAATCTCATTAAATTATAAGTTTTTATGTACGGACTCTCCTTTCAAACCCTACATCCCGAGGTTCATAGAGGCAGTGAAGAGAGGTATTGATTTTCAACGAGGGAGAAGAGGAGCTGCTACAGCGGGAGGATTCAACAGGATCCTTGAGGCGGAGGCTGTTCAGAGGCCGACAATGGTATGTGTTTGAACTTTTCGTTCTCCTTTTAGTTTTTTCGGAATTAGAAATCTTCTCGCAGCTTGAAGATCGTTGTTGGGTAATCTATTCTTAAGAAAAATAATATACGATAGGAGTTTTGTGGTTTTATTTTGATCAAATGTGGTTAACGAGGGTTTTACTATGGCTTATTTCGGAACCATTTATGTCCTATATCTTTTTGGGGCACCTAATAACTACAAAAATCTGTGTTTTCTCACTTCGAAAAGAAAATGAGAAAAAACAGTCCTTCGATGATCATTACTTTTACCCGTTGTGGTCGATGCATACAATCTACCCCGTTATTATTGTAAAACCATTCTAATGAGAAATAATAATAATAATAATAATAATATAATTTCAAATCACGACTTAAGCCTATTTTTCTGTTTAAAACAAAGTAATTATTGGCCGGACCTGTGCGTTCTTACCGTCCATACAGATACACAGGAGAAAACAGAAAAAAACACAGCTAGACAGAGTTGGGACTGAACAGCAGAGCATATCTTAACAACTATGGTATATAACATTCAAAATAATACTGAGTAAAATAAGTGGGAGACCCAGCAAAGCAAGCAGGAGGCCCAGCAATGAATAACGGGGTAGCTGGATTTACCAACCTAGTTAATTACTCACCCAGTGAGCTTAACACCCCCCTTAAGGGAAACTTAGGGAGGCAAGAAAGGGTCGCCGCCCTAGTTTTAAAACTCGGTCAATTTAAACTCGGACTCGACCGAGTTGACCATCAATCGAGCTGACTTGGCCTTCAAAATGGATCAGGTGACTGGTTCGGTACTGAACCAGCTCAGTTGGACAGTTGACCAGCAACCAAGTTGACTCGGCCTTCAAACCAGATCGGTGAGCATCGACTCGGCTGGTTTGGTACCGAACCAGTCAACTGGGCCAAGTCCCTATCTAAATAGGTCGAGTTGACTGTAAAACAAAAATCCCTTCTATTTACTTACTCACTAGTATTTGGTAATATAGATGGCAATATTAAATCCTTGAAGTAAAAGTGGCATTCTCCTTCTCTTTCATTTTCTATCTTTTTACTTAAATTTTTAACATTCTATTAATTGTTTCAGGATGTTTGAGAGTGGTTCCAACCTCACGGATTTCATATGCAAAATGTAGAATTTTAGATCCCATTCATAATTCAACAGACTTAATAGATTTTGGGATTTTAGGATTGCAAAGTTTTCAGCAAATTCTACCATGTATGAGGGTATGGGATTTGGCATTTAATCAAGCACATCAACCCTTACCTTGATGTTGGTGGTGTTGATGGTTGAACTCCTCTATCATGACCTTAATAAAAATGTACTCCTCAGTCTAACAAAATCACTTATTACGCATGAGAAGCTTTTTCTACCTTATTTAAATGATTAGATTAGGAAGTGTCATCAAAATTTTAGGACGTTGAGTCGTTGACTAACTTAGATTCTAATCCTAACCCTAAAGCTATAATATGAACCTTAATTCTAGCATCTAACCCTAACCCTAAAGCTATAAGATGAACATTAACCCTAGAATCTTACCCTAACCAGACAGCTATAAGATGAACCCTAACTCGAAATCTATAAGATGAACCCTAACCTTGTGCTTCTAGGCATTCAACTAGTAGTTCTATTGCAGTTGTAAATGACCTTGAGGAGTTCGAGCTTGAGCCAAATGATGATGCCATTGCTAGTCATGATTCTAGTTCTACTAGTGGTGATGAGTTTGATGATTGATCATGTTGATCAAGGACATCATTGATGTATGATGTATGATGTATGATGTAGTGGTATTATATCATGTTTTTTTTTGGACTCTGCATGCCATTTAGGGTTCATTGATTATGTATTTTGTCCCAGATATGTATTGCACAGTACACTTTGTGCCATTTTGATATATTCACCTTTATATAGTATATACATGAGAAGACTTTGGATATTTTGTCTCTAATGCTTTGGAATCATGGATTAGACTCTTTAAAACATATATTTTCTTCAAAATTTAAATATCTTGTGTATTTTTTAGTAAACTGAGTCATTAAATACAAATCGGTTGAGTCATTACCAATTCGTTGCCAATTCCGATTCTGAGTTCGAGTTGACCCTTGATCGATTCTGAGTACAAGTCTGAGTTGACCCTCGACCAATTTTGGGTCCGATTTGAGTTTTAAAACATTACTCCCAGCTACAAGGCCATGATAGGTACCCTATAAAAAAGATGAAAAATAGACAACAAAAAGGAGGACTGAGACTACACCCCTCAAGGACATGTCCTGCACTCCAAACAAGGAAAGAATCTGAACATAATGGGTCACTGCCAAGTGTTTAGTGAAGATATCAACAACTTGCAAATCAGTGCAAAAGTACTGCAAATCAATTGTCTAATCATGAATCAACTGCTTGGTGTAATGCATGTGGACTTCTATATGTTTGGTGCGTTGATGCTTCATAGGCTCCCTAGAAATATGGATAGCACTTTGATTATTGCACCAAATTAGAGTGGGTTGCACCTGTTGTAAACTAAACAAACCTGTCGAATCTAAATAGAGTTAGTAGCAACATTAACAACAATGCGGAACTCTGCTTCTGTAGAAGAAAGGGCAATTGTCGCTTGCTTTTTGCTGGACCTAATAATAGGGCCAAAACCAAGATGGAAGACATAGCCAGAAGTGGACTTGGGGTTGTCGGGATCACCAGTCCACTTGGAGTCAGTTTAACCCACTAAATCTGCATTACCATTAAATAAGTATTGAATTCCATATGTGTGTGTCCCTCTAATGTAATGAAAAATCTGCTTAGCAGCTTTTCAATGGAGCTCATGTGATTCTGGCATCATGCATGAACTAAGAAACCAAGCCAACTGCATAGGAGATGTCGGGATGAGTGTGTGTCAAATACAAGATGCTGCCAACAAGCTGCCGATACAAGGTGGCATCAACCAAAGGAATGGAGCACTTGGTTGGCAACTTGATGTTAAATTTTTGGTTAAGTTAGGGTTTGGTGCAAAAAATTCAAAATTTAAATACTTTAATGCAAAAAATAAATTTAACAAACTAGTACAACAATCAGAACAATACAACTGTAACAAAGCAAGATAATTCAAAACATGATTTTCATCTCTTTCAACTTTAACACTCCCAAGTAGGTCCCCGTGTTAAAGTGAAATCTTCAGTAACATGTAATCAACAGTAGTAGTGTAACTAGTATGTTTAACTCATAATAAAAGAACAGGTTAGAATACTTACTTGGAGTGTGGGACTTACTCAGAAGAATTTACTTTCAGAACAGATTGTGCCTCTCAGAGGCAAGTCAATCACTAGGAACAAGATGACCCTTACTAGAGGGTTAGTACAAACCTGAGAGAGAGATGAATGGGTTGTAGTACAATTAAATAGTCAATGGTAGTCAAATCACAGTGGCAGCTCCAAGCAAGGTCCAACACAAGAGGTCTGATCTACAAAACAAAATCTTAGCACATAGATCTAACTGAAGTAATGTCTCAGCATAATAGATCAGACCTTAACAAGGTCTTAGACTAATAGATCAAACCACAATAAAGTCTCAGCACATAGATTAGATCTCAATCAGACCACAAGCAAGACTCAAAACAATAGATCTGAGCATAACACAATAGATCTGGGCATAATACAATAGATCTGAGCATAACACAATAGATCTGGGCATAACATAGTAGATCTAAAGCATAACACAATAGATCTTCCCTAGGTAAGTCCACAGGGGTTAATGGTCTCCACAAAAATTAGCTGACATGCCACAAAACAAACTTGGGTGACATCGGCCTCCACAGATGTCCCATGGTTCATTCATATAACCTTCAACATGTTGCGGCCTTCACAAGATGTCCTTAACAAGATTCATGGCACTCGAATCAGGTCACAACCAGCTCAGTAAAACCCCAACAAGGTCACAGCTTGCATAGGTGAGCTTACGGCAGGGTATGCAGACCTCAACAGGCTCACGACCTCCTCTAATAGCCTCACGACATGCAGGTCAAACCTTAATAGACTCATAGCTGCCTCCAAACTGGCTCACGACATGCTAAACAGACTCATGGCAGACATAACCATGTTCACGTTAGGCAAAATCAAGCTCACAGTAGATTGATCAGCAGTAGAGACAAGTTACAGTTATAGCGGCCCTAGTCTAATCAGTCTTCAAAGGTGATGGTTCAAAGCAGTAGCAGACTTCTAGCAGCATACAACCCTCGACGTCAACCTACCACAATCAAATCAGACTTGAGATGGTGATCTCCAACAATTGAACGACCTAGATAAGCAACACCAAACACTTCTTAAACCCTTGACGCCAACTTCAAGAACAGAGCTGAGAGATATGTGATCATGATGATCTCAAATGAGAGATTAGACTTCATTATATAGGATCTTGGAGACTTCTAGAAGGGTCATGAATTTAATCTTTTATTGAGTTAGGGTTCCAATAATTAAGGAGGGTACCAACACATAAGGGTTAAGACACCAAAACAATAAAAGGTGCCTTTAGGTGGGTACTAGGGTCAAGTCACCTCACATATAAACTATTATCATAAAGTTCTTAGGTGAGGGTACTAAGGTCATAGTTAAGGGTACAAGGATCAACAAATGATACTAGTCAAACCATAAAACAAGGAGGGGTACATGACCCACAACCCTTGGGACCAAAAAGTGTACCATTAAGGTGGGTAAACAATCTGTTACCGGATGAACTAGCAGGGCTAGTATCTGATGAACAAATGTATGGAGAAAGTGACCACTGTCACCATAGTCACTCCTCCAAACTACTTGGAGAGTCAAAACCTCCAAGGGGAGAGCCCTTTAATGACCTGCAAACACTTATGACAACAACAACTATGCCTCCTAGATGACTGAATTAGCGACCGGTGCCTTATATTAGTAAAAGGATACAAGAATTTAGTCAAGTGCTTGTAGGTGTAATATGAAGATATATCAAATCAGTATGGCATCCAAGATATGCAAAACAAATGATATATAGCATTTGATGACATTCAAGCATAAAAGGGACCATTTACCAAAACATCAATGTGTACCATATATTATTCAATGTAATTGCATCAGCTGTAGCATATAATAAACTTATGTTGCACAAGTTTTCGGAATGCGGGAACGTAGGGAACGTGGGTACGAGTATCATATACGTCTAGAAGTTTCCCCCAAATTTGCAGGAAATGGTAGGTTGGGAACGACAATAATATATATTAAAAATATAAAAATAAAATAATTAAAAAAACATGAGAACTAGATGACTTAGCACAAACCAGATGACTTAGCTTATTCCTTATATTACGGTTGTAAGTAGAACCTCTTAGCAGATGGAAATGCAATAAAATCAAGATTACCATCCATGTCATTGATTATATAAGGTAGACTTTTTCTAAAGTGGAAACTTTTAGAAGCTATAGTCCCTATATTTGTGGCTATATGTATAGAGTAAGTTTTTTAGTTTTGTGTCAACTATAATTAAAATGTATTAGAATATTATATGTTTACAAGACATTCTATGCTATGGTATTTGCAAAGGTGTATAAATAATCAAATTTAAATTATTATAAAATAAAAATGAAGATAATTTTTATTTAAATGTAATATATGAATTTAATTTTAAAGTAAGATTTAAAACTATTTCCAATTATTTAAAAGTTTAAATTTTTATTCATAAAGTAAATAGTAAAATATATAAATTTCCTTTCTATTATTTAATAGATAAACAGTCAAAATAGATTTACATTTATTATTGATTAGCGGTAATTGCAATTCAGCGTAGGGACGAGTGAATACTCTAACATGGGCGGTAGACAGAGATCAGTGCACCAACCCGACAAGGTTGCACGAAATAGACTTTTATTGCAACTTAGTTTTCTAGAGAAAAAATTATGAGTCAACCATGTAAAAGTATGGTCGTGAGGAAATAGGAATGTTGTTAACAACCTACTTGACGATCATGAATGTGTGGAAGCTCCCAGTGAAGGAAATGCGGAAAAAAAGTCCCCAAGTTCTCGATTTTAGAGGGTAAAAGTTCCCAACCATCCGGAACGGTTCCCGTTGGATTTGGAAAGTTTCCTACAAGTTCCCTAGAACGTCAGAACTTTGGAAATGAGTTTCCTAAAAGCCGAGAGCGGTTCCCATGCTACATAGTTAAATAAACCAATGAGGTCAAGTTTCAAGAACTAATACAATATGATATCACAGTTAATACCATATATCAGTGTTAACATCAATATATAAGAGGAGTAGGTTCAGTACAAATGTGTGTTATAAATGTATTTCAAATGTCAAATATCAATGATATAATTTCACCACTTTTATGATAGCCAAACATGACTCAGTTTCACACTGTATATGACTGTCCTAACATCTATATAATAGTCACTTCAAGTAGCAATTTATAACCACAGTGAGATAAGCCAAGAGAAGTGGATGATGCAAACAATTACCACTTCCACTTTAAACCAATTTTATCATTCAACAATTGTGCAATAAATACAAGTTCTTAGAAAATATTAAGTGTAGTTTCAGACCTCTTTTAACATCAATGTGGCAGCCTATTACAACAGTAGCAATGAGTACAAATGACCAACTTTGTTTGTGTTTTGGTGTGTAGGCTAGAAGACAAAGTTTGAAGGTCTGTCAAGGGATGACAATCTACTGCCCTAGCAGACTGTTTTGCAGCTTAAAGAAAGGCCGCTAAGGGCTGTTTTCAGCCTTGGAGAAGGCTCAAAAACCAGAACCGAGGTCAATGGAGGCTTTAGGGGAGAGGACCGAGGGTTTTGAAGGAGAGGAAAAGGAAGAGAAAGGAGGAAAAGAAGGGAGGAGGAAGAAGGGAAGGAGAGAGGAAAGGAGAGAGGAAGGAGAGGAGAGAGAGAGAAAGGAGAGGAGAGAGAAAGAAAGGAGGGAGGAAGAAAGTGTAATATCCCGATTTTGACCCCATTGCATTAAAATGTAAATGATGTAATATTGTTATAAAATCGTGGTGAGGAGCTCAAGGCCAAGGCCCTGTCATCGATTTAGTGTTAAAAAAATTGATGCATATGTTTTGTGTGCTAGCCAAGCACAATAGAAATTGTGAATACCATGTAAATATGCATTTTAATAAAATACCCTCAACTAGCGATGCAATGCAATGCAACAAGAGTATGGGGGCATGATTTTTACAAGGAATTGGGAGGGAAATATTCAAACTCTTAGAGCCAATCATGTCAAGCCAAGTGTCAATGAGAAAACCCATGAACCTTCAACTACCCATGTTAACTTTTGTACCCAATCATTTATTTCTCCCAAGAGTTGGTTGAGGTAGTTAATGCTTTGGGATTGGAGAGGTATGGCTATCCAAATTCGGGTATGGGCAAGCCACCATTTTTGGAAAACGTGTTTTGGCTTCTTGGGCAAGAAAAGAGCCATGAATTTGCTTCCCAAGCCATTATTCATCAACCAGATGGGCTCTTTCACGCAATTCTAGCTGGTGGGGCGTTTTTCCTCCACGTTTTTCCTGTGTTTCATGGATTTCTAGCTGTGAAGAGGGCGTTTTTGACGTTGCAGAGAGGCTGGAAGGAAGGGAGATCGATTTGGGTGTCCATAGAGGCCGTTTTTTGCCATTCGAATGCTCATATGCATGTGTGGAAAAACGTTTTCTTCCCTGTGGTCGATTTTTCTTTTCCCCCAATCCGTTTTTGACTGGCCACGATTTGGGGAAAACCCTTGGACATATTGCTTGTGAATCCCGTAGCTAAAACCATTTTTCCTATGCCCAACATATGTGCTTGCTATGGGTGGGAGAGGATGCTGTGGTTTGGGTTTTGGGTACCCATTGTTTTGGCTTGAGTTTGAGTGCAAGCATCCACAAATGAAGAGGTTTTAGTTTTGGCTTGAAAAACTCAATTGTGGATTGGCTTGACTTAAGTATGGTGTTCCTTTTGCTGTGCATAGGTTTGTAGGTTTCCATTCCTTGTGGAAATCATGCCCAGTTCGGGGGTGGCAATTGTGTTGAGAGATTGATGAACACAATTGGCCTATAATTGGGTGGAACGTTAGTAGTTGCATAAATGATTTTGTATGAGACATCATTACATCAAGATGAGTATTCTCTTTATGTGTTTTACTTCTGCAAATGGTTTTAATTTGATGCATGCTATCAATATGCTGAATGCATGTGAAATGTGTGTGGATAGTTTAATTCCGCTGTGCATGTTTATTTTGATTTGCATCTGCACACACGTGTTTTATTTGTATGAATCTAATGGATGGAATTGAGTTTGTTGAGAAGCCCAAAATGTTAGTCATGTTCCCTTGCTTGCACCAAATTGATGGGAGGGGACGTGACAGAAAGATGGAGGAAAGAGGTAGGATTTGTTAGGGTTTTTAGCAAGGGGTTTAGGTTTGAGTTTTAGTAGTTTTTAGGGTTTTTTTGTACTTTTAAAATTTTAGGGCTTCCTAAAATTTCGCCCTAGGGTTTATAGGGCTAAAGAAGGCAACGTGAAATTGTAGGACAGAGGGCTGAAATTTTAAGAAGGCCAAAAAATCGATTTTTTTAAAAACATTTCTAGGGTTTTAAACATAAATTGTAGACCTAATTCTAACTCTAATTCTACCATGAAAATGCAAGTAAAATTTAGTAAAAGTTAATAAATTGGGGTTTTAATGGATGTTACCCCAAACCCTAGCCTTAGAGGAAGGTGACCAACCTTCCTCTTGGAGGTGATTCTCTTTGTCAACTAGGTTAGGTCTTCTTGGAACAACATCTAGGGTTGGTTTCAAGAGCCTAAAGTAGGGAAAAATTGGAGCTCCAAGGTCAAACTTTGTAAAAACCTCTTCTTGGGAGTGTTTTTAGTATGTAATGAGGATAGAAAGGCAGGCAGAAGCAAGACAAAGAAAACATCCAACTTCATCCAAGAGCAAGAAAAATCATCCCTCCAAGAGGTGCACATCACTTCATAAGGCCCTTGTAAGGTAAAAGAGTAGCATAATGAATTTTATCCCATAAGTTATGATTTGAAAATGACATGAGGAGACTTTATTTATATGTTCTCACTCACTTATACAAAATAACTAGGTCTATATGCCCTAAAATGTCAATTTAAAATTATAACCTAAAATAATCAAATCTGTGGGTAACTTGAGGCATTTTCCCCAGAGTTTACCCAAAAGTGACTAAAATGACTGAAAATGAGCAAAATACTCTAAATTGAAGGTTGGAGTAGGTAGGGGGGATGTCATGCCCCATCTAACCACAACAGTGATGAAAATCCCCCAACGCCCCCCCCCCCCCCCCATATCATGCAGTACGACTTGGTACAAGAGATGATGTCATCATGAGAAGAAGCCCAAGGAGAGAGGGTGCTGTGATGCAGAGGGAGGGTATCAGTGGTGACTTGGAAGAGAGACAAAAGCTTTAGTGTTGAGAAAAATGCCACCAAAGTGATGAAACAGGTGAGGGGTCATGTGATCCAGTGACCCACCCCTAGGAGCCCCAGACACCAACCTCAGGGATTCAAGCACTTTAATGAGGCAGTTAACAATGCCACTAAGCCATAGTACTCCCAGGAGAAGGACCAAAGAACTTGGCCATAACCCCCACTCAGAAAATGTTGGATATCACCCCTCCTGGTATGAAAAAATGACCCTATCTCCCTGGGGGCACATCTGAAGGTGCGTTGGTACTGGTACCACGTAACAGAACTCTATTACCCATAATACCAAAACATCAAGGTGGTAAGAGTCAAGACAACTCAAAGTGGGTAGATAACTCTTCTAACCACAAGTCAAGATGGTGAACAAGACAAGGTGCTAAACCTTCAAACCACAAGACCAAGAACAATAAAGGTGAAAGACCAAGGGTAGATCAACAAGGTGGGGTTACAACCAATCATCTCTCTCTCAAATGTACAAGTGTTCCATATACTACCTGAAAGTTCATTATCACTGTATAAGGAAGGTCCACATTGGATTATGTGATCCTGTGGTCTTCCTGAATGCTTCTGAGGTCAAGTGCTAGTGACTCCATCAAGGGGTGGCCAATCCCTTGAGAAGACCATCTAGCTCAACCATCTCGAAGACCCAGGAGAAGATGACATCACACATCATCATCTTGGTTAACTCCCCAAGACCTCCATTCTTAAAGAATGGATCTCAGCCCTAGGCTGAGCTTCAGTCCCAAACTGAATCATGTTGATCAACCCCTTGGTCCTTGACCAACTTTTCCATTCTCCCGGATAATGGCCTCAGCCCCAGGCTAAGCTTTTAGTCCTAGTCTGAATGTTGATCAAGCACTTGCACGACCTACTTGGTCCTAGACCAAGAATCTGCCTGGTCCCAGACCAGGATGTTTCTGTCTCAACCTGCAGGATCTGCTCGGTCCTTGTGACCAAGAAACTGTCTGGTCCCAGACCAGAATACCCTAGGGACAAATAGTGGTCCTAGCCATATGCTAGGGACTTTGCCATGGCATCAACCTGCTTGGTCCTCGACCAAGAACCCTAGGAGACTGGTGGGGGCCCTAGGGTACCTTCTAGGGACTTACTCTGCCTGGTTAACTGACCAGGAACCCTAGTTAACTGACTAGGGTACCATCCTCTCTGAGAATAGGTCTCGCAGCTTCACTAGCTTTAACACTTGACTCCCAACAAAAATGGCGTGGGGGCAGATTTGCAATCCAACATGCAAAATTTGTTCAAGAGATCCATATTTGGGTTGAGAGAGACCTATCTTGGATGTAGATTGAGTGAGCTGCAGATAGAGAAAGTAGTGAAGTAGCCCTAAATTTGTCGTATCAAACTGTTGATGAAGAGCAGCCTTAACATGATCAATCAAGGGAGGTGAACTCCCAGTGAGAATGAGATCGTCCACATAGAGAACAAGAAGCAGTAGTTCACCATCTTGCTACAAAATATAGACATTTGAGTTTGAGAGGCAGCAAGAAAATCCTAAAGAGAGAAGAAAATAATCCATCTTCTCATACCAAGCCCTAGGGGCTTGTTCTGCACATAGGTGAAGAGTCTTGGATGAATCCAAGAGGTTGCTTCATGTATATCTCTTCCTGCAAATCCCCATGAAGAAAGGCACCTTTGACATCCATTTGGTGTACTATCTACTTACGAGATGCAATAATAGAGAGAACAAGGCGAATAGAATTCATTTTAGCCATGGGTGCAAAGGGTTTCAAAATAGTCAATGCCTTCAACTTGAGAAAAACCTTTAGCAACCTATCGAGCCTTATAGTTGTATACAATACCATCCTGCATACTTGGTACGATATACTCGTTTGCACCGTACCAATTTTCTGCCTTTTGGAAGAGGGACCAAGTCCCAAGCTAAGTCACCTGACACGAGGACACGGGACACTGAGGACACAAAAATACAAGTATCCGACACAGACACGGTGACCCCAAGAATTAGGACATGGAGGACACGTTTTATATACATATATATTTTTTTACAAAATATGTTAAAATTAAAAAATATAGACATAGATTCATTTTTTTTTTAGAAACTAGAAAGTAGAACATTTACAAATATTCAATAGAAATTAGAAACAATACACAATGCACATTAATCATTATTATGATATTGATTACACTACACATTTCACATTTGTCATTCACAAATCACAATGAGAGTCGAGACACCCTAATTACAAGTGGCTTCCATTCAGAATCAGATAATAACTCACAAACAATGGGCGGACACAGTGTTTTAATTTTTGAGCAAACCTTCTTGTTCGGCCTCATTGTGTGCTAGAAACTGGGCTTTGAAATAATGGTTCCTTTCCATGCCTTAATGGATACAAATGCATAACCATCTATAAATATAAATTTGTTTGTTTTTTCATTTTTATATATCAAATATTTCTTATTAATATAGAACTCAGTTCTAATTTAAAGATCAAAAAGATCAACGCCAGGCAAAGATCATTTAAACAGATAAGAAAAAAAGGATTTTGTAAATTCGTGGTATAGGCAATTGAAAGGTCCGTTGACAGAGGTCAAGGTTATGGTCGAATGGGTTCACAACCCAGAAAACTACCTGCAAGCAAACAAATAAATTTGCTACCACTGCCATGTACTAAATTTTGTTATCGCCATGACATAGATTTTGCTGCAACAAATCTAGTACATGGCATTGGTTACAGTAAGTCATTTGTCATTGTATCTGAAGCAAAATGTTGTTTCGGTTGCCTCACAAATGCGATCAATCTCTTGAGATAAAATCTTCAATATCACTACATTCATCTTTATCCATGGTCTCTAATTCATTCTTGTGAGGGGATTCCTTAAAACATATATCATGGAGTAAGAGCCATAGCGTTTCAATTCTTACGCGGAATCACTGGGCAAATATTTGATATATGAGGATGAGATTTGTAGCTCATCCTCATCCAAGGTTAGAGATTTGTATCTCATCCTTATCGAAGGATCAGATTCAGTGTTTAATCCGAATGCTTAGGTTAAATCACTCCACAGTGTTCACTTTTATTGACCTGTGGGTTCACTTTTTCTGCACGGTCGTGTCTTGGAATTGGGACACGATTTGTGCAGAGGCAGGACACGATCCTCCCACGTGGGGGACACGTGTTTTTTGGGGGGGTCGTGTCCGCGCCCAACACGTCCCCACGGTACACTTCTGCCTATTCCGATGTGTCCGGTGACTTAGGTCCCAAGTGTTATTTTTCAACAAGGAATTGTACTCATCTTCCATGGCAGTGTCCCACTCTCCAGTCTCCAATACCATGGGCCTCATGAAAATCCTTTTGATCTGAAGAGCTGGCCTTAAATGCTCTAGGAATCCTTTGAAGCGAGGACCTAGTTCTTCTTTGACCCCAATAAAAAAGTGGAGGAAGAACTGATTCACATTGTTCTTCAAAATTGTTATAATTAACATGAGAAGCCAAATCAAAGGAAGGAACATCATTTGAAGATGCAATATGCAGAGGGGATAAACATCTCGTGTGTCAGGATGAAGTAATCTATACCTTTTAACATCTTCCAGGTAGCCAACAAAGAGGCAAGACTAACTTTGCATGTCCATTTCCCTACATTTTTCTTTGGGAATGTGTGCCCAAGCATTGCACCCAAAGACTTTGAGATGGCCAACAGAGGGTTTATGTCCACTCCAAACTTCTTCCGGTATCACTCCTTGAACAGCTTTATGAGGTGTCCAATTTTGAACATAGTTGGCACAGTTTATGGCTTCAGCCCAAAGTTGTGGACCAAGACCCCTAGAATGGATCATACAATTTGCAATCTCTTTCAACGTACGGTTCTCCCTTTAAAGAACACCATTTTGCTGTGGACAATAAGGCACTCTATGTTGCAGCTGAATACCTTCAGTGGCGCAATAATCATTGAATCTGTTGTTAACGTATTCACTGCCATTGTCTGTCCACAAACATAATGAACATTTTATGGATTTTCCAGATTGCTTTTCAACTAAGGCTTTGAACACAAGAAAAGTGTCAAAAGTCTCACTTTTATTTTTCAGAAAGTAGACCCAAGTGCGTCTAGAATAGTGATCGATGAATGTAACCAAATAACGGGCCCTTTGAAAAGACAAGCTAGGAAAAGGGCCTGAAATATCACTGTGATGCAAACACCATTACAAAAGGAGATAGGTGGAAGATCTGTGACCATGTTTTCCTTACTGAGTTGTTGAAGATGGTGATAATTTTAGTGACCAAATCGCTCATGCCATAATCTACTTAACTCATTTGAGTGAGAAAGTAATACAGAGGTAGGAGACTCCAACACAAAATGAGAAAATTAGTACAAGCATGCATTATGATCCACTTTCCCTATGGCAACAATTTGTGAGCGACCCTCAATTTCGCGAACAATCACAGAATCTGGAGTAAACAAGACTGTCTTCCCTGAACCAGAATCTGCAATCTGATAAATTGAGAGCAAATTAGCTGAAAGGTTAGGATCACATAGAACATTGTTGATCATGCTATCCATCATTTTAATAGAACCTTGCCCTTTAACAGCCAGAGGTGAAGAATTGGCCATAAGAATATGCTCAATATTGCATGGATTAATGGAGGCAAACAAATTCTTATGTGCAGCCATGTGATGGGTTGCTCCAGAGTCAAATATCCATTCAGGTTCAGAAGAAGAAAAACCTGCTGTAGCAGAAAGAGCTTTAGCATTTTTGCATTTTCTGTATCATTGCTAGGAGAAGATTTAATGACATTTGTGTTGTGTTTCTTCATTTCTGAAGACAAGACGGCCGATTTATTGAAGCAACGAGATTCTAAATGACCTTTTCCACAGAATGTACATTTAGGAGGACCTTTCTTCCCCTTAGAATTGAACTTAGGTGAGGGATTTTAAGAGTTACATTGCTTTGTGCTTTGAGTTTGTTTCCCTTTAGATGTCCTTTTATGTGGAATCCTTGAATTGGAAGGTGAACTAGCTACTATAGTCTATAGCATGAGACTTAAAATTTGAACCAAGAGAACCCATTTGAATGAGTTTATCCTGCTCACGAGTAGTCTATCAGCAAAAGCATTAAAAAAGACATCACCAAGGCTTGACCCAAGGCATCCCTAGTTGAATAAAATGTGGAAACAAACACAGAATAGGGCTCTCTTAACTTAGACAGCACTGCATAAATGAGCTGTTCATCATCTTTCTCAATTTTACAGTCTTTTAATTGAAGCCTTGGGGATTTGAACTTGGGAATGAAATCCGAATAGTATAAAAATTATTAGGATTGAGACTGACGAGTTCATTTTCTAGTTGATGACCACGAATTGCATCTGTTTTACCAAACGGTTCAAGTTGCTCCCATGCTTTATGAGGAGTGTCTATGCCTTCAAGATGAAACAGTAATTCAGGTGAAACGAAAAGACATATTAAACCTAATGCTTCATCACAACGATTATGCCATTTAGGTTTTTCAACATTTTGATTGGGTTCCTTTTCTGTACCAGTGGTATCCCTATATAGACCCTTACTCTGTAATGAAATAACCATGGCAGATTTCCATGTGAAATAGTTGTGAGGAGTTAAGACGGACATTGGCAACTTATGAGCCATGAGCTGCAGACACCAAGCAGAGACACCCACAACATAGAGCAGAGCAGAGCTGGTAGAAACGCCCAGAAAAAACCAGACCTTAACACCAAGGCTGTCAAGAAATATGGAGGAAGCTAACGCCAACATGATTTGATACCATGTTTAAAACAGAGTAATTATTGGCAGGACCTGTGCGTTCTTACACTCCATACAGATACACAGTAAAAAACAGAGGCAGAGTTGGGACTGAACAGCAGAGTATTTTCTATATTAACAACTGTGATATATAACATACAAAATAAGGCGAAGTAAAATAAGCAGGAGGCCCAGCAAAACAAGCGGGATACCCAGCAATAAATAACAGGGTAGCTGGATTTACCAACTGAGTTGATTACTCAGCTAGTGAGTTTAGTAGCTTACACCTGTCAATCGTATGCTAACAAACCCGACATCAAATTTATTGATGTATGTGATTCCTTTATTTGTAGCAAAAGTCTATACTTGAAGCAATGACCTGTATAGGTAGGGTTTGCCCTCTCTGGAGTTCACATAAAGGTGAACTAGTTGGTTTTATCGTTCACCCTTTTTGTGTTTTGATGTCAGATCAAATTACTAAGAGAGGATGATTTGGCAATTTAGAGTTGTCATAAGTGGTATGTGGGAACCTTCAAACCATGTTTAGAATGTGACTGACTACTAACGGAGGAGTTACATTTGAGCGCTGAGCCTTATAGTGGAGGGTGATTTGGCAATTTAGAGTTGTCATTAGTGGTATGTGGGGACCTTCAAACCATGTTTAGAATGTGACTGACTACTAACGGAGGAGTTACATTTGAGCGCTGAGCCTTATCAGTTTAAAATAAAAAATCAATACAAGTAGTTGACTTATATCATAAAAGGGTGCTATTGAGGTTTGTGTTGTAGTTGTTTGTGTGTATGTTTGTGTTTACATTCTTAATATCTATCAGAAGGTCATTTTCTACTGTGAGGGAAACTATAATGTAGGGAATGCAATATTTCTGCATGTTGAGAAACTGTAATGCAGGGATTGGCAAATAGTATTTTAGGTAAGGGCAAGCTTGGGAGGAAGAGCGAGGCCTGAGAGTGTGCAGAGGACTGTACTTGTAGTTTGACTGATTAATGCATATCAGCGTGAAACTAGTCATGCAACTTTACTTACTCTACCAAGTTCCTGCTCCAGACAAATCTCTCGAGACAAATCTTTGTGCAACGTCGGTCACTTTTACATTGAGATTTGATGGGCAACTTAAAATATACTTTTCCTGTAAGATTGCAGCGATGTGATATCCCAAAAAGTTTTGAACCTTGGCAGGTAATTCTGTTTGGAGAAATTTGATATTGCTTTTTATTCAGAAAATCTTACCCTCACTCACCCTCCCGTGAAGGGACCAAATATATTTTGGCCAAGATTCCTTTAATGGCCATCTGATGCACTTATTTCTTTTTTCTTATTTCAATCGAGCAGTCTTGTATAAATTCGCATAGACATCAACCTTACCATCAATGAAGGATAGATCAATGGTGTATATTTTATGAACACGCGGCTTAATGAAGAGTTTGCATCTGCATTGCATGTAGAAGCAAATGGTCATATACAAGATATTCTCATTGTGGATTGACTGATAATCTCTTATTGCACCTAGAGAAACGAGGTGCTCTACAGCTCAGTATGGGGGAGATGTTGTAACGTTTGTTACTAACAAAATAATTAAAAATATTCATGTCGGCTCATAAAATAAAAAATTATGGAAAATATTAAAAAAAAATCCATGTTGGTTCATAAAATAAAATATTATGAAAAGTAATTAAAAAATAGATGTTCGTTTATAAAATAAAAACTTAAAACTTAAACCCAGATCTATCAATCAAGAGAGATCAAATTTCTTGAGTTTAAATTTAAAAAAAGAAATACACCTCAAGAAATTGGATCCCTCTCGGTGCTTGATAGATACGGGTTTAAGATGGATCTATGCTGGTAAGTTACAACATCCACCTTTAATTAGAGCCAAATCACCAAATACTTCTCCATGCATGTGATTGGTTTCCAAGCCCCAACATACATATATGGATATGTGATATTGTTATCTGTTGCATTCCATGAGAGAAGGTGTTGGAAACATGCCTTTCATGATGCATTATTCGATTTCGGTGTCCATCATGTCTCCTTTCCGACATTCCAAAGCACAACTTTTAACTTTACTTAAAATAAATTATGATGTTTTCTGATATCGTTCAAATGTTTCATTTTTCTGTACTTACAGGTGAACGTACCTAAGACAAAGAAAACTTTCTGCAAGAATAAGGCTTGCAAAAAGCATACATTGCACAAAGTAACACAGTACAAGAAAGGAAAGGATAGTCTTTCTGCACAAGGTGAGATGATAACGGTGGCATGTTTACGTTGAATGAACTGAACTTATTGAGTCTTTCATTCTTTTCTATTGACAGCTGATTTGTTTTTCTCTTCTCATGTTTCCAGGAAAGAGACGTTATGACAGGAAACAGTCTGGTTATGGAGGTCAAACGAAGCCGGTCTTTCACAAGAAGGTCAGTCAAACATTGTGAAGTAATGATCTAGTTATTATCTAAGAAACGGGATTCATGGGCTAGGGTCCACATGTCCAAATCCCATATCAGGCACGTGGATTTGTGTATCCAACGCGTGTTGTGTCACACGATTGTCTCACATGTGCTGTGTCAGATGTGTGTCCTACATGTGTCGGATGCACAGGCCCTACATGTTCCAGCGTGATCAACACTTGGGAGACCAAAAATGTTTTAAAAAAACATGTGCCGATGGATTTGATGTAGTTCTATTATCTAAATGTTCGAAAAATGTACATCTTTATGTCTATATTTTGTTTCTTCTTAGGTGACTTAGGTTATTATGTAAGCTGTCTGCTCATGATGTGTGTCAGTGTTACACGACACATTTTGCACTTAATTGAAACATGTTTTACAGCTGTTACATTTATATGTATTTGATGGTTATTGGTTTGGGCTATCTTGTATTGCTTTAATTACATGGGCATATTCTGTCTGTTCTCTATATGTGCCTCCAGTGCACTATTTTTTGGTAATTCCATCGTTGCTGATTGATTTTGGTTATCCAGACATCATTAATTTTTTCCTTTTAAGTTTTTAAAAGGTTAAAATTGTATTATATAAAATTTCATGTTTTATATGTTTACTGATCTTTGATTAAACACATGCATAAAGGTTCAGTCATTTTAACATTTCCTCCAAGAAGTGAATATCTAACTGCTACATCTTAAGTCTTGTTTGTGGGATGAAGAAGATGTCAAACACATTTGGCTTTCTAGAACTGAAAATTTGCATCTTTTTGAACTTGTCCAACTATGTTATGAGTGATGTTAATAATTATCCAATTTGTCCAACCTGCATTTTGGTTGTGTTGGCAGGCTAAAACAACAAAGAAAATTGTATTGAAGCTGCAATGTCAGTCTTGCAAACATTATTCCCAACATCCGATCAAGGTAAATTGTTTCACCAAAAATGTTCTTTTAATTTCTTATTTCTCATTTTGTAGCCATAATGCTTCTGATTATTTGTTTCTATATATTAATCATTTGATGAATTTATTTATTTTTCTTCAGCGATGCAAGCACTTCGAAATTGGTGGGGACAAGAAAGGAAAAGGCACATCTCTGTTCTAGGCGCATTCATGTCAGTGGATAGTGATGCCATATCATCATTAGAACTGTCAAGACATAAGGGTGTTTTTGGAGATGCAGTTAATTCTTCTGATTCAATACTTTAAATTTTCTTTTAATGAAATAGTTTACATTGAAATGTCTGCCAAGTAGATAATCTTGTAGCAAATTGTCAGCGAGTGTAGAAGACCTTCTGAAGCTTTTTACTCCACCGTTAAATTATTCATAGAATATTAGACTTTTGTGGATTTTTCTTGGCTTACATTATCTAGAGTCTGGACCCAACTGATATTGATTCCTGAAATAGAAAGAAATTAGAATATAACTAAGCTTGTATTTCCTTTGTAGATTGTGATTTTTGTCCTGGACATTTTTGTTTGTTGATTTTTGTTGCACGTCTTATCATCTGTTGCTGAGAAAAACATGTGAGATCTCCTTCACGAGTTTTAGTATATGATTAGGGAAAGCTAAAACTCTGCGTCTGTACAAAACTTATATTCTCCTGCTTAGTTAAAAATCTTTCTATGAAGTTAGAAGCCGAAAAAAATTGAAGATTCTGTTTAATCTGTATGTTTCTAGGCCTGATCATCTATGTGTAAATCATCATTTCACTTTGACATCATGCTATCATTCTTGATGCCCTATTTGCTCATGACTATCTTTAAAAGGTTTCTAGGCCTGATCATCTTTATGTAAATCATATTTTCACTTTGACATGATGCTATCATTCGTGATGCCCTATTTGCTCATGACTATCTTTAAAAGTATAGTACTGTTAGCAGTGGAAAATTTTAAGGATCTGTTAGCTCTTCAAGTAGAACAGTCATTTTGCTCTTTTACCATCTTGGGTATGAAAACACTGCTATTAGGAAATGAACTGTTCTTTATTTTAAAAGGAAATGTGCTGTTCTGTTCTGTTCTGACACTGTTTGAAACTATCTCTTGACACCCTTAATTCCTCTCTATCTTTCATATTGCATATTACGATTTCTTAAATATCGTAATCTTGATTTCTGCCGGGACTTGTTTTTGGAAATTGATGCCCAAAGTTTGGGGCAGTTTTCACCAACTCTAAGTGTTGCATCTGGATACTCAATTTTCTTATTTTGGTTGATAATGTACAAAGGGAATGTGCTGTTCTGTTCTGTTCTGACACTCTTTAAAACTATCACTGGACACCCTAAATCCCTCTCTATCTTTCATATTGCATATTATGATTTCTTAAATATCGTAATCTTGATTTCTGTCGGGCCTTGGTTTGGGAAATTGATGCCCAAAGCTTGGGGCAGTTTTCACTAACTCTAAGCGTTGCATCTAGATACTCGATTTTCTTATTTTCGTTTATAATGTACACATGGAAAAAAGTAGCCTTAAAACCTTACTGTTATGAATTCCATCTCTTATAAAATGCCTTTAACAGAATTTAGCACAGAAATGTGTTTTTTGGTGGAGGAAGTACAGGGCTCACTTTTAGATACAAATAGTCTATTAAGACTTTTAGATACAAATAGAGTCTATTTAGTCTATCTGCAGCTCTTTTCTTTGCTGATCATATCTTCATTGACAGCCTTTAAATGCCAGATAATCACATTTTCCACAATCATAACTGCTATTCAGATCTATCAAATCCCTAGCCCTTTTTATATTTTAAGTCTTTTTTTTTAATTCTTTTCTTGTAAACAAGAAATCTAAATGTGCGATGATTTGGCTCTTTTCTGGTTTCTCAGAATAATGGGAGAGGAAACCGACAGTTTTGGTATGAAATCCATCTGGAACCATTTTAGATTGATGGAATTGCAGGTATCAGATGTCAACATTGCACAATTCTGTCACAATATTGATATTCAAGGGTGCTGAATCCATATCCACATTAAAAACAATTTGATTGCAGTTTTGGCAACCTAGCCTAGTGGGAACATCAGGTGAGACCTACAATATCTACAATATCCAGAGGTAGTTAACCTGAGACTTGATCTCATGACCTTCTACTTACAATTTCCAATATTCAACCACTCGACCTAATTAAGTCCACTAGGCTACAATGATATATTGATATATAAAAAATGTGAATATAGATTGACATAATATACATGTATCACCTTAGAGGGCATATTATAAAAGTGGGTTTTGTTTTGTTTTAATGCACGAGGAAAAAAGTTTATTATATAAATTATAGTTTTATGGAGTCATTAAAGTAACTTATGAACGCTAATCGGGAAAACAATTTAAAAAATAAAGTATATTATAAAAGATTAATATGCATTTTTATACATAATAATTGGTTTCAATATCAACTATTATATTGTCTTGTTTACGTAAAGAATGTCATGGTTGTCCAATTTAATTTTTCTATAATGAAAAATGAATTAAGTTGGCATGTACATGGTCTTTCAGAAAGATATATTGATTCGTAGGAAAGTGATGTTGGAGGCGAGATTTAAAAAAGGCCATTTCTCTAAGTTTGATGGCTAATAGATGGAGATAGGTGAATTTGGGTCATTGTGGGAGGCCAACTGTGACTAAAGTTACTTGGAGTTGGTTGAAAATACGTTAGCATGTTTATATGTGAGCTAGAATATTCACATGAATGCTTTGATGCCTAAACTATATTTAGGGTACACTTGCTTTTACATGCTTGCTTATACATTACTCGCAAACAATGAAAAGTTAATCCTTGTGAAGATTGACAACGAAGTAACAACTCACAAACGAAGGATTATAGACGAGGGTAAAGTGAGGAAGCTATCTTAAAAGAAATTGGAGATTCGTAAAGGTGATGGTCTGAAAATGGTGGAGAATGACAATGAAGTAATAACTCAGAGAGGATTATATATAATGGTAAAATAAGGAAACTATGGAGGTTTGGAGATTAGTGTAGGAATCTTGTTCTTTTCTAGGGTATAAATCTTGTCCAAGGAAGTTGATGTCTATTAGTAATGGCAATGATGACCAAGTCTATAGTTACTTTAACATGGAGTTAGTATTGGCAACACTTTGACATGATGTTACATTTGTAAATAAAGATAAATTTTAGCTAAGAAGGCAAATTTATTAGCAATGGCAATGATGACCAAGTCTATAGTTACTTTAACATGGAGTTAGTATTGGCAACACTTTGACATGATGTTACATTTGTAAATAAAGATAAATTTTAGCTAAGAAGGCAAATTTATTGCATTTCACTTTTGGATGTTTTTAATGTGGTGGTAAAGTACACTAATAATTAGGAGATACATGGCGAGGGGTTGTTTACGATTTGGAAGGAAACTAGGAATTTGGATTTGAATGGGTGGCAGAGGGGTTGCTTTTGAATGGGGCTTAGGTGCCTTAAACAACAAGGCAAAATCTTTTGCTTTTTACCTATGGCTCTTGTAGACACCAATAGGACCAAGAACATTATAGTCATTGTAGACTTCTCAATTGTCACAAGGTTCAAGGTAATTGCAAGCAAGACAATAACATTGAATTCTTTCATAAGGTAGCCAATCATAGGGAAAGTATACAACTCCATTTGGAGTCTAGAAGGGAAGGATGGTTAAGAGGTCAAGTGTTTTCATCCATTGAGATCAATCACTTTGAGATGGCGGGCTTCAAAGAACTAGACATGGCAAATATTGAAGAAATTTTGAAGCTGGTGACTCTTACCTAGATTGATTTTTGAGGACAACTAGTTGATGTATGAGGTCATCACAAACTTTGAACTTTTTGATATTCTTTCATTTATGAACAAGGACAAAAGCCTAGGTACAGATGGTTGAATTGTGGAACTCTTTTTTTTTCGCTTAATGGGGGATGACTTATTAAGGGTGGTAGAAGAGGTTAGGATGACTAGTAAGGTCACAGGGGCTATCAATGCTATTTCTTTTGCCTTAATTCCAAAGGTTGATTACCTTGAAAACTTTAATGCTTTTTGGTTGATAGCCTTGTGTAATTGTGTCTATAAAGTCCATATCTAAAGTGATCGCTCTTAAACTCAAAGAAGCTTGTGTCCAATTGTATCTCCCTAGAATAATTTGGATTCGTGGAAGGTATATAGATTCACAAGGCAATTAGGTCTGATCAGGAAGGTCTTCACACTATCAAGACAACACACATTTCTGCATCTGTTATTAAGCTTGACCTATCTAGGGCTTATGATATGGTGTGTTGGCTATACTAGAGGTTACCTATCATTCATAATGGTTTCTCTCCTTTTGTTGTTGGATGGATTGTAGGGTGTGTTCAATTAACAAACTTTGCTCATTGTTATATGGGCTTGCTTCTAGCTTCTTTAAATCTTCTTAGGGTTTGAGACAAGGATTTCCAATGTCTCGTAATCTCTTTCTTTTGGTTGTAGAAGGCTTAAGTAGGATGATTCAATAAGCTAGAAGATAGAGGCATTTTAAAGGGATTAAGGTGGAAGGAGAATTCATCTTAACCCATTTGCTTTTTGTGGATGATGTTCTACTCTTATGTTATGGGTTAATGGAGGAAGGTGGTCGTTTTAAGGACATCTTGAAGCTATATACTGTGTAATATCCCAACTGATATTTGTTGCCTTTTTATAGTTGTTTCTGACATAGATTTTGGTTACTTGAAGTCTTGTAACCCAATATTCAAATAAAAGATGAATGCATGTGTCATACTATGATTGCATGAGAATGCATGCAAGTGCATGGGGTTGTGTAAACCCTAAATAACCCAAATATTCAAATATGCTATAAAATAGGGATAGAGATGATGCATGCAAGTACTAATAATATGTGCCAGGTATGTAGGTCAATATGAGCTAAGCAAGCAAGCCATGCATGAAGGATCAACTGAGTGGCATGTTGTGAACAATGACTTATAAGTTGAATCCTTTCTTTCTTAAGGAAATGGTTTGCAAGCAATAAAGAATGCCAAGGACACAACAACTCATAAATGATTACATATGATGGTCACTTGGAGTAGTGAACTTCTCTTAAAAAAAGTAATCAACTCACTTTACGTGCCTCAATTTTATTGATTACTTTTTTTAAGAGAAGTTCACTACTCCAAGCTAAGTGACCATTTTGGAATGCAAAACAATCATATAATTTCAACTCACTTTATGTGCCTCAATTTTAATGATTAGGTTTTTAAAGAGAAGTTCACTACTTCAAGCTAAGTGACCATTTTGAAGCGCAAATGGCATTGTTGAACATGCAAAAGTACTTCTAATTAGGATAAGATAGGACAATATGTAAAATAGTGAATTTAAGGGTGTGCATTAAGTAGCATGCCAAAGTCAACACCTCTACCAATGTTTTCTAAGCTTAGGATTTATTTAAGGATTTGCTTTGGGTTCTATTGAACAACTTCAAAGGCAATTATATTCTAGTAATAATTGATTGGTAAAACATGATGGTTCTAATACCATGCAATAAAACTATAACAACACTGTGGACCTATACAACAAACTTGTCTTAGAGACTCTCATAGTGTTGATATATATCATGTCTATCAAGGACAATCAAATTATGAGTTGTTTTTCAATAGACTTGGGCACCAGGTTAAAGAAGAGCATAGCTTGTGCCTTAAAGATGGATGAAAATACAAGCTTAGTGAATATGATATCAATAAATTTGTTGATAAAGTATAGTCATTAACATTAAAAAATAGTGATGAATGTCCAAGTTGCATTAAGTATATCTACAACAAGATAATCCATAGTTAATTAAGAATTGCGGGACCAGGGGGGGGTAGCTAGGTGATGACAAGACCACCAAATGACAAATTGATGTGGATTAGTGGTGATGGGAGGTTTGGCAAGCCAATATGCCATTGCCCCATCATTCTTCTTTATTCCTGGGCATTTTATATGCATCATAGGAAATTGATATGGATTAGCGGTGATGGGAGGTATAGCGAGTCGATATGGCACTGTCCCACCGATTTCTTTTTTGTTACTGGGCATTTATGTGTCACAAGAAACATCTTTATATATATATATATATATATATATATATATATAATAGGGTTGTATGACTATTGAGGGTTTTTCCATGCGAGGTTGTGCAAATATAAAGGGGTCACTTGCATAGTTCATGGAAATGGTCTTTGGATGATTAAATCTTGCTTGATTAGCACATAAATAGGACATAGAAATTGTAATTGAGTGCATTGTATGAGTTATAGTTGATTTGCAATGTTTCTATCCATGCTCACTCGGATGTCATAAAGGAGTGAAATTAAGGAGATAACAATTATCTTGCTAGTGAGTTCTTTTTTGGAAAACAAAAACAAGTAATAATCCTATGGTGAAAACCCTTGGGCAGCATAGGACATGAATTTTTGAAATCCAACTTGCTAGCAAGATTTCAATATTGAAAGAAGAAGAAGAAAAAAAAAAGATAAAACAAACTAGAATGTTAACCTCTTGCATCCAACAACATTGTTGATAATTGTAGACATGCTACTGCAAAACATACTACTAAAAAATGGTGAGTTGTTGAAGAAATGATTGATTAATTGACAACATGCAATAGAATGACATATTGTTGACAAGTGAGGACTTGTTGCATAATTTTGCCTCTTCCACTGTATCGATCCCCTAAATAATTCCAATATATTAAAGAAAGGATGATTTTGATGCTTTCAAACAACTACTATAAGAAGAAGACTTGTGTGCACTCCATTTCCATTCTTCAACATGTAACTCATCTATTATCATTTGATTTCTCCTCGAATTATGTTTAAATTTCATCATTTTTGCCTTATTTATAGTTTGATCTATCCGAGTATAGTTTCCTTCATCCCTTTCATAGTACATTTTGTAGCACTTTAATCCCGCCCTTTGGTTACCTGTACAATAGATACCATCTTTTGTCATTTCCATAGCTACCCTTAAAAACCTTATGTTGTCTAAGGAGGACCCAGATTTTAGTTGGGTGGCATGCCATCATATTGTTATGATGTTTATGTGAAAAGGATGGAAAAAGTCACATTGGCGGTCTGTCTAATTTAATGCAAGAGGAGGGAAAGGCATCTCAGATGAGACAATTATGCCACCATTAATTAGGGGGGGTAAATGAATGATGAACCACTATTATAGGTGGGCGAACAAACCACAATTGAAAATATGTAATGAAAACAACACAAATGAAAGCAGGGTGATAAAGAATGATGACAATGAGTTGGATAAGAAATGATGGGAAATAGAACAACACAAATTTTAAACAAAGAAATCATTGAGGAGGTTGTCATTTGTATATGAAACATAAAAGTTGCACAAGAGAGCTGGAGCTATAGAAAAGAGAGAAGCTACAAAAGTATTTGATGTTGGTTTAGAATTGGAGAGCTACATAGTTGTAGAGCTACAAAAAGATAATATATAGAACCATCGAGTGTAGTGGGATAAGATTTGAATCAAAGGGATCCCATAGACACAACCCACCGATGAATAATGTTGTAGCAGCTATAAAATTTAGAGATGTTAGGTGGCTACAATTATTTGAGTCTCCTAGGGGATATAATGATTTCATCGCCCTAATATTTGCACGTTATTTGAGAGAATACACTAATACAATCAAAGGTTTGGATGTATAATTTACAAAGGAAACCATCTTTAGGGTTACTAGCCTATCCATGGGGGAATGGTGGTTTAAAAGCAAGACATAGTTTTCTGCAACCAAGCGAGAATTTCTCATGGAAGGTGAAGTTGTTGACAATAAAGAGAAAGGGGTAAAAATATAACCTCTTTAAGAACCTTAAGATGATGCTACTCATTATCTTCTCAAATATATCACTCCTAAAGGCGTTGCGCTTGCAACTACTATCCCCATTATCTCCTAGGAGATAATGAGGTCCCTTCCCCAATTTTTTTTACATTGCATTAGACAATCTTGTTTTCTCCTTCCAATATCATCAGTATTTATCTAAGGCTTGGTCCATGAATCATTATGGTGCAGAGGGTCTTTCTTTAAGAAGAAGTTTGGGCATCATAAGTAATCTTCCTAAAAAATGGTTGTGTGAAAGCATTTTGGCGGAAAAATGAGAAACACGTCGACAAGGTTGCAGTGGAAAAAATGATAAAGGCACCAATACACGGCGACAAAAAAGTGTGAATTTCACTGAAACACGGTGGTGGAAAAAATGAATTATCACCAAAGAAGTGCGGCGAAAAAGTGATATTTTTGTCGAAACAATTCGACGAAGAAGTGAGGTTTTCACCAGATGTGGCCCAAAAAACTTAAAACTCAAAATTCTCATTGATGGGATGCGCAAGAAAAGTTAGGAATCCACTGATGCATTGCAACGAGAAAGCGAGAATCTTGTCGATAAGTTAGGCCAAAATCCTGCTGCAAGAAACGAAGAACAACACCGACACCTTGCGGTGGAAAACTTAGGATTTCACTGAGAGTTTTGGCAGGAGACAAAAAACTTCGCCAATACATTTTGCAAGGAACACTACGGTGAGAAAGTGAAAGAGGTGCCGGTGCATTGTGGTGAGAAAGTCATCTATGCGTCGATTCATTGCGAAGTGAAATACAGAAGTTTCTCGACGCAACACATCGACTGTGCACCAACGAAGCGACACACATAAGAAGAAAATGATGTTGGCGTCGAGGGGAAAAGGGTCGACAATTCACATGATATTTGAAAAGGACCTCCCCGCCCATCATTTGAACACCCAGTCTAGAAGACAAAATCCCGGCAAGGAACACGAGAAAAGCGAAGACTGAAGGAAGGGCAGTGACCATACACTTAGCAAAGACGTTGTTGATTCCCGCTAAAGGTAAGTACCCCCCCCCTCGTGCGTTATTCTCCTTGTTTCAATAGTAAAGGTTAGGGATTTCCGCCCCTCACTCGATTTCTAGTTAACCTTTGCAAAGCCTGATTGTGGGAAAGAAATCTGACTCAACACACGATGCACTATCATGTGGGATGGATGGAAAGATCAGAAGGGCCGACACCTTATAAACTTTAATGTCTTTTGCCCACGGGGAACCATGTTTTTGAGATCATGTGATGCATCTGATCAGGTGAAAGATGCAAATCTATTATTTCATCTTTTGGATGAGATTGTTGAGGAGGTGGGGGCAGCTAATGTTGTGCAAATCATCACAGACAATGCCTCTAACTATGTTCTTGCTGGTAAGATGTTAGAGGAAAAGCATAAAACCATATTTTGGACCCCATGTGCGGCACATTGCATAGACCTCATGCTTGAGGATGTATGCAAACAAGACTGGAACAAGTTCACTATGGAGTATGCCAAAAGCATCACCAAGTACATCTACAACCACGGTTGGGTATTGAGCTTGATGAGGAGACACACATGGGGCAAGGAGCTTGTTAGGCCTGCAGTTACTAGATTTGCAACCCACTTCTTCACGTTGCAATCTCTCATTTCCCAAGCACAGAACTTGGAGTAGATGTTTTCAAGTGATGAATGGAATTCATCTAATTGGGCTCGCACACAAGATGGAAGAGACATTAAGAAGAAAATTAAAAGCTCTTCATTTTGGAAAAAAACAGTAGAGGTTGTGGCAATTATTGAGCCACTTGTTAAGGTGTTGCGGTTGGTGGATGGGGAAAAATTGGCCATGGGATACATTTATGAAGCTATGGATTAGGCAAAGGAGAAAATAAAGGCAGCATACAATGATAGAGTAGCCAAGTATGGGCCTATTTGGGAGATCATTGATAGGAGATGGAACAATCAACTCCATCGCCGTATACATGCAGCTGGGTATTTCCTGAACCTGAGGTATCATTATAGAGATGACATTGATGTTGATTCGAGTGGGGACATATCGAATGGATTGTATACTTTCCTTGAGCGCATGTTCCCAAATGAGGCGACCCAATTGGAGATACACCGACAGATCACCTCTTTCAGTGCCTCCATAGGTACCTTTGGCAAAAATGTGGCTAAGATTGCAATGGATGAGGGCCAACCAGGTAAACAATTCCATTGTTTTATTAAATTATGTTGTTTAACTTTAAAGTTTAAATTGTAAATACCTCGATTCTTAATATCTTATCCAAATTCACAATCTAATTTGTTGAATTAACTGCCTTGACTCTTCACATTTGCAGCACAATGGTGGAAGGCATTTGGTGGTCAATGTAAACAATTGCAAAAGTTTGCAATTCGGGTCCTGAGTCAAACCTGCAACGCTTTTGGGTGTGAGTGCAGTTGGTCTTTGTTTGAGCGGATTCACACGAAGAAGAGAAACCGTTTAGAGCATAAATGGTTAAATGATCTAGTCTTCGTGCAGTACAACTTGCGACTCGGATGCAACCAATTGATGAACAAAAGACCTGATACAGATCCCATTCTGTTAGATGATATAGATCCAACCTCAGATTGGGTAGTGGAGATCGCAGAGCCAGAGTTTGGTGATGATCTGGATGTTGAGATGGAGGACTTGCTGCAGCCTCATATAGATTCAGATCCTCTATTTCTAATGCCATCAGTTCATACAGGTGTTGATCCCGATATTTCAGGCACGACAGGCACTAGTGGACCAGGACCTCGTACTTATAGGCGACGACGACATAGGCATTCATCCAATACTACTACTGCAGTAGTAGATGACCGTGCGCCTGAGCCTGAGGAGCCTGAGAATGAGCCAGATGTTGATGCCTTTGCTAGTCCTTCAGCTTCTGGTTCTTTTTGTTCTAGTTCTAGTTTTACTCCTAGTCGTAGCAGTGGTGATGAATTTGATCACGATGATTGATCAACGACGATGTATGATAGACATAGTTGACGATGTTATGTAGTTGACTACATAACATGTTATTTTTTGGACTCTATTGGCCATATAGCCTATAGGCCTCATGGATTATGTATTTTGTTCCAGTTCCAGTCTCCTAGATATGTATAGCACAGTACACTTTGTGCCATTTTGATATATTGACTCTTATATGGTATATATATGAGCAGACATTGGATATTTTGTTTCTAATGCTATGGAATCATGAATTAGAATCTTGAAAATGTTGTTTTTCTTAAAAATTTAAATGTTTTATGTATTTTTGAGAAAATCGATTCATTAAATTCAAATCGACCAATTTATGACCGATTCTGATTCTGATTCCGAGTTGACCCTCGATCGATTCCGAGTCCGATTTCGATTTTTCAAACATTGCATAAAATATTCATATTTTGTAAAAAGTCATATATATTCATGTGCATACATATAAATTCAAACCATTAATACACAAATATGCCAAGTTTCTCATATATATAGCCAGTATGGGTGCAAATAACCAAAATAACAACTAGTGCATAGGCTTAGGGTTAGGTTAGAAGCATAGGATACTTTTTGTGTGTGTGTGTGTTTTTTAAATTTGGGTTCCGTGGATCCCATTGTCCGCGGCCATACGACACTGTACGGACCGGACCGGTTCTGTACGGAACCGACCAGTTCCGTACCAGTTCCCGGTTCGACAAAAAATCCGGCTCAACCGGTTTTCGTCCCTGACCGAACCGGTCACCTCTGTAAATCGGTCGGACTGACCGGTTTTTCCGGTTCCGATAACACTGCAGCCAAATTGGTGGGATGTCTCATTAATGATGCAAATTGATAGAATGTTTTTCATGGAGGAGCCACACGTTTGTCTTTAGAGCATCTTTGACTTGTTTCAAACCACTTCTATTACATGTTTGATGGGATGTTTCCCTTGGAGAAAACACATGGCATAACCACCTCATTATTTTACTTATTGTTGACTTCACAACATGAGTTAGTTATGTTGTGGCATTATTTTATTGTTTTGGTTGGAGTGAAAAGTGGATCTTAACCACTTTATTCTATTATTGGAGAGTTTATTGAGTATGTTGTGGATCTAGGAGGGAATTAGTATTTTATTGTAAAGGAAGTTGAGCTACATTTTCTATAGAAATAGTAGCGCTTTTCATTCATTTTCATGGTTGGATTTTTGGAGTTTTCTCTCCTTGGAGCTTAATGCGTATATCTTTCTTGGTGCATAAGTGAACTGTAAGGGTCTTCTTCTATCAATGCGTGGCTTATTTTTCTAGTGCTTTCCATTGTTGCATATGATGTAGAGTTGCTAGTACTTGCTATGGATTAGCCATTGGTAAAGGATACATGTGACGAACAATATTCGTTTGCCGAACACGCACAGTAACTCAATAGCTGAATATCCAATTTAAGTAGGATAACAGGATATAATCCATATACAGTAAATGTAATAAATGTATAAAATATGAGATGTTATGATTACAATGACCTACGTGCCAGTATATATACAAATTGACGTGTCACGAGGTTGATGAGTCATGTCCCTTGATTAAGATGTGACACTTCATTAATTATTTATTTAGTATTATGTTTATTATCATTATTACTTATTAATTGATGTTTACGTATATATTATGTTCATGACATTGCTTCCCCCTTTATAAATGCTTTGTCCTCAAAGAATATTTATGGAAAAAAACTTATCTTTAGTTCTCTTATCCTCGGTGCTTGCTCATAACATCTTCTCATGACCCTCTGTGCTTGTAGGTGTGACACTTGAAAAAACAAGACGATATGATTTATGAAGCATCGAACAAAATTGTGTTACTGTTCTTGGATCAGGCCACCTCAATTTGATCTTCTGTGGCACTAGGCATTCATGGTTTCCTTGGGCAAAACCTACCGTATTTTGATTCCCGAGACGACTTTTACCTTGGTATGGCCCAACTATTTTTCGTTTTCAGATTCTTTGGAATATAAACCATTTTTGGTTGTTTAGAATGATGTTAATGGTCTAACTGGTTGAAGCGACGACTTATGTGATTAGGGTGTTGATAAGGCATCTTTGTAGTACGATTATTCCTCATACTTGTAGTGTCTTCCTGATTCACTTTTGTATTGAATCCTCTTTATATGCTTGAGTCACTTTGTTGATCACTGAATTTCTATTGGTGAGTGCACTTGGATTTTCCATCGTTTGTACTTCGACATATGAAGATATTCTTACTTCATTTGGATTTGTGTTTTTATGAGTTGTGATTTTGGCTGGATAAGTATTGGTTCCTTTGTCCACGACTTGGGATTTTACGTCCGAAGACTCCTCTAGTTCCATAGGTTCGGTCATTGTTTCTTTATAAATCAATGCTTCCTTTTTAGTGGGTTGGTCTAACTTGTTGTGGAATCTCTTCCTTTGACAAAATTCTAGAAATGGCCAAGGGCCTGATTTTGGTCAAAGACTAGATAGAGAATGTAATACCCCAGTTGTTAATCCTTGGACTTATGATATTTTATCTGACTATGGACTTATGTTCTATTTGTTAATGTGACTATGGACTTATGCTCATTTGTTTGATGATGTGATTATGGACTTTGTCATTATTATTATTAATGTTAATGTTGTTGTTGTTATTGTTATTGTCATTGTCATTATTGTTATCTTTGAATGATTGTTGCTATTAATTAAATAAACAATTGGCTGAGCAAAGGAAACTAAAAGAGTATGGGAGACCATGGGTCTCACGGAGTGAGGGGGAATGGGGTGTTGAAATTTGTAATGAGGAATGTCATTTGCCCCATGTTTTTGTGTTTTCCATGGGGGGGACACAACATTGTGTTTCCTAGACTTGTTATAATTTTAAAGTGACTTTTTTAATAAAATACTTCAGTATTATGTACTTTAGGTTATCTCAAAAGTTATTTAATGTATTATCAATTATGAGATGTAATTAATAAAGGAGCATTGAATATAGGCCTTTAGATCAAAATCATCTTAACCATTGGATGTAAAGATAGTTAGGGTTTTGGGAAAACAAAAGTATAAATACAAGTCTAAGTGAAAGAGAAAACACACAGATAGAGAGAAGAGAAGTCATTTCTGCATTTTTATGAGAGCACAGTTTCCAAGACAAAATCATTGGCATAGTTTCCAAGACAAAATCATTGGCATAGTTCCCAAGGTGATCAACAAACAGTCCGTACAGTTTCTGCCATACAGTCTGTACATTCCCCTGCTGGCACAAAAATCGAGGTAGTCTGTACACCTCTGCTGACACATAAATCGAGGTAGTCTGCTAACAAAGAAACAGAGGCAGTCTGTACAGTTCATACAACTCTGCTGGCACAAAATTTGAGGCAGTTGCTGACACATTTTTCGAGGTAGTCTGTACAGTTCATACAACTCTGCTGGCACAAAATTTGAGGCAATTGCTGACACAATTTTCGAGGCAGTCCATGCACAGTCCGCACAGCAGTCAGAGACCGTACAGTCAATTGTTGGTACAGTTTTCGAGGCAGTTCGTACAATAGTCTGGAATTTGCTGAGATAAGTTGGTTTAATTGCATTTATGATTTTTGCTGAAGGGAAAATGAATTTATGAGTTGTGAGAAATTCCAGTTTTTGTTCTCATTTAATAAAAGACATCTCTCTGGGTTTTCCTCTTGTGCAGTTTTGCCCTTGGCTTGGCCCTAAACACATGTGTTCACATTCTACAGTGTTTGAGTTCTTGTTTCATTGAGTATTTCTTGTTCAAGTTATTTCTGATTTTAAATATCTCAAAGCAACATTAAATCATTTATGAAGCAAAGTGTTTGAAGAAATGTCTGAACAAACATGATAATGGTTCTGATGTCTCATCGAAGAACGAGACTTCAAACTAAAGTTGTCCAAGAAGTTTCATCCGAAGACGAGATGGCTAAAGAAAGAGGAGCCCCAAGCCCCACATTGCATTTGGATGATACCAAAAGTATCACGAAAGCAGAACCAAAATATCGTTGGTTTGAGATATATATCAACTTTTCAAGATGGAAGAGTACCACAAGCTCTGGGGAGAAAACAAGGAAGAGCTACCCATATATCAAAATATCAAGAGGTCGAGCCTACATAATGTAGCAACCAGGTTCGAGGTTTTCCCATTCATCGAAGTAATAAGATGGTTACTCCCTTATGTAAATTCTAAGAGCCGAATTATCAAGAATGTTATCTACGAGGCCATTGCTTCCTTCCAGTCGACCACCATGCATCAATACTACAAGTTCCTGGCACCAAAAAATAATCTGACAAATGAGTGGGTTGAATCACTCAAAACTGATTACACAACATTTCTCAGGCAAGGATGGGGTCGGAACAAGAAGTTTTGCACCAGGGAGGATGGCATATATCAGACTCAATGGTTGAAGCAACCTTACCAGATAGTCGTAACCCTTTTGTGCAGATTATACGGTGAACCAAACTCCTCTAAATTCAAGATAGGATGGGTGCCCTTATTTTAACATGTCACCTTTCTCGGCGTTAGGTTCAACTGGGTTGCAATCCTCTCGTCCAATATTAGAGTTGCAGTCATGAAATCGCAAGCAAGTTTAGCCACATAGCAATCCAAGTTCGACATGACCTCTTACTTGCTAGATGTAGTCTGTGCCTTGAAAAACTTCCCCAACATGGGATGGAGGTGGAATCCTTTAGAACGACTTGTTCACATTTATTGCCAGGCCTTATGGGCACAAAAGCACACCAATCATTACAAGAAAATCTATGAAGAGTTCATCATGCCATTGTACACGATTATCCATAAGTAGACAACAAATTGCATGACTGACCAAGCAATTGAAGAAGTTACAAAGTTGGGGGATTGGTTCTTGATGAAAGGAGGAACATACTTGCACATCTATGGAAGAACACAACCTCCTTTCATACTGCTGAAGTATGTCACAAATCACATGGTCCCGATGGAAATAGTAAGGCAAGCATTCATAAATGGAATTGGATCCACTCTGGCCAAGAAAAAGAAGGCTTCATGGCCACGTTTTCCTATAGTTGTAGGAGCCTACAGAATGACCAAAGTTAGGGAAGCTAAAGAACTAATTAAGGATTGAAACCTCTTCCACTTCAGTGAGGAAAAATTCAGGAGGAACGATAGTAAAAATAAAGCATTGAATCATTGCACATCAGTGAAATTCACCTGGCCTTATACTGATGAGTTCTTTGTCGAGGAAGAAATCTATCGGCGGGCCTAGACCCTTGAATATTTGGCCAAGAGAATGAAGAAAGGAAAAAGCTCCATTGTATACACTACTAGTGTGGCAAAAAGGCAAAAGGGAAAGAAAGCAGCAGAAGCAACACAAGAAGAGTTACGACAAGAATTGAAGGAGGCACATAGATAGGTAGTTGAGAAATCCTAGAAAATCATCGAAGAGAAAGAGAAAAGGAAGGCGGAAGTAGAAGCACAGCGGAAAGAGTTGGAAAGTAAAGGCGAGGAAGAAGCCCGCAAAAAGAAAGAACAAGAGACAAAAGAAAAGTAAGTAGAATCACAAAAGAAAGCTGAAGAAGAGAAAAGAGCACAATAAGAGGCACATGACAACGATTCCCAAGACATGGACAGGGAAATAGCTGCTGCAAGTTCTACTGTTCCACTCACTGGAGGAAACTTCCCATTGAAAGAGCTAGATATAGGATTGTATACACCCTCCAAAGAGGATTATGCTGTCAAATTAAGTTCTTTCGTCTTTGACAAGCAAAATAGGTAGATTGTGCAAAGAAAGCATAAAAATCTCAAACTGTCTACACAACCAGAGATGGAAATCACTCTTGAGACTTTGGTAATTAAAGGCACAGATTAAGATCCTGCACTCGTAGCATCATCAAACCTAGTCGCTGCTATGGCTAACAAATTTAATATACAACAACTGAGGATCATATATAAAAGCCATAAAGAAGATTAGTCTCTTAGAAGATCATATTTTGGAAGCTAGAAGAGAAAGAATGGAATTAAAACATGAATATGATGCTCTCCTGCAGAAAAGGAAACCTTGGAAATCTTAGCAAAAGATTTGCAAGATGACAAGGATGCATTCATTGTCCAGCTAGAAAGCTTGGAAGATGAGAAAAAGACACTAACAAATCAAGTGAAAAGCTCAGAGAGAGAGGGATACACTATCAAGATAAACAGAATGATCCAAAGAGAAAAGGCAAAGTTTGGAAAAATTCCAAGCGTGTGTTATTTCATTATAGAAAGAATACTTCCATGTGCAGGAACAGGTTACCAAGCAGCTTCAAAAAATACCAAACATTGTAACAAGGTTAAAAATTGTGATCAAAGGCGCTAAAAAACATGACCATGACATTGACAGGATTAAAGGAATCCTGGACAACATAGTAACATGGTAGCATCAAGCAACTGAAACTCCCTTTAATCTTCCAAGGATAACACTACAGGAATGCTGCTTGATTATGCAACTATTGATATTGCAAGAATGTTGGGTTAACCTCAGGGAAAAGGATTGATGTATCATTGGGAAAATGTGAGAAGGCACATGTAGGAATGGTGAAAGTGTTCAAAAATGCTAGCTTACATCTCCAGGCACCTTCAATGGCCTAACACAAAAAGAGAAGAGGATAGAAGAATTGAGAAAAATCAAGGAAGATGAGGATACAGTCATTAGAGGAGTCTCACAAGTCACCTCATAGGTTTTACAGAGTCAAGTTGGAATTCCCACGTGCAAATTACACCTAATGACAATGTATAATTCATCCACTACTGAGGGACTGCTTAAGTTGAGTGAGGAAACAGTGGCACATGAGGTTTCACTATTGTTACTTAGACCACAACAACTTAATATTATTAGATATGACTTCGAGATGTGGGATCTATTCATAAAGTTAGAAGGAAGTGCCCCTCTTTGAATAATGTAATATAAATTAGTTTTATTTCTTTTAGGAGAAAAGCAAAACTCAAAAGTGACGAATTCCTAAGAACCTCAAAAGGCATAACTGACTAAAAGGAATTTGAAGAGTCACTAGGGATTTATTTTGTAAATATTATAAAACAAAGAGATGGGGGGAGAGAAAGGGACTTTTGGCTGGGGCTTTCACTGCTCATTTTTCATAGGAATTACTTATGTTTAATGAATAGAGAAGCCATTGGGATGGATGGCATGTGGATGAATGTTGTTGAATTGTTTCGCTTTGTGTCTCATGCCTATATGCAGTATGATCGTTTTATGATTTATCGTGGAATATTTCTGCAATTTTTTGTTTTTGTTGCTTATGTATATCTCTGTGTTACTTTGCTTTCTACGAGTTGTGGGTGCATGATGTTATGATACTAAGACTATTCTAATGTTCATAAATCATGATGTTATTGTTATTCATGTCTAAGTTGCGGCTAATTGATTTTAGAATGTGTATATTAATGTTACTCCACTATTCGTGATTTCAATCTCGCTCCTAGCTAGGATAGGTTAGTATAGTTTTAGGACTGCATCTTAATTAATTCATATTGTATTTCATCCCTTAAAATAAAAACCCTAAATGCTGGATTAAGTCACAACCGGTAAACCCAAAAACCATTGAATGGTGGTTGGGCCAGAATCCGAATGGGTTCCCTATTCCAAATGGTTTAAGGTCTAATTGAGACTTTCTATTGGGGAGAACCCCTACTGTTGACACAATGACATTTTTGGGCCCCAACAAAAGGTAGGCACAACTTGGTGCTTGCCAATTACTTCAAAATGTCATCTCACTCGAGGCATAATCATGAAATTATCATTCCATATTTCCTCTTGAAGTCACTACAAATTATGGCTAATGAAGTGAAAATAAAAAAAATTGATAAATCTTGCTCACCATGGAGTAATTAGACTCCTAGTTAGGAGTGCCATACAGTATAAGATATGAGGAATGACTCGGGCGGAGTTTACATGAATACCTACTGCGAAAGACAAGAAGAGGAGCATGTATGTTTTAGAAACGCAATTTGTGGAAACATAAGCTACATGAATCCCTGCTGCAACATATCAAGAAGAGGTTGTTAGGATATTTTAATACTCCATCATTGTCCTAGTTGCATTATTTACCATTTGCTAGCACTTAGTGATGTTATTTCCCCCCTAGTGGTGTGCATATGTCATCTAGGACCCATTAGCCACCTAATGCGCCCTGCATGCATGATTTTAGGACTCTCAGAGGTAGTTCCCTATATTTTAGGAGCCCACTTAGTGACTCAGTTCGGTCTAACTGAGTTACCCATGAGTTGGTGACTCTAATTAGGAGTTTGAGCTCCAATCACCACTAATTGTGGCCTCATGTGCCTTTTTCTAATTGAATTGCATGACAAACTCATGGATGCGCCCTCCTTGGTCAGTTAACTGACTGTATCGTCGGTTCACTAATATTTGGTTGAGTTTAACTAAGTTTGGGAGCTCCGGAGCACTGATAGAGGTGACAATTACTATGCTAGACATTCTAAGACTTGAATTCTCCTAGGTGATTCAAATTCTCTCCATTGTAACACCGTTGTTCATTATACTGATTATTGGATCATGTGACATTATTCTGTTCCTATTTGAGTTCTCATGCATGATTAATTATCTACTCATTTTCACTGTAATTAATCTTTTCTACTCATTCTTTCTCTGTGAGGTATACTCAGCTCCATGATCTGCTGTGATTTAGAATTTCACAGAGGTTGCTATGAAGACAATAGAACTAGACAATGTGGCCATGAATCCAAGTAAGTGGACCCCATAGAATGATTGTTGAAGAAGAGGAAATCAACTTATGACTGGGAGGAAGGAAGAGTTACTATGTTAAGATTTGTTAGGAGCCACTTCCCGAGTTCTTGAGGAATAGATAGGGCTTGCTACAAAATTCACTTTAGAATTTGCTTGAAAGTTTGGAATATAGTGATTATTGAATGTGGTGTAGAGTCCTTGACTCCTATATGGAAAGGATAGAGTTTCCAAAGAAAGAAAATACTAGGAAATCCTTAAAATGAATAATACTTTTTTTTGCAGCGTAAGTATTAAAAATAAAATATTAAAATTAGACAAGCATTGTGGCGAAAGAAAAATACACAATATTAAGCATGCACATAATAGTGGCCAATGTTTACCTTGGAAACCCTTTATCGAGGACACCAATAGATATCTATTATTACCCTTGGCCATTATGACCAAGCCATGGCTAGTCCAACCAACACCATCCACATGAGGCATTTTATAATGGAATTATTCAAGCCTTTAAATATGCTTCATCACATACTAATACCATAGGCAAATACCAAATACCATAAGCTCATAAACCACCAACGATAAACCCATTAATGACCAAATACATGTTAATCTGATTATTATTTTACCAAGTCAAGTTTAACCCAATATTCCCCGCTTTAAACTTGACTTGGGGTAAACACCTAACCCCCTCAAAGTTATAACTGGGCACTCAGGAACACAACATGCCCCCCCCCCAATAATCACCTAGGTCTACGTCTAGACTTTACTCCGGTGATCCAATAAACCAAGGTACGCATGCCTAAATAGTTCTTACAATCGACAATACAACTTGATGAGAACTTTATACTCAAAACGAGAACTCTAGGCATACAAAATCATATTTTTGCTTCAAAAACACCAAAAACAACCCTCGAATCGAAAAGTGGTGCTACCGGTAGCACCACCTTTTTTTCAGGGCTAAAATTATAGCTTTTTCAATTCAATTCGAATGGTTCTATAGGGCGTCACTTGTGGGAAGCGCCCCCGGCAAGCTGTCCCCTTGGCTTTGGAGGGGTGGCGAGTCGATTCTAAGAGTCGGACCGTCTCCTCCATAGCCAAAATTTCACCCTTTTAATTTTAATTTTTTTCTTTCGAATTTGTTTTTCTAGATTATAATTTTTTAATGTTCTAAATATTTTTTTTTTAAGTCTATGCAATTTTTTTTAATTATTTGAAAATTTGAATATATATATATATATATATATAAAGTCAAATTGAAACAAAATATTAAACATTAAAAAATTAACTAGAAAAAAAAAAAAAAAAAAAATGAAAAATAAATTAAAAAAATAATAATAAAAAGAGTCAAATTAAAAAAATTATAACATTCAAAAACAATTTAAAAACAAATAAAACAAATAAAAATAAAAAATAAATTTAAAAAAATTAAAGGGAAAACAAAACCATTAAAAGAATTAAAAAGAAGAAGGAAATCAAAAAAAGAAACACTAAGTCTCAAAAATGAGTTTTTGAGAAGGGCTAGATGCTTAGCATCGAATGGTGGTGGCTAGCATCGAGCCGTACTCAAAAACTCATTTTGCCCCCTTTTTTATTTATATTGTTTCGCTTTTCCCCTTTTTCAGTTAGTGTTTTTATTAATGGTTATTTTTTAATTTAATTTTTTTTAATTTGTTGTTTTTAATTTTTATTTGTTTTTAGTTTTTTAAATGTTTTAATTTTTTTTTATATTTTTTTTAGTGAAAAAAAAGTTTTGGATGAAATCAAAAAGTATAAACCATCATGTTTGATAAACGGACAAAATCTCCTCAAAATATAAACTGTTCATGTCATGAATACTATATCATGACCATATTCTTACTCAAAAACATAGGACAAAACCCCTGTGCCTACATAACAAATCTTACAGTCCTCCATAATAATACAATTTAGAAAAAAAGTGTTGGAAAGTGTCTTCAGAAATAAGTAGATCCTCTACCCATTCCTCCCAACACAAAGAACCTGGATCACCATCAATTGTTGCCTTTGATAATGTGTTTGCAACATCATTATTTTCTTTGTAAACGTGATCTATAGCGAGGGAATGAAATCTGTTCATCAAGTCAGAGATTCTAGAACACCAATATTGATGAGTGATATTTTTCAAATGTGCTCGGTTGTTGGCCCAATTGATGACAACCAATGAGTCTCCAAAAATATGAAAGAAGTCCAAACCACACAATAGCCCCACTCTAATGATGCCCCAAAGACCCAAGAGTTGAGCTTTTGTATTTGTACCACTTCCCCCCATCCGGCAAAATTTTAGAGATAAATTCTTACCACATCTGAGAATGAAGCCTGCCCCACATTTGTGGACAGTGGAAGCGCCATAAAAAAACCCCAACTTCCCTGTCATCATTTATTATAAAAGGACTTTGGTTCCTTCTATGGATGTGTTTCTGAAATGTCCCAATTTTATATGTGTGATATAAACTCCAGAAAGTATTAAGTGTCCTCTTTAGTGAAGGATACTCATCCTGAAATATCGCTTGATTTCAGACTTACCAATTTACGGGGTCTAATTTAATGTTTTAATTGTTTTGTTTTCCTCTTTTTCATTTAGTTTTATTTGAATATATTTTTTATTTGTTTTATTTCTGTTTTTGTTTTTTTTTAATTTTGACAATTTATTTTGAAAATTCAATTATTTTCTTAAAAATATATTTTAAGAAAATAATTTAAAAAAAAATTATAATTACGGAAATCAATAAAAAAAAAATAAAATTATTATTATTTTTAATTTGATTTTAAAAAAATATATTAATTTTTTTAAATAATTAAAAAAAAATTGTCTCGATTTAAAAAAAATAAAAACAAAAAATTTAGAACATTAAAAAAACCCAAAAAACAAATTTAAAAGAAAACAATTAAAAAAAACAACATTAATTTTTTTTAATAGAGTGAAATTTTGGCTATTGCACCCCTCCATAGGGCCACCCCGTCGGGGTGCTACCTACGAGCAACGCCCTATAGAAACCCCCGAATCGAATTGATAAGGCTATAATTTCAGCCCCGGGAAAAAAAGTGGTGCCACTTTTCAATTTAGGGGTAAAATATGTTTACAATTGTTTGCCCAAGAATGTGATGCTTGAAGCATCTACTTGCTTCATTACTTGCATCCCTCATGCTCCAAATATCATAAGCTTAATTAAACACTCATTTATGAGTACTACTTCATCCTTTATCCCGTCTATGCTTCTTCCCCATATTATTCACAACAATCCATCTTCATCAACGTCATATATCAAAGCTTCTCTTGTGAAAGAGATTTACCCACCCAATGATGGCTATGATAACATATTAAAATTTACAAGCATGGCGAGAGAAATAACAAAACACAAAGAAGTCATGCACATAACAATGACCAGTATTTACCATTTTACTAGGAAAGCCAACACCTAAAAGATATATATTATTACCCTTGGCCAATATAACCAAGCCATGGCCAATCCACCAACACCAACTACATGAACCTAATCCAATGGGTTCGTAAACCACCAATGGTAAACCCATTAATGAACAAATACACATTAATCTAATTAATATTTTACCAAGTCAAGATTTATCCAATAGTAAGTTCTTGAAAACTTGTCATAGAATTAGAGAAGCTATAGCACTACGTAATCATTGTAGCTGTAGAGGTTTCCAATTGGAAAGAAAAGGCAGAGTCTTATGAATAAGGGTGCATCAATATTGAGAAGCACCAACATGGTTTTACCTCCTCGAAGGAACAACATATTATTGCACATGTTCATAATAGGGAACAATTATGTACCTCAAGGGACACAAAAGGAAATTGGAGAATGAACCATATAAATAAGGGGAGGGAATCGAGAAGGCACTAGAAATCTCTAGATGGACAGAGATGAATGCATAAACAAGTGAGTATTCTTCTTACATGTTATCTTGTAGACCACTTGACTGAGTGTATAATTTATATTTGAAGTAGTGATACAACTTCCTACTTAAAAGGACTACTTTTTAATTACATGTTGACATTGTGGATATTTTAGGTGCTTTCTACAACGCCTACTTTGATATCCTTGAAAATAAAAACTTGTTGTGTGAGTTGTATCTCCACATTTATGTTCTTCCTAAAGTTACTAGGTGGACCCCCAATCCTTTTTTGGGAGATGTCACCCATACATCATTCATCTCCACCTTGCAAAATGAGATCAAAAGGTTTGAAGATTTGGAGGTTTGCATGGAGGAGGAGTCCAGGGTTGAGATGCTTGTTTGGGATGAACATCATGCTCCAACAAAATATTTACATGGTATTACAAATAAGTTATAGATCGTCAAGTTTGGCTAATAATGGAACAACATACACAAGCAATTAAGTAGTTTGAGGTATTTTTTAGTAGAACAAGTGAGAAAGCTTTGCAATTTTCTCATCTAAGATGGGATGAGCTCACTAATGAACTAAAGAGCAAGGAACTTTACTCTTTACAAAGTCTAAAAGAAACATTACATAGATATCAACTCTAGACCAACCCTATAAGGCGCCTTGGAATACAATGGCTAGGGCTTAGGTTTAGGTCTCCTTTGCTATGGTACAATGGGAGTAGTTGACACTAACAATGGAAACCCATGGAGAAATTTATAGGGTACCATGAAAAGACAACATCACTCACTTGATTGCTTTGACTCCAAGGAGATATGTCAAGAACAACATGAGTAATTTTTGTTACACGAGGACATGGAAATTTTTAATTGGGGGTTGATGATCAACCTAAAAAATGTATCATGTTACTCATCTTCTTTTGATATTCCCATGACTATATAACTCCAAAGCATCCCATTTTGTACCCTAAATATTGCTTATTCCATTTTATTCTATCCATTTCAGATCTATCTAGTAATTCGTTGTAGTTTGATGTGTTTCACAATTTTTATGGGGAATTTCCATGAAATATATGAGTTATAGACGATTGTTAAAGGTTAGAGGCATTAATGATCTATCATTGTAGAAAATTTCTTGTTGTTTATCTTCCCTTTTCAACAAGATTTTCCATTTTATGTAGAATTTTCAATTTTCTACAAAAAATTCTACATGACAGTGGTAGAATTCTCCCAAAATCCATTGGCTATAGGATTCCCCAAAATAGTTGGTTGTTGAATTATTTTAACCATATTGGTTGTAGAATCTTCTAAATTCTACAACATGGTAATTTATGGAAAACTTATCAAGATACCAGTTGCAGAGTAAATTTCTCAAGACGTTAGCGTGATACCCAAATTAGAGGGCAGTGTGGTCTCCATAAGTTTTTTTTTGTTTGCTCAAATCTCCCTGACTTGCAGGAGTGGCCTATCGTCTGAGAAACCTCGAGCCAGGGGAATCTAAGCCGTCAAAATCACCCAGGGATCGCACCCAGCCTGGACCACACCAGCCTCAATTTGATTGGGTTTTTGGGTGTCACCTCCCAACTAAGTCACCCCCAAGGGGAATTGAACTCGGGTCACCTTGCTGACGAGACCCACACCTTAACTAAGTGAGCTAGTAGGAATTGACACATGGTCTCCACAAGTTCACTTGTTAACTGAAAGACAAATACGTTACATCAATTAACTATTGGTTGGTTAGTTCCAAGAAGTTAGTAGTTGGTTACTTGTAAAATTTGTTATTTTTGTTAGGAGTAAATTGAGACTTTCAAGAACCCAATAACCCTACATTCCAATAATATTTTTTCAACGCATGAAGGGCTAGACTGATGGAGAAAGACATAAAGACGAGAAAGTTAGAACTTAGAGATAACGATATAAAAAAGATTTATTCCTTAAATCCTTTCATTAGCTTGCTTGCATAAGGAAGGAATAGTAGGCAAATAGCTTACAAATTATGACCTCTTTCTTCCTTCCTTTTCTAGGTGGTTGAGTGTCTAAAGTCTCTTCCTTCCTTATTAACCGAAGAGAAATGAAGATGGCTTATCATATCCTTTCACTATGTAAGGGATCGGTCATTACAGATGTAATTACACTGATTTATTTATTTTTGCGTCATATTTAATAAAGGCTGTAAACCTTGTAATTTTCATTCAATGCAAGAAATTTCAAAAGACTTTATTCAGTTTAGTTGAAGGAGTACGAGTTCAATTGAGGGAATTGACACCTTGAACTTTAGAGCAATGGCCCTCTCTAAAGGTGAGATTGGTGGTTATGTTGCCTTTCTGCATAATTATATTTCTTTGCTAGGTTATTTTACTCATTTTTGTAGATGTAGTTACATATGTATTCTCTACATAGTAGTCATTACAAGTTTGGGATTTCATCATATTGTTTTTGGATTCTTATTTTAAGAATATGTAACAGTGGTTCTTGAATGAATTACTTTTATAATTTTTCTTCATTATTTTTTTCTATTTAGAAGGAAACTTATAGTTATTTCGGATTTATTACTTTATAGTTGAAGTTAATATCGTTCATGTTGAAGACATATTACATAAACATATGTTAGGCATTGCAGATTAAATGACATATTCTATAGATTACAACCTTATTGTTGCATAGATAATGTATGATATCTTGAAAGCTTACATACCTACAAATTTGATAAAAATAAAGAGAACTCTTAAATTTTGGAGCATTAATATTTTGGAATGCTGGAGGCCATCAAACACTAATGATGTGGACTGGATATAATAGGTTGGGATTGTTGGACTCATGAGATTAGAAGTGAATCCTTTAAAGAAATCTTTCTATGGATTGCCCCTCCATTAAATAGATCTTGCATTGAAAACCATGTTGTGTTCATTTCAACAAAAGGATCCATGGGAACCATAGGCCTTGCCACAATTAGGTTATAGAGCAAGGGCCATATTAGATGGAGTGGGTTGCTAGGACACAACTATTGAGGCTTGTTGGCTCAACTTTGCCATCTTCTTCAAGACATAAGATCCCTGAACACCTTGCATAGTGGAATATCTGCTGATACAAAGTGGCATGAACCTCCATTGCATGCAAACATACGTGTCCTACACATTAGCATGTTGCATGCATGGCTACAAAATCTCAAAATTCAAATAAATACATTTTTTTTTTGTATCTAGGGGAATCAACAACTAGGGCTAGGCTCGTGCTTGCTTGACACGAGGTCAATTCCGGTTTGCTACCACTGTGACTATACTCCTAGGCATACCAATGTTGCCCCATGCATGACACACATGGCTCGATTGAGGTTTAAACTTTAAACCTGCGACATCACAAGGAGTGCCTTAACAGTGTACCCTATCGCCAACTCATCTACACCTCAAAGGCCAAATAAATATTAAAAAATCCTTATTTAACTTGCATGCTTAACTTTTATATTTTTGTGTAACTTCTACACATCAGGTTTTTAACCCAATAAAACACAAATGTAATAAAATTACACTATTTACTATAAAATGAATGGAGAAGTGGCACACATACGAGCCCTTGCTATCTTGAGAAGTTTTGTGGAATTCATGTCGAGGTTTTTTCACTTGTGATTATGATCGGGGAATCTCTTTGCTTCCTTGATGATGGCCGTATATTTATCCATATAATGATAAAAATGTTTTATATATAGACAATACAATGAATGATAACGTCCTTCAAGAAAAGTAGAAGGTCCACATTTACATACTTTATCCGATACCATACCAATGGTTTCTTAAAGTTGACTTAGACGGAAAGAAGATCTATGTTTATGTCTATTGCATAAAATAATGAGATATGGTGTGTATTATTACACTTAGGTTTGTTTCCAAAAGATTCTTTTCATTTAAAATAGATCATTAAAATAAAAATAATATATATAGAGGTCAAATTGCGGTCATATAACAGTTACCATTATAAGAATAGTTAAGAGAGCTTCTTAAAAGGATACAGATAGCGACATAATGTTAATTAACTTTAAAACCTACCAGTCAACCAACTTACTCCACTCGTTAGGTTTCTCTTTTCTCAAAATAAAGATACATCAAAGCAACACACTTTTCTATAAATGTTTTATATGAATGGTAAAGATGTATATATAAATATAATTTTCAATTATTAATTGCTCTTGGAAGATTTTTTTTCTTAGTATAAAGGTTAAATCCTTTCCATGTACGTTACACGTACTTACTGTATAAAATAGTAGATAGAGAACATATTTAAACCCTAAATCATCAACTGCTTCCACTTAATCTATCTTTATTTTTAAGATAAGATATATAAACTACAATTACAATAACTATAGATGGTGGATGCATCATAAAAATATAATATTATGCTTTATGTTCCCTAGCTGGCAGGTTGTTTGTTCCCTCAGACAAAATTGAATGGTGTTAAAGACAATGAACCTATTATGTACGTGTACGGTAGGCATCATGTTTGTTGACATAATGCCAATGTACCACTTGTATATAATGCTAAAAGCATCTTAAATTTAATTTATGTCATTCCCCATTCTTTGAGAGATTTAAAAAATTGAAAGTTATACAAGGTGTATAGAACATGACCCTTACATGAAGGATAGCCACAAAATCTTAAAGAGAGGGAAGAACGGGGGTAGTTGAAGATAATCGCCCGTATCCTCGACAGAAACAAACTTTACTTATTAATTATGTAATCAATGAAGTGGTGGTCCAGCGGTGGGGGAAGGTGGTTTTCACCCAGCCCACCAGGGGTCAATTCCCACCGAGATATGGCCCGTTGTGATAAGGCTCAAAGGATAGGCGCCCCCTGGATAGGCTACCGCCCCTTGTCGGGATTGGAGTCGGGACGTCTCGGTCCTTGCTGAGTCACAAGTTGCTGGTATATCCTGGCTTGCGGGCTGCCGGTTTATACCTTAGGGGTTATAGTGGCAGCAGCGGATTTGAACCTGGGTCTGGCCCAGGCAAGTTTGACAAGTTACCGATTCCCCTCGAGCTAAAAAAAAATTATGTAGATTCTAGTAGTAGGGCCTCCTTAATGCGCCGCTTGTAATTTCATGGAAAAAGTGAATAGGAGGGTTGAGGTTCTCATCTTAATCTAGGTCTCACATAAAAAGTTGTATGATTTTAGAAGGAAAATTTTGATTTTTTCGATTCGATTTTGAAAAATCTTGGTTACAACTTTCAAACTCTGAAATTTTTGGTGTTTTAGGGCTTTTTGATGGTTTTGAATTTGTTTTTACCATTAAAATCGTCATTAAAACACAGTTAAATTTAAATTTTGTAAAATAAAAAACACCGGATTCCTATAAAAACTCCATCTAAGAGAAATCGTCAAATTTTTAGACAACTCCCACACAAATTAACAAAAATTAACTAAAGTCTAAAATATTTTCAAATGATGTTTTTGAAAAAAAAAATCGAATATAATTTAATAGACACCAAAACTTATAATTTTGTCACATAAATCTAAAACCCCACAATTTAACAAGAATACCTAACAAAATACCAACTACATGAATTATGTCAAATTATAATCAATCAATTAAAAGTAGTTTCATTTCCCATTCAAAAATATTTCTTTGAACATGATCAACATCCTTGACCAATCTCTTTGTTTTTCAACAAAATGTTACTTGTGAACACTTCATCCTCAAAGATGTAAAAGGTAAGGACCATGTTGTTTGTACCATAACTAGAACAATAGAGTGCTTGTAAAATGATTTTTTTTAAGATTAGGGGAAACCTGCATCTGTACATGAGCGGAGCTAGAGTAGATCATCGAGTTCAGTTGGTAGCAGTAAACCTAGGCCTAGGCCATCCTAAGTTTGGATGTGAGAACAATTTGTCCAACGGCAAGTAGAACTGTCACCGTGGTCGCATGAGACATTAAAGGACGACATCACCTCCTGCAAGAGAATAGGCTTCAATTCGGATCAGCCGGATCAGCCAAAGGCCTCACAGTCGGCTCACACCTTCAACCCTTCACCATGAAGTTTGAACATATGACCACTAAACCCTACACAAACCAAATTGTGAAATGACTTAATAACGAATTTAAACTAAAGACAACCACCCACGAGCCAAATTAAAGTGAATTAATCTCACTCATATTCAATTGTAAAATACCAGCATAGATCCATCTTAAACCCGTATCTATCAAGCACCCAGAGGAATCAAATTTCTTGAAGTGTATTTCTTTTTTTAACTTTAAACTCAAGAAATTTGATCTCTCTTGATTGATAGATCCGGGTTTAAGTTTTAAGTTTTTATTTTATAAACGGACATCACAAACGTTACAACATCTCCCCCATAGTAAATTGTCGAACACCTCATTTCACTGTTCAAAGATCTCAACCTAGTAATAATAAAATTTCAAGTATGCATTTAGCATTAAATGGTGTAACCAGTGACCGTTCAAAGATCTCAACATAGTAATAAAATTTCAGGTCTGCATTTAGAATTAGAGGGTGTAACCAGTGCCGTAATCTACCACTTCCAGTTTGGGGTGGGAAAAGTGCGACGAGGACTATTACGTTAATCAGAAAGAAATCATTGATTAATACGATGGGAAAAGAGGAGCGGGCCGCCCACTCTTGTGTGTGCACACCAATGCCTGGACTGGACGGGACGGGACGGGCCGGGCCGGTAACAGCTTACGTACCATTCTCAAGCCAAAGTTTGAGGACGGTGATCCGGTAATGGTATTGGTAACGTCTAGCGGGCGAGACTCGAGAGTGGGTTGTAACTTGTAACTAGTGTAGCATTCACACACTGAAAGCGACCGTTCAACAGTGGCCGGCCAGGGACTGACAAAAGTCTGCACCTTTCCATAATCCACACCTATTCGCGTCTCGTGACGGCAATTAATATTCACATACGGATAACGGGAAGGGAAACGACATTTCCGAATAAGGATCTCCAACGAAAGAAAAGCAGTTAACCGGCAGTCATCATAACCGGAAATTGGGAATCCGAATCTGTGAAGGTGTCGGAGACGGAGGGGCTTGTAAACTGTATGTCAAGTCACGACCGACAGCGCGCCGTCAAGGAGGGTTAGAACGGAGGAGTTAGTATAACGAGAACAAGTGAGGGGGCGAGTCCGTTATGAGAAACACGGTTAAAACTTGAAGAGGAGGTGGACAGGAAGGCTAATGACGGTCGGTCATTGGCTTTTGGGCTTGAGAGAGGGGAGAGGAAGAGCGCGTGGTAAAAGAGATTCCGTGGCGAGTTTTGGAATGCGTGCAGCGGCCCTGCTCTTGCAACGACTTGAATATAGAGTATGAAATGATGGTCTATTTTTTAATAGACACATACAACTTCGAGGTGGTTTATCCGATAGGGTTTCCGAATTCTTGTTCTCCAGGAGAAAAAAGATTAGGTTTTTAGTTTTAGGGGTCGGTCTGTACGCGGTGCCCCTCATTCATATCGGATTCGGTTTAGCGTTGGGCGGTCTACAACTTTTGGTATTGAACAGGGAGCGAAGCTATAGAGGGGGAAGAAGTTGCAGAGAGCAGAGCAGAACAGATAAGATAGTAAAGGAGCCGGGGTAGGGCTATGAAGAATCTGTATCATCGCAAAGGGGGGAAGGTCCATCCTTCTTCCGCGTCCGCGTCCGCTTCCGCTTCCGCTTCCACAGCTAATTCATGCCGGAGGGATGCATATACTGTGTTGAGGCTTCTACCAGTGGCGATAGCCACTCTGAAAGCCGCGCTCCCGCCCGAGGACCAGGAGGTACTCGCCTACCTTATTGCCCGCTCACCGGACGTGCTGCCGCTCCAGGAGACCGAGACGAAAAAGAACAGGTCCGGCCACAAGAACGGGAAGCCCCTGCCCGCTTCCACGGGCATTGATAGCGAGCAATACGATGAAGAAACACCGCCCCCAGGAGGAGGAGGAATAGGAATGGCTTCTTCTTCGTCGCCAAAGCCGTTTCGATCCTCATCGTCTCCATTCACACGTTTTGCAGAAGCTGATGTACTGCTCCGCCGCTCCCCGTCCGGAAGGGGAGTGGGATCGGTGCAGAAGGAGGACTTGAAGAATAAGCGCAAAGCGTCGCAGCATATCTTGCGAAGCCATCGCCTGTCGTTTGACTGCAGTTGTTTCCAGTGTTACATGGGCTTTTGGAGTCGATGGGATGCGTCCCCGAATCGTGAGATAATACATCAGGCCATCGATTTGTTTGAAGACCACATGGCTACCACAGCGGCGGCCGAGGCGGTGGAGTCCTCCAACGCCAAAGGAGGCGCCTCCAGGGGAAAGAACCGCAAGGGTTCCAAGTCTGGCAAGGAGGAAAAGAACGGTGATAGCAGCAAAGTTGTTAACTCTACTTCATGGGGCGGTCCGGATGAAAACACAGGTTTGCAACAGCAACAAAATGCCAAGCTTGAGTCTTCCACTCAAGACTTAGATGCAGCGGATAAGGAAGCCAAAAGTGAGAGGGACATTCTAGTGTGGGGTGAGCACGAGGATGCACCTAAGTCGAAGCAGATTGTTCCACTTGCATTTGAAGAGGGCGATGGTGAAGGAACACAGGTAGAACAGCATCAAAAACAGGAGGCGAGAGTAGGCGCGTGCCCATTGGGCGGGCGGAGTTTAATGCGCAGGATGTTTCCGAACATCATGGGCTTCGTCGCCGATCATCTCTGGACGGCTTGGAGTTCCCCTGCCCGAGCTACCAATGCTTGAGCAACACTATCCTTGCAGATTTGTTCACCGCTGATTATAGATACATTATACAGCTGATAACCACTGTCGTTATACTGTAATTAGTTTATTGCAGCAGATGCCTTTGTAATACTTTATCTTCTCCACCCAAAATTCTTTTTATTCTTGTGTATTTTACATATACACGAGATGAGGGGTAATGCATATGCAGCATTGCTCAACAATGACTTGCAGGAAGGAGGAGGTTGCAGCTTTTGACGGCCTACTATTTAAATGCATACTGTCTACTTGCTCAATAATACTGTAAATTTTCTCTTTTATTCGTCTCTTTAGTACCCCATTGATCGATTCAATGGGTTTTACTTTGGTGTTTTTTAATTTTTTTATCATCTTCAGAATCCATCCTTGCGGGCGCAATACGTCTAAAGTAACGAGAAAACCTTAAATCGCCACGGTAAATATCGATACCCTAAGATAGTGCTTAAACATCTACCACTTTCCTGAGAGACTTTGCCCTCCGAGAATGGAACTCGGGTTGATAGTTTCTCACGACTGGAGACGGTTCAAATTCCGTGTCCAAACTTCTATAAACAGTGTTTCTACAGCTTCAGCGTTTTTCCAGCTTCGACCTGGAAATTGGGTTTCAACCGCTACAGCTTCATAAAAAGGTACAATTTAATTTAATATAATAAATTAGGGTTCTGGTGTTTTATTAGTAGGTGAACCTAATCTGAACCCGAAATTTTGTGGAACAAATGTATTTGACATTCTGGTGAATGTCAAGCACTTCATTTATTATGTGCAATGTATGTGTCAAGGAGCTTAAGCAATGTACAGAAAAAACAATGCAGATTTGTCCGGAAAACGATGCAAATTTTAAACATAATCACCCCGGGCCCTATATTTAAGTTGTTGTAATGTCTATGACGCATCTAGTTTCGTGTAGAGTATTTGTTATCAGTTTGGTTTGGTGTGCAGTAGAAGACCGCCTAATTTTATAGTGAAGCAATGTTTTGTGAGATACGTTTCATAGGGTTGGTCTTTTAATTGTGTGAAAGGGAGTTTACAACCACCTTGCTCACTATGTTCATTGCTTCACCCTTCACCTTCACCAACTTTTTGTCTTTCTGGGTAGCAGCAATAATAAGTTGGTCTTTCTGGGTAGCAGCAATAATATTGATACCTAATATAAACATATATATAATATTGATGCCCAATATAAACATAGTAAAATTATTTGCAAAACTCATTTAATTATGAAAGTCTCTTCGCTTGGCCCATTTCTCTTAATTGCGGTTGCGGTTTCTGATGTGGATTGAAATACCAAAATACTTATCAAAACACATTTAATTATGAAAGTCGCTTCGCCTGGCTTAGTTCCTTTTTAATGCGGTTTCAATGTGATTGAATATCGAAATATTATTTATGTTGAAAGTTTCTTTTAATCAGTGATTTAGTTCTTCGTTTTCACACCCTTTTTAGAAAAATGTAAAATATATTTATGGAGATAACAGACATTTCAAAGAATGAGATTATTTTTTAGTTTACAATGTCTAACCATCTCAAGCGAGAATGCGCTAACAGAAAACATATTGTTCATAGAAGAATGTGCTAACAAAAAAACATATTATTCATAGAAAAAAAACTGTGAATACTCGATATAACGGTAAAACATGGCAAATATATGATCATTTTTCAAGTTAATAAAATGAGTATATATACAATAGACAAAATTAACATACACCATAATTCATGTAACCCTCTTATAGATACAACTTGTAATTTCCTTAACCATAAACTTTAATAACTCTTACCTATTTAAACATAAACTTCTATATCCCCTACCTATTTAAACATAAACTCTCGTTCTTATTTAAATCTAAACTTCACTCTCTTTTGAATTTATTAGTTATTTAAAATTAAAATCTCATTCTTTTGACTTGATTATTTAGATAAACTTTCCTTCTTATTTAAAATTAAATTTTCATTTTTATATTTTTAATAAATTTTAAAATATAATGTGTTTCATTTTAATAAAAGTTGATGATTTTGTTTTAACATGTTATTTTCGATAAAAATGTATATTGAATTTTTTTAGTTTTATTTGATTTTTATTAATTAACCAATTATAAAAATGTTGTTTTGCAAATTATTTCTTTCAAATAGGGTAATGGGGATAATGTTTTGAAACTCAGTATTTTAGACTTCTAAATGGAATTTCATATCCTTTTGGAATGTAAAGGTTAGATTTTATAAGTCGGATATCGTTTTGGAATGCATAGATTAGATTTCAAAAAAACAAGTCATAATGCATAGGTTAGATTTCAAAAAGACAAGTCATGGAAATGACCATTTAAAACCATGGACATCAAAATCTAATTTTGCATGAAAATAATTTAGAGAAAATGGATCTCTAATTAAAAGAAGATAGATTAGATTTCAAAAAAACAAGTCATAATGCATAGGTTAGATTTCAAAAAGACAAGTCATGGAAATGACCATTTAAAACCATGGACATCAAAATCTAATTTTGCATGAAAATAATTTAGAGAAAATGGATCTCTAATTAAAAGAAGATACTAAAGATGGTTTTTTTTTCAACCGAAAAAAGAAATTTCTTGCTATTCATAAGGGTGAATCAAAGAAATTTACAATATAGCCTATAAGGATAACCAAACCTTCACAAATCCTATTTGAAACAAAAATTACAACTAATCCAACCACAAATAAACTATAACAAAATTACTTCTAAAATAGCACTATTTAGAACAGTGGCCATCAAAATAAGTTATCCACTAAATACAATAGAATAGAGATATACTAAAGAGGATAACATCATTAATAAATATGCAAGATTGTAAGCTCTAGAGGCCTAAGTTCATGATAATGAGTCACCTCGAGGACTCCTTCATCCAACATAAGTCCTTTCTTAGAGAGACAGTCAACCCTTTGGTCCTTTGGTTAAATGTTCGAGAGATATGCTTAATAGACACATTTCCAAACTGGTTCAGTAATAGTCTAACTTTTTTCCTCCGGTGTTCAAGAGTGGCCGCATTAAAAGTATTGGTACCTAGAGCCCAGCCCACAATGATCGATGAGTCTCCAAAAATCTGCACATTTGTTACCTGCAATAATTTTAGATAATAGAGAAGGCACCAGAGGGCGAGTAATTCAGCACGATTGTTACTCCCCAGTCCACACCCCAATATCAACTCATAGTATTCTGTGGCGGAGATAATGATAATGCCACCCGCCCCACATTTGCCTAGTTGACCTGCACCATCAAAAAATCCGTAAGGATCGGGTCCTATACATCTAGGTTCTGTCAATGTCTTTGTCTTGAGAGCTCGCTTCATCACACATGCTGGAGAAAGCATCCTCACCATAAACTGTAATGCGCTGCTGAATTTGTAAACAAAATCACCAAATAAAATGCGATTCCGTAGCAACCAGATTCCCCACATAAAATACAAGGGAAAGGAGATAGCAGACCGATACGCCTTATGCCAATGAAATAAAACACCATCAAAATCCAACAACATACTCGTTATGGGATTTTTTTACATCAAAAGTGTTACGCTAGGAAATGGCATTATAGTTTATTCACCTTTATTCTTCATCATTCTTTAAAAATTGAGGTAGAATGTTAACTACATTAAAATTATTATAGAATGACACAAATTGGAAAGTGGGAAATAAGTCTTTTTTGTGAGTTTATATGGCATCTGGCTTCTTTCACATGTAAGGAGAATGAAAATGAAGAAATAGAGAAGGATTCCATGTATTTGCCAAAAAAATGGTGCTCCAAGTAGATATTCAATTTCTATCTCAAAATTTAGAGTATTTCAATTTCTAATAGCCTATTTCCTCTTTTGTTGTTAATTTTAACTTATAATATTTTGCAATGAGAGTTGTTTCAATTTCTAATAGCCTCTTTCCTCTTTTGTTGCTAATTTTAACTTATGATCTTTTGTAATGAGAGTTGTTAGGAAAGATACACTACCCCAAAACTTGAGAGTTTGTTTGCCTCAAAAGTAGAGATTCAATTTTTAATAACCTCTTTCTTCTTTTGTTGTTAATTTGGACTTGTAATATTTTACAATAAGAGTTGTTGCAAAAAATACACTACCCCAAAATTTGGAGCATTTTCTACACATGAAAGTAATTGTTTTATCTTTTTTTTTAACAATTTGCTTTTTTTTATTAAAAAAATGTATATAATTTTTTTTAGTTTTATTGATTCTTTAGATACCCAATCAAATATCCTTTACATAATGTCAATGTGGGGGCATAATGTTTAGAAAGACCACATCAACCACTCTAGATTCTTAAATGGGCTTTTATATCCTCTTTGGTACCATGTGCCCTCCATGAATGAAATATCCATAAGTTCAAATTTCAAGAAAGAGGAATGACCATTTAAATTATGAGCACATGGTAATAAATTAGGGAAAATGGATTTCCACGATTATTTATGGACTTTTTTAGATGTTTACAAAATTTAGACAAACATTTATTACTTAAAAGAATAAGTATATCATTACTAGGCAAAAGGAGCTAATAATTGTTTTACTTAAATATTTTTTCATTAATAAACATTAAATATGAAAATACAAAATGGGTTAGATAAATTTTGCTTTGATTTCATAATAATGTACTTTTCTCCCTGCTATTTAAATTAATGGTATTTTTTTCATGTAAAAATAATAATTTAAAGAAAATGGATTTCCAATTAAGGAAGGATTGTTTATAAATGTTTTCCCATGTTTATAAAATCTAGAGAACACATTTATTACTTAAAGAATAAGTATATCATTGCTAGGCAAAAAGAGCTAATAATTGATTTACTTAAATACTTTGTCATTAATAAACATTAAATATGAATACAACATGGGTTGGGTTGATTTTGCTTTGTGTTGGGGTTTTTCTGCATTTTAAATCAAAAGTGTTATATAAGGAAGATAGGAATTGACATTTCTATCAAAAACCAAGATTCAATTATTTGAAGTGTAAATTTTTAACATAATAAGAAAAGAATTCACACCTTAAGAAATTTGATCATACTCAATAAACCTTGGTTTACTTTTAAAATAATAATACACATTGAACGATAAAAACAAGTTTTTGAGAATGAGAATGAAAAAAAAAACCAAAACATAATGATCCAAATAGATATTCAATTTCTAATAACATCTTATTGCTAATTTAAATTTATAATCTTTTACAATAAAAAATTTCACAAAAAATTTATGTTACCCAAAAATTAGATTATTTTCTTCCTCCACCAATGACAATGATTGTTTTATCCTTTTTGTTAGATTTCGTAAACCGTGATTGATTTACCGCATTAGTCTTGGTGTGACAACGGTAAAAAATAGAACACTCAACCTCCTTTTTGTTTTCATTATACATCTTTTCACTTTAATGGTCAGCACGAAAACCTACTTACTAGTACTTGAATGCTCCTTTAATAACACTTTTATGAAGTGCACATGGATCTGAGTAACACTATTTTATTATTTTACATCGTTGTAACAATGTTGTGCGTTGGAGTTGGCTGGAAGAAAACCCTTGACGTGCTTTACTTTTTGAGTTTATCATTGAAATTTTTATCAACACTCAACCCACTTTATACTATAAATCCCCTCTATTAATAATAAAATATAACCAATCCATCAAAGAGGGTGCATTGTACGCTTAGTGTAGTTTGAAGGGTACCACCATATTTCATCGATTCCTTGTGTGCCTTGGTTACCACCTCACTTTACTCACCATTTATATCCAATTCACTTTATATATTTTATAATACAAAATCCATGATAAATTAACTTTACAATATGAAGTTCATAACCTTCCCCTTGCACGAAGAGATTGATGAATATGTTTTACAACTTAATCTCCACTTTATAAAAGTTAATATAATTTTGGTTAGTAATTTTGCCCTTATGAAAGCATGTGCAGAAATGAGATTGTACTTGAAATGACCCTTGCCCACCATTCTTTCTTCCTAGGAACCCTAGAGACCATTCTTTCTTCCTAGGAACCCTAGAGACCCCTTAACAATTTACATGTTGATCACATGATGAATGGATGATGAACGATGGACGTTGGCTTGTGGCCCATCAAACCCCAAGTGCCTCCTTATTTTGTGGTGTCGAGAACAAACTTGGGCCATCGATTGGATTAACGAAGGGCATAAAGTGAGTATGCTACATTCAAATGAGAAGCAACTCCCTTCCATCACATGCCCCTTGTGCCCATCTTAGCCATCCATCCTACTTCATGGGAGAATGCAATATTGTCTATTTAAACCACCCTATCGCCACCTCTATCACGAAATTGATAGTCATCAATTGCACAGAGATGTCCCTCTTGTCAAGCCTTTGTTACGTGGCCAGGCTCATGTAGAATGGTGCACTGTGCAACGTGTGGGAGAGGAAATATTGGATTTCAATTTCATTTGCTCATTGCTAGAGCTACATTGAATTTCAGATCATGAAATTTTAGACAGAAGCTAGCCCTAGGAGGACTTCGGCCTCACTCGAGGGTTTTTCGAAGTTTGTGATATTGAGTGGACCATAAAGAGATGGGTGTAGGTGTTCAAAGTGTTGCAGAAGAAGCAAGGGAAGTGGTCATTGCTAGGAGGAGGCATCAAGAAGGAAGGTGGTGCTGGAAATTAGCCTTGTCTCGACACAGAGGAGGGAGCGACATGAGAGTCGATTGACTTAAAGATGTAGAGGAAGATGGCTCTGCTTATTGTCCATGGAAGGGCATATGACCTAGTGATACAAATAGCTTTGCAAACCCCTCTCGCCATTGCAAGTACAACCAATAGTCGATCGACACACCATGTTTCAGTGTCCCTGTAAGCCAATGATATCCACATTGTGACCTAGGGGTAAGCTACACTCCAACACAATGGATAGCTCATGTCTTGATCAATGTTGTTGCTTGATCAATGGTTTTGCTACACCAATCACACCATCTTTAGACCACTGAACATATTGCATTATCACCACCAAATACATTCACTACCCTTCAATTAGTTATATAATTGAGGATGTTAATCACGTTGCCTATGCTTGTCCCAGGTACCACAACACTAACTCCCGAGCCTACACCCTAAGAGGCATCTGATTAATATGGGTTTGGCTAATGTGCACAAGAAATTGAAGGAAAATTAATGTTGTTCCAAAATGATACACAATGCATCAACTTATCATAGGAGGAACCCTAGCAGAAAACAAGGTATGGGGTGGGTGAGAATTGAGAGAATTCTAGCTAAGACACTGTTGCCACCATAGTGGAAAAGAAAAGTCGAGATTTTGAGCTTGGCATGACATTTGACCATCAATGAAGACAAGTTAACAATGGAACAGGCAAGGGAAATGGTGAATTCCATTAAACAATTATCTGGATGGCTAATTGCCCCTAGGCAAGAGGGAGTAAGAGGAAATAATCAATGAATATCTTCGTGTTCCACATAAGCTCGTAACAATAGAGGAGTTCTTACATCTTCACCTGAAATTCATAGCTAAAGGATTTCCTCCCTTAGTCATTGATGCCACCCCTCCTAAGATGGCCGCACCATTGCTACAACCAATGCCAACTATAGTATACACCTCATTGGCCACATCGCATGTAACAAGTTCAATGTTGTTTGGGTTCTAGATTGGAAAAAAGGATTCTACAACAAAGTTTTCAAGACAAGGAGTTAGTAGAGTATACACATTGAATATACCCTAGGTATCCCTCACGACATAAGAAGTCCAAGAAGTAGATGTGCTATGGATGCAACATCTCATTGACCTACAAAAGATGAACCTATCCTTGCTTGTCAATCTCATTGCATAATACATTGTAAAGATAAAGGGTAGGGTTTAAAGGAAAAATGACGATTACATGAGGGAATTGCATATTCATAACTTGCAGCTTAAAGAACAAGCATGACAATGGGAGAAGGAAAAATATGCATTGTAGAGGCAATTTAAGCATGTTGACGAATATGAGAACCATTGGAGGAAGCAAGCAGAGGAATCTGTTGCAACCTTGGCTAAGCAAGTAGAGGAGAAGATGAAAGAAACAAGCTATTAATGCTAGAAGCACAAAGCAAAAGTCCACAAAGTTGTGTTGAAAGCAAGTGAAGAGTTCTCTGAATGTGTTTGAGGAGGTGCTCCCACACATGTCCAAGACTCTAGAAATCACCTAGAAAGAAAGAAGTACAATAACCAAGGTAACAACAACCTTGCACTAGATCGCATAAAATAAAGGGTTGTTGGAGTCCACCACACATATAATATGAGAAAAAGGAATAAATTGCACCACTGGAATCCATCAAGGCATAAGCTTGCAGGAAAATCTAGGTTTGATCATTGAATCTGTGATTGGCAAAGCCCGAGCAAAGATAGAGAACAAAGAATTGTTATAGCTAAAACGCTAGAGTTTATGGATGGAATTTCAGAAGCACAAATACATCCTTATAGAGACTGAGTGAAAGATGCAGTAGGAGATAGAGAAACTATAAGAACAATATGGGAAGGTTTACGTTGAGGCCATTGTATCAAATGCTTTAAATGACAAGATGAAAGAGGTACAATGCACAACATTTAAGAGATTATTCTTTGGAAGATGACGATAAAAGACTAAGGAATATGGAAAGAAAACTAGTGAGGAAAGTGCACTCCCTATTTATGGCAACTAAAAAGATGAAGCAATGAGTGAATGTTGACTTGGAAGTGTTTACATAGGGAATATCAATGGCAACATACATTTCAACAACAAAGTATGCTTGAAAAATACAAGGAGTAAGCATAATATGAGATCTTGTTTTTGATGAATTCAACAAATTCAAATACAAGGCCATAAGAGAACTTCTAGGCCTACATCCCATTTTTGAAGAATGAGAAATAGGATCCAACTCAAGGATGAGTTGGAAGATGTAGATGGGGAGTTTTTGTGGCTTAGTTTGACTAAGTGCAAGTGCATAGCAAAGTTCAATGGAAAGTGAATCCATAGAAGCCACGAGACTACAAAATCCATAGTATGCAGTTTCATCGAAGCCCAAGTATGTAGAGGTTAAGGAGTTGTCTCATTCATCCTCTACACCCAAGTATGTAGAGGTTAAGGAGTTGTCTCATTCATCCTCTACACCCAAGTTCTTCAACCCTATGTGTATGTCTCTAAAGGCATATACCCTTTTGTATGAGTGGGTTACAACTGACAAATTCTCCAGTGTATTCAAGAACCTTTTGTAACCACTTCAATCACCTATACAAATGAGAGTTGTAGTATTTGTGATTATAAGATATGAAAATTCTAAGTTAGTTGCTATGCCATGAGTTTTATGCATGATAATGCAATATTCATCATTATGCTCATATAATGGAGCCATATTCTATTCATGTGTTTTGCATACGTGTTTTCTATTGATGATCTACACATTGTTATACCCGATATGCACATTGTTAGCTCAATTAGTTTGAATGCATATGATTAAAGGATAAGTGGAATGCACATGCCAACTAAATCTTTACTAGTGTGTACCTTAATAATATTGCAACTGTGACATCCTTCTAGAAGGTTGAATATGTTGTTGCACTAGACTACAACAAACCTTTGTTGGACATCTTTTGTTGACCTATCTATGCCATAGAGCCAACAATGATGCCAACCCCATAACTTTATAAATTCATCAATAAGTGGCTAAATATATACATCCATATCTTTAACTTGGTACCTACCTATTTTTTTTTAAATACACATATTTAATACCTTGTACATATAATAAATTATGTAACAAACAAGACACATGAAATGCTTGTTGAAAATATTGCTATAAACAATATCTAGAACAATAATTGACATTATTGTGTGTTCCCTACCTATTGACATCCAAGGTGGAAGGTTATTGTTTACGACAAAGATAGACCACATTGAGTAAATGGACTTGAGCTCTCCCACTGGATTGACATTTGGTTAATGAACACTTAACATTATGAGGTTCTTCTTTAAAAAATTGGCCACATTTCCTCACTTTCCCCAAATGAAAAACCATCTATAGGTGTTTTCATAACATCATCTTCACTTCCCTTTCTACATGGTGATCTATAATTTGTGTTATATTTTTGCACTTGAAAAATCATTCGAAAAGTGGAGAGAATATAATGAAAAACCTTACAGGGCACCTTATTTATTACTTAATTGGTTTGATATTAACTAATTCCACATTAAAGGAATTCCACCTTTTTTGCATGTTGTCCATAATATATGATATAATCATTAAGACGTGCATAATTTTTTTGATATTCTACTCATATCTTTTATAACATCATACAATTATTGTATAAGATAAAGTATTTCATGGTGTTGGGAGAAAATCCCATAACAATGCATAACATTTATTTTATTTCATTGAATTACATATTTGTTAATTTCCATCCATTATACAATTAATGCTAAAAATAGAAAACAACACATTCATTTATGAAGAATTATATTACATACCTTGGGATTTGTTTGAGATAGTTATTTGACAAATCGTTCAATACTTTCCAATTCACCAACAACAAAATAATGATAAATAATATTTGTCTTTGAGCTTTCATAAAGGGGTTTTTGTGCTTTGTCAATCAAAGACACATCATGAACACCATCAAAATGATCATCTATTAAAGGAAAGATGTCTTTGATCAACTTGTTTTTTTTGTCAAATTCAATTATATCAATATCATTTCCATCCTTCATCTCCATCCTCTCCATATCACCAATATTTCTACTACAATTTGACACATCCTTAGGCAACTCGAGGGCAACTCAAGCCTAGGATACTTTGTCTTTGTAATTGCAAAAATTCAAATTTTAGCATATATCAAAAATTAAAATGGTAGAAAGTTTTACGATGAGCATGGAAACATGTGATGAATAACTTACATGGGTGATATTGGTTTGGGCCCTCTTCAAAGTGCCAAATATCCAAACAATGTTTTTTAGATGTGTCCTTTTAAACTCTTCTCACTTGCAAGACCTAATGGTTTTTTTACAGGGGAATAACATTTAATGTCACCACATTGATCATTTAACTTAACAATGATGCTCAAATCACTATCATTTGACATTGTTATCTATTACAACAAAATCGGTTGAAGCAATTACTAAAAAAACAAAAAACTATTACCAGTTTTGAAAGTATGACAAAAATACTATTATAGACATTGTAAGTATCATAAAATTTATTATGAGTGTCAAAAGTATGACAAAAATGCTATTATATGCTTCAAAAGTATCACATAATTGTCACCATATCTCGTTGGTTTAATAGTTTTTATAGATTCATCAGTCCATCGACACAATCAAAATTTATGCAATCAAATTCGACTATGTCATCATTACAAATTGACATTTTGGAATTTTGTGCCGGTACTCTAAAATCCTAGAGGTACATTAATAAATCAACATCTATCGAAGTAAAAAAAACACATTTTCAATAATTTAAAATTTTTTCGACATCACAATCAATTATTACCATTACTATTATATATCAACTTTACATTTCACATTCAAATATAATAATGGAAATATTAAAATACGAAATACGAATAATATACATATATAAATGGTAAACCAATAATCTTAACCAACCATCAATATTTAATGCCTTAATTTTCACCAATAAACAACTAAATCCTATATAAGACATTTTGGCTTCGTTGACACTAAGATAGGAAGGTGAACTAGGGTTTGAAAGTCGGATTCTGTGATGTTTTTGGCGGCCATGGATCTCTCCATGGCCGCCTTCCTCTTTCTTGTCTCTGGCCATCTGAAGGTGTTTAGTTTCATTCTTTGCTTTGGATTGGAGGCGGCACCTTTGTGCGGCGACCCATTGGGTAGCGGGCTACTTCTAATTCCCAGTGGCGGCGACGATAGCTTTTTGTGATGAAGGGAACTACTCCGGGGATGGGCGTTCATGGCTTCGAGATGACGCCAGTGATTGAGGACTCTAGAGCACACGGGCTCCAGATTCTCCACTAACAGCGGAGGTCACTGAGGATGCTAATCCAGGGGGCTCTCATGACCCTGGTTCGAGTTTGGCAGAGGGGGACTATATGAGCTAGGGTTCACATTGCCGGCGGGCACTTCTGAGGCGATGGCGGCTGATTCAGAGGCCCATGTTTCGGTTTTTGGTAGCGGGCGACTGTTTAAAATAGGGCTCCCACTGGCGGTGGTTCTGAGGCGGTGACGGCTGCTTCAAGACGAGGGGAGCCAGGTTTTTTTCAACTACATGCTGGCTGTCAAAACGTGGCTTACTCACGGCGAACTGGGTTATCATTGCAGCAGCTAGTGGCTCTGCATTCTTCTCTAGAGTTCTGGTTTCATTTTTTTCTTCTTTCTTTTTTCTTAGTTTTATCTGCAGTGTTTTCTGTTGTTTCTATCATTGTATTTGAGCCATTCATGGCTGCCCTGTTATTGGGTTTTAGATGTAGGTTTCTGAGTTTCTTTGGCACCTACAATTTTTATTTGAAGTTGAAAAGCTTCTTTTAGAAAGAGCTCATAGCAGCTTTGCTGCATTTTTCGATACTGCTATGTAGCATTTACACTCTTCAAGAGTGTTGTTGATCCAATGTAATTTTGTACTCACAAAATGAAATAAAATTATGTTTTTTTTTCAAAAAAAAAAAATCCTATATAAGACATAATATACTAAACCCAAATTTTATATTTAAATTGAGATACGATCACTTTCGTAATTTCATTGTAAACCAATTGGATAATGAAATAACTCTTAAACTTTATGCACACTAACAACATTATATTTATGCATCCATATTAACTGAATTATCATTAACCATATATATCAAAATACGCATCCATATTAACTGAATTATCATTAACCATATATATCAAAATACGCATCCATATTAATTGAATTATCATTAACCATATACATCAAAATACTCGAGTATTGAGTAAGTACAACACTCAAGTGTTTGAAAAAATAATCAAGTTATCATATATATTTCATCACTCATAAAAATAATCAAGTTATCATATATATTTCATCACTCATTTTACTTTAATAAGTAATTTCAATATTCACAAAAATAATCATAAAAAATATACGAGTAACCACTATAATAACAATCTTTCTTCCTTCCAATTGTAAGAACCAAACACGTAGATACCATATGTTTTCGAAAAGTTCTCAAGAAGTCAATGTACATCACTTTAAAGCTTTCAAAGTTTAGCGACTTATGACATAAGATGAATCTTGTAGCCGGAGTATCATTCTACTTCAAAACACAATCTTTTGAGACTCTAGTTTAGCCAAGTTTTCTATATAGAATTCCATACACCAAAAGTAGAGGTCATTTATCTTAAACATAGTATTCAAAGAAATTTGTAATTATAGTTTAGCCAAGTTTTCTATATAGAATTCCATACACCAAAAGTAGAGGTCATTTATCTTAAACATAGTATTCAAAGAAATTTGTACTTGTAATTAACTATTGGTTTATAAGAAATTTGACTTGTGATTAACCATTGGTTTATAAAACTTTATAATAATAAAAATGTTGAAAACCTAATATGTAGAGTTATGGTTTTCTTTTTGTCCATTGGATGTAACTTTGGTGGTTGGGACGAATGATTGTTACCCTCCCCACCCAAGCTCAATTCTTGTAAATGACATGATGTTCTTGTTGAGTCCTTATGTATTGACTGTGTAATGATTGAGTGGATTATGTAATTCTAGCCATACGTTGATTCTCCAGAATAGCAGGTGTTGGTATTTCTTCTAGTTGAAAAAGAGTTATGGTTTTCTTTGTGAACATTGTAATTATTTTTAGTTTTCAATCATGAATGTTCATGTACCTTGGCATATGAAAGGTCAAAGGTCACCTCACCGACTGTATAAATAATCTATTCCCATCAATAAAAATCAATCATTGGAGTTATTCCACAATAGTTGTATCAGGGCACAAGCTCTACAATAACTCCTTTGTCTACTTAGACTTGCCATTGTGAGGGTGTTTTCCTAGCGCTATCCCACCAGTTCTGGCATATTTTATACGCACACATCTCCTCAAACTTGTGTCTCTGCTTGATGCATCTTCTCATACCCGTGTCTTTGGGTCTCCCATCTTCGTGGTATGATTCCCTTCTCTACATCGAATCGTCCACCCGCAACCTGATGCACTCTGCATCGAATCCTCCAATTAGTGGCATTGTGACCCAAGTCTCTCTTTCTTGCGCGAGTGGATGAGTCTTTCTTGTTGGTTGTGGAGCCTGATCTCCAGATTCAGAGATATTATTATTATTCAGCCGTGTTTGTACCCCAGTATTATATGATATGTAGGTGGACTGTACACTCACCCCAGCGGGGGGGTGTGGGGGGGCATCACCCCCCCACGGGGTTCCAGGGGGAACCATCCCCCCTGGCTGGGGGGTCCGGAGGCGAAGCCCCCGAAGGAAATTTTTTGGGGTTGTTTTACGGGCCCATGGTTTTGGGTAACCCGTGGTATTTTCCCATTGTATCTCCCTTATAAAAGAAAGACATTGTAATACGGCTAGGGTTGATGTATTAGGTTTTATGCATTGTAAAGATCTCTGAGATCGTGAAGAGAGACTGTGAGACAGTGAAGAGGAAGTGCAGCAGCTGTGTTGCAGGTTGTATCCCTTCACTTTGCTGGACAGAATAATAATAAGGACTGGCAACTTCAGTGTGGACGTAGCCCAAGTTGGGTGAACCACGATATATCTGTGTCTCTCTTGTAATGTGTATGTGTGATTATATTTGCATTTATGTTGATTGTTATTGCTCTGCGATCCTGTTTTTCTAACATTTCTTTACTCCTCACAACTTGAGGCTACCCTAATCCTCTGTGCATGACTCTAACAATGCTTTTTCCCTGTGCAAAGTCCGAGCATATTCTTGCTCGTGATGATATTCCTGTGCGTGAAATTCCTGCGCGTGAAGTTCTTCCTTGACTAGATAAGAAGATGGAGGAGATGCAGATAATTCAAATTCAGGTGATGAAGGTGATATGGATGTTTTGTATGATTGTGAATTGAATTTATCTGCTAACCTTGAATTAAATTCCTTTGAAGAAGTTGTTGTTCGTGATGAGTGGAAAGAAGCCATGCAAAATGAATATTATGCTCTCATTAAGAATGGGACCTAGAAGTTGGTGGACCCTCCATTTGTAACCAAACAGTTAGCTGCAAATGGATCTACAAGGATAGGTACAAATTCAATGGCTCACTTGACAAGCACAAGGTGACGCTTGTGGAAAAAGGTTTTTTATAGAAGGAAGGCATTGACTATGAGGATACTTCCCCCCCCCCACAACAAAATGTGTTACCATCCCCAATTTATTGTCTTTGGTTGTACAAAATGGATGGAAAGTTCATCAGATAGATGTTAAGACTGCTTTCTTGAATGGAGACTTGAAAGATAATGTCTTCATGTCTCAACCAAAAGGCATTGTTGTGAAGGGACAACAACAAAAGGTATACAAACTCATCAAAACTTTGTATGGCCTGAAACACACACCTTGTGAATGGTATGCAAATTTAATCGAGCATCTTCTAAAATTAAATTTCAAACATTTTAATCTTGATGATGCAACACCATTTGTAAAGAAAGTTGGAAGACCTATTGTATATCTTGTGGTGTATGTAGGTGATCTTTTGATGACAAGGAACATTAAAAGTTATATTGCATCCATAAAGAAAGAGTTGAAGAAAGGATTTGAGATAACAACTTTGGGACATCATCACTACTACTTGGGAATTGAAGTAATTCAGAATCCATAGTACATATTCATCTCCCAGAAGAAGTACATTGGAGAATTGTTGAATAGGTTTGGCATGACATAATGCAATCCTCTCTCCACTCCAATGGAACAAAACTTGAAACTCACATCAACAAAAGGGAATGAATTTGAGGATGCAACCAAGTAGAGACAACTTGTAGGTAGTCCTATCTACCTTAGCATCATTGAACTAGATATCTCATTCGTTGTTGGGATCCTTTACAGGCTCATGCAAAAGCCTTGTAAAGGACATGGGTCTACTATCAAAAGAGTTCTAAAATACTTGAAGGGGACTCAAGTATTCTAAGGTGGATGAATTCAAACTGATTGGGTATTTTGATTCAAACTTTGATGGCGACAAAGAGACCATAGTTTCTACTTCAAGCTACCTCTTGAGTCTTTGATCAACAGTTTTCTCCTGGAGATCATACAGATAGTCAATTCCAATAGTTTCCATAATAGAGGTGGAATATGTGGCTCTTGTAGAAGCAACAAAGGATATTGTGTGGCTTAGGAAAATACTTGAAGATTTGCGGAAGAAATAGATGAATTCTACTCCTTTATTGATTAAAAACACTTCTGCAATCAAGTTGTTCAAGAAACCCAGATTCCATGATCGAACTAAGCACATCAACCCGAAGTACCATCTGATTCGATATCATGTAGAGGCCAAGACAATTATTTTGAGACATTGTTCCACAAATTAGAAAAATGTAGACATCTTTTCCAAAGCACTTGGAATAGAAAATCTTGAAAATTTCATAAGAATGCTTGGACTCATGAATATCCCTTCAGATTAAGGGGATAATGTTGAAAATCTAATCCATAGGGTTAGGGTTTTCTTTGTGAATATTGTAACTGTTTTTAATTTTTAGTTATGAATGTGAGGAGTCACGTACCTTGGCATATGAAAGGCCAAAGGTCACCTCACCAATTGTATAAATAAGCTATTCACCATCAATAAAACTCAATGATTGGATTTATTCCACAACAAAAAGAGTGAAATTCATAATAGTAAAAAATTGGAATAATAACAAGCGACTTTAAACATTTCATCAAATCTTGGCTATGTCATGACTAATGATTTCAATAATCCAAAGGCTTGAATTTACCTAGGCTTGAATTGAAATGCATAGCTCAATACCAATTGTCTCCAACAATTCAATCTAAACACACAACCACTTATGAAATCAGTGGCAATATGTTAAGTTTCAAATCAACTAAAATTTGAAAAATTAGATACAATATTTTGTGTTCCAAATCGACTAGAGTTTGAAAAATTAGATACAATATTTTAAGTTCCAAATTAACTAATGAATTTAATCTATACTTCTAAATCATTTTAATAATACAATATAAAACATATTTTTTCGAAACAAGAATGTCAAAATAGTGTCAAGTTAATAAACTAAATAAATAAACTTTAAACTTAAAAAATGCAAAATTCACACAAATACTCAAGTATAAAATAAGGAGAAAGGGCTTTAAGCAACAATCACAAATAACGAGCACTAAAACTATATTAAATTTTAAAACTAAGAAAAACCAAAGTCATTATAACATTCAATCACTAAATTAAACATGCTAAGGTTTGAGATGAAGTTTTTTTTTTTACACAAAAAACAAAACAAAACAACCTTATATTAAATAAAAGTTGTAGCATTCATTACATATCATCATAAGAGAAGTGAGGAACTTCTCATCAAAGCATCATAATCTTTCTAGTGAGACGAAGTAAGATTTCCAAAAAAAACTACCATCAATACAATCCATCCTACCAAAACAGTAAGTACTGCAAACTCATTTCCAAGGGAGCCCCTTTACATATGCCTCACGAGGCCAAAAAGGACTCACATACAATCCAAATAGTGTGAGTCCACAAGAGAACCATCCAGTTATTCCTCCACATGTACTTTACCATCCATGTGGCCTAGTGCGCGCTTTGAGAGAATGTCAGCAGTTCTATTAGCTTCTCTAAAGATGTGGTTAATTGTAAATTGATCAAAAATAGTTAACAAGGTTTTGACCTTGTCCATCCACGTCTTCAGTCTAAGAGAATGAAGAGTAGAAATACTGAGAGTCCAATCTACAATGCACTTTGAGTCTCCAAAAACCAGTAATGTAGATACCCCTCTACGAACAACATAATGTAGTCGGCACCACAAGGCTAGTAGTTCAACTCTAGTGTTAGTTCCAATGCCTTCCTTAAAAAACAAGTGAAAACCATGTTTGGAGCTGAGTTTCAAAATAAAACCAGCACCACATAGCTTCCCATTGAAAGCCCCATCAAAATAACCCAGAGGATAGTTGAAGAGTTCCTCAGTAAAACAAATCTTCCTTTTTTTCTTTGCTACCAAACTCTTTTTGTGTTCCAGGAAAAGAACAATGATTCGGGAGGTCGTCATCTCAAGGGTAGGGTTTAGTTGGTCAAATAAGACACCGTTTCGAGCCTTCCATACCCCCCATATGACAAAGGGTACCAAAGAATCCAACTCAGAATGCAAAGTCATCCAATTCTGAAAATTTAAACTCAAACTCTGCTCATTCCACTGAAAACAGACCCCAAAAAAACATTCCAGAGAGAACCAGATATGTAGAAAAAAATAACAGGAACCAAACAAATGAGAAGTTGTCCTCAACTTATTTACATAAACAACACATACAAGGTCCCTCAAATCCTCTTTTTTGCAAATTAGCCCAAGTCAAAATTTTATCATAATAGGAAATCCAAGTAAAACATTCAACTTTCAATGGCGTTTTCCAGGTCCAGATGCGCTTTAACCACCCAAGAGGATTTACTTCTATATGTTGGTTCAACTGAAGATGATAAGCAAGATGAGCCGTAATTGATCCACATTGATTGTTGTAACTCCAAACCAAGGAGTCTTCGGCCTCAGATAAATGAATGCCTCCCTGAAACAAAGCCAAAACGAATCTATCCCATTCATACTTAAGTGGGGCCTCCAATAAAAGATCACTGGAAGATCTCCATGTAGTAATACCATCTTGAACATTAAGAGAAGCATGTTTTAACACAAAACTATCCCGCTGATGAAGTACATCCACAAGAGTATTTGATAAAATAAAGTCTTCAATGCCTATAATCGGATCAATGCCAACATAGATCAGTGTTCCTCTCCTAACAGTCCATGCAATAGCCTGTTTTACCAGTGGCATTGCATTCATAAGACTACGCCATAAAGGAGAATCCGAAGGTCTGCTCCAAATGTGAGTTCTAATCCACAACACAAGGGGTAAGTGCTTCATGTATTTACAACGAGCAAGTTTTCCCCATAAACCAGTATCGAAAAAGCTTCTCCACAGACTCTTAGCACAAAGAAACCGCTTAAAAATACTTAAATGTGTAATACCCCAACCCCCACACTCCAGAGGGCAGGAGAGAACATCCCACAAAGCTAGATGAAACTTGTGACCTCCCGAAGCTCTGGACCATAAGAAGTGAAACAAGATCTTATGTATGACCAATATTATAGATGCTAGCACTTTAAATAATGAGAACCAAACAACCAGTATGCTTTGCAGAACTGATATTTCCAAGGTAATTCGTCCTCCCAATGATAAACATTTATAAGACCACATACTAACTCTTTCTTGAACTTTCTTAATTAACCAGTTCCAGTCAGTCAGTTTATAACCACTCGGTTTTAAGAAAAATCCTAGGTAACGAAAACCTTCCGCAATATGAACCATCTTATAAGGCAACAAACAAGCAATATGATATCTGAGCACGACATCCCCACAATGAAAAAGAAAATCCAATTTATGTCCACTAAAAACCATACCAGAAGCGTCACAAAAGAGATCAATAATGTTGGCGAACTGCTTCCAAACACTTACCGATCCTTCACCGATAAGCAATACATCATCAACAAATAGGATATGAGATATCATCAAGGTTTTTGAAACACCGATACCTTTGATCCGTTTGTCCTCGACAGCTTTATTTATCAAAAGACTTAGACCCTCAATTTCCAACACAAAGAGATAATGGGAGAGAGGATACCCCTGGCGAATCCCCTAGTTTCCACTGAAAAAAGCAATAGGGGATCCATTCACTAAAACATCATAGCGCAAAGTGGTGACACAACACATGATCTAGTTTACAACTTCCACATTAAGCCCCGTCTGAATAAGAATTAAACGAAGATAGTGCCAGTCAACTCTATCGTAATCCTTCTCCAAGTCCAGCTTAAGAATGAAGGAATTTAGTTTTTTATGTTTGATAGAGTGGAGGCATTCCTGGGCAACCCCCACCGCGTCTAAGATTTGTCTGCCCGGTACAAAACCAAATTGTTAATCCGATATGCCTCTTCCTAGTATAGGTTTCAGTCTTTCCACGATGACCTTATAAATAATCTTGTAAAGTAAATTACAGAGGGAGATAGGTCGATAGTCATTTAAATCCACCGGATGATCCCACTTAGGAATAAGTGTGAGGTATGTAGAGTTTAAAGAACTAGGGATCCATCCCTTAAGTCTGGACTCATCCACAGCTTTAGTGATCTCCCCACCTAACAAATCAAAAAAGTGCAAGTAGAATTCAACCGTTAGACCATCAGGTCCAGGGATCTTATCCCTGGAGAATCCTTTGAGTGCATAATAGACTTCCTCCATAGTAACGACCTTACTCAGCTGACTGCAATCCTCAACATTGAAAAGCCGAGGGAAAGTACGAACAACATTTAATTGATGCATCAAATTAGCACTAGTATGTTTAGTAAAATGTTGTTGAAAATGGTCCCTTGCCTCTTGCTTCAATTTAGGAGTCTCGGTGACTACCAAGTCCTCATTCACACGAATATCTCATATAGAATTTGTGATTCTATGTTGGTTAGAAAAACGATGAAAGAACTTAGTGTTCTCATCACCCGCTTCACTAAAAGATTTGAGCCCAAAATCCGACGAAAACGACTGTGTCGTCGGATTTCACCTTCAAAATTACGAGATTTGATAATAAAAAAATTAAATTGATACAATTTGTAGTCGGATATCCGACGGCCATCGGATATCCGATGATGTCTGCCGAACTTGTCGGATTTTGGACATCCTATTCTGCCCGACGATGTCGGATATCCGACGGTATCTATTGAAAATTTCAAAATAATTCTCATGTTTTTCCATTCAAAGTAATTCTACAATTTGTTAGGGATAGAACTTCTAGGGTAAATATGGATGGTCTTTGATCTTGGTATTCAATCTTAGTGATTGGATGTCTTCAATATTCCTAGTAATTAGATGTGGTATTGGCTCCTACGTCTACACTCATGCTTAGTTCATACCCACACACTACTATTATGACTTATGGAAATAAATCAAGGTTATGTTCTTAGTTTTTTATCAAGCCATTAGAAGAACACTATTGCAGTGCATCATCCAGCTTGTAAATTAATTTCTCTCCCAATTATTGCAAGACTGATATGTTGCTCTTGTTTCAATTTGTTTTAATAGTGGTGAGGGATTCTTGGTGTTCAACCAAGTGTTATTTTAACAAAGGTAATAATTTTGCAGAAGTATCGAGATCCTTCTTTAGGTCTTCTATTATATTGTCAAACCTTTGTATTTCTCCTCAAAGTGTTGATAGCTTCTTGATCAAGGTCATGGATTCAACTACTTTGATACTAATATGATCTATAAATGGTAGGCCTATGGCTAGTTCATCTTATCAACACAGATTGATATTGCATAATTAAAAAAAAAGTAAGGCCTTTGCAATCACAAGCACATTGAGGTCATGATTCTTGATGTGCATTCAATGGCATATATGGAAACTAGTTTTGATTTGGTTTAAGTCTTGGTTTGATGACTTCATACTATCAAGGACAATGCTAATTTTCCTATCATTTTGGTTGTACACATCGTACGCATCACTATTTGGTCAATGCATCATTGTTTTGGGCATTTTGCCTAACCTTTGGAGCATACACATCATATGCTTCACGATCTAGTCAATTCATCATTTTACTGGGCATTTTGTTTAACCTTTGGACCATACACAAAATTTTACTTTACATTGTAGAATGGAGTATAATATATGGATGGTAGATAACGTTTGGTAAACATGAACCTTAGTTGGCTTTAATTTAGTAGATAATGTGTGTGTATGAATATCATTGATAAAGAGGTTGAGTCTAAACATGTGTAACAAGTGATTCCAAGTTCAAGTTATAATTGAGGGTTTACTATTACATGAACACTTTAATATTGGGAAATCTTTTGGTTTATGTTTAAAATCCTAGTGATATATCTCACGTGACTATTTACTAAAACATTTTGGAGGTTATATTTGTGCAAGATCCATATCATGATATATCTTCCAATGCACATGCTCTTGATGCTTATGTCATTTTCTTAGATCATGGATTAATGAGTAAATGTTGTATGTTTAATTGTATTGAATTAATTGGAATTATAATTAAGACTAATACAATAAACAAATTGATCTCCCTTCCTAAGCTCTCCTCAAACGTTGTATCCAATCAACTTATAGGGAAGCCTCCCTTGGCCATGAGAGCCGACCTAAAAGAGGGAAATTACCATTGTGGTGACACTAGTGGTTGTGTTTGCTAATTCCAAAAATTACTTAAGACTATGTAGCCTTATAAAATGTCCTTTCAAAATAGTGCAAGTGAAATACATGATAACATAAAACCAAGAAAAAATATGGCTACTATGCTTTTCTTCTATCCATGGTTTATCCTTGACTAGTCCTTGAGTGCTAATTGACATTCCATGGTTGTTTTTTATACAATATCATCTTCAATACTCTTCAAACCAACAAAATAGATATTCCGAGGATGAGAGTCTCATGTTAAGCCCAAGATAATGTTAAAATGCATCTCAAAATCACAATCCAACTTGTTAATTCCCCCCTGGTCCTTCACTCAATTTTCTAAATCATCTTTCCTAGAATCCATTTACTCAATGTGACAGGTTATACTTGATGCCTTCAATCACTCCATTTTAGAATTCATCCTATGTATCATTCTTTTATCTCTCAAATGTCATGAAATACATCCCTCCCAACTGATCTGTAGTTCAAAGGGTTGGCCATTTGTACATGCATAAAAATATTCATCACATAAAGCTCACCACCAAAACATGAAAACCTACCACCCAACACAAGATTATAAATGAATAAGAAGGAAGAACATGTTTTTATAGATATGGATAATTGAATGATGTCTGGGTGAAAGTTTGATGGTTTAAATAGCAAAGAGTTGGTTTATAATATCGCTCTCCCACTATAGGAAGTGGGTGCAAAAAATTTAACACTTGGCAACATTTATTTCAAACCTAAAATCGAAATGAACCCTAGCTAGTGTGGAAAAACTCCATGATTTTGTTGCTTGGCTTGTTCATTTGTCATTTCGTTGTTTTGAGTTTTTGGGAGGAGGCAGAGCCCCTCTAGTGGTTTAACGTTGGTGGTCATGGGGCCTACGCCATGAGCATAGCTCAGGAATGCCCTTGTTTTGGTGGTAAGGAGCGTGTGGCTCATGGAACAACAACATGGTAAGTGGTTTGTTCAATCCAGTTATGTCCATAAATTTCGTTTTGATTCATTTATTCATTTGTATTCATGGAATGGTGTTAACCCTGTTCTGTTTCTATGCTAAGGTGAGTGGAATTTGTAGCAGCGAGTTGGGGCTTGGGTTCTTCTTGTCTGCAAGGGTTTCAAAGATGTCGAATGGACCTGGCAAGTTTGGACCATTGCGACCCTCCCCTTTCATCTTAAGCTCGATGCCTACTATGTTCATGGATAAGGGTTTTTTATTGTATATTGTGTTAAATAAAAGCAAAGGTAGTAATAAAAGAAAAAATTTGTTCAACAGCGTTGGTGAGAAAATCATAACCCTGCAAAGATTACGATATGTTTTTGTATCTGTTTTAGAGCAATATATGTATTTTTAGGAACAAATAACAAAAATCCTAGTTCAATATAGAGTGGGCAGTTATTAAACATCTGCGGTACACAATTTCATTGCGAGAATGGCTGGGATTGTGTGATGCAAATGTTTAAATATATCTCCGCTCTACACTAACCAGGTTTTGATGTGGGTGTGATTTGAATACAATTTGGGATTGTGTGATGGACAGGGTTTTACTACCTCTCCGCTCCAGGGATTTGATGTGGGTGTCATTTGAATTAATTTGGGATTGTGTGATGGACAAGATTTTAATATCTCTCCCCTATGCATTGTTGAAGGATTTGAAGTGGGTGTGATTTGAATCAATTGTGTATTGAGTGAGCACGATATTTTGATGCCTCTCGGGATTACATTAATGGTGAATTTGTTCTGGGCGTGTCTTATTTTTGATTATTAATATAAGCATTTTTTCCATTTCTTGCATGCCATTGTAATGTTGATAGATGCTACATATGGGTTAAGATTCTTTTGTAGTTTACAATATTTGATTTCCTATTCCAAATCCTAATTAATTCCACCTTAAAATGGATCTATATATCTAAAATTATGAATTTCAGGGAAGTTCACGCACACCTCTTCGTTATTGGGTTTTCAACAATTTTACTATCTACGTTTCCACTCTATCTATATATATGTAGCTCTGTACTCAGCTTACATGATTGTTTGCTTTGAACGAAGAGAACAGATGGGATGTTGTAGATGTGTATTGTGAAGAATTAGTATACTTACTCACACTCCTGTTAGAGACATGAATCATAATAATTCAAGATCCGATGTATATGTTGTATATGCAGCTTATTTTGTTCAGAAAAGGAAGGTGGTATATCCTTATGCTGAAGGCAGATGAATTCACTGACTTACAGTGTAATTCAAAGATCAATCAACTTTAAAGTGATTCTAGGCTTGTTTGTAATGCATACATATTGATTACAATGAGTAGGCCTTATTCTGTTTATAAATCTACTACCCTTCAAAGTGAAATGGGACCCTACCCTTCAAATTTGATCCTTGCCCCACATGTTTATACCCCACACTCTCATGGGTATTATTTTTATGGTAAACCATAGTAGATAAAAGATCGAAACCCTTGAAAATTGGTAAGGAAGTAAATAGGGAAAAATGGTTGCATTGGTTTTCATTGTGGAAACTAAATATCCACAATTATTTCAAACACCATGCATTGTAATTCTTTGAATTTAGTACTTAAATATATTGATTTGGATGTGATGTGCATGGTAGTTGCAGACTTGTTGTAGGTATGGTGATAGACATGTTGGTGTAGAGTAAGGTGAAGTGTTGGTTACAAGTCTATTTACACTAATCCCTCACAGTAAACCCTTCCAAAATGGTATATTTACCATTGAAGCTTGGCTTCTGAAGCATGATATTTGCGACTAATCTAGCATACACCAACAACAATTAGAAACATGCTGCTTGTTGTCAATGTTCATCATTTTTTAGGGCTGCAACTTGCCCATGATGGCTCCTCTTACACTAGGGAATTCCACAATTTAATTCAACATCCATCTCCATCTTTTTGTTGTAGCACCAAGTTGACAAATGAAATTGAAGAAAACATATAAAGGGATACGTAAAGTTGACAAAGGAAATTAAAGAAAACATATAATTTGCATTGAAAACATAACGCGGTATGAACTGAACTGAGGAGATTCGAACCTGCGACCTATGTCTAGTCCCAAGGCTACCACCTTCAAGCTTGAAGTGCAACTGACAATGGGAGACCACCTTCAAGCTTGATTAATTCTGGATGCATTTCACAATGGGAGACGACGAGCTACCATCTTCAAGCTTGATTAATTTTGCATGGATTTCACTATGCAATTGTCTCAGATTCTCACTGCGTTTTCCCTCAATTAGTTTCTCAATTCAGTATGACCCACGCCCGCCGTCCGAGGAGTGTTTCCAGTGGTCTTGAGTTTCAGCATGGAAACACTGACGATTCATGGTATTATAATGTTTCCCTTCAGCTGCAATATGGAAAACTCATAGTTCACTACGAAGGTTTGTCTGACAAATGTGATGGTTTGGGTTCTGTGCCCCCGGGGTTACGGAACCCAAACCATCACATTTGTCAAACAAACCTTCGTAGTGAACTTTGAGTTTTCCATATTGCAGTCGAAGGGAAACATTATAATACCATGAATCGTCAGTGTTTCCATGCTGAAACTCAAGACCACTGGAAACACTCCTCGGACGGCGGGCGTGGGTCATAATAAATTGAGAAACTAATTGAGGGAAAACGCAGTGAGAATTTGAGACGATTGCATAGTGAAATGCATGCAGAATGAATGAAGAGTGGGTGTCTAGAGAAATGGTTGTGGGACGTCATATGAGAGGAAATGGCGATGGGAATTGATTGATAAGGTCAAGCTTGAAGGTGGTAGCCTTGGGACTAGACATAGGTCACATGTTCGAATCTCCTCAGTTCAATTCGTATGCGTGTTATCGTCTTCTCTTTAAATCCTCATCTCATAGTCATAACTAAGCCTTTATCATGCATGCACATCCTCACCTTATAATATCAATTGGGTCAGGACGCAGAGACAACCATAAAATATCAAATGTGTCAAGATGCAAAGAGTAAGAGACAACTATAAGTAAGTCTTATATTAAATATACCATATAAGTATTTAATTGACACTATCAACTAAGATTTGACACGTTGGATTGTCATGGTCTTCTTATCACTCCTTATCAATGTGATTGTAAGGCACTCTTTGAAGGTGAAGTCCACAATTTTAAGTCTTCTTCCTCATTCTCATTCCTTTTTGTAAGACAATAAGGAGGGTAGTGGCATCAACATTGAAAATGGTTTCGACATAGAGGTAGATACATTAATTATTTTCATTAAAAAAAATGAAACATAATGAAACACATCAGAGTTGTGGAAACAAAATGAAATGACCTTCCACACGGAAGATGTGTTAGGAGAGAAAATATTGAGGATGAAGATGGTAACACGCATGAGGAAGTTATTGGATTTGGGTTACATGGCCAGCATTCCCTAGTCCTAAGTACCATATTTGTAAATATCCTTGCATGAAGGCTGAATCCGGTGTTCTAAATTCCGCTCCCCCTTCAAGTTTTGTCGACTTTGATACAGGTCAAAAATTTTCACCGAAACTGTTTGCGAGGCCTAAATTACGATAAGGTACTCAAGGACATGATCATTAATTTTTGTTTGTACTTTAATGGGATTTGAAAGAAGTTCGCGTAACAATATAGTGGTTTGTGTTTGCAGGAATACTTCAATTTATAGGATGAAAATGGCCAAACAACTGCTATAGTATGGAGACAAGAATATTGCTGACCTAAAAGTACACTTGATAGGCTTGGATGGAACATATTTCGGAGAAAATAATATTGTTGACTTGAAAGTACACTTGATAGGTTTGGATGGAACAGATTGGCCATTTTCACCCTGTAAATTGAAGGATTCCTGCAAACACAAACCACTATGTTACGCGAACTTCTTTCAAATCCCATTAAAGTAAAAACATAAATTAATGATCATGTACTTGACCTTATCATAATTTAGGCCTCGCAGACAGTTTCGGTGAAAATTTTTGACCTGTATCAAAGTCGGCAAAACTTGAAGGGGGAGCGGAATTTAGAACATCGGATTCAGCCTTCATGCAAGGATATTTTTTTTTTAACAGAAACAGAGTATTTATATATATATATATATATATAAAAGGCTGTGCACAGCCATTCAGTACAAAATTTGAGCCATAAATCTGCTTCAAAAGGAGGAAAATTGCAGATTTTACAAGGAGTTTGTCTCTGAAAATCTTTGCTCCTAATTATCCTGAAGTTCCTATTCATTCTACTGGGATATATCCTTACAAACTGGCTACATAACAGAATACAAAAATACATTCAGAAGGAGATAATTTTAGAGAAACCTGCAGAGAGCATTCCAAAATTTATGAGAAGATAATCTATCTATAATTCTACTGCAAGAAGGAGGCAGCTTCCATTCTTCCCTGGTTAACCGACGGTGCTTCCTGCATCTGGCTGTACTGAGTTTTGCTAATGAATACTGAGAGGTCCTCCTTTATGCTATCAACCTTCCCCAATAGCTCTATAGTGTTTCTTTCAACATCGTCCAGGCGGGACTCCACGCAAGAGAGACGAGAGTGGATATATTTAAACTCCGTGTTTTGTTCCTTATTCTGATCAACTATGTTGCAAACCGTTGAGTATGTCTTGTTGAGATAGATTTTAACCTCTGATGTAACCTGACTGAGAGTGGCAATCGCTTGCCTGATCCCCTCCATTGAGCTGCGGCGATGGGCTTCTTCACGCTGCCGAAACTTGAACTCTGTTGCGGAAATGCTGAGCTGCTGAAGGCTAGGGCCGAGCGGAAGACAATTGTGTTGATCCATTACGAGAGAGGACCTTCTATGACCGCCCTGCAGCAATAAATGCTGGGGCGTGGGAGCTCTGGAGTTAGGTGAGGTGCCACCTGTCTTGGTACTCGCCACTTGTTGGGGAACGCGAGTCCAAACTACCATGTGCCTTCCACGGGACGTTATCCTCCATCCCGAGCAATTCAAATTTGAACTCCTTGTTAGGTCGATGAGTTTTATGGCATGATAATTATGGAATGAACTTATGATTTGAGACATTGTTTTGAAGAAGCTGGCCCTTTCCCAAAGTGGTTCCAATATTGGCAAGCTTGTCTGCTGTTGAATTGAGGCTTCTTAGAACATGAAAAAAGAGAATGTCGATTGGGAGGGGAAGATTTTCGATCCTTTTTCGGATATTTTGTCGATTTGCTCCTTTCAAATTGTTATTTTTTTTCATGCTCTGGATTACATGCCTGGAATCGCCAATCACTTGTAACTTTACTATGTTTAAAGATAAGGCTAGCTCAAGAGAATAATATAGCGCCAACCACTCTGCTTCATTGTTTGTTTGTGCACCTAATCCCCGGCTAAAGTCTGCAACTTTTCTTCCTCCAGGATCAAAAATAATGTTGGTTGTGGAGCCAGATCTTCTAGTCTCATAGATGATATTGTATTAGCCGTGTTTGTAACCCAGTTCTATATGATGTGTAGGTGGACTGTACACTCGCCCCAGCGGGGGGGTGTGGGGGGGCATCGCCCCCCCACGGGGTTCCAGAATTTTTAGGGCTGTTTTCGCCAGCTGTTTTGCGGGCCCATGGTTTTGGGTATCCCGTGGTATTTTCCCATTGTATTTCCCTTATAAAAGAAAGACATTGTAATACGGCTAGGGTTGATGTATTAGGTTTTATGCATTGTAAAGATCTTTGAGATCTGGAGAGAGACTGTAAAACAGAGAAGAGGAAGTGCAGCGGTTGTGCTGCAGGTTGTATCCCTTCGACTTGCTGGACGGTAATAATAATAAGGACTGGCAAATTCAGTGTGGACGTAGCCCAAGTTGGGTGAACCACGATATATCTGTGTCTCTCTTGTAATGTGTATGTGTGATTATATTTGCATTTCTGTTTATTGTTGTTGCTCTGCGATCCTGTTTTTCTAACAATTGGTATCAGAGCCAAAGGTCTATTTGGCAGTTAAACCCGCAGGAAGCTAGGGTTTCTGGTTTGAGTGGGAGCAATGGCAGAAGAAGGAAAGTTTAAGGTCGAAAAGTTTAACGGCCAAAACTTCGGGTTATGGAAGATGCAAATGGAGGACTATCTGTACCAGAAGGATCTATACCTACCGTTGGGAGGAAAAGCAAAGCAGCCGACAACTATGAAGGACGAAGAATGGGTGGTTCTTGACAGAAAGGCTCTGGGAACAATACGGTTGAGCCTGGCTTCGTCGGTGGCTTTCAATATCTCAAAAGAAACGACAACAGAGGGTTTGATGAAAGCATTGGGTAAGCTGTATGAAAAACCCTCGGCTTCCAACAAGGTATTTCTAATGAAGCGTTTATTTAATATGAAGATGTCTGAAGGTGGATCTGTTACTGATCATTTAAATGAGTTTAATACAGTTACAAATCAGCTAAGTTCTGTAAGTGTGACCTTTGATGATGAGGTTAGGGCTCTTCTAATCTTGTGTTCATTGCCAGAAAGCTGGAATAGCTTGGTCATGGCTGTAAGTAACTCTGTCTCTGGTTCAAACACCTTGAAATTTGATGATGTTATTGGTGTTATTCTTAGCGAGGAAATGCGAAGAAAAAGCACAGGTGAGACATCAGGTAATGCGTTGACCATGGAGAGCAGAGGAAGACAAAAGGAGAGAGGAAAGAGCCAAGGTAATCGTGGAAAGTCTAAAACGGGCAGATCTAAGTCCAGACTGGGAAAGATAGAGTGCTGGAACTGTGGAAAGAAAGGACATCTGAAGAAAGACTGCAAATCTCTGAAGAAGAAAGGAGATGCACAGAAGGAAACTACCCAGGAAGCAAATGTAGCAGGTGATGTGTTACAAGATGCTTTGATTCTTGCATTAGATAATACTAGTGATTATTGGGTAGTAGATTCAGGAGCTTCATGTCATGCTACACCCCATAGGAAATATTTTCATGAGTATGTTCCTGGCGATTTTGGACATGTTTTATTGGGTGATGATGAGCCATGTAAAATTGTTGGAATGGGTAAGGTATGGATAAAAGTTAAGAATGGAACTGATTGGTTGTTGAAAGATGTTAGGCATATTCCTGCTATGAAAAGAAATCTGATCTCAACAGGGCAGTTGGGAGATGGCGGCTGTCTATCTACGTTCGGAGAAAAGTGGTGGAAGATCACTAAAGGATCCATGGTGATAGCAAAAGGAGACAGAGTAGGTACGTTGTATTTATGTCCTCATAATACTGACCATTCTATCTCTTTAGCTTCCACAGGAACAGATACAGCATTGTGGCATCATAGGCTTGGCCACATGAGTGAGAAGGGGATGCAGATTCTCCACTCAAGGAAGTTGCTGCCGGATTTGAAGCAGGTAAGTTTGGAATTCTGTGAAAACTGTGTTTATGGAAAACAGAAGAGAGTCAGATTTCTCAGGGTTGGGAAACAGAAGAAGAATGAAAAATTAGAGCTTGTGCATACAGATGTATGGGGACCAGCTCAGGTACAATCTCTTGGTGGCTCTCATTATTATGTTACATTTATTGATGATGCAACTAGAAAAACTTGGGTTTATTGCATTAGACAGAAATCTGATGTGTTTGCTACTTTTAAGAAGTGGAAAGCTTTGGTTGAGAATGAGACAGGAAAAAGATTGAAGTGTCTCAGATCTGATAATGGAGGTGAGTACTGCGGCAAGGAGTTTGATAGTTACTGTTCATACCATGGGATTCGTAGAGAGAAGACAGTCCCAGGAACACCACAGGAAAATGGTGTGTCAGAAAGGATGAACAGAACGATCATGGAGCGTGCAAGGTGTATGCGACTGCATGCAGGGTTTCCCTTACAGTTTTGGGCGGATGCTGTAAATACTGCTGTTTATTTAATAAACAGAGGACCTTCAAGTGCTTTGGATGGTGGTATTCCAGAGGAAGCATGGACAGATAAAAAAGGTAAACTACTCATTTCTGAGAACGTTTGGTTGTGAAGCATTTGTCCATATTGATAAAGAAAATAGAACAAAGCTTGAAGCTAAATCCAAGAAATGTACCTTTATTGGATATGGGGTTGATGAATTTGGTTATCGTTTATGGGATTATGAAAATAACAAAATCATCAGGAGTAGAGATGTGATATTCAATGAAAAGGTCATGTATAAAGATCAGTTGCAGGGAAAGAAACAGGAAAAGGAAAGCACAGAGTACATAGTGCTTGATGAAGTTAAAGAAAATGAAGTTCCAAAGGTGCCAGAAAATCAAGAGCAGCAGCAAGTACCTGAAACTCCTGCAACTGTAAGAAGATCTACCAGGTTAAGTAGACTCCCTGAACGATACTCTCCTTCAATGTATTATTTATTGATGACTGATTCTGGTGAACCAGAATGTTATGAAGAAGCAATGCAGGTGGAAACTAGAAAGAAGTGGGAGCAAGGCATGAATGAGGAGATGGACTCATTGGTAGGAAACCAGACTTGGGATTTGGTTAAGTTGCCTGCTGGTAAAAGAGCATTGCAAAACAAATGGATTTACAGGTTGAAGGAAGAAGAAGGAGGTAAGAAGCGGTACAAGGCCAGACTTGTTGTAAAGGGGTTTGCACAGAAGAAAGGTATAGATTTTGATGAAATATTTTCTCCTGTTGTAAAGATGACTTCAATTAGGACTATCTTAAGTCTAGTGGCGGTAGAAGATTTGCATCTTGAACAATTAGATGTAAAAACAGCTTTCCTCCATGGGGATTTGGAGGAAGAAATATATATGCAGCAGCCACAAGGGTATGAAGTCAAAGGTAAGGAGGATCTGGTATGCAGGTTGAAAAAGAGCTTGTACGGCTTGAAGCAAGCTCCAAGGCAATGGTATCTAAAGTTTGACAGGTTTATGACAGAACAAGGTTATAGTAGATGTCATTCTGACCACTGTGTTTATTTCAAGAAGCTAGACAATGGAAGATATATTATCTTGTTATTGTATGTGGATGACATGCTTGTTGCAGGGTCTGACATGCAGGATATAAATGTACTCAAAAGAAAGCTAGCTAATTCATTTGCGATGAAGGATTTGGGTGCTGCAAAGCAAATCCTTGGTATGAGAATAATGAGAGACAGGAAAAATCGCAAATTGACATTGTCTCAAAGTGAGTACATACAAAAGGTGTTGGAGAGGTTCAGAATGCAGAATGCAAAACCTGTAGGTACACCTTTGGCTAGCCATTTCAGTCTAAGTAAGGAAATGTGTCCCAAGACACAAGAAGAGATAGATTACATGTCCAAGGTTCCCTATCAATCAGCAGTTGGCAGCTTGATGTATGCCATGGTGTGCACAAGACCAGATATTGCACATGCAGTGGGAGTTGTGAGCAGATATATAAACAATCCAGGTAAAGAACATTGGAAGGCAGTACAGTGGATTCTCAGGTATTTGAGAGGCACTACCACTGAGGCATTATGTTTTGGAGGTTCAGACACTGTTCTACAAGGATATGTTGATGCAGATATGGCAGGTGACAAGGATAGCAGGAGGAGTACCACAGGGTATGTGTTTACTGTAGGTGGAACAGCAGTAAGCTGGATTTCGAAACTACAGAAGGTTGTTGCACTTTCAACAACAGAAGCAGAGTATGTTGCCATTACAGAGGCTAGTAAAGAGATGATTTGGTTGCAGAGGTTTATGGAGGAAGTGGGTAAGAAGCAGAAGGATAGCAGACTGTATAGTGACAGCCAGAGTGCCATTCATCTTGCAAAGAACTCAGCATTCCATTCCAGGACTAAACATATACAGCTCAAGTACCATTTCATACGCTCTGTTCTGGAAGATGAACTGTTAAAGTTGGAAAAGATACATACTAGCCAGAATCCTGCAGACATGTTCACAAAGGTAGTGACCAGAGAGAAACTGAGTTCGTGCTCGGTTTCAGTTGGCCTTCTAGCATGAAGGTGAAGAGGAGAAATTTGCCAAGTCCAAGTCCAGCAAGTGCAGCAGCGGTGGAGTTGTTGTGATCAGTCTCCAAGTGGGAGATTGTTGGTTGTGGAGCCAGATCTTCTAGTCTCATAGATGAAATTGTATTAGCCGTGTTTGTAACCCAGTTCTATATGATGTGTAGGTGGACTGTACACTCGCCCCAGCGGGGGGGTGTGGGGGGGCATCGCCCCCCCATGGGGTTCCAGGGGGGCCCATCCCCCCTGGCTGGGGGGTCCGGGGGCCAGTGGTCCCCCGGTGGGGGTTCGGGGGCAGCGCCCCCGAGAAATGGGGGTTCGGGGGCAACGCCCCCGAAGAAAATTTTTAGGGCTGTTTTCGCCAGCTGTTTTGCGGGCCCATGGTTTTGGGTATCCCGTGGTATTTTCCCATTGTATTTCCCTTATAAAAGAAAGACATTGTAATACGGCTAGGGTTGATGTATTAGGTTTTATGCATTGTAAAGATCTTTGAGATCTGGAGAGAGACTGTAAAACAGAGAAGAGGAAGTGCAGCGGTTGTGCTGCAGGTTGTATCCCTTCGACTTGCTGGACGGTAATAATAATAAGGACTGGCAAATTCAGTGTGGACGTAGCCCAAGTTGGGTGAACCACGATATATCTGTGTCTCTCTTGTAATGTGTATGTGTGATTATATTTGCATTTCTGTTTATTGTTGTTGCTCTGCGATCCTGTTTTTCTAACAAATAATCCCTCCCGCACCTGCCTCCCCGGGGTTTCCTTTGGAAGCCCCATCAAAAAAGATTGTATATCTTTTTTGGCTTCTCCACCAATTGTTGAAAGTCTGTTTGTCTTTTCTTATCTCCCAGTCTTGTAGCATTGGAGGCAATTTGGACTGAAGTGAACTCTCAGAAGTGAAGGTTTTACACCACTGGTATTCATGCCAACTTAAAGCTTCTTGCTGTTGGATGGTTATCCCTTTTGCCCGTAGGGATTCTGAAGTCAGGGAAATGACTTTGTTGGCTATTCTGTTTTCTGACTTAGCTTTTCCTTCAAAAATCCGTTGATTTCTTTCCAACCATAACTGCCAGCAAATGTTCATTGGAAGAATTTTTAAAATTCTGACTAAGGTTGGTTTATTCTTCCTGGCGCCCTGGAGGCTATTAGCCCACTTGTCTATCATTTGTTGGATCTGCTTGGGCATTGAGATGGCGTTTGAAAGAGAGCCAAGGACCACCTTCCAGACTTGCTTGGCATAATTACAATCTAAAAATATGTGTTGGGAATTTTCCTCCGCATTTTGACATAGATGGCACCTAGAGGGTCCTTCAATTCCCCGATGCTTTAGATTGTCAGCAGTCAATTGTTTATTATGAGCCAGAATCCAGTAAAAATAGTTGATTTTTGGTATGCTATCGGGATTCCAGACCTTCTGCCAAATTTTTTGAGTCGGAGATTGATTTGTGGTGAGCAAATCATATCCAACCTTGACCGTGTATCTTCCAGCTTTCCCCCATCCTCTGACATATTTAGTCCTGGCGTTGATTGGAGCTTTCTCATGTAATAGCTGTAGGAAAGCTTTGTAGTTTTCAACAAGATTCTCAGGGGGTTCTATGTTTTTCCAGCCTTTCCACCTCCCTATTGACGTCCAAGTTTCCATGTCTGACAACTTATGTATCCCTGAATCTTGAAGCCAAATCTTGGTGTTTTGGATCTCATTGATTTCTCCTAAGGGACGCTCTCCTTTGATACTGTCTTTCAAAATGTTGATTTTTTCCCCATTGCCCGAAATCCAATACAATTGTTCTTTTATTAGCCCAGCTGAGTCCTAGATTAATCTCCATATTGTTGTTCCATTCTTCCTTTTCAAGTTGTTCAAGCATCTTTGCCGGGGTCCTCTGATGTATTTTTTCCTTATGGCCTCCTTCCACCACTCTCTTTTGCCAGTTATCATTTTCCAGACTAACTTGGCTCCCAAAGCCTTGCTCATTGTTGCTGGATCTCGTATTCCCAATCCTCCTCTTTTACGCCTTTATTTTACTGTTTTCCAGTTAACTAAATGAAACTTCTTACCCTGTGTTTTTCCTCCCTACCATAAAAAATTTCTGATTTCCAGGCAGATTGCATTTGTAACTGATTTGGGAGCCATTAAAATAGCTCCGGCGAAGACAGGGAGTGAAGCAAGCACAGCTTTAATTAATATAACTTTGCTTGAAAGATTTAACCAGCGAGTCCCCCATGAACTTATTTTGCTTTTGATTTTTTCAAGGATGGGAGTCCAAGAGGACGAGGTTTCTTTTTTGAGGGAGATAGGGATACCCAGATATTTAAAGTGGTTCCAGTCAAAACAGAGCTTACAATCCAAGATGTTGGCAAGATTTATGAGTTGAAGAATGTTACAGTTCCAACCATAAACATTGCATTTTTGGTTGTTAGTTTTCCCCCCGGATACCCGCAGGAAGATGGATAGAGAGAGTTTGAATCGAGAGGCAATTATAGGAGAGGCACTACCTAGTAAAATAGTGTCATCGGCAAATTGAGCATGATTTATTGGTTGGACGTTTTTGGCAATTTCTAATCCAGGGAGAGATCCAGATTCTTGAAGCCTATTTAGAGTTCTGCTGAGGGAGTCTGCCATGATGACAAAAAGATAAGGGGAGAGAGGGCATCCTTGCCTTAAGCCACGAGACAAGCGAAGGAAGGAGGAAGGTCTGCCATTTATTAGGGGTGCTATCCACGGTGATCCAATGCAAGCTTTTATCCAGCTTATGAACTCTTGCTCAAAACCAAATTTACTCATAACTGTGAAGAGAAATTAATGTCTAACCCTATCGAAAGCATTTGCCATGTCAAGTTTAATGGCCATACCTGAGTCCTTCCTTTGAATGCTTGAGTGGATGGCTTCTTGCACTAGCAGTATGTTGTCATATATTTGGCGACCCGCGATGAAGCCTCCTTGGTTTGGAGAGATAATTCGAGGCAGATGCCCCTTGATTCTGTTAGCAATGACCTTTGTGAGTATTTTGTACGAATCATTACAAAGCGAGATTGGCCGGTATCGTCCTAGGGAGAGGGGATTTTTGTCTTTGGGGATTAAGGCAATGAAAGAGGAATTAGTAGCTCCCCCTATCCTTTCCCTTTTCCTGGTCCAGTTTAGCATTCGTATGAGGTATTTTTTTAACCAAAGCCAACATTTCCTGTAGAAGCTTATTGTGAAACCATCCGGGCCAGGTGCTTTGTCCAGATGAAGTGAGCAGATTGCCTTTCTAGTCTCGCTTTCGGTGATCTGTTCCATTAGCTTTTTGTTGTCATCCTCTAATATAAGACTGGGGATCTCCTTGCTCATATATTCCATGTCTTCTTGAGACACCACATCGTTGCTATTGTAAAGCTTTTCAAAGTGGGCTTTTACTTCTCTTAAAATAAGATCCTAACCCTCTATTTTCTCTCCATCCTCCTTAGTGATGCTCTCGATGTTGTTCTTCCTGTATCTCTCCTTGCATTGTGCATGGAAAAATTTTGTATTTCTGTCCCCTGCCTTTAACCATAAGCTCCGAGACTTCAGTCTCCATTCTTCCTCCACTTTTCTGGCTGCCTTCTGAATTTTCTCTTCTATTTCTTTTTCCTCCCTAAGCATGTCTTCGGTGACTGGATTTTGTTCCATTTTGAGCTGAAGACTTCCTAGGTCTTTTTGCAGATTCTCACACTCCTCCCCAGGCTTTATATAATTCATTTTGGCCCAATTTTTTAATGTGCTTTTCACCAGTTTTAGTTTTGATTCCCAGATAAACCCTGGTGATCCGGGAATGAATTGCCTCCACACAGCTTTTACCTTCTCCATGCATTCCTCATTTTCAAGCCAGGCAGGATTAAATCTGAAAGGGAGGGGGCCAAGATTCCCAGGAGAAGAAAAAAATAAAGAAATTGGTCTGTGATCCGAAGCTTCCGAGGTGAGGATGCTTGAGTTAGGAAGCTTAGAACCGGAGAGGAAGAGATTCCTAATTAAAAATCTGTCAAGTCTGGCTGCTATGTGGTTTGGTCCTATTCTTTTATTGCTCCATGTGAAGGAACCTTGGGCTTGATGTCAATAAGATTCCAAGCAGCCAACAAATCCTCCATTCGTTCTCCATAGGGATCTCTGACTTCCGATCCCCCCTTTCTTTCATCTACTGAAATGGTGACATTAAATTCTCCCGCCAGAATGCATGGGTGTCCAACTAACCTGTGGTTCAGTCCTATTAACTGATCCCAGAACTGTTCCTTCTGTCCATAAACAGTGGGGCCGTAGATATTTCCTATCCAAAACATCCTATTGCTTGATATTTCCTCCATTTCAACAAAAATCCAATTTCTATAAAGAAATGAGGATTTACTTTGATACATACCCTTTTCCCACCAGGTGATGATTCCTCCGGAAGCCCCTGAGGAGCTCACAGCTGTTCCTTCTCCACTAGGCCAAATTTTTTTCATGAGTTTGAGACTTTCTTCCTCTTGCATTTTTGTCTCCTGGATCAGAAGAATTGAGAACTTTTCCATTCTTTTTATTCTTTTTATTGCTTCTGCTTTTTGACGTCCTCCTAATCCTCTGCAGTTCCAGGAGACTATTTTCATTATTTCTTTGATGGTTGAGGACCTGCTCTGTCCTTTCTTTCCTCTTGTACTCCTTGCTGCTATTTCCCATTTGAGATTATCCTTACATGCTGATCCAGGCTGGTTTGCTTACCCGCCGCCTTTTCTCTGGCTGCTTCTTGTTCTCTTATTACTTTATTGTATCTTCTTCCTCTTTTCGTCGTTGGTTCCTGCTCCTCTTCTTTGCTCTTTGAGGTTTCTTCCTAAAATAGCTTCGCTTTGGCCCGTGTTACTGACCCTCCTGAGTTTAATGTAGAATCTTTTCCTACTACTGGAGATCGATGTGCAGCGATGTAAGATTCCTCATTTCTGGTATCCGTTTCCTCTTTTTCTTGAACCTGTTCTGCTTGCTTCTCTTTCTCCTGCTCCTCTCCTTCATCTTCTATTGTCAGTACTTGAAACTTGTTTGTTTTTTCTGCGTTTTTCACTGGGGTTTTGGATGCTGGGTTGGTTTTACCCCCTTTTTTCCTTGTGACTTCATTCCATTCCCCTCCTTGGGTTTCCTCTTCTTCTAATGTTTTCCTTTTTGGGCACAATCTAGCGAAGTGACCATATTCATGGCAAGCCTTACATTTGAATGGTATTTGCTCATAATCGACTGTTTGTCTGTGGCTCCATCCGTCCATAGATAAATTTATTGCTTCTGGTATCCCCTTTTCCAGATCGACTTCTACACATATTCTTGCACATGAAAACATTGGAGGTTTTGGTTCAGATTTATCAATATATTTTCCCAATGAGTTCCCTATGGCTCGAAGATCCTCGTCATTCCAGCAATGCAGAGGAAGGTGAGGTAGTTTGACCCATACTGGAACCGCAGAAGGAATATCATTTTCTGGGTCAAACCCGAGATCCCATTTGTTTAGATACATTCCTCTTGGCCCCATAAAGTAGGGGCCATTCCTGAAGATTAAATCTCTGTCCTCCTTCTTTTCGAAGTACAAAATGAAGAACCCTTTACCACAAAAAATTTGTTGCACTTCCCCTTGAATTAAAGGCCGCCAGTTTTTGTTGAGCCACGTTTCTATTGAGCGGGGCGATGGCCATAAGCCTGTAAAATGTCCGACCAAACCCTTATCTGCTAGAGCCACGGCCTTGCATTTTGAAGCAGTCGAAGACAACTTTACTTCTGGTTCCTCTGCTTTTTTCACAAACTTGGATTCTTTTGCTGCGGCTGCTCTAGGATTAGCTGGTTGGGATGAAACCAGCGATTTGAAACGTTCCGATATGATGAATCGAGCTTCAGCCGAAGCCTCCTGCCCCGGATCCGGGGGCGGATCCATGCCGTGAGAAACCCTACTTTCAGAAACCCTCAAGCGCTCAGCGTCTCTTTTGGTTCATGCAAGGATATTTACAAATATGGTACTTACAATTAGGGAATGCTGGCCATGTAACCCAAATCCAACAACTTCCTCACACGTGTTATCGTCTTCATCCTCAAAATTTCTCTCCTAACACATGTTCTGTGTGGAAGGTCATTTCATTTTTTTTCAACAACTCTGATCTGACGGAAAATGAATAATTTGTGTCCTCCATCTATGCAAGCGCTTGTATAATTTGTGTCCTCCATCATTTATGCATTTAAATATTATAAATTTGTTCATGGAGGTGACATGTGTAAGGATGAATAATATGCATTTACGAAATAAATAAATAATATTTATGCATCACCTTGGAAGTTTTTTTTTTTAAATACAAACATTCTGTCGGATATTCAACGATCATATCCAACTTCCATTTTCAATGATCTTCGACGTTCTTTCCATACCACCGACGACTAAGAACGTCAGATTTTTCCCATTTTTACATTTAAACCTCATCGGAAAACATACTTCATATTAAATGTGTGTCGTCGGATCACCGATGTCACATCCGTCGGAAGGTAGGGTCGGATATCCGACAGGGTGTCCTACCGTCGGATACCAACCGAATTTGGACTAACGTTTAAAAAAGATCTAGGTTGTCGGATGGTTGACAACAAGAGGTAGAAAATCCGACATATATGCCGCCGGATTTTGGGTCCAAAAAATTTAGTGCATTAATCTAGGTAGCCCTACTTTTTGCCTCCAAGTCTCCTCAATCTATCCCAGAATCTTCTTTTCTATAATCTCAATGAAATAAATACTCTCCTTCCTTTCCTTTGACAAAAAATCCTCATCGGTAACCCCAACAAAAAATCCTCATCAGTAACCCCATTAGCAAGCTAAAGTTTGGATTCAATGGATTCTAGGGCTGTCATATTTTCCAATTTCTTTCTCTTTTCCAGCGACTTTATCTAGTCTCACAAATTATTAAATTTCCATACCAACCTGTTCAGCGTTGAGGATCTAGTGTCAAACGAAATTTCTTTCCACTGTTCCCTTACAAATTTTCAAAATGTTTCATCTTCCAACCAAACAGGGTTAAACTTGAAGGGATAAACACATAAGGAGTTATCAAAATCCAGTTGTAACATTACTTCCCTGTGATCTGAAATTCCAATCGAGTAATGCCAAGTACGATAACGACCCAAATTTTCACACAGTTGTTCCGCCACAAAGAACCGATCCAGCCTCTTTGCAATCCCCACACTCCCACACCGACCGTTTGACCATGCAGGGGAAATTATAGTAGGAGCAATATCCACAAGTTTAGCTTCGGAGAATAAAGAAGAAAAATAGTCAGCTAAGCGATCACAAAGCTTACCTGCTCCCCACACCTCATCTGCTGAAAGTGTGAAATTGAAATCCCCTGCAACAATAAGGGAGTCATCCAGTAAAAGGTTTGATGTCTTTATAGTATTCCAAAAATCCTGTCGGGCGTGATAGGGTCCATAAACATTTAATAAGCGGACAAGTGAATTCATACCCCTTAGGGATCCTTCCAAAAGTATACCCATCGGTGTGATGAAAGAAATCATATCAGAAAAGTCGGATTCCATGCCACCAAAGTGCCCCTCGAGAGACCAGTCGAGTTTACAGCACAGACCTTCCACGAGGGTTTGATCTTTAGAAAGTAGTCACACGCCGCAAGAGCAGTAGTCATGGTTTCTTGAATAAGTAAAATACAAGGGTGACAGGTATCAACAAAACGCTTGAGAGCAACCCTTTTCAGGTCGCCACCAAGCCCACAGATGTTGAAATTGGCCAGGTTCATTGAAGCACCTCTGAAGAGGCCATCGATGCTATAAGAGGCATGGAAGAATTAGGGCAAGTGTATAAGGTATCTCTAGGGAGACCCTTATCAAAAATTGAAATGACAATAGGGTTTTAACAAGATGAGGTGAGTTTCTCCCCATCAATTTCCGGTCTCCTATAAAAATTTTGGTTGAATTTTGGATTATGTATAGTAACATTTCCTTTATAGATCGAGGATATTTGGATGGATTTCGAACCGTCGGTGGCACCCGTAGTATAGTGGGGGATAGGGATCTTAGGAAGCAGAAGGTCCTCCCAAACCGGAGAGTGTCGGTCAGTCACATGTGGAGAAGTGATGGCAATTCCAAGGGGGGGTTTAGGAGAAGATGAAATGGGGGGAAATGCTCCTTGTCAAGAGAAAATAACACAGTAGGAACCCTAGGGTTTTTCTCAGGAGCAGATGATGGTAAAGCCACAGTACAAGCCACACTTGTCATCGGCCCGAAACCCTGGCTTGATATCACAGGAAGGATAGGAGTCTTGGGAGAGGGAGAATTCCAGACCGAGCGAAGAGCAGGTGAAGCTGACAGTTTGCTACCATCCTTATCGAGAGATAAAACATGAGAAACAGATAAAGCTTCCATAATGGAATCATGCGAGATAAATTTGGTAAGCACATGTAACATTAGGGAAAACTTATCGACAAACTCCTTTGCTAAGTCTGTGTCCAGTGGCAGAGGATGGGAGAAAATGTCCAAGCCTTTAGAAGAGGGAGCGGATCCCTTTGTTGTTAAATTCTTTTCCCAACACTGAGCTTTATAATGTCCAACTTGCTTACAGGAGAAACAACGAAAAGGGACTTTCCAGAAATCAAGGGTTTGAGTAAAATATCCACCATCCTAGAACTCCTCCAATTCCCCGAGAAGACCCTTGGTAGTATCTAGTTCAACAAGAATCCGAGGGGGATTTCTATGGATTTCCCAGTAAGAGTCCTTCCTCCATGAGAGTGAAGCGGCCAATACTATTAGCAACCGCCATGAAACCCCCAAGCAACCAACATTGCAGGGGGAATCTTGGAAGTATAAACCAAAGATGTCTCTTGTGGGGTTTTTTATATCGCGGGTCGAACCCCAAGTGCCAATGCAAGAGTACCAAGGACCCAGTACCCACCACCCAAAAGAGGTCTTCAATGTTTTTCCTTTCTTCCTCCGAGAGGAACTGGAAAACCATCCATCCATTAGCCAACATCAAGGCCCTAAGTATATTGACGATGAAGGGTTTCCATTTTAACCTAATCCAATGCAAGAGTTCAATCCTGGAAAGCCTAATGTATTCAAAGCGCCCCACAAGTGCCCTCTGTGACAGAGCCACCACCATATCTAGTGTAACATTCCTACCCAGGACACAAAGTGGGCGACCTTGCTTCTCTTTGACAAACTGAAAATGCGGGGAACCAACCTTGGTTTTGGTAGAAGCCCGTCCCCTCGGTTTTGGAACAGGAGAGCCGATACCCGGCACTGAAATAGGCGCACAGTTTGTGGCCGACGAAATACTATAAACCTTCACAAGCACAGGGTCCTTAACGCCCGCAAAAGTGGAAAGAGGCTAAAAAACCACACTAACAAGAGGGTTAGTTTTCACAGCAAAACGTGGTACCCCCGTATAAGGTGACGCGTGACCGACCATCACTGGTAAAGGTTCACATGACACCCACCAGGGGCAGTGCGGGCGAAAGAAAACGAGGTGTAAAAACCAGATACATGAACCGACAGAAAATGCTGATAAGAAACCTTAAAATGCGCTTCCAGGATAGTTAAACCGGGATAGCTGATGGCAACCACCAAATCCCACCTTCCCACTTTTTTAACCTAGTTGGTACTAGGCCTGTGAAACAGGCTTAACTAGAGGTGTGTAAGGGAAAAAAAGTTACCGGGCGAGAAAAATACAACATCCCCATACACAGACCTCAAACCAGCCACCTGTTATACCAAAATATCGTCATCATGAGCCATGTATTAACTCAGTGCCTTAATCCCTGAAGTTTCCTTGGCTAGAACATCATTGAGTAAGTTGCTGGCATTGTTTCCCACCTTTCCTAGTGAGGCTAGCGCATGCTGTTGCCTAGTAAGGGGCACCAATCATTGGCTGGTTCCTGTTGTACACTTACACCCTGCGCCATTGGCTCCTACTGCCTTCATGCATCCTGCGCCTGACCCTTCCTGGCGCTTGTTGTCTTCATGCAGGGTGCACCAGGGTTGGTTAGAGTGGATAACAAGGGGCTTCGAGCGCGTTCTCGAAGCTGGGTGACATGGATACCTATCCCTATTTGGTGGGAACAGTTGGTATTCGGTTCCCAACCTAATGGGAAGATCCCTTAGACCTCTCCCCTTAATCCTCAACCTACTATATCGTCCTAGCCTTATAAATAATATATCTCTCTCCATTGAGAAGAGAGGAAGGTCTATAGCACTCTTATGCTGGTGGAATTGTCTTCGGTGACCTTTTTTCATCTTTGGGAGTCTTACTTCATCCTTGAAGGCTTGGTTTGTCTTGTTGGAAGGAAGGTTGCGACGTTAAGGCATATGTTGTAACGTTCTCTCTTATTGTACTCTCCTTTATCACAGTTAATACAATCTTTTCCCATATACATTATTGTGTTGTTAATGTTTAGAGCTTACTTACTTAACTGTTAGCTTAGATCAATCATATGCAATATATGCTTTTACTGGTTGTTTGTGTCTACTCGTTCGTTCAACAGGGCTTTGCAGTTGCAAATCTGAAGGTTCTGGAGCGTTGGATTAAGCATGGAGCAAAGGGAATTGCGAATCTTGGGTTAGAGATCTGCTTGTTACTTTACACTTTTATTGATCTAGGGAAGTTTATTATATTCTGTATTTATTTGTTCTAGATCCAGTTGGACTAGGGAGATCTAGCCTTTAAGTTTGCTTGGGTATATTGTCCGAAAACAAATCTGGTGACCATACTGTGTTATTGGACAATCTACTCGAGCGGACGCAAGCCAGATCTCCCTAGTTCAATGTGAATCTAGAACAAATAAGGACATAATACAAAGTTGCTTTCCTAGATCTAGTTAGAGATCGAGTACTTGGACATTTTACCTTCAGATTGCAGATCTTCTTCCTCGTTGTTGTTCCGAGTCCCGCGGTCGTCAAATCTTTAGCTACAAGGCCTGTCAAGACATATGGAAACAATACAAGCAGTAAAACATGTCTAAACAATAACTGATCTAAGTAAACAGTTAAGGAAGTAAACTACAAACATTATCAACACAATAACATTTGTGGAAAGAGTTTATATTATTGTATAAAAGAGGTAAATACAAAGTAGAGAGATGATAACAACCCAAGCCTTAACGTTGCAATCCTCCTCCAGCAAGCCAAGCCAATGCCTCCAAAGGAAGTGAGAGTCTCCCAATAGATGGATATGGATCTCCTAAGCTAATTTCATCAGCATGTAAGTGCTATAGACTTCCTCCCCTTGGAATGGAGAAGGACCTTGTATTTATAGGACCAAGTAGATAGAGTAGGTTGAGGATCATGGGGAGAGGGCTAAGGGATCCTCCCTTGAGGTTAGGGAATCGTAGGACAGCTCACCTAGGAGTTAGGGATAGGGATCCACCTCATCCAACTTCTAGAAATCACTCGAAAGCTACCTTTATTCCAATTAACTAACTCTAGCGCAAGTTGCATGAAGACAATCAACGTTAGGAAAGGGAAGCGCGGGTTGTACAAAGATACTCTGTGCCACCGGCACAGGCTGGCAGTTTACATTCTGCATCGGCCCTAGTTGGGTGCTCCTTGCTGAAGGACAATGTGCGCCAACCCAACTAGAAATGTGGACAAAGGACATCAACTTGCTCTAACATGACTTGCTTGGTCATAGGGACTTCAAGGATTGAGGCACTAAGGTAACAAGGGACTCATGATGACGAGATTTAGGTGTAACATAATCACCCCCAAAGCATGAAGCTGGAAAAACAAGACAAGTGAAGTGATTTGAAAGATAAATGACAAGGACTTGCTAGCTGGAGGATGTTGTTGTAGTACAACTGACTCTGAGATACCAGTCTCACATGACTCACAACATGGTTGCCGACCAATACATTGGATATCCATGGTAGTAAAGACCGATTGAACACAATCATGGATACTAGACACAATCGTATATCCATGATGACATTATAACACAGCCACGACTAATACAAAGTGGATCCATGTAATATGACTCAAACAATATCCATCGCAACCTGGGTAGAATATGACTTCCCCAGGGTCTTCGAGCTAAACCCGTAATGATACGAATCTTTCCATGTGATTACAATGTTTTGGAGTCGAACATGGTAGACACCACTTGATTACCGGTCAGTGGTGAATATCATTAACAAGTGCGAGGGAAATCACCATTGATGTCAATGATCCCCAAGGTATCATAGTACATATCACCAAGTGTGATTAAATGAGTTGAAGTCGAACGCCTAATGAAATATTTCAATCAAGAGTCAATGATGTAAACTCATGGTGAAAGCGAGGTAACTTGCCATTGAGGCATGCAAGCCCAAGGTACTCGATTGGTTTCTAGATAAAATCCTCAGATGACATGTTGAAGTCGACAAGGATGAATCCGTCGAAGGAGGGCCATGATGAATCCCCCATTAACGACACAAAACGCGATAACAGATGTTTGGAGTGGATCGGATGATAGAGTAATGTGCAAGACTGACTCAAGGTAGACCAACATGGTAGAAGGTGTATTGACTACAGATGATAAGCGATGGACATCTCTTGAACATGGGCATGGCATGACTTGGCAGTATTGACATGCCGATAATGGTACTGACCCCTAATGCAACTGATAGTGTAAACATTCTTTGGATGGCCCAAAGGAGTGACATGACTCATGGAATCAGTATGACTCGAAGACAAATTGATGACCCAATTGTTGTATGCAAATGCAAATGAGTGCCATGTTCAAGAGTGACGATGTAGTTCCATAGATAAAGTGCAACACAAAATATTTCCTTTTCCCCATCATGACTGATGAGTGCCTCACTTTTTTTTAACGAGCTTGAGGAGGGTAAATAGATGCTCGGTATAGCTCATCTCATATATGAGTCCAATCCCAAATGTTTTACGAACCTAGGAAAGGACGGGTTCGTCCCATGACGGGCTCTTCAATGTTGAATTTTAACGAGTCCATAAAAGGCAAACTCAGCGTCATTTCATATTTAGAGAGTCTGAAAAGAACTAAAAAAGACTCCAAAGGTTCTTTTCCATAAAGTTAGCCTCTTCGCCCGGAAAAGGTTAAAACAACGTGAGAGAGGACTCTTCCAGTGATGATTGGCTAGAGTATTCTTTTTTCGTAAGTAGTGCCCCATGGTCCGAAAAAGGGGTAAACTATCACCAGGAAGACGATCATTCAAATACCTTTACAAGCGTGAACGCATCAAGTTCGCTTAGCGATCTTTTCGTATTAAGAGAGCCTAAAAAGACCTTAAAGAAAAGACTCTGGGGGGTTTCTTTTTCGTAGGAGTTTAACGAGCTCGAAAAAGTGATAAAATATAACTCGGTGACTAATTCTCATTGTTTTACGAGCACGAGAAAGAACAAAGAGTTAGCTCGGTGTCATTAATAATTGGATTTAATTAGTGAAATAATGACAAAAAGATGCTCTATGAGTCGTTCATACCTGAGAATATCCGCGAAAAGACCACAACCGCGAAAAACAGGATCAAAGTGGTACTTAACTTCTCCTGTAAGCTTCAAAACTAGGTCAAAAACAATTAACCGGGTATAAATGAATCCAACTATAGCAAAATAACCCACATTAGAATAAATTAAAAAGGAAATATGCTCTTTTTCAATATAAATAGGGGTAAAACAAAGAATTGCTATTTGTTTTTTACCAAGTTGGAGAGGTGAAAAGTGCCATTTGGAGCCATCTTCTTTTGTTGATTCCGGGACCCGTGATCCATCATTTTAGGTGTCGCCAGCAACAGGTAACCCTAAACTTGTCTCTTTAACTTTCTAATGGATTAGAATTTGCTTTTTCTTGCATTTAGGTAGGTTTTGGGCATGTTGGGTTGGGGGGTTTGCGCTCATAGGCCGGTGTAGGTCACCCTTTCGGGATCTGCGGTGCATAACTCCCTTTCGGGTTCTGCACTTCGGTTGGGGGGTTTGCGCTCACAGGCCGGTGCAGGTCACCCTTTCGGGATCTGCAGCGTAGAAATCCCTTTCGGGTTCTGCACCGGTGTAGAACCCGAAAGGGAGTTCTGCACCGACGGCGCACTGTCCAAATGGATGTTCTGCGCCGGTGCAAACGACCAACTCAAAACCAAAACCCACTCAAATGCAAACATTTTTTACGGTTGGGAAAATTTCTAAAGGTGTTAAAATGTCTTTCTTGATAGTTTTGGAATGAGCACGATGGTTCTTGAGTGGAGAGAATGCGAGCATGAGCTTGATGATGCGCAAGCGGAAAATGATCTGCAATGTGTTGCAGCATTGAGAAACTGTGGGCTACTCAAGTACTTTCGAGTGCCAGGGATGAGGTCCCAAGTACCTTTGCTAACATACATGGTCCAATGTTGGGACCCTATACAACAACATTTTCAGATTGGTGAGCACACGTTGACCATATATGTTGAGGACATCTATTTTTTGACAGGGTTATCCTGGCGAGGAATCCCTTTGTCCTTGACTGGTTCATGAGGTGGTCATCGCTCAGTAGAGGACATGATCAATCAGTGGTGTACTCCAGGCACGCCGATGACTGGTGGGAAAATTCCCATCAAAGATGTCCGGGAACGGGCTCTTTGGGCGGTACTCTTTACCATCGTGTGAGTAGCTGGCAGCCAATCTTCTCATCTGGCAAGCAAATCACAAATGATGTGTGCCGAGGAGTGCATGGCTCCTACCATGTTCAACTGATGCAAGGTGCTTCTCACTAGTCTTCGAGATCAGTTGACAAAATGCCATCACGGGGCGCTGAAGCAGTTTGGGTATGATTCAGTGGTGGTGTCCTTCATGCTAGAGCAAGTGCCCCACTTGTGCCCGCAAGTAGACCTCGAGGATAGGGATGCACGCGATCCTCACATGACCAGGTGGGAAGAGGTGATGGATCTCCATGGTGGAGGGGGTCCCATCATCAGTTATGGTACATGGTTCTTCAAGTCGTTACAGGGACAGATCCTCATGGTGGAAGACTACCCATACCACGGTACAGACTTCTGAGGAGACCCAGACTTGGCGCTTCCTGAGGGAGCGCAGTGGGATGATATCGGTAATAACAACTGCTTGTGTTTTTTCATTTTATGTATTTTATGAATATTTTTTTTGGAGTAGTGCTGATAAATTTTACATGTTTCTTGCAGACGTGGGTCCAGAGTGACCACTTGGAGTGTCTCACCTTGTGTGGAGAGGAGCAGCACCGGAGGTGGGCCCTATGGTCTGTGATGCTTTGGAGGAGCTAGAGGCGGTCAAGGAGAAACTCCAGAGGATGAACTTGGACATCCCAGAGCTGGGTTTCCATGACCTACCCCGTCGCTATCAGAAGTTGATAGTTGGAGTATTAGTTCGTTTTGGAACGCTTCTCCAGAAGGTGGCGAGGGCCGTAGTCTGCTTCCATGCGCAGCTGGTGCTACGAGGCCTAGGGCTGCGCGGTCTAGGGCTTAGGCGCATGCTTTACTTATGTATATACTAAAAGTTTATGAGATTCAGATTTTGTAGAGATGACTCTTACTGAAAGCTAGCATGCTTCAGACTTTTGTATCAGCACTACCTTTTTTGTATCGATTTATATATCCAGACACTATTGGCGGTTTTATACATTTTGTGTTCTATTGGTGATTAATGAGATCTTGTTTAAATGTTTGCTTATATAATGGATGACTTACATGTTATGTATGTCTTTATATTTTATGAATATGTTATATGTGTGCAATGTACAAATCTAAAATGAAGTTGGCCATCAAGTTAGCAACTGTATTCATGTCTCGTGGAATGTGCAGGTATTGAATAGACTCAAATGACCTTTCCAGAAGACGAACTCGTTGGAAGAGACGAAGTAGAGTGGGGTCACGGATAGCTTAGATCTAGTTAATATGAGAAACCACTAGTTGTGAATCCAGATGGATGATAACATGGTTCATACCCAAGGAAAAAGCGGCAGTTAGGGTTCCAATCACCACCTGGTATTCTGTGGCATTATTGGTTGCATATCCTAGACAACTTCCTCCTGAGCTGATAAGCTCGCCGGTGGGAGAAAAAAGTACCCAAGCTGCCGAAGCAAAGTTGCGGGTATGCTAGCTGGTGTCGTCCGCAAATCCGTAGCAAGTTTCCATCTGCACATGCATACAGAACATGGTATAAGTAGCGAAACAAGATCTAGACACACTAAACAAAGCGTCACACAACACAAAACACACACCATGTACAGTATATACAAGATACTTATGCGTGAAAAAACTCAAGCATAGTACCTCTTCAGGTAGAGCCCATTGCGGAGCTCTCCCAAAGATATCCCATCATAGTCCTCTAGTTTGTAGGCTCCCTTCTCCAGAACATGTTTCACTATGTACGGTCTATGCCACATGGACTTGAACTTACCTACCCCCAGCTTATCGTGATTTTGGTCATATGTGAGGACCAAATTGCCCTCGTTAAAGACACGAGGTTTAACTGACCTATCATACTGTGCTTTGATGTGTTTCTTATGTGCCTCGTTGGAAAAAGTGGCATCGTGGTGGGTCTCGTCAAGTTTCACTAGGTAAAGGAAGCGTTCTTCCTCAGCAGTAGTGTTTGGGAGAAGTTCAACTGCGAGTTTGAGAGATGGAATATCGCACTATATAGGTAGGATTGCCTCCAATCCGTAAACTAGTTGGAATGGTGTAAATCCGGTGGCAGTCTTGATAGAAGTCCAGTATGCCCATAGTGCGGAAAAGAGCATGTTATGCCAATTGGACTTGTGCGTACCCACCATGCGTTGAATCATGGTTTTCAATACCTTGTTGATGGCCTCTACTTGTCCGTTGGACTATGGGTATTAAGGGGTTGAGTTTTCGTGACAAAAACCTAGTTTGGCGCTCAATTCGTCTACCATATGGTTCTGAAAGTGAGATCCATGGTCAGTGACTATGGCTTGTGGAACTCTGAACCTGGCAATGACATGGTTGAACATGAAGAGTGCGACGGTTTGCCATCTTTGTTGTATGTAGGCATAGCCTTGGCCCATTTAGTAAAATAATCCATGGCTACTATGACGTAACCATGCCCCCCAGCCAAGGTAGGCTTTCAGTGCATGAAATCTATGCCCCATTTCGCAAAGGGGCCGACGACAATAATCAAGTGTAACGCGGCTGGGTGGGAGCGCTTTTTCGTTTGAAAATGTTGGCATGGGGGACATTTTTTAACGGCCTCAATGCAATCTTTAAAGATGGATGGCCAATAATATCCCATGCGTAGTATCTTCTGGGTTGTAGCCATCCCAGAGAGATGACCGCCACAAGCCCCAGAGTGGCAGTCATTCAAGACGTGTTCCACCTCCTCATGTTCCAGACAACATCGAAGAACAGAATATACACCACGACGATACAAGGTATCGCTAATGATCAAGTAATACTTGGCATGGTGACTTATACGACGACGATCGTCACGAGATAGTTGGGTGTTGAATTGTTGGGTTTGAATATATAAAGTAATATCTCCATACCACGGGTCTATCATGATGATGAGGAATAATGATTAGTCTGGAAGAGAATCGTTGGGCTCCGATCCTAAATCAACACGGGAAGATCACAAATGAGCTTGGAAAACACCAAATACTTCTTAGACTTGTCCTTCTTGAAGAGGATATCAAATTCCTGCAGTATCACAATCCAACGTGAATACTTGCCCCAGAGTACTTGACGTGTCAAAACATGGTACATGGGGTTTAAGTCAACGATATTGGTGGTGGTGCGAAGCAGCATGTAATGACGAAACTTTTGGACGACAATGACTACCGCGAGAGCGAGTTTCTCGACATGTGAGTAATGAGTTTCAGAGTCAATAAGACCCTTACTGAGGTAATAAATCACATGCTCCTGGGTGTTGTTGTCCTCCTGTACCAAGACCATGGCGATCATGGTGACAGAAGCAGTGAGATAAAGCATGTAATCATTGTAGTAATTGGGCGGTTGGAGTACAGGGGCATGGGTAATGGTGTGTTTAATACTGTCAAAGGATTGTTGCGCTTGATCGTCCAATATGAACGGGGCGTCCTTCTTGAGTAGTGTCATATAACCCTATGTCTTTTGAGCAAAATTACAGATAAAACATCGTAGATAAGTTGCCTTCCCTTGCAAACTTTGTAGTTCCCTAACGTCCGTAGGAGGTGGGAGAGCGATGATGCCTTCCACCTTCAAGGGATCAATGCAGATTTTGTCCTTTCAAACAATAAAACCTAGGAGGCATCTAGACTTGACGCAGAAAAACACTTGTGAGGCTTCAGGTGGATGTAATACTGCCTGCATCTGAGGAATACGGTTGTTAGATGATCGATGTGGAACTCATGCTAATATGAATGAGCAGGGAGATCGTCAAGATAGGGTTCCACAAAGTCCTTCACATCATGAAAAGCGTACGACATGGCCCGCTGGAATGTGGCACCAACATTTTTAAGACCTAAAGGGAGCTTGCGATAAGAAAACGTACCCCAAGGGCAGACAAAAGCAGTCTTATGTTGGTCGGTCGAGTGGATCTTAATTTGGTTGTAACCAGAAAATCCATCCATGAATGAGAAGATGACACTCCCAGCACAATTATCAATGATCTGATCGATGAAGGGAGTGGGGTAGTTGTCCTTAGGACAAGCCTTGTTCATATCCCTATAATCGACACAGACGCGGATGGTGCCTTGTTTCTTAGCCACAGGGACGACATTTGAGACCCATTATGTTAATGGAACAGGGTAGATGAAGCCGACCTGTGGATATTTTCAATTTCTGCTTTGATTGCCGCAGTTTTTCGAGGGTGTACCGGTCATAACTTTTGGCGGATTGGTTTAGCGTCGGGATAATTTTTAATTTCATGCGAAACAATGGCAGGGTCTATCTCGGGAATTTTGTCGTAGGTCCAAGAAAACACGTCTCAGAATTGCTTGAATAAGGCCGTGAACATAGTAATCTCTTCAGGGATTTATGGCCTAAACAAATATGTTCCACTACACCAGGGGTAATCGAGATGTCAACCGGAGTGGTTGGTTCAATGTTTGCCAGGTTGCCCTCAGTGTCCGTATGACATGTGAGTATCAGGGACTGGGGGGCAAGGGTAGACATCCGGTGTGAACATGGTGGTGATGTTATTCTCTACAGAATCCAATGGGGGAAGGAAAGACGATCGATGGTGGAGGTATTCCCACGGAGGGTCATCCGCACTCATAATTTCCATAATGGACTTGTCAAAAAGAAAAGTCCAAAGCAGAGGATCGGGTAAGGATGACGTCCGCTGTAGAGAACAAGATGTAGAGGCCACAACCAAGTGGTCCTCAGGTGCTGACTGGATAGCCTCATAAGTGATTTCAGTGAGTGAAAGAGGCATGTTGCTTCCAGTCAAATGTATGGTGGCTTCGTTGGGTACGATCCATTGATCGATGGAGTTGGGGAAAGAAGAAATCATGTTCACCGTTGCAATATGGTTAGGGGGATCTGGTGTTGGAAAGACACCCATAAGAGATGAGTCTTTTATGAGGCGGACCCCCATGCTCTCATATGGTTGTGAAGATTTCCCGAGTAATGGGACATTATCGCCAGGATGAGTAGCAGTGTCCGGTGTACAGAAATCTAGTTGGTCGACATTGACAATTCGACCTTAGTGGGGGAATTGAACAATGTGGAAGACAGATGATGCGACCACAGTCATGGCATAAAACCAATTACAACCAAGTAAAATATTATAATCCAAAGGGGCTGCGACCACTTCCATGTTAATGGTTGTGGTCTTACCCCCCAACTCTACTGCCAAGGCTTGTAACAACTCATGGGGTTGAAAGCCACGATCGTCAAATGCTTTTAGGGTAGTGGGAGAACGATTTAACTCGGGAGAACCAATGGCTCTCCAACAAGATATCGACATGACCGAAGTAGAAGCACCTTCATCTAACACAGTACGATGGATTGTCTTCCCAACAATCTCCGTGGAAACTTGAAATGCCAGTTGGTGGGAAAGCCTCAGTTTAAAGTACTCAAGTTGAAACATGATTGTATTCGAGGAATCTGGATCTACCGCGCCAATAGCAGCAAGAAGAGTCTTGCGTTGGTTGGGACAATTCTACAAGACTTCTAGTGTCGACATGGAACAAGGAGCTTGCGCCAAATCCTCTACAATATTGTAGTTCTGAGCTGCCCGAGCATTAGGATTGAAAACAGCCTTTCGAATCGTGCTCTTGGGCAGACGTAATACTGACTCTAAAGAAGGATTATCAATGGTGAGAGAAGCTGGTGGCACGGTAATATTTGGAATAGAAGTGGAATATTTTTCAGTATTACTTCTAATGGGTTCCTTCGGAGGGACTGAGTCGTATGAGCATGAACATATATTCAAGTTAACTGTCTCACTATGCATCATGAGAACATGCGCGGTGGAGGATGTGTCTCCACGTGAAGGAGAAGGTTGAGCAATCATTTGTTGGTTTTGAGTGGGGAAGGGGTCGTTGAGAACTGCGGGAGTAGGGTTTCCCTTGAGAAGCTTCTGCACTTCGTCTCGGTGGGGACATTCCTTAGAGATATGGTCACCACCACACAGTAAACAAGGATACTTCAACTTCCTCTTCTGTTTGGTGTCTTCAAGGGTGGTCTTGGGTTCCTGCTGGCTAGAAGATTTCTTGGGTTTACCTTTGTTTTTCTTATTACCACTGGATTTATGAGGGGAATCTGATTGAACATGATTCACCTCTTCGGTGGAAGCAAGAGTGGGTGACTTGGTGGTGATGCTTCCAGCCTGTGTTGGGGATGGGGTAGAATCATGGGGGTTGGATGGTCCACCAATTTGAGTAGAAGGCTGGGAGTTAAGGGAACCAATGATGCCATCGACCTGAGGTCCCTTAGGTGGTTTTGTAGGTTCGTACGTAGGGTGGGGTGCATAAGGAACAATGTCATACAACGTACCATATTGAGCATAGACTAGGTCTAAGTAATGGACACGAGCAATAGCCTGTTCCTCGGTGACAACGCCTCCCATGGCCACATATTGAGCTACGACGGGTAAAAGAGACTTCGTAAACCAATCAGCTAAGAGTTGGTTTAGAATAGGAGCTTTAATGATACATCATCTCCTCCGCCACTCATGTATATGATCAGAGATATGAGTTGCGGTGGTTTGACAGAGCGAAGTCAAAAGGTCCGTACCAGTTTCGTAGCGTATGGGTAACTAGAAATGAGTCAGAAAAGACATAGCAAGAGAACGGAAATCGGGAAAGGAGTGCGGTGGTAATTCAATATACCACTTGGCAACTGGGCTGGTGAGGGTCCTTTGAAACAACCTTAAACGGATCGAGTTATCCATCAAGGAATTGGATGAGCACCATAGATGGTAGATCATCACATGGTTTTTCGGGTCCTCATCGGGTTTGCCATCAAATTTGGGAATATCAGAGGGTAACTTGACCGAAATGGGTGGCTAACTATAACCGTGGAAGATGGGATTGTTGGTTAGACGAGACAGGTCGGGTAGGTCCAAAGTAACCGAAAAGGGAAGTTGTTGGTTCAGTTGCAGATACTGATAGTATTGATAGCACATTGATAGGGCATATATGACTAGTGGGACCTTGAATCAACTGATTATAGGGTGTTCCTGTCGAAAATTGGCCATAAGGGGGTGGTCCTCCGAGCTTGGGTGGTGGACCATATGTAGGTCTACTGCCATAATAGGGTGTTCTGCCGCTAGGAGGTGGGGTTCCTCCACCCCCAGAATAAGGTGGACCTCCAGGTGGGGGTCCTCCACCACTACCGAAAGGTGGGGGACCTCCACCACCTCCGGTAGGTGAGGGTTCGCCGCCTCCGCAGCCAAAATAGGGTGGGCCACCGCCTCCGCCACCATAATAAGGTGGGACACTGCCTCCAGAATAAGGTGGGCCTCCTCCGTGAGGTGGGGGTCTGCCACTACCAGAAGGGGGTGGCCCTCCGCCACCGCCAGAATAAGGTGGGCCACCACCGCCAGAATGAGGTGGGCCTCCTCCATAAGGTGGGGGTCTGCCACCAGCCACCTCCACTGGAATGGGGTGGTCCTCCACGACCAGAATGGAGAGGGCCTCCACCTCCGCCAGGAGGTGGAGGTACGCCCCTCTGGAAGGGAGTGGACCAGATAGTGGTGGGGGTGGTGGGGCATGAGGGAAAGTTGGTGGGGGTCCAATTGGTGCAACATTGAAATATCCCCATGGAGTGTATGAGTTTCCGGGATAAGGTATCCCGTGGAGTATGTTTCCGGGATTAAGTTGTCCCAACGCAGGGTTAAGATAACCTGGATACGCTTGACTTCATGGTGGTTGATTTGGGTTGGACGGTCCCCCACCATGAGGTAATCCCATGGTGGATCCCACAACAGGTAAAGAGTTTCCAAGGGAAAGACCAATTGGCAGTCCTCCACTTGGATTATGGATAGAAAACGAGGGTTTCCCCCCAGTGATAACGTATTGGCCGCTAGTGGATGGTTGACTCATAATGGGTTGATGTTGACTAGTTACTATTGAAGGAACATTACTTGCAATGAAACCAGGAGGTAGAGCGTATCCTCCCCACGATTTTTGGGGTGGGGGAGGAGTGGGTAATGTTCCAGTAGTGGTAAGAGTGGTGTTGGACTATTGTCCTTCAATGTTTCGATTCATTTGAGGTATAGAACTGGTCCCTTGACTGAGAGGTGTGTTCACAGGAAATGAAGGTTGACCAGGTTCATAAGTGGTCATGTTGTGGATGGGTGTCTCCGGTGAAGTAAGTGATAATGAGCGAATGGGAGTGTTTTGAAACATAGATGTCTCCGAAGCATCTCCTCTTCGGGTGAGGCTGTAGTGACAAAGTTCGTCACCACGTTGGAGTAGTTGGTCCATGAGTTCAAATACTGGAGCCAAATGTTGGGCATGAGGAGCCCGATGAAAAGGAGTGGTTTTTGGCTCCGGATCTATAGCAAAGTAGGACCATTGGTGCCCGAGAGAAGTATCCCAAAAGGATGCAGATAGACCAAAATCTGTGGATATAGGGTCGTCCTGGGATGGATTTAACCATTCTAGAGATCCAGGTTCCCTTGCCATCACGCGATGGAAGGATGTGTATTGGGAAGTGGATGGTTCTCCCTCTTCAGCCCTTGACGGGTTAGAGGTCGGTGAATAAGGAGGAAACATGTTCGCTCTGGAATCCATAGTGGAGTTTTCTGCTTTAGGTGTCACAACCATAACTTGGGTGGCCATGCTCATCCTTGAAATTACCTCTTGATAAGGGAGTAGCAAACTTATGTGATAGGTGTGGATTCGAGAGTCTGGAACCTCACGAGATTGTCAAGGCTTCGCAACTCGCGATATACTCCAGGGTCCAACAGTTATACTCAGCCCAATTTTTTAGAGTACTAACCAGGGAGGATTAGGACCGTACCCCTAACCATATAACCTGACTACCTGATAGTACGTGCGTAGTATCTCCCCGAGTGTTGTTCTCGGTGTATTTCTCTGCCAAGAGGGCCAAATGGTTAGCTTAGTTGGTTTCAGGAATCCTAAGAGCATCTCCTGATATAATCAAGGTACGTGGGAGCTCAAATTTGTGTTGGTGTTGTCTAATGCACAATCGTACGACAAGAGCCTTCGTATATATTACCGAGTACGTGAAACACCTTTCGATATACTACCGAGTACGTGAAGTGCCTTTCGATATACCCTAAGGTACGTGAAAGAGCCTTCAATATACCGGTTGGTACATGAAAGAGCTTCGATATACCGATTGGTACGTGGAAGAACTACAATGCCCTGAAATGCAGTGCAGGCAAATAACGACAGCTACCATGTTTTAAGACGTTGGAACACGTCTCTAACTTAACACACAAGTTACTAAAAATTTTAACCTAGTTCTACTGTTGATTTTATCTGGACGGTGAGGTGAATGCATGAGGTGAGTACATAAACGTAAACATAATGCAAACCCTAACTACATGAAAAATACACTCTTTCTTTTGATGAAATCTATGTATGGGAAGGAGAATTTTTTTTCAATGGTCTCACAAAACAACAAATCTCAACAACACTCTCAATCTACCAAAAATGATAATGAAAGCACTCTTTTCGTTTTTCAAGCAAAACATGAAAATCAACAACACATCAACTCCAAATCAAAATGTGTTTCTTTTTGTCTTTTTCAGTTAGAATGAACTCAAATGATGAAAAAGGAGAATCTCTATCTAGAGCACACTAACTTTTCAATTTTCATGATGATAACCTAAAAGCATGAAAATCAAAGATGCATATAACTTCTTCAAGCATGGAATCACTCTTGCAAAAATTTGACTACACTTGGATTTTTCAAGAAAATGAATGACTAATAATTCGAGAAAAATACAGACTGATTAATTCTCTTCCCATACTTTCCAAAAGATTAATGATGAATTCCAATGCATGAGCCAATTTTTACAACAATTCTCAAATGCACTTGACAATGGTAAAAATGAAGCACTTTTAATTTTCCAAATGATATGCCAAGACAAAAATTGATGACGATGATGCTTTTAAGTGTAAATGGCTGAAAAGAAAGATTACTTGCAGCACTCTAATCACGCAAAATTCTCAAAGAAATGACAAGCACTCCAATGACCTAAAAACACAAAAATCACTCAAAAAGTTCAAATGCAAGCCAACAAAGGATAACTAAGTTGAACAAGAGTATGGGAGCAGATCTAGCATGCTGGATAGATCGAGTGAGGTGATCAGGAGGAACAAGTTAGAGTGGATGACCGTGGGGGGATTGAAATTTCCCACCACTTCAATCAATCTCACTTGATCAAAGAGACCCAAAAACCAACACAAACAAACCAAATAAAATAAAGCTGGGTAAAAGGACCCCTACTTGGAAGATACAGTGTAGAGATGACTGTTGGACAACCCAAAATCAATCAAAAATTGGAGGGAAAGACCCAAGCATCAAGCTTGAAAGCTCAGTGCAGGCTATGGTTATGCACAAAGTGCCCGACGCAGGTTGTAAACAGAGAAACAGTGTTGACGACGCAGATTGAAAGATTGACGAAAGCGTCGGTGGCACAGTCTGATCAAAGAAAAAATGCGCTCATGGGTGGACAGGTTCCCTGGATGTACTGCCCAGGTGCGTCAGGAAAATAACTCAAAGCAAACAAGGAAAAACTCCAACCAATGATCAAATAAATGGATTGAGAATGGTTCAACAGACCCAGAGAAAGTCAACAAGCTCTCAGAGGAAAGAAACTGATGGTGAAAACAAGCTCAAGAGGCAAGGAAATGGCTCATCAAGAAATCAAAGAATAACACATTCAAACTTGAAATCAAAACAAATGTATGTCCCCAGTATGGTCTCCATATTTGTTATTGGACAATCTACTCGAGCGGACGCGAGCCAGATCTCCGTAGTTCAATGCGAATCTAGATCAAATAAGGATAGAATACAAAGTTGCTTTCCTAGATCTAGTTAGAAATCGAGTACTTATACATCTTACCTTCATATTGCAGATCTTCTTCCTCGTTGTTGCTCCGAGTCCCGTGGTCGTCAAATCTTTAGCTGCAAGACCTGTCAAGACATATGGAAACAGTAGAAGCAAAAAAACATGTCTAAACAATAACTGATCTAAGTAAACAATTAAGGAAGTAAACTACAAACATTATCAACACAATAACATTTGTGGAAAGAGTTTATATTACTGTATAAAAGAGGGAAATACAAAGTAGAGAGATGATCACAACCCAAGTCTTAACGATGCAATCCTCCTCCAACAAGCCAAGCCAATGCCTCCAAAGGAAGTGAGAGTCTCCCAATAGATGGATAGGGATCTCCTAAGATAATTTCACTAGCATGTAAGTGTTATAGACTTCCTCCCCTTGGAATGGAGAAGGACCTTGTATTTATAGGACCAAGTGGATGGAGTAGGTTGAGGATCATGGGGAGAGGGCTAAGGGATCCTCCCTTGAGGTTAGGGAACTGCAGGACAACTCACCTAGGAGTTAGGGATAGGGATCCACCTCATCCAACTTCTAGAAATCGCTCGAAATATACCTTTATCCCAATTATCTAACTCCGACACAAGTTGCATGAAGACAATCAGAGTCAGGGAAGGGAAGCACAGGTTGTACAAAGATACTTTGCGCCGTCGGCGCAGGCTGGTAATTTACATTTTGCGCCGACCCTAGTTGGGCGCTCCTTGCTCAAGGACAATGTGCGCCCGCCCAACTAGAAATGTGGACAAAGGACATCAACTTGCTCTAACATGACTTGCTTGGTCACAGGGACTTCAAGGATTGAGGCACTGAGTTAACAAGGGACTCATGATGATGAGATTTAGGTGTAACATACTAGGGAGTAGAACATAGTTTGATTTCAATTTGATTTGTTTTCATTGATTTCTGTTGGTTCATTTTTAGACTCCTAAGCCCCTCCCACCTTTGAATTTTCACTATTTCAGAGTCTGTTGGCTTGCCCTGACTCTATCTGGGATCAAGATTGGACCTAGTACTTTATATTTTTGGAGATCTTTGCTTTACTGCTTCTTGTTATTCACCCGATGCACTTGGGGTGTATATTGGATGCACTACTGGGAGTTTGGAGCTACTGTACATGGGCATACTGCGCCATTGGAACCTTTAACCCGAGTACACACTGCGCCAGTGGCGCCCTTATCCTGCACACAGACTGCGCCTTGCGCTCTGGTGCACAAGAACATCCTGTGCTAGCATCTATTGCTTGGTGTTTAGCACATTTTCTCCATTTGTTGTGATTAAGTCTGATTGATAGAGATTTGTGTACTGTATGATTCAGTCACATAACCCCTAGACACAACATACTATCATTTTCCTCCATTTTTTTGGGTCTTTTGAGATTTGGATCCATGTTTGGCCCTTTGAGTCAAAACTAGTGTTTTGCTTGCATTTTCAAGCGAAATGGATTCTATTTTTGAAAAAAAAATCCCATGAATCGTGTATCCTACATTCGTTTTGACCCATATTAAGGTTTTAAGATAATTTTGGTTTGGTGTGATTGGCTTGTTTTAAAGACTTGAAAAGTGTGGTATATCCATGCCTTTTTGTGCCTCGTTTTATTGGGTTGTGCATCTTGTTTCCTTTACATGCTGAGCTATCCAGTGATTGTTGGGAAAGATTGATTCCTTGTCTCCACTTTAGTTCAAAGAGAATCTTGATTTTGTTCCTCTTTTTCTATATTCACAAATTTGGAAAACATAAACATTCTTCTTGCTTTAATTTGATCATTTGACATTCTTGGTCTTACACTCATAAGAAGAAGAAAGGCTTGTTTAAGATTTGTGTGCATTTGAGTTAGATAAGATTATTAAGCGTTTTTCTTTTTCTTGCATTTGATTGGAAATTTTTGTGGAATCCTTCTTTCCATAGCTTAGATGTGTCTTTTTCGAGTGTAAAAAGATAGGAAACGGATTATAATTATTGCATTTGGTGTTCATAAAAAGATCTCTTTTATCGCTTCAGGTTAGTTTTGGGTGTATCTTTTACTTCTTTCTATCATTTTGAAAAGCGTTAAAATTGCATTTGCATCGGGTTGTGCATTTGGGAAGAAAACATATCTCTCTCTCCTTCTTAAGTAGGACTTCATAGAAGAGAAGACTTGCATTTTTATATAGATCAAATTTGCATCTTGTTTAAATTCCAAGTCTTCACTTCATGGATTCAATTAACCGCATAAGATAAAATCAAGAGCTAGTTTAAGTTAAAAAATTTTAGCAACTTGTGTGATAGGTTAGAGACGTGTTCCGACGTCTTTAAGCGTGGCAGTTGTCGCTATTTTCCTGCATTACATCCTAGGGGCTTGCAGTTCTTCCACGTACCAACTGGTATATCAAACGGCCTTTCACGTACCCTTGGGTATATCAAAAGGTACTTCATGTAATCGGTGGTATATCGGAAGGCTCTTGTCGTACGGTTGTGCATTAGACAACACCACTACGGATTGACGCTCCCACGTACCTTGAGTATATCGGGAGATCCCATTAGGATTCATGGAACCATCCGAGAAAACCTTTCGACTATCTTATTCTCGCAATACACCGAGAACAACACTCGGGGAGATTACTACGCACATATTGTTAGGTAGTCGGGTTACACAACCAAGGGTACACTCCCAATCCTCCTTGGTTAGTGATTTGAAAAATCGGGCCAAGTATAAGTGTTGGACCCTACAGTATATCGTGAGTTGTGATAGCTTGACACACCCGTGAGGATCCAGCTTTTACATCCCTCCTATTCACAAGTTTGCCTATTCCTTTTAGTTTGAGTAGCATTTCTTGTGCGTGATAATTAAAAACACTCAGAGAGTTTAGATATGGAAACCTCTTCTGGGACTACCAATCAAGAGGCCCCTTTTCAAGGGGTATCTTTTGTCTTTCCTCTAATTGAAGACATTGGTCATCCCTTTATTGCCACTTTAAATCTTCCTGGATTAACCATAGGATTATCGGTATGGTTGTTCAATACGATGATTCCGGTTGTACCCAATGTTTCAAATGTTAACTCTCCACCACGAGAGTGTCAATCCCAAATTGATCCTTCCCCTTCTTCGTCGGATGCATCTTCTTCCATTTCTTCTTCCTCGCTTGATCAAAGCAGTAGTGTTAGTAATCAAGAGGATAAGAAGAAGAAGAAGAAGAAAAGGAAGATAAAGAAGAAGAAGGATAAGAAAGAGACTAAGCATCAACAATTTGAGACTAAGCATCAACAATCTGCCTTCGATGGAACTCATCCTATTCGAACACCTCGTAGACCCAAGTTCCCTTGCAAGATTTGCAATGGTGATCACCTTCTCAAGGATTGTCCCGGTCTTTCCAAAGTGTTAGAAGAGTGGTCTAAAGCCTCCAAACCACCTATATCGTCAGCCTCTGGACATCATACTGATGATACCCCATCAACCAGTGACTCTATGGTTAAGGGTCGGAAAGGAAAAGTCAAGAATCCTTGTTTGTTATGCAAGGGCATGCACCTTACTTACCTTTGTCCAAGCATGGATGAAGCTTCACAATTGTTGGAAGACATTACTGTATCTTAGAAAAAATTTCCGACTGTATATCATGAGTTGTCCCTTGACCCCCCATTGGTTGATGAAGTGGTTGATCCAGCCCCATCCTCGTTCGATCCCAATCTTTCTTCAAAGAGTGAAGTTGGAGTGGTCGAGTCAATATCACCTCCACTCGATCCTACTCTTTCATTGGAGAATGCCCAGACTGAAGTAGTCACCATGATAAAATCTTCATCTCATTCTAGTCTTCCAGTTGAGAGTGAATTGGAAACCGTTGATGTATTCCTAGTTAGTTCATATTGTTCTATGGAACGGGAAATCCTGTCCATTTCCACAGGACCCCCTCCAACTATTGAGGTCATTTCCTTTGATTGGAATAGTCTAACATAACCTCGTATTCCTTTGAGTGTTCCTTTCCAGATATCTGTAGGATTTTCCGATAAGGAAATATTTTGCACTATAGTTGATGAGGGAGCTTTTGTTAGTATTTTATCCTCAACTCCTTGGAAAGCTATAGGTTCCCCTCATCTTGTGCTACTCACTGACCAAATATTGGATTTTAATAGAAGGCCTACGAGACCTTTATGGATCCTTCCTCAGTTACCCATCACTTTAGGAGGGAAAACTGTCTGTATTGATGTTATGGTAGTCCGAGGTCCCTTAGATTTTAATCTACTCCTTGGATGAGACTATATTTATGTAATGAAAGTTGTAGTGTCCTCACTCTTTCGAGTGATGTATTTTCCTCATCATGGGAATATGGTGACCATTGATCAACTTTCTTTTGTGACACCCACTCATCGCATGACTCCTAGTCATCAGACTTCCCTGAATGTTCCACATGTTTTAGTGGTTTCTACCCCCTAGATATGGGGGGCATGTCTCTAGCCTCTGGAAATCATGCTGGAGTTATTCCCCTGGCTTCTTATGCTATGGGGAACACTACCAACCTTTGGACATCATGTTGGGTAGGAACTAGTCCCAAGCAAAGTTTACCTGTGGTTTCAAGCTTGTGTAAAAATGAAACCAATCCCAAGCACAGTTTCGCTTTGGTTTAGAGCTTGTGTAAAAATGAAACCGTTAAGGAGCATAGTTCCCTTTATGTGTCAAGCTCGTTAAAAAATGAAACAAGCTATCATGAGCATAGTTTCTTTCTGTTTTAAGCTCGCTAAAAAATAAAATGGGTCCCTTCAAGCATAGTTATTGTCTATTTCAAGCTTGTGTAAAAATGGAATAGATATTCCTTCCCTAGAGTCGAGTCTCCCATTAGAGTTAGTACTTGAACCTTCATTTCATCTTCTTATGTCACTTGATTCTCGTTCTTCCTACCCCCCTGGTGAACATATTCATATTAGTAGCCAGGATTTTAATTGGGTAAGGAAGAAGAGTAGTCAGATGAAACAAATCTTGGGGGGCATATTAAGCCGCTAGCAATCATGCTGGGGGAATCTACCAACCTTTGGTTATCATGTTGGGAAAGAACTTGTTAATAGACCTTAACAGGAGCATAGTTCTTTTCCTGTGTCGAGCTCGTTAAAAAATGAAACAGATGACCATGATCATGGTTCTATTCCTGTGTCAAGCTCGTTAAAAAATGAAACAGTACCCCAAGAGCATAGTTCTATTCATGTGTCAAGCTCATTAAAAAATGAAATAGATCCTTTCCCATTGAGTCGAGTCTTCCCATTGACTTAGTACTTAAACCTTCTTTTCATCCTCCTATGTCATTTGATCCTCCTTCGTCTCTGGTAAACATATTCATATCAGTAACCCGGAGTTTAATCGAGTGAAGATGTAGATTAGGCGAATGAAATGAAGCTTGGGGGGCATGTCTTCAACCTATGGACATTATGTTGAAGTCAACTCGATCGCCTCTCCACAATGTGTTGGAGTTAAGTCACTTACTTCTAGCAATCATGTTGGGGGCATCTAGAAGTACCTTTCGATATCATGATGGGGAAAATCCACCAATGGGAATATTTTCGAGCATACTTTCTTTTGGGTTTTGAGCTCGCTAAACCATGAAAATAATCCCGAGCATAGTTCATTTTCTGTTGCAAGCTCGTTAAAAAATGAAACAGATACCATGAGCATTCTTCCAACCTATCTTCAAGCTCGTTAAAAACAATAAGGTAGTGTTGAGCTTACGTTTCACTTTTTTTTGTGCTTTGGTTGAAACATGAAAAGTGGTTTGAGCTTAGTTTTTACTTTTTTGTGCTCTGGTTCAAACATGAAAAAGGTTCTGAGTGCTTTTGATACCATTGTCATGCTTGTTAAAAAATTGAGTAATACGGTGTGTCTGACGAGTATAGGTTTATCACTTTATCCGGCATCGCTAGACTACTTACGGGAAAGGAATTGTGACGAGTTTAATTTTCCTTTGTCGTACTCGGTCACCAACCATGACAAAGTTGCACATGGAGTCTTCCTTTAAGCTCTTTTAAGGCTCCCTAAATACGAAAAGATCGCCAAGCAAACTTGATGCTTTCATACTTGTAAAAGTATTTGAATGATCGTCTTTTTGATGATAGTTTACCCCTTTTTCGGACCAGGAGGTATTATTTACGAAAAAGGAGCACTCCAGCCAAGCATGACTGGAAGAGTTTTCTCTCACATTGTTTTATCCTTTTTTCGGGTGAGGAGACTAACTTTTACAAAAAAGAACTGTTGGAGTCTTCTTTAGCTCTTTTCAGACTCTCTAAACATGAAATGACGCCAAGTTTTCCTTCTTTGGACTTGTTAACAGCTAACATAGAAGGGCCCGTTTTGGGACAAACCCCTCCTATCCTAGGTTCATAAAACATTTGGGATTGGACTCGTCTGAAGGATGAGCTATACCGAGCATTTGTTACCCTCCTCAAGCTCATTAAAAAAAAATAGGTACTCATAAATCATGATGGGGAAAAGGAAAGAGGTTGTGTTACATTGTAATTTACGACAGTACATAGTCATTCTTGAACATGGAACTCATTTGCATATGCATACAGTACTTGGGTAATCCATTTGACGTCAAGTCCCGTTGGTCCCATGAGTTGTCTTACTCCTTTGGCTCATCCAAAGAATGCTTCCAACATTAGTTGCATTAGGGGGTCAGCATCATTCTCGTGATGTCGATACTGTCAAGTCATGCCACGCCCATGTTCAAGAGGAGTTTTGGTCATTCGTTCACTATCTGTAGTCGGTTCATCTCCCATCATGTCAGTCATCCTTGAGTCAGTCTCACACATTACTGTCCAATTTTCTTCAAACATCTATGATCGCGTTTCATGTCGATGATGGGGGATTCATCATGGCCCTCCTTTGACGGATTCATCCTTGTCGACTTCAACACCTCATCCGAGAATTGAATCTAGAAACCAATCAAGTACCTTGTGCCTGCATGCCTCAATGGAAGGTTACCTCGCTTTCAACATGAGTTCACATCATTGGCTCTTGATTGAAATATTCCATCGATTGTTCGAACTCAACTCATTAATTCACATTCAATGGTATGTACTATGATACCTTGGGAATCATTGACACCAATGGTGATATCCCTCGCGCTTGTTAGCGATATACATCATTGAACGGTAATCAAGTGGTTTCTACCATGTTCGACTCCAAGACATTTGTAATCATATGGTTAGGTTCGTATCATTGCGGGTTCGGCTTGAAGACCCTGGGGAAATCATATCTTACCCAAGCTGCGATGGATATTGTTTGATTCATATTACATGGATTCATTTTGTATTGGTCGTGGATGTGTTATCATCTCATCATGGATCTATGATTGTGTTCAATCAGTCCATACTACCATGGAACTGCAGTGTATTGGTCGGAAGCCATGTTATGAGTCATGTGAGACTAGTATCTCAAAGTCGGTTGTACTGCAGTGAGTCCTTCCATCCAACAAGTCCTTGCCGTCAATCATTGCAAAGCATTTCACCCGTCTTATTTTACCAGCTTCATGCTTTGGGGGGCATTCTGTTATACCAAAATCGCGTCATCATGAGCCATGTATTAACTCAGTGCCTTAATCCTCAAAGTTTCCCTGGCTAGAACATCATTGACTAAGTTGTTGGCCTTGTTTCCCACCTTTCCTAGTGAGGTTGGCGCATGCTGCTGCCTATCAAGGAACGCCAATCATTGGTTGGTGCCTGCTAAACACTTGCACCCCTACGCCATTGGCTCCTATTTCCTTCATGCAGCCCGCGCCTCACCCTTCCTGCGCCTGTTGTCTTCATGCAGGGTGTGCCAGGGTTCGTTATAGTGGATAACAAGGGGCTTCGAGCGAGTTCTCGAAGTTGGGTGACATGGATACCTATCCCTATTTGGTGGGAACAGTTGGTATTCAGTTCCTAACCTAATGGGAAGATCCCTTAGACCTCTCCCTGTAATCCTTAACCTACTCTATTCTCCTAGCCTTATAAATAATACCTCTCTCTCCATTGAGAAGAGAGGAAGGTCTATAACACTCTTATGCTAGTGGAATTGTCTTAGGTGACCTTTTTTCATCTTTGGGAGTCTTACTTCATCCTTGGAGGCTTTGTTTGGCTTGTTGGAAGGAAGGTTGCGATGTTAAGACATATGTTGTAACGTTCTCTCTTATTGTACTCTCCTTTATTACAGTTAATACAATCTTTTCCCATATACATTATCGTGTTGTTAATGTTTAGAGCTTACTTCCTTAACTATTAGCTTAGATCAATCATATGCGATATATGCTTTTACTATTTGTTTTTGTCTACTCCTTCAATAGGGCTTTGCAGCTGCAATTATGAAGGTTCTGGAGCATTGGATTAGGCAAGGATCAAAGAGAATTGTGAATCTCAGGTAAGAGATCTACTTGTTAATTTACACTTCTATTGATCTAGGGAAGTTGATTATATTCTATTTTTATTTGTTCTAGATCCAGTTGGACTAGGGAGATCTAGCCTTTAAGTCCGCTTGGGTAAATTGTTTGAAAACACCACCATCAATCTCGATCAGTCCGCCGTTCAATTCCTACTCGCTTCCACTTTCACCCCTACCCCCATCTCCACTAAAATTCAACTCTAAGATATATTGAAGTTATTCATCACTGAACTAGTAGTAGCAAAATCCACAATCAAAGAAGACTATATGGCTTTTGAATAAAGTAAAGTAAGCATTTATGATTGTTATTTTTTATAAGCCTAGGAAATCAAAGAAGACTAGTTGGCTTTTGAATAAAGTAAAGCAAGCACTTATGATGGGTATTCTTGATCAAGCTCGAGAAATAAACAAGATAACGGCAATAAAATATCAAACCACACTAACTAAACAAAACTAAGCAATAAGTAGAATTCCATTCTTAAAAAAATACTTAATTCGATGTGAAAATGAAATGGAAAGGAGCTAACCTATCCTTACCTTTACCAATGAAGGTAGTATATTTATTCTACATTTTAGATTTTACGGTGGTTTTTAGTTGAATTTGGTAAAATTTAAATTTGAAAGTTGTGTTTTTAAATGCATAAATGGATTCAACACCCTCAAATACCTCTATGGCACTTAGATTATGAAAATTTCCACAACTAAAATATGCCTTTTAAACATTATTTAGAATACTCCAAATCCTTACAAAAGACCTCCAAACCACCACCAAAGTATTGAGTCATAGGAAAAAAGAAAATTATCAAATTTAATGCCTTCGAACCACCATTACATTTGTTTAAATGTCATAACCAAAGTAACTAACAAATTTAGAAAACCAATTGATAGCCCAGAGAGTTTCAAAGTCAAAATTTGTAAATGAACTACAAAAATTACTATAAAACAAATTTTAAACTTTAATTTTGAGAGGAATATAAAATTTATTTGATTTAGATTAATCATTAAAATTAAATTAATTATCAATTATTCAATACTTTAAATAATTAAAATATGTGTTTCATCCTTAAAAAATTAAAAATTTAAATCCAAAAAACAATATGATATTTACATTCCTCTAAACTTTAACTATCAAATCATTATCTGAAAAAGATATGTTATTTCAAAAACAAGAAAATCTTATAAACCATAATACCAATTTAATATCTAACTAAAACATATCCTTAAAATTAAATTATTATTATATTTGTAAATATTGCAATTACTACATTTTCTAAATACGATGTAAGGTATGACACATAGTCCACTATGAACTTAAATTACTTTTATCACATTGAAAGAACAATCACCGAAACAATATACTCATTAAAGACAAAAGCGTGACACATGGGACCAACAACTAAACAAACCTCTAACTTTTTCCACGTGTCAACGAATATAACTCCTAAGGTTAAAGACAAAGGGTATACGTAGCTCAACACTATTATAACTCGTTCTCGCATTAATGATTTTGATTTTGGATATGTCGATCAATCTAATTTATGTGCATTATCATTTGACTTAATTTATGTTTTAATTAAGTATATATTTTCGATATTTTATTAAATGTATTTGTAATATTTTATATGTTTAATTTAGATATTTCGAATATAAAATATAAAAATTTAATTATTTGAAATTGTGGGTATTTAAGTTCTCAAAATCATTTAAAGATTTAATGTCTTCTCTCCACCACTGCGTTTCAAATCTTGGACCACCAAATAAACAGAACCCCTAAAATACCTACTATATAATAAAACTTGATATTTAAAAATAAATTTTAAAACAATAATAAAACTATTAATAAATAAAATTAAAATAATATAAAATGATAGTGATTTTTATTCAATTTTTTCTATTATTATAATAAAAAATTAATATAAAAAAGTTATTAGTAAAATTGGTTGAACTACTTCATTAATATTTATGTACTTTTTCCTTAGGTACTTTCTCCTTAATAAAATAAGATATATCCTTACTCAATTTCATGATATAATTATTTTTGTATCTGATGAAAAAAAATTATTAATATAAAAAGTTATTAGTAAAATTGGTTGAACTACTTCATTAATATTTATGTACTTTTTCCTTAGGTACTTTCTCCTTAATAAAATAAGATATATCCTTACTTAATTTCATGATATAATTATTTTTATACCTGATGAAAAAAGTTATAATTATTTTTTTAATTGTGATTTACTAAAATTATAACGACTTTGGTAATTTTATTTCTTTTATATTCAATTATAAAAACTATATATTTAGTCTATTTCTCTTTATTTGTTTAATATTTGTCTTTTCAATATGTAGAAACCCAACCACGACAATGGTTATATCTGAATTTAGGACCATCACTTTGCGAAAATAGCTGTCATTGGAGTCATAAAACCTTACTGCTCGCTCCCACCCCTCAACTCCTCATAAAAATTGTTTATTTTAAATTATCATCATCAATTAGAAAGAACAATTTTAACTAAATATTAATAATTCAACATTTTAAGTATCAATATGTGGTTAACATTCACCCTTTTTGTAAAAAGGGGATAATATTTTCAAATATTTAGGGGATAATATTTTCAAATATTTAGACTATATACTAGATTCATACACACAATATCTTTATAAGAAATGTGAACTTTTTTAGATTTTGATTTTTTGTTTGGTTGAAATTGCATATATCTCTATCATATCAAAATGATTTTGGCAAAGATGCTTAGAAAAACCTAATTTGTAAATAAATTATAAAAATCAACAAACAAACTTAATTGTGAGTTGATTCATCACAAATTAAGCCACTTGAAATAAGTGGTTATTGAGAGGGTAGACTTTCACTCCATTGTATGTAGATTGTATTTGACGCTTTGGAAATGGAAGATTCCACAAAAAAACAAATGCTTTCTGTGGTTGATTATGGAGAATGTTGTCTTTACATGGGATAATCTCATCAGTCATGGGTAGCATGGTCCAAACAAATGTACCCTGTGTTTAAATGATGCAAAAAGTGTCCTTCATATCTTTGTTCTCTGTTCTTATACAAGGAATTTATGGAAATCAATTTGGTATTGTTTGAAAATCAATAGGAATTGGGATAAGACAACATTATATCGGAATTTTTACAATTGACAAAAAGACCTCAAGGAACACAAACTGCTTCCGACAATCATTTGCTGGATATTATGGAAACAAAGGAACGAGGCTTTATTTGAAGACATAATTCCTACTATTCAGTCCGATGTGATAAAAGTATTAAAGTTCTATAAGGATATTGATCCATCTGAAACTTCAAGAGCAAAAGTTAGGAATATTATTGCTTTGCCTTGTATACTTGAAGCTCACAATTTTTTCGATGGGGCAATTGCAGATGATAAGTGTGTTGCTGGAGTTTTCCTTGTATTAAATCAAGAACATACCTTCAAGTTGAAGGTAATAATTGGTAAAGGCACTAACACAAAAGCGGAGCTCCTCGCTTTATGGTGTTTGATAAAATTTGCAATTACTCTTGGCATCGATACATTTAAGATCTTTGGGGACTCTTTAACTGTTGTAAATTGGGCCAATGGCATAGCAGATTTACAATCTACAACACTTCTTTACTGGTGCATCAGAATCAAGACTACTTTAAGATGTCTCCGCAAATGGACAATCCAACACATTTACAAAGAATTTAATGAGACTGCGGGTACACTTTCCAAGGAGGCACTTGAGTAGGATGAAGGTCTTCTCTTAGGACATCTTCCTTTCTTTGATGCTTAAACCTTGATTACTCTTTATCTGGTTGTATGTCTCTTGTTTTCTGATATCTCAGCTTTATGCTACAGGTTTTGTTTTTTTGCATGTGCGTACTGGAACTTTCATGTACTTTTTGATTTGAATGAATAACAAAAATAAAGGTTGAAAAAAAAATGTATGTGGATTGTTAATCTCATTCTCCTGATGATGAACCTGCTTAAAAGATTCGAAACTTGTCGAATTTAAAAAATTCTTACTACAGATTCCTATCACCATATAATGTATTTGGATTGTTAAAATGTTTGGAAAACAAGCCTTAACATCACTAAAATAAAGGTTATATAATATTAAGTATCTATCCAGATTTACTTCTATACATAAAATCATTAGAAATTAAAAATATATATACATATATACATATTATAATTTTCAATATTATTTAAATAACAATTAAAAAAATTGAAATTAAAATAAAAAGAGATGAAAGGTAAAAATGATTTTATTTTATATATAAACGAAGATGAAGGGAAAGTTGAGAAACCAAAAGTGAAGATGAAGTAAGGGTTTTGGGTGAAGAAGATGGGGTTGGAACTTGGAAGAAAAAAATCACACCTAACCAACTTACTAAGTTGACCCCGCCTAAAATTTGCAATGCAAAACAGACCATGAAAATATCGAGCACCGACTTTGTTTATTTAACATAGTTACTGTAGAATGAGTATTATATAAAATTATGTCAAACTCAAGTCGACTCTGAAATTGACGGCAATTCTCAAAGTTGAGACGTCGTCACAGGGAGCGCGTCCGGGCGTGTTGAGTAAGGCAGAAGATGTATGAGCGAGCAAGTCAAGTATATACAAGAACAGTTGAGTGGATGATGTTGAAAACCCTACCAATACCAATGCCCATACTAGTACCCTTGCAGCATGCAGAAGCTCTGAAACCCTTAATAACAAACACTATCGATCTAATGTTCTGTAGATTATAAATAAACCGTCATTCTCAGAAGGCGATATCGTGAAAGAACTTGCAGGCGATTTTATCATATAAATTTTGTTGGTTTACCCAACGTCGAAATTTTGCTATTTGATGTTGAGAGTGCCGAATTATGTACAAAGCTGGCTCCATAGTGTTATTCGGCTTTGTTAAGAAATGTGATGGAGCACGATAGAGTGTATACGTAGGGTAGGGGGGGTTCAATTTTTTTTCTAAGATAAACAGGGAAGCCATGGCGGAATCTCTCTTTGAAAAGAGAAAGGAAAATCAAAATCTCGGTTGGATTTATGTGCGGAGCAATTCGGATTGGAAGCGACGGTATGCCGTGATTTTGGATGGAAACCTGCAAATATTTTCTTCCGATAAACAAGATCGTGTAAAGGTGTGTAATTTTATGTCCTCTGTATTTTTGGTTAAAATTGACTGGACAAGCCCAGGGCCGCTCCCTACGGGCAGATCAATTAAGGAAGCGAAGAGCATTCTTTTATTGGTTTCTCTGTAGCTTTACACACACTCTCTCTCGCTTCACTAAAGAATTTTATACATAGTAATTTTCACAGACTATTTTAATTTGAATTTTGGGTCTTTTTTCGAAGTAGCTCATTAGTTTCTCTCCTGGTTTTTGCAAGAAATTACTGTAACTTTGCGTGCCAGATTTACTCTTTTTTTTTTATATTTACTTCAAAACACCATTTCATTTGAAATGAGACACCTTCATTCCAGTTTCTTTCTTTACACTTGGAAAATCATTGTAATCGCTCTCCTGAAATAAAAGGCCAGAGAAAGCAGGATAACCTTCTGGTTACAATATCCCACTCCATTGTAAGGGGCTTTCACAAAACAATTTGAATTCCATCCTCAATTCCTTCTCCTTTATATTTCTTTGTAGGCTTTATCCTGGATATTAATTTAGACAAGGGATCAAAGCATCATCTTGAAGAATTTGCCGGAGAGTGTGCAGTTACTTTGTCCATGAATATTGCAGATTCTATAATTGACAACAATATTTGCATCACCGATGGCTCATTTCCTTCTCCTTTTTATTTCTTTCAAACCTGTATCCTGGATATTCTTTTATACAAGGGATCAAAGCACCGTCTTAGAGAATTTGCGAGCGAGGGTGCAGCTACATGTGCATGAATACTGCAGATTCTATACTTGACAACAATATTTGCGTCATAGATGGCGATTTTTGAATTACTCCATCAATCATAATGAATATGGAGGCCAGACTCCTTCATTGACCAGAAGACCCTCCTCAATCACTAGCTGCTGCAATCGCAAATAGAAGATATGCGTGAACCATGAATATAGATCCTTAGATCACACCTTTGCGATGTAGAGAGTGCCAGCTTACATGTAATACCAACCACCGCCATAGCATACATATACTGGTGATTTACATGCCATTTAAATAGCAACTCCACAGTAAACAATTAATACTATTGTTGCCATAGCATACATATACTGGTGCTTGACATGCTAATCATCCAATTATACTTCACTAGAAAGGTACATGATTGACATCGGTTAATGCCTTTTAATTAGCAACTTAATAGTAAACAAATAATATTATACTTTCTCAAAACAAATTTCTTGAGTTTGGGTTAGAAGAACCCCCTCGCAGATTTCTTTGTTTTCTCCTCAAACTTTTAATCTTTGGAAGTTCCCTTGAAATTAAATTCACCTTCCAGCCGGATCTCCACTAGAATGGAATTTAAGGGACTTTGCATCTTGCATGTACAACAGTACAAGTCCCTGTATGCCTTCTTGATCCTGAATCAATAAGTCATTATCATCCACATTGCTGCAGATTTGATCCCACGAGCTTTTATCATTTCAGCCAAATCTAAATATGGAATCAACTCTAACTATCTTTCTACTTCATTCTTGGGTTTTGGAATGTTCCCATCTCTATTAATGGATCACTTCGTGCCTCTTGAAATTCTAGGCGATTCTTGAGCTACCTTTGTAAGTAGCTTTATGTGCCAAAAATGACTCAAAGATCCTATTCAACAATAAATTTTGGAAACTGGAAAATCTTTTACAAACAACTAACTAGATATGGTTGTACTCTCTTTCAGATAAGCCTTCCAGCAAGTACAAGTTTGGTGAAAACAAATGCTTCTGCTATTCGCTACGCCTTTTCAAATTTGGCAATTTCTTGTTTTAAACAATTTCAATATACAAAAGTAGGTCTGAAGCCTATTTTCCTTAATGTGAATCTCCAACCAGTAACAAATCTGAAAGAGTGGAATAAACAAAGCCAAAGGTGTCCTCCTCTGAACTAACTTTTCAATGACTCGTCTCTTGCTTCCATTGGACTTCTGGATAGTTTACTATGGCCCTCAAACATGGCCACTTGTCACTTTTTCAAACACTCTTTCTCAAGACTATAAGCTTCTTTGGGTACCAAATTCTACTAGTCATAGAAGTTTCTTATGAAGGAATAGACAGAAACGTTGTATGGCGTGCTGATGGTATCCTTGATGTTGATCACTTCAACAACTCCCTCTTGTTTCAACATTGCTTCAATAACTATATGTGCTCCTCAAGACAACTGCCTCTCACTTTTTGAACCTATTGTGTACTAGTCAATGAATAGTAATTACGAGGTGCCCAAGAGTCCACTATTTACTGTCCCTCAATAATGTCCTGTCAAAACTTAGATGCAAAATGCTTCCACTGTTTTTCTTCACTTTTCTTCTTTTTTTCTTTTGGTAATGACTAGTGCTTTTTGAGTCCTTGCTTATTTGGAAATTAGCCTTCACATTTGGCTTGTTTGGGATTTTCGATCCCTACTTGTGTGTTTGATTTCTGAGCACTGAATCCTTGATCTGTGGGGGAGTGCTCTAATGGAATCTGCACAATCACAACGCAAATTTTAGCACTTAATTCATTCATACACAATTTTAGATTATGGCATGATATGCCAACTCAGCAACTTTGATTGACTATAGCATCCATTAGAATCTAGACATTGGTGTGAATATTTGGGCAAAAAATCAACTCCAGATTTCATTAAGAATATAGCTTGTACAAGAAGAACATGAACAACATGAAGCTACAAAGGCTGTTTCACCAACCATCTAGTAAGCCAACTTCAATTACAATGTAATGAAGAATATCTATAATCTAACTAAGACAACACTATCTCCTATCTATTCATATTTTGTATTATACATAATTTAAAAAAAATTAGGGAAGAGGAAGGGCCAGCAGTGGAAGACGATCCATGATTATTGTTGATATTTCACGTGCACCATTTCGTTGAGTTTTCCAACCACGCCAATGTGTTTACATTGTTTTGTTGTGTCATCTGTGACGGAGTTAGTGTCCTAGGTTGTTAGTGTCCTATGTGGCCATGTCACAACGCTAGATTGCAAGATAAGGATTTTAGTGTGCCCATGATGCAAAACTATTTGCAACTCTTATTTGTGTCGAAGGTTGATCAAATGTACGTCCTACATTGATGTTGTTGGAATATTCCACACCTTTGATACAACAATGAAATTGTCCAAACTTAAGACAAGTTTGGTTAAACTTCTTCTTAGAGTGACCCCAACGATCATGGACTTAGTTGATCAAACCTACCTGCTTAGGAGATGTTGAGGACCTTGATTTTCTCTAAGGTGTGTCGCTTATTGGCCTAAGGAAACTATCAATTTCTCCCAATTTGATAAATATTTAGGATTTTTTGTTTGGTTGCCAACTCTTTGCACAACAAAATTGTGTCTTATCCAAGCATTGTGCTAGCTTTAGTGATAAGGCCTTTTGAAATTGGTGCAACATACTGCTTGTAGTCATTGTTCAGCATTGATGGTATCTAGAGCTTGAGGTGATCCTCCTTGAACATTGAATGAATTCTCATATAGGCTAGTAGATACAATTTGGATGTGTTATTTCCCATCTTCTCAATGATAGTGTAGGGGACATATCTGATCAACTTAATCTTTCTGCACTTCTTGTTGAAGTGCTTTTCCTGTAGGTAAACCCGAATCTCATTTCTTGCCTGAAACTGGTGATCTACACAGTGTTGATCATGCTTCGTCTTATGATTTTGTTGACTCTTTTGCAAGGCTTTTTGAACTTGATGATGAATCATTGAACTTGATTACTTTCCCGTGTGTAGAAACCTCCTTTGTTGTTGTTGCCTCGATAATGGGACCTAGAATAGTTGATGGATCCTTGGGCAAGAATCCAAGGCACACTTTAAAAGGTGAAGTTCCCATTGTGCTATGCATTGTGTGATTATAAATGTGTTGGTATCCCAAGTCTTTGGGTGTTATTGACTTAAATTACACAACAATCTTAAGATGGTGTGATTTCCTACCTCGGTTTGACCACCTCTCTTTGGATGGAAGGTAGCACTTCTCTTGGTCTTGGTATCCATCATCCCTATAATGCATGCCAAATGTAGTTGAAGAATATATTGTCATGATTGAAGATGATTGAGGATGGTAGACCAAAGTGCACACAAACTCCATCGAAGTCTAGAAATACCATTTATGCCATTCTTGTCCAATAGAAATACATCTTTAGATTAACGATTGTCTTCTCCACTCCAAAGTGTCATGCTACTTTGGAATGGCATTCCTTGTGCAACAATTGAAGCCTACTATCTCCATTGGGAACATAGGCATCGTGCATCTATATAGAATCCCATCTTTTTGTGGGTAGTTGTAGATCTCTTCGTCTAGATGTGTTGATGTGGAGTTCTATAGGTTTTAGTAAATTTACCTGAAGTCTAGAAACTGTCTAAACTTCCTTGAAAGTGTTGAATCCAAAGTACTAAAACTGCACAAACACATTAAATCCAATTGTTGGAGATCTTAAAACGAAATTTGCAGTCTTGTTTGTCGTTCCTGTTATCACACAACTTGTAGTTGTCCCAAAAGGTTATCCTATCCAGGACGGTAGAGGTGTTGGACAACTAAAGAGGTGGCCCGAGAGATGCCATGGTCCCCAATGCAATTGGGTGTCACGATCACTTGAAAGATTGTATTAGTGGGGGTGTTGTAGCATCCCAGTCAGTTGTAGCTGACTGAAACCATTCTGGTGGTTGGTGCCACCTTATGGGTTGTAGCCCATACTGGAGATTGAAGTCTCCAATTATAAAAAGTTTACAAAGCTTAGATCTTGTCTCTTGTAATGTGTTGATAATGTGTCTTGCTGAATGAATGACATTGATGAATTTGATATTGAAGTAAATTTGTAAATTATGATCTTAGTTTAGAGTTTGAAGAAGTTGAAATTAAAAATAAGTGTAAGCTCACTGATTCACCCCCCCCTTGAAATTAAAAATAAGTGTAAGCTATTTTAAGTATGAAATCTGAAAATGACAATGTTGTTTGCTCACGAAAAATTCCAGATTTAAAAGAAAGTAAATGTTATCACACCATAGTAGCTGGGCTACTATTCTTGCTGAGCAGATATCTGCACTTTTCAGAGCTTTGCTTTTGCAGAGATCAGCTATGATGAGCATATTTATTTGAGATCACTTACAGTTCAGAGCAATATATATCAGACATTGAGTAGACCTTGTGCCAAGGATGAGCCTTGAGAGCTTAGATTTTATGACTGATGTGACCTTTTGTTCCATACAGTTTCAGTTCAGTGCCCAGTTGTATTGTTGCAACAGTGATTTCAGTGGTTCTTTATGATGACTATTTGTGATATACAATGATGTGACCATTAGACTTGTGATGTTATCATTGGATTATTATCTTGTTGTTTTAGTCAGCTTCATAGCATTGACTTGGTATGTAACTCATGATGTGGTAGTACTATTTAAATAATGAAATGAAATATCTTGGATGATGTTATAAATATAAAATTGGATGTATTACTTGCACTCTAAGGTTTTCTGACAATACTCATTGGTTTCATTACCCTCCTGTGAGCATATACATGGTCTTTCCTGACATCTTTTTCTGCTAGCCTAGGCATCACTTTCACTTGACTCCATCCATCCATGACCTTTCTTATTTGGCTTCCACCTTGACTTACCTTCTTGACTTTTTGATATGGATGACTTCCCCATTTCTACCTTTGTGTTGGACCGCATCCACGTTTGTTTTGTGTCTCGGCTCTAAGTTGGTGACAAAACTTGCCTTTGGTGAATTGGATTTTATGCTTAGATCATTCTGGTCGGTTGTTCCGATGTTTGGCTTTGTGCGGAATTCCCTTTAGTCACATGAGTTGTTGTTGGCTAAAACTGAAAGCACATGTGCTACTTATATTGGAAATTATTATAAAGCTTGTGAACTTAAAATTCTAGATTGTGTTTATCAACACACGTGAATAAAGGCTAAAGCAATGAAATGCTAAAATATCCCATGAAGGGTATAGAAAAGGTCCAAAAAGCAATGGTTAAACAAATGCTATATCTAAATATTGCTGACCTTGTAAATGTAAATATGCCCTGGATGCAAGCTGCAATTAGTTGTGCTTTTTATCGCATGTGAAATCCTAGAGGGGTCATATAGGCCAAAAAGGCCATGGAAATGAAATGAATGATCCTAATGAACTTGGATCAACTTGATGTAGACATGATGCCTAAGTTGAATAAGCACTCTCTAAACAACTTATCCATTTGTGAGGCACAACCCTTCCCTTTGTTATTTTGTCCAACAGAGAGTGTAGCTCCCCCTTTCCCTGTCCAAAGTATCACTTAGTTGAGTTGGTCAAGTCATCCCCTTTGCCTAGCTTTGTCCTTAGCCTTCATCCTTTGCTAGAAGTTAGGCCATGTCCATTGGGTGAGTATGTCTTTAAAGCTTTTGTGCAAGTAAATTATAAATAACATTGAAATATATATATATATATATATATTGCCACTGAATGATGTTTATACTTTAAGTTAAGCTGTGAATGTGATTAAAGGAACATGCCTTAGTCTATTGTTATAATCTAGTCTTTGGTTGTATTTTGACCTAGTCAAACATAGTTTGACCATGGTCATTCTTGGGATCCGTGATGAAATGGACCACTTATGCTTATGGATGATGATCTATGGTCCCACATACACTTATTGATGATTCCATATGTTGGACATATGCTTCAGATGATGATTGATGCAGGTGGACCATGCTGATGACCCCACAGGTTATCATGAGGTGTATGAGTACTCATTTCTAGTGGAATTGGGTCTTCTAGATCCATTGAGACACTTATCTTTCAGCTCCGGGCACTTTTGATGATGATAGTTGTAGTTATCCACCTGTTGACCAGTTTGGGCATGATGATCCAGCTTGTCCAACAGAGGCATTGGAGGCCATTCGTTGCCTAGGGCGCTGTAGAGGAAGGGGGTGGTCCAACCACTTGTTTTTACCATTATACCCCCCTTCCAGACAACCTGTTACACTCAGTTTGACAGCGCAGGCACCTTGGGTGGCAGTTTGGGGCACTTTGAGGGTTTTCAAGAGGATAAAAAAATGGAATAAAAGGGTCACTGAGGAATTCGATTTGGGAAATGGAGGCAAGGTTTTGGCACTTGGTCTTCTCAGAGGTCATCCATGATGAACCCCCCTTCTTCCAGATCAGTTGGCATCAGTCAGTGGGGTCCACAGTGGTTACATGAGGTCTTTTACTGCATGTCTCTCTCAGATTTTAGGGACAGGATTTGATCATTTGTCACTTGGACATGTCATAGATCTATATTTTATATTATTGTGCCATGGGGACATGCTAGTGAAGGAAATTAATGCCTCCACCCCCACCATGAGCTTGTAGTGACTTGTCTTGGTCTTGATGATGTGGCACATGTATTTTTAGCCACCCCTATGTATGTCGTCACCCTCATTGAGTCTTTTCTAGCTATGACGTCATCATTTAGTTTAGTGATCCATGTGATATATTGTATTGGCTCATCTTAGCCATTGATTAGATTGTTATATCTTTTGATCTCAACCACCTGTTGTTTTAAAAACTGGTTTTGTGGTTTAGGGTTTTGGTCTTTATTATCCTATAAAAGAAGGAGACCCCCCTATTGTAAAAGCACCTTTGGGCTCTGGAAAACTTGGAATAAAATACTATCTTTGGAGATCTACTTCTTGGCTTTGATTGGGTTGCTCTTGTACATGATTACACATCTCTTCTTTTAGACATCTTTGCTTGTAACAGGTGAAATCGACACCAACTAAGGGAGGCCGAATTGGTTGAAGCAAGGAGTGCGTTTTGCTTGATGGGAAGATTGTAGGGGTTGCTCACATACCCCATGGGCAAGACATCTTCTCCATCTTATTGGTCACATAAAATCCTTAAAATCTAAAACCCTCTTTTATATTTTTTTAGATCTGCTTGGATCTAGCTTGGCTTTGGGTATAAAATTAAGAACCCACCTCTATAGCATCCACGACAATTCAGATCTATAGTTTGGTGGTGATTGGCCTCCATTTGACACACTTCCCAAGGCACCTAGCCTTCCTTGAGGCAATTCGCATTCCTTGAGGGAACTAGTTTGACTATTTCTTTGATGTGGGTAGGTGAGATTGTTTTTGCATTGAATAGATCACCCATTAAAACCTACCCCTAGTGCTTCACTTTTGTGATTTCTATCGTGTGGGCCCCATTCCTCATTTTGAGGGTTGTGCCCCACTTGGGTCACTTAGTGATGCATTAGATCTAGTGGGATCTAGACATGGCATGCTCTTGATCTTGAAAACCCACCTTGCTTTTCATCTTGACTATCCCGATCTATAATTTGGTGGACATCTGACTCCATTTGCCCCTTCATCCAAGGCACTAGTCCTCCTTGAGGCAATTCGCATTCCTTGGGTAGGTGGGCTTTTGCTAGATCTCACACTTGGGTATTCCTAATTCTTGGCCCATCCATAGATCCATGCCATAGCATACCCCTAGTACCATATTTTTCCAATTTTGACCTTGTGGACCCAACTTGGACCATCTTTCCACTTTTTAAGGAGTGGGTCCCACTTGGCTAATTTTCATGGTGCTAATTCATCTCTTAGATCTATTGATTAAACCTCATAGGTGGCCCTTGTCTTTCATTGGTTGAACCATTTGTCACTTCATAAGCCTCTTCAACCACACCTTAAACCTTGGGTCCACTTAATCTTTCCTAGATCTAATTCACCATTGACTCCCTCCTTTCATTTTACACATTTCCCCAGAATTCTTTGGGTTAGCTAGTCTTGATTGATTGGCTAGGGTCTCCCCCTTGATCTTGATTCGTTTTGATCTAAAGTGAAGAATTCCTCGGTTATTGTGACACCCAACTTGCATTGGGAACTGTGGCATCTCTTGGGTCACCTCTTTAGTTGTCCATCCCCTCTACCATCCCGGATGGGATACCTTTAGGGACAACTACAAGTTGTGTGATAACAGTAAATTAGAGCACTTATTCCAGAAATATTGTGTAAAAAATGAGCAGAATTGACCATTAAAATCCTGTAAAACTTATTGGAACTAAACAAATTTTTAGAGATGAATCATTAGCACAAAACCCCAATTAAAGTATATGTTTATTCAACATTTAAGGGGCATATTTATTTATGTTTTCCTTGCTGTTAGAAAATTAATGCAAAGCAAAAATAAAACTATTGAAAATCAAGCCTAAAAATTGATGCAAAGAGGGTGAGGGATACCTTGGCTTTATGGTGTAGAAATCAGGACAAGACAACAAAGATTAAAGATTCAGGTTTCTAGCTAAAAAATGAAAAAGGACCAAGTGCCTTATATCCTTGGGCTCATGGGGTCATAGAAATAGTTCTTCTTGGGCTCATGGGGTCTTAGAAATAGTTTTCCTTGGGATTAGTTTGAAAGTACTTGGAGTTGAAATTTCTGCAAAACACATCACAATTCCATACCAAGTGTTTGAGGTTTGACGTAAAAATTACTTCCAAGGAATGGTCACCCTTTGGGTATACACCTTTAGCTATAGAGATCCTAGCATATACTTCAGCCTATGCTCACTTAAACTTGCAAGACTCACAAAAGGATGCCACCTACAAACAAGCTAACAAAGACATAGCATATAACACGCAAAGAGAGTTTCTTTTACTTTATTTCAATGGAGCAATTTTACTCTTCTATTAACTAGATCCAATAGCTTGACAATGAAAATAAATAAAACATGCTACCTCAAGATTAAGCTTCAACAAATGCTCACACATGAGAAATATATCTGATATGCCAAGAGCTTTGAGACAAAAGGAGTTCTTTATTCTCCAATCCACAACAACAAGATACAAATGAGAGGGGAGCCTCTTATATAGAGTGGCAACTCAACAAACTCTCCAATAAAATAACAATATCTTGGGCTAAAACCCTAGATCTATCCTAGGGAGGAGCAAAAAGTAATAATCTCCTGTAGACATGGTAAAAAATATGTAAAATATGAGGGCAAGTTCATGAATGGGTTAAGACTACAAGGGCTACAATATGCATGCCACAAAAATAGCTTAGCATTGCTGAAAATCAAAGTAAATAATACTAGGAGGACCTTTAAAAGTGCCACCTCAAAACTTTGCTAATGATGGCGTGGCTTACCATGGAGTATTAGTCTGACAACCACTCATGTGGATGCAAAATGTAAGAGGATATTCCATAAACAAGGCAACAAAGAGATAGGGACGGATAAACCTCTCACACAAACCCTTCTAATAAGATAGATATATCCTTTACCAATGGCCAATCCATAGCAAGTACTAGCAACTCTACAATCATATGCAACAATAGAAAGCACTAGAACAATAAGCCACACGTTGAAAGCAGAAAACTTTTACACTTCACATATGCACCAAGAAAGATATATCCATTAAGCTCCAAGGGGAGAAAACTCCAAAAAATTCCAACCATACAAATGATGGAGAGGGAGAACCCTTATATAGGTTTTGACTCATCTCTCCTCAACAATAAACTATGAATAAATTCCTAGATTTAGCCTTGGATGGAGTAAACAAATAGAAAAATATTCCAACAATTACCAAATACATTATAATATGGTAGTCAAACCACAAATATACTATCTCCAACTAAGGAAAGGCCTAAGAAGTAGGACACCTCCACCAAATATGGAACAAATGCCAAGTCAAATCTTCAAGGTCAAGCCTCCAAAGGGTCTCCAAGGTGTATGCTCCAATAAGCATGCAAGATGGTGGACAAACCCTAGATCTAGGGTTTGACCCCCTAGATCTCCTCAAATGCAAAACGACCTCCATCAAACCATTAAAGAGTGTGCCACAAGTCCATCAAAATGGCATGAAATGACAAATGGGACACCTACAAGCATTGTTCCATTCAGACTCGTTCCCTAGGATCGGGGGCTCGCCCCCTGCATTTCCCATGCCCTGGGGGCTGGGAGGCTCCATGAGAAACGTTTCTAGGCGCCCTTTTATGAGAAACATGAGGAAATGCAACATTGAGAGGTTCTTGGATTGGGGGGATTCTACACATCCCCTCCTGAAAATGGGGGTTTCCCACATGCCCCCCTTCAAATTTTTAAATTTTTGTACTAAAAAACAAAAAAAACACAAAAAAACACAAAAAAACCCTAAAATTAATTTAAAAAAATAACAAAGTAAATTACCTCACCTAACTTACCTATACGTAGCTGCACTTTACCACATTTTTCACTTTCATCTCAAACCTGATTTCTCTTTGGAGTTTTCTGTTCGGCGAATCGGCGACGGCTAACACCTCTGCAATTTTCTCTTGACGTAGGAGGCCCATAGCAACAACTTGGACTAAGAGCAACAAGTAGTGAGCATTGGGATGGATTTTGGTCCCATTTCAATTTTCTCGTGAGCACTGTGAGTGCTGTGGAGTTGTGGACAGTCATTTTTCTGTGGAGCCTGTGAGCATTGTGGAGCTCGTGAGCTCTATGGGCAGTCTTTTGCCGCCTAAAACACACTTAACCATAGGTAAGTCTCCCAATCGTTATGTGTGTTCGTGAGGGAAACTATGAGTGTAGAACCCAATGTCACCTCGATCCTAAACTCCTTCGTTTAGACCACAACTCCTAAAGGTTAAGGGAGGTTGTCCCTACTTACTAAGTTTCTTTTAAGAGTTTGTTTTAGGAGTTGTAAATTATTCAATGTCCAAATGTCAAGCAATCATGTAGAGATGCAATAATTTTAATGACAAGCAAACATTTTTAAACAATAAACCAAATATGAATGCAAGAGAGAAATTAAACAATTTACTAACAAGACCAGTGCCTACTTTACTTGGGTTATGGAGTCACAAATATAAATAAAATAAGATTACCAAAGACTCTCTAATAGCATTAAATCATTGACTAACCAAAATAATCAAAATATCACATTTACCACCAATTTGTAGAAAATGAACAATTTAATGAATAAAAGATGCATATAACAAAATTGAACCAATAATCAAAATGCTTTCAAAGTAAAGTATTTGGAAGTGAAAGAACAATTGTAGTGTTTTGCGAATGGTCCTGTAAATTTTAATTTGATTTTTAGTCCCTCTTTAACTTAGGGGATTATGGTTTGGTGCAAGAAAACTAATGCTACTCTATGTGTCTACCCCAAGAAATTATCTCTTTCGATTTGAGAGAGATTGTCGAGTGCTCAACAAGAGAACACAAGGTTCTCAACTAGCTCCACGGGTCAACCCCAAAACTTGTTGGGTGCTCGACTGGAGGACACAAAGTGCCATGAGGCTCCCGACAACCTCTACCCCACTAGCTCCACAGGTCAAGTTCCTTTTTCTCAGTATCTAGTTAAGATGAATTTTAGAGTGCCTATTATTCTAGCCAACACAAATCCTTGCCCTTTCTTGTCACCTAGGATTGGTCGAACCGGCAAGTGGAGTGAATATGGGGCAAGAATCGGGGCACAATTTATTTTTTAACCTTTAATGAATAAGCAAAAACCAAAGTACAATGCAAGCCAACGCGATTTTACAAGGGAGGCAAAGCCTTCTCACTTGTAAGGTGTGGGCAAAATAATTTAAAACAAAAAAAATTAGAAAGTAAACTCCTAGCCAGCACGATTTTGCATGGATGGGTAGAGCTCTTCTCATGCAAGGTGTGGACAACTTAAAATGCAAGCCAACACGATTTTACAAGGGAGGCAAAGCCTTCTCACTTGTAAGGCGCGGGCAAAGTAAATTAAAACAAAAGGAAATATGCTAAACCCAAACCACTCAACAATTACAATGCAAGGGTGGCAATGCCTCCTCACTTGCATGCAATGGATGACAAAGAAAACTAAGAACTTGAACTTAAAAGAAAATACAAGAAATCAAACCCAATAGACTCTCTTGGACTTGTTACAATGATATAGATTTCAACACTTAGTATTTGAGAGAAAATGAGAAGGAAAGAGTAATTTTGATTGTTTTCTTGCAAGTGGTCGAAATGGTAGCTTGTGGATGCCCTTTATGCTTGATGATGGCCAAATTTGGGGAGCATAACCCCTTAAAAATGTACAGACCTGCTAAAAACCAACAAGCAAAATGTTATAGAAAATGCCCAAAATCACTCTTGGGCAATGTTAGTTATATTATACAAAATAAATTTCTGAAATTTTTATGAGTAAATTTGCACAAGATAAGAGCATGTAAATGAGATTTGAAATCTGATTTTTATATGGAAAATATGCAGAAAAATTAAAAGAGAAGGGAAAAGATTGTGCTCTTTGCTCTTCCAATGCTGGAAGTAGTGGGTTATCCGACCAAGGAAGTCCACTCTTCAATCCAAGTAACCTGCAACTTGTAAGATATTTGCTACACAACTAAAGAAAATGAGATCCTAATGATGAGTTAAGAAATCATAAACTTCGACCAAAAAACGTATGTAGTTCATAACTACAAAACATAAAACTCATAAAATCTATGGAAAAAATACCACAAATTTTACCAAAGCAAAAAAGTTTGCTTGTTTGGCTTCCCCAAGCTTGAGTAACTATGAAGTGCAGAAGCAAACCACCATAGAGAAACACCAACACAAGATCTCCTTCAAAGAATTTAATTAACTAAGGAAAATGGCTCAAAATTACAATGGCCCAAATGGGGGCAAAATGGGAGCAAGAGAGAGTGAGAAAATAGCAAGAGAGATGGAGCGTGAGAGATTCTAACCCAAATGAGGAGGAAGAGCCTCCTTAAATAGGAAAAAAAAGAGGGGAGAGTTCCTTTGCATGAATAACATTTGTCACTTGGAGAGAAAGGGGGCCCATGGAGGGGGGTGCATTTCCATGGGTTAAAAATAACAAACAATGGGGGGGGGGAAACCGCCCACTCATGTTTTATATTTCATTGCTAGGCCAAGGGGAAGGAATCATGAAGGTGAGACCCCCCCTTTTGGCTTATTTCAATTTATCTCATTTCTCATGGTGAGAGAGGGTGCCCCCCTCGGGGAGAAACTTCAAACTTGAAAAACACTTACTTGGGGGGCCCCTTTTTGCCTTTAATTTTACCTTAGGTTCATAACATAACACTTGGAAACTTAATTTGGCCACCCCAAATGACTTTAGACACTTTTCCAAAATTTTCCTTACTAATTATTTGCCAATTTTCCTAATTTCCTTGACTAACTTAGGCAAATGTGTCCAAAACCTTAGCAAGACTTGTCTGAATGACTTCAAACTTTGTGCAAGGGTGTAGGGGGTCTCATTCCATTTATCTTGAAACCCATACCCCTATTTATGGGCATTAAGTGCCACTTATCCCTCTTTTACATTACAAATTTTTAATTACCAAAAATTAAAAAATCCTAAGTAAAACTTAATGAAATTCCGCAAGACTCAGGATAATGTCTAGCATGGTAATATAGAACATTTCTAGTCCCTAATCACCCCATGGATTCGATCATTAGAGCGCCTTTCACCACTTTGGAGGTATTTTTGAGTGAAAAACTCAAATAATTAAAATCACTAAAATGAATTTTAATTATCAAAGTGAAAAAACACTCGATAAAAGGACTTCCCTAATGATAAATCTTAGGAAACTAAGTTACACAAAAATTGACCCTCATGCTGACATATCATTACAAAATCCCCCACAGGGATGCGAAAATTTCATGGAGAGAAGATAAGAAGAAGAGTTACCTCGCTTGAAAAATTCATTAGGTACTTCTTTTTCATCTTCAAGGCACATGGTACATGGTTGTCCACCTAGTTGGTTTGGTAGTCAACACAGTCGTTTGGCTTTGGACATTCGTTTAATTGTGGCCCGTGAGCACTGTGGACAGTTGTTTGATTGTGGCCCATGAGCATTGTGGAGAGTTGTTTGATTGTGGCCCATGAGCAATGTGGACAGTTGTTTGACTGTGGAATTGGACAACTGTTGGTCTGTTTGCACTTTGCACTCGTGGAGTCGTTTCAGAAGGGCAAGATTGTGCAGTGTGGAGTCGTTTGGAACTTTGGACTGGAACTAGACAACCATTGGTCTGTTTGCACTTTACACTCTTGGGGTCGTTTCAGAAGGGCGAGACTGTGTAGTGTGGAGTCGTTTAGTGTTTGGAACTTTGGACTGTGTAGTGTGGGCATAAGGGTCACAAGTCTGCGAATTTGGGCTCCATAGAACTGGTTTGGATTTTGGACTGTTGTGTAGTGTGGGCAGTTTGGTGCGGGAGTCATGGACAAAACTGAGAAGGGCGACTGTGCAGTGTGGTGGTATGCACATCACTATAGTTCTTAGAGTGTTATTAATAGGTCCGGGAGTCATGGACAAAACTGAGAAGGGCGACTGTGCAGTGTGGAGGTATGCACAACACTATACTTCTTAGATTGTTATTAATAATTATTTTGAATTTTCTTGTAACTGTGTTTTATTTTTTAAATTTTTTGAGCGTGTTTGAGCTGTGTTTTATTAATAATTCTAAATGTTTGAGCATGCTTTTTAGTTTTTAAGTTTTGCTTGGTTGTTTTAAATTTTCTGTCAACTGTTTTGTTTGTTTGTTTGTTATTTTTTAAATTATTAGGCAGTGAAACCCCACCTTTGGACATCTCATCAACCATGAACATTTGATGAGATTGCGGATTGCCAAAAAACGTATACACTAAATAGTAAACTACTCATAAAACCATAAAAAATGTGTCAGTTCAAAAATATTAGTGGCAGTGATTCATATTATGAGACCCAAGTTGAGGGTCAAGTTGGAAGTAGGGATGAGGTTGGAAGTGGAGGTGTAGACACTTCATCCATGTTTGTTAATTTGGACAACCAACGCAATGCCAATCCACAAAGGGAAATGGCTGAATATTCCAAGGGAACTTATGATCCCAAGAAACCACTTTTGTTATATGCAACAAAAGTAAATGTGCCCCAATCTATGGAAAAGTGAGGCGGTGGTTCACGTTGTTGGACATGCAATGTTTGTGGCCATCCTTGGGTTGGCAGTTATAGTCGGGTTAAGCAACACCTTTTGGGCATAGGTGGAAAAGGGGTTAATGTATGCACAAAATTAAACTCGTAGCAAAAAATTGATCTTTTTGAGGTTGCAAAAGGCTGTGGATGCAAAGGGCACCTTCTCTATCCAAAATGTCATGGCCCGTGCTAATGACAATGTGGAGGGAGCTTCTAATTCCAAAAGGAAATCTAGAAGTAAAACATCCACCCTTATGCCTCCACCATCTCCTGCTACAATATCATCCACAAAGAAGGGATCTTCTTCTCATTCATGTGCAATAAGACCTGTTATCACATCCATAGTAGCCGGGATACCATGATTGCAGATCAGTTTCTAGTATATTTTTGAGCTAGCCTTTTGCACATTTTGATGAGATCAGTTGATGATGAGCAACATTTTTGATGATCACTCTTATACATTCAGTGGATCCAAAGCTTATTATTTGACAGTCTCATGCTAGGACTGAGCCCCATGACCCCAGGTCAGGTCAGTGATTGAGTTAGCCATTTCCTATCATCTAGAGCAGACTATTGACAGTGCCCGTGCTGATTTCTTCAGCTGCAGTGTTTCAGTATGGTTCATGGGATCAGTTCAGTGCTTTAGGTATATATGATCTAACAGGTATATCTTGTACATTTGGATTGTTGAGTTGCTCTTTCCTTTATCTAGGTAAGTTTTGACTGGGTATTCGATGGTTGTTTACTGGCGATTTTATATATACTATGCTTACTTTTGGTTTAGAGTAGAAGTGGTCAGTTACTATGAGCAGGAGATTCTTGTGTATACTCGTTGGTCATGCCCTTATCTTATAAGTACATAATCGATCATTCCTTCTTTCTAAGGCTTTTGCTATCCATGGCATCATCAGACACTTCTCCCATCCATCCGTTATCTTCCAATTTTGATTTTATCTCGACTTACACCTTAACTAGTGATCTTGAGGACTTCCCCCACTTAGACCTCTATGTTGGATAGATTCCTTGTTTGCATTGTGTCTTGGTACTGGAGTGTGTGATTCTAGTCACAGTGATTGTTCTCCTCTAATCCTTGAAAGCAAGTATTCCTATCAACAATGTTGCTAAACACTAAAGCATCGAAACTTAAATGCCCTATCTAAAAGGATTCTAAGTCAACAAAAATAGTGTTGTTAAACACTACTACATGTATCTATATTAGCTAGTCACTGGCCAAGGGACATGCACTCATCCTTTGTATGATGTAAGGCCGTTTGCCCCTACAGGGCAACAGGGTGGTCACTCCATCGCACCTTTGGACGGTGGCAGGCAATGGAGGTCATACCGAGTCATTATCTGAGGCCCACAAGGCTATTTCGGGCACCTGGTCTTGGAGGATGGCTAGTGAAAATCTATAAAGTAAATTAAATGTTAAATCTCAGGTGCAAAGCTGGCAATGATTTGCTAAAAGGTTGCTTGTCTAGAGTCTATTGGAAACATTCTCATCACTCTACCCATTTGTGAGACATCGCGATTCCCCGTGTTATTCTCTATCCAACATATGTATAGGTGGTTCCCCTGGTTCCTTCACTTGAGAGATTGCAATGTTGAGGTTGTTAGCTCTTTCCCTTTAGCTTAACCTTGTTTCTTCACCTTCACCCATGGTTAGCAAATTTGCCCAGTCTGTAAACGAGTATACACATTTCACATTTAGCCATTTTGGCTTGATTTTTCTTTTATCTTTCATAAGGCTTCTTGGCCTGCATTTCTTTTGACATAGAAAGTGTCACACTGATGCATGTAATGATGACAGGCTAACTTGCTTTGATGACTAGTGGAAGGCAACTCGGTGGATAACACAATCCTAACTGCACCTCAACATCAGGGGTAACTGTCAGGAAGCGGATCGACAAGTCTAACCATGCAGCCATACACTCTAGATGTGAGACACATTAAAAATGTGGAGTCCATCATGCACATGGGTCAAGGTGGGGGAAAGCTCCTCAATCTCACTAGTCTAAGTCATGGGTCGGGAATAAAACCATGTGAATGTAGAAATAATGGATGGATGGAGACATTGAAAATGGTTCTAGACATAGCCAGGGTCATGGTCAAGTTTGTACAAAGTGGGCAACACTAGTGAGCATATACAAAAGCTTTAACAATCAGGACGATTCAACTATGATAATAAGTCAACAGAAGAAAATCATCACTGTTAGCCACTAAATGCCTAATTAAAGCTACAAGATAGACAACAGAGACAAATGATAACACCCATATACCAACTATATACCTGCTCAACCATATACTTGTCTCTGATATAGCCATGAAGAACTGCTCTAACTACATGGGGTAAAGGAAACTATACCAACTGCTGCTCTGTTGCTCAGCTATGTGAACCATAACCCATCCAATACATCTCAATGGGTTCATGAGGGGCTCATTCATGACAAGGGGAATTGTAATAAGTGCTCTGCATCCCTTGAATAGCTCGGAAAAATATCTCCACCATAGCATGCGAGAAACTCAACTCATGTAAAAGGACTGGCTCGTGCCTCTGACAGGCTGATCTGCATCATGGTAGGCCTGCTACTATGGATGTGACAACATGAACAATGTAATAGATGTCCATGGGTACCAAATACACAAACTCAAACCATTGTAGCCAAGTCCACCCTGGGACCTATATATTGACCTACTGGTGACCAAGTCAAACCTAGTCAAGTTGATGACTAAGCTGAGAACTGAAAGATCTTGCATGCATAGGGGGGTAAAGATGCTCCCTTACTTATATTAATAGCCAACTAAGACATTAGTAACATAACAATGGTGATCACATCAAACAATAAGAATTGAACTTGTATTAGAACAGTCGCATAATCCTTCTTGAAGTCCCTAATATATGATCACTTACAAAATTGATCATCCTGCTAGGTTGGTTGAGGTGAGTAAAACAAGGCTAAGCTTAAAAGGGAATTGACTTGTTTAACCTTGACTATGTGATCTTCGAAAGGTGGGAAATAGGGAGCCATAGTGACATGTGCGAGATGGATGACACTAGGGGAGGCAGGTGTCTCACACATGGCTAAAGTACTTTGGAAAATCTCCAGTAGACTCTAACAAACATCCTGAGGCTCTTAGAATTGGCAGCCTCTTGCCCCATCTCACTTCATAGCCTTCTTGGGATCTCTGAGGAAACATATTTCATTTCTGGAACCTTAGGATTTCACACGTGATTAAAAGCACAACTAGTAGCTTTCATCCAGGTTCATTAGACTCTTTGAATTGGTATCCTCTTGCCCCATCTCATGAGCTTTTGATGCTTATGAGGAATTTCATTTTAGGAGGCTCTTAGAATTGGCAACCTCTTGCCCCATCTAATTAGCTTTTGAATATGAGGAATTTCTTTTAGGTTTTCACATGAGGAAGCTTGCTTTGAGGACTAAAAGAGACACCCTACACACTCTAAATCCGAGACATAATTAACATGAAGTCCATCATGCACAAAGGTCAAGGTGGGTAAAAATATTCAAGGTCACAAGTCTAGGTTCAAGTCAAGGGTATAATTTAAAAAATGGAAGATATGGATGGATGAAGGAAGTGAAAGGTGGTGCCAGACATCGCAGGAGAATGATCAAGTTTGTACAAGGTAGGCCATACTAGCGAGCATATACCAGAGTTTAACATTTTGGATTGTTAAGTTTTTAATTGATTAGCATGATAACTTTAAATCATTTGCAACAATAGGATCATTGAAAGAAAGACAAGCACATCAACACAAAGAACACAAGATTTTCCTCGGAGAAATCACAAGGGAGAAAACCTCGCAAAACTTTCTCAATATAGAATTCTCCAAGACAATGTAAAACCCCAAGACAAAATAACAACTTCTCTTCTCAAGCGAACTTCTTCTCTCTCTCTCTCTCTCTCTCTCGTGAATTTGAGTGAGTGAATGAATGATCCAAATAAGGAACTCGATCTCTCTATTTATATTCTTCTGTTGGGTGTCCTTTTACCTTAATAGGACCGACTTCACCTAACTGACTGGGCCGACTTCACTTAGCGAGACTCAATAATATATTTAATACAATTCTTAAAGGTACTATTGACTCGACTTACAAAGGAGGGTTTACATTGACTTTTTCAATGACTCTTACATGACCAATTACATCAATGACATCTCTCGAAGGAGGAATAATACTATAATAAACAAATACAATTAGAATATCTTCCATAGTTACATTTCTTTAACACTCCCTCTTAACTAGGAAGGTATTCTACAGACGTCAACATCAACAACTGCACAATTGACTGGTGAATCTCTGTATGTCATAGGAAGTTTTGACACAACATCATATATCTGGAGCATCATCATCATCATCAATATGGAACTGCTAGAACATCATCATTAACATCATCATCAACACATAACTGCTAGGACATCATCAACATCATCGTCATCATCAACAAGGAACTGCTGGGACATCATCAACATCATCATCGTCATCATCATCAAGGAACTGCTGGGACATCATCAACATCATCATCGCCATCATCAACACATGAATGCTAGAACAACATCATCATCAGCATATGAATGCTGGAACAACATCAATGTACATCATCAATATCATCATTGTCATCATCAACACGTGAATGCTGGAACAACATCATCATCAACATATGAATGCTGGAACAACATCAATGTACATATGGGACTGCTCTATATTGGGCACTCTAGTAGATCAAACATGCCTTGTCTGACTTGCTAATCCTTTTGGACCAAACAAGCCTAGTTAGACCTACCAATCTACTTGGGGACCAAACAGGCCTTGTCTAACTTGCTAATCCTTTCGGACCAAACAAGCCTAGTCAGACATACCAATCCCCTTAGGATCAAACAGGCCTTGCCAGGCTGACATACCAATCCCTTTCGGGATCAAACAGGCCTTGTCAGATTGACATACCAATCCTAGACTGAGCTGCCACTCCACAGCTCCAGGAAAACACATCATCATCATCACTCCCTCTTTCGAGGGAGATCCTTTCAGACCACACCAAGCTTGTCTTGAAAGTATTCAAACTTTATTTGAGACAGAGGCTTAGTCAACACATCAACAACTTGTTCCTCTGTAGAAACATACTTGAGCTTTACAGCTCCCTTTTGCACCATATCCTAGATGTAGTGATACTTGATCTCGATATGTTTCTATTATGCCCGTAGAAGTTTAATATCAGAGGTACATTAAGTGTTTGACGAAATCTGTGTGTGAAGTCTTGCACAGATTTTGAGATTTTTAACATGGTGAGGAAGGTATTTTACATTGCTTGGTGTCTAAGCATTTAGAAAGGACCCTGGTGACTTTCCTAGTCATTAGCTTTAGAGTTATAACGTTAATGTGAGTTTTTATTAAAGTTGTGAGTGAAAATTGATTTTTATTTCATAAAGTGTAATTTTTCTCACCCATGGAAAGTGAAGAGTCACTTGGGAAGGAAGAGACGAAGTCAATTGGGAAAGTGACGAGACAAAATCATTCTCACAATTAATAAAAAGAGAAGTAGGAGAGTTTAGACACACACATTCCAAAGCAGAGAGAGTAGTCTTTTGGAGTGGCTCGAATTCCAAGAGAGGAGACTTGGAGAGGCATTAATTCCAAGAGAGAAAAATATTGAGCAGAGAGTAAGAGGAGGGAGCAACAAAGAAGAGAGGGTGCATTTCTGAGAAAAGGAGAGGGCATACACTCCTAGAAATGAGTTGCTATTAAATGTTGTTCGTTGCTGTAGTCTGAGGGTGCATTTTTGAGAAAGGGCTGAGGGCACGCACGCCAAGAAGTATCAGATATTAAATTAGTCTGTTCTATTGCTGTTGGAGAGGTCCATTCTGTTATAGAAGGTTGGCTGTAGTCTATTGATGGTTCAGACTTTGAGACAAAGTTTAGGGTGCTGAAATCCCAGTTTTTCGCTACTGAGAGTGACTGTTCAAATTTCCTTTATAGTATAACAGTCAAGCTAAAGTGTTGGGTGCTCTAAAATTGAGATACAAATATGAGATTGTGACTGAGAAAGGCCTTACAACATTTGTGGGCACTGTTTCCAAAGCTGGGCACAGTTTTCGAGGTGGTGGGGTTAGGTACTTGTGAGTTAAGTACTATAAATTTAATGCTGATATGTACTGCTGCTGTACCTGTGTATAATTCCTCCTATGCTCAATAAAAAAAATTACTCACTTAGACTGGTTTTTCCCTTAGGGGGTTTTTCCAGGGTCTTTGGACCAAAATATCTGTGTTAAATATGTTTTACAGTTTGCTGATTCTGAGTTAGTTTTCCACTGCTAAAGTTGCTTGATGAATAGTTTATTAGCTTACAGATGCATATAAAGTGAATGCGAGTGAAGTGTGGTAGTTTGTATGCCTGTAGAAGTTTGATATCAGAGGTACATTAAGTGTTTGACGAAATTTGTGTGAAGTCTTGCACAAATTTTGAGATTTTTAACATGGTATCAGAGTGAGGTTCTCTGATTTTTCAGTAAACTGTTGGTACAGCCGAGAGTGCAAGAGATTTGCATGAGAAGGGATAATTTTGATTCTGTAGTAGCTGTGTGTGCAAGAGTATTGATGGTTAGTATAACTGAGTGTGAGTTTTTTGGCATAGGTGAGCAAAATTTCTTGGTTTGTGTTTAAAACTGGAAATTTTGCAGTTTGTATGGTTATGCATTTAGCCATATGATGGGAATACGAGAATTGTTCCTTAGAGTTTTAGAGACAGGATCATGCATGCAATGGAGGGCCAAACATCTCTGATCGGGGTACCTGAAAAACTCGGCGAGAGTCTGAGAATCTCTAAACAAACAATGGAACCGCCCTCTGATCTCGTAGTAAATAGGGCATCTAAAAATGAAGTGCGCCTCAGTCTCCACTTCCTGTAGATGACATACTTGGCATATTCTATCTGGTCTATCAATCTGGTGGTCCGTCTCTACCCGAAGTCTATGAGAACTGACTCTGAACTAGCCTAGAGGGATGCGAAGAGCATGCATCTAGTGGCGAAACATATACTGGGGTCGGACAATGAGCCCGTCTCTCAGCTCCAGGAAGTGCTCTGCGTAAAAGGCCATCTTTGGGCGTAACCCTCCCGGAGGATTGACCCAGGTGACCTAGATGAACTGCTTGTAGATGTCTTCCCGGATAATCTTGTTCAGTTCCTTTCTAGTAGGTAAAAGGTGACCAGGAGCATCCAATGAATATCGGAAAGGGGGGAGACGATCCACCTGAATACCCACTGCCTCAAGGAGATATGAAACCCCTGTAAACCAACATCTGGCCCGACTCAAATGAGTAGATCGGGCAATGGCCTCGAAAGAGCAGTATGCTAGGTAAGGGTACCGGTCTCTGCCCTTCATCGAGTCTACAAATCCCTGGACACAATGTAAGAATGAGACCAAACTAAAAATCGTCTCGAGCCTGAAGGGATGAGCTCCGAACTCGGCAAGGATGATGTACTGAGGTACTGACTGCTTACATCTAATAATGCGGTGAAGAAGAAGAGTCTGGACTCTCTCAACTGAGGCCCAGTCTGACTCAAGTAAAGACGAACCCCATATCTCCGAGCCATATAAAACAGTGGGATGGATCAAGGTGTCCATGAGGCTCATCTTGGACGAGATGTTTTGGAAGTGATGTTGAAAGCACATTCTAGCAACACTACTAAAATCTTACCAAAGCAAAACACTTTGCTTGTTTGGCCTCCCAAGCTTGTGAAGCTATGAAGTGCAGAAGCAATCCACCATCAAAGAGAAATACCAACACCAAAACTCCTCCAAAGATTTTCTATTACCAAGCCAAATGGCTGAAAATTACAATGGCACAAGAATGGGCAAGATGAGAGCAAGAGAATGAGAAAAATAGAAATGAAGCAAGAGCATGAGAGATTGTAACCACCAAGAGGAGGAAGAGCCTCCTTAAGTAGCCAAAGAGAGGGAGAAGACCTCTCTTGCATGCAAGACAAGTATCAAATGGGAGAGAGGGGGGCGCATTTGCTCAAGGAGGGCGAATTCTATGGTTTGGGATCCAAGTAACGAGGGGGGGGGGAACCCCCCTCTAATGTTTTATACATCAATACTATGCCAAAGGGTGGGGGAAACCACCAAGGTGGTACCCCTCCCTTTGACTTTCACTTAACCCACCCAATCAATGAGAGGAGGGCGCACTCCCTAGAGTGGGCACTTCACAACTTGTGATATGCTTGCTTGGGGCCCCCCTCTTGTACCTTAAATTTGTCTTAGGAACATACTATGAGTGTAGGAAACTTTATTTTTCCTCCCCAAGTGACTATAGTCACTTTACAAAAATGTGCCTTACTAATTAATTGCCCAATTTCCTGATTTCCATGACTGACCTGGGCAAAAGTGTCCAAAACCTTAGCAAGACTTGTCCAAATGACTTCAAACTCGGTCCAAGGGTGTAGGGGGTCTCATGCCATTTATCTTGAGTACCCATACCCCTATATAACATAAAAAAGACCAAGTATCCCTCTTTTACATTACAACATTTTATGCCGAGGGACATTTTTTAATGACCAAAAATTAAAAAATCTTATGTAAAACCTAATGAAATTCCGCAAGACTCTGGATAATGTCTAGCATGGTAATAGAGAACATTCCTAGGCCCCAATCATCCCATGGACTCGATCATTAGAACACCTTTCACAACTTTGGAGGTATTTTTGAGTGAAAAACTCAAATAATTAAAATCACTAAAAATGAATTTTAATTATCCAAGTGAAAAAACACTCGATGAAAGGACTTCCCTAATGATTAAGTCTTAGGTGACTAAGTTACACAAAAATAGACCTTCATTTGGACATATCCTTACAAAATCCCCCGCAGGGGTGCGGAAATTTCATGGAGAGAAGATAAGAGAAAGAGCTGCCTCGCTTGAATAAATCATTAAGTACTTCTTTCTCATCTTCAAGGCACATTCAACATGTGCATGTTACATCGTTGTCCACCTAGTTGGTTTTGGTGGTCAACACCCTGCTAGACCAACACTTTTACATAAACAAGCCCCAACTTGGCCTTTACAATGGGAAAAAGAACCCCCCCTCTTTGGCACATTTGGTAGGGTGCACTACAGAGAATCTGGAGGGTAACAACGTATAGAATCTTGGTATGTGGTGAGCACCCTCCAAGTGTGAACAAGGCAAACAAGGCTAGGATGTTAGAACACTGGGCCTCCATGTGTGCACAACCCCAATCAAACCAAGTCAACCATTTAACAAAATTCTGCATTAAAGTCCTCCTTAAGCTAGTGCTCCACAAGTTTTTAATTATTTAATCATGACAAAGCACCTCGTGTGAAGTGTCTTCAAATCCCATAGGGTGTTCCAACAATAACCATCAATTAAGTGTCAACAAGGGACCATTGTGCCTACTGCACCCCTTCATAAGTGAGTTAAATTAATCTAAAGTGTGAACGTTAGGTACTTTGGTTAATTAATGATGATTCTTTTTTTTCGATTAACTTCTATTAAACAGACTAAAACCTTAGAAAACCCAAGGTAAACACTTTAATTAATCCACTACTTCGAAAGTGCAATTATTAACACTTCAAAACTTTGGGAGGCCCTAAGTTGAGTGGTTCCCATTCCATTAAATTATTAAGTGTTAAATAATTGCTTTAGTCATCCATTCCTTTAGTCATTAATTGGAGGGAGTGCATCATCTTATGAGCATGTTTACTTGTTAGGTACATCATACTCACCAATTAAACACCAAGACATGAAAACATACTACCCCCTATACTTCCTAGCCAACCACCATGGCCACCACTCAACCATGAAGAAGCAACATCTCCAAGCAAGGAGACAAGTGTACCTCCTGCCCATCCCACTGTCTAGCCATGAAATCCTGCAAGCTCAACACTTGTGAAAAACTTCACAAGTGATGTGACAAAAGTCACTATGTAATAACATGCTGCAATGGGTACCATTCTGCAAATCATATCTTGCAATAAAATCACAAGAGTTACCCATATGCAATATGAGGGATAACACTCCTATATATAGATAATAGAAATGAGTGTACTACATATGTGTACATTGCAGAAATCTCTTTTACACTTGCATACTTGCTCTACCCCTTGGGTTTCTATTCTTGTCTGGGAGTTTTAACTTTTCACATCTCTGTTTTGTGCTCATCTCACATATGACTATGAGTAGCACTGATTAGGTTGAATTGCAGGCCAACATATCTTGTTCTATCTCTATGAAGTTGTGTTAATGCTGGGTTATGGGAAACTGACCCCTAACTATTTGTATGCCGGACATCGCTCATGCTTGCTAGGACTTGTCTGTAGATACTTTTCTGATTTTTTTCTCTTGAAACTTCTTAGTGGTTGAAATTTTCACTCAGGCAGTTTAGCCTCTTTAATTACTAACTGCTGCCACTTTTTCAAAAGCTCAGAATTAAGTAGCAAGGAGTTGAGGATGTCTGCTGTATGCCAAGGAAGCTTCTGATTTTCAAGTTTGGGTTGGCTAGGTCATACATTTTCATTAAATGCCCTTTTTTCTATATGTAGCTAAATTTGAAGTTCTAGTTTAATTTACCCTTGTATATTTAATTACAACTGATAATCGAGAGTCATGCACTAATATAACTTTGTGGCATTTATGGCTTACAAGATGGATATGTTTATTATCTCAACATAGCTATTCATTTTTATCATGATTTTAGTGCATTGTGAAATTTTCTGGAGATAAAGATTGATTCTTAAATTTGCTTTCTGGTGTATGATGCAGAAGGTTGTGAATATTGGGGGATCAAGAGTATGTATTGTGGGACCATCTTTATCACCAAATTCTGTGGGAGAATCTGCTGTTTCTCCACCATGGGAAAAGCTACTGAGGCAGCCTTTCCCTGATGAGTGCTATTCTTGTGAAACATCTCTAGTAGTTATTGAACCACAGAAAGGGAAACCTTGCTGCCTGTTGGCTATGAACCAGGTAGTGTTTGTCAATTCACTCTCACAAATTATAAAATGATATTGTAGAGAGAAAAATGTGATGTTTCTTGACTGAATGTAATATATGCACATGAAAAGTTAATTTAAACAATATATTGTAATTCATATTTATTTTAAGCTGGAGTCAATGGCAATGGATGGTTTTTTTTATTGCAAGGACTTCAAAACTTAAAAAATCAAAGAAATCAACTTCATGCTCCAGGGAAGTACAGTGAGGCAACACAGAAATATTTGCAAGCATGGATCAACCTGACAGGAATATCCTTCTCTGAAACAATGCATATTCTATTGGCTTGTTCATTGAAGTTAATGTATCGCTATCAAAAGACCAGACAATTTGAATCCAAGCTCAGAAAAAGTGCATATGAAATATTTGTCTCCACATAGCATATACTAATTTTTACTAAATAGTGGGGACATAGCAAACTGTTCCTCATCGAGAAAGTTTGGAGCATAAACAATCCTCCACAGGGGTTCACTTAATCAAAGTTATGCATAATATGTGCATTTGGAGGATGCTAAAACCTTCATTAAAAAAAAAAATTACCTGAAAATTTACATTCATATTCTCTCTAGAGAGGTTCACCTTCTAAAAAATGTGCACTCAGATGATTCTAAAAAATTCCCTTCTTTAAAAAAATTTGCCATCCCTCCCTTTCATTGTTACAATGCTATAGTGGTAAACTTCTAGGCCGGTCCGGTGGTCCTGGTATGACACTGCTACAGTTGCAATTTTAGGTCAGCCTGTGTCCATAAATTCAGTGTTGTTCTTCTGCACTTAAATCATGCTTTTCTAGTTCTAATTATCGTCATGGGTCATTGTTCTGTAATGTAGTTGGCTTGTTTCGTCTTGAAAGTTGTCTATCTGTTATGAATATTTCTCCTTTTCTGAGGGGATTAGGGCTGGGAATTTGTCTCATAACTGCCATTTTTCTGGGATGCACTTGGAAAAGATGGAGGTGATTCTCTGTTTCTGTGTGTCAGGGTCATCTCAAATCTGGACCTGGGGTTGTTCCTTGCAATCATTGCATGATTATAGAGACTGTAAAGTCATTTTGTTGCTCTTCTGTCAGTTCAGTGCAATGTACAGATTGTGCAACATGCAATTATCGAGACTGTTAAAACTCAGTGTCCTCACTTAGACAATCCAAAATACTATTTTTAGGATCTGATAGCTGCCGATATGGTACCACTACTGTTATTTTTCATTGTTCGTTCTCTTTATTATTTTTCATTGTTCGTTCTCTTTACTGGCATAGGTGGCAAACAGAGCCTGAACAACTCTCAAAATGAAAATAGGGTTGGACTGTCTACCAAACAGGCCTTTTTTCTTGGTTGAGATTCCTTTTGGGTTTTGGTCTTTTGTTACAGATTTTTTATACTAGGAGTGGATCTTTGCAAGTCAACAGAACAGATATTATTGAATGGATCAATTCCAAAGAAGATTGATGAGTACTTGGAACATTTTGATGTAATTCTCAGAAATGTTTCCATAAATTGGACTTTGGAGAAATAGATGGATATGAGAAATTTCTAGAAAAACTTGTGCAAAGCACATGGAAGTTAGAATTCAGCAGATAGCAGATAAGATAAGATATGATCATTTTATTATTGTCCATCAAATGACTGCAAAAGTAGGTCAATGGGACTAATAGGTACAAATTCAATTCAGTGTAAATAGAATGTGGAAGTGCAAAAGTGAATACTGAAAATAAGAATCGAAAGGAAGGAAAGCAGAGATAAATATCTGGCTATGAACTATAAACTAGCAGTCCAACAAAAATATATAAGAGATTGTAGATGCTGTGATACAATAAGAAGAGCAAAGAATAAGGCCCTTGGTGCTTTGCAAGGGAGGGAGAGAGGATGCCAGAGATTGCTGTTGTTGATGAACGAGGGTGAGGGAGGGGACCAAGATGCAGGCTTGCTTCTGTAGTCATTAATCAGTGTGAATGCGGTGTCCCTGACACTGCTAAACACCTCAGAACCAGGGGGAGAGGGCTGAGTCAAGGTAATGCACAGTGGAATAAGGGATCTGTTGCCAACTAAGTTGCACTTGGTTGGATTATCAAGCGAGCGGGCAGAGTGGAACATGATACATGTTCAATTTTGGTGATTTGATGACCAGCTGGCCTTCTAAAGGCCCCCGCTTTTTTTATTTGTTTTCCACATGTCCATGGCCCTGCGGGGTTTGTAATAAAAACGTACTAGCATGGGGTTTTGTAAAAGACTCGGTTCCTTAGGACTTTTTGGCTAAGTCAGGTATTCCAAGGAGTTTTTTCACCTATCTATTATGTCTTGCATTAGTGCATAACATAATTAATTGGTTTTTCTCCTGCTCCTCCAAAGCTGGAATGCTTGGGGAGGCTGGCGGGCCATAGGGAATTGTTAGAGTCTATGGGTCAATGTATATGAACATGCTAGGCGTTAATTTTGAGTCATATGGACATGTGCTAAGTCCCCCTAGGTTGTTTTTAATTTTCGTCAAGTTTTAATTTTTCCGTAAATTGAGCCATTTTTTAATGGTTCAATTAAAAATTTTGTAATTGGCCTATCTGGGGCGTCTGGAGGTATTTTTTGCCTTAGGGGTACTCGTTTTCTAACTCAGAGCACCCCCTAAACCCCTAAACCCACTTTTCCTAAGGTTTGGGTGCTTCAATATTTTCCTATGGCCAAAAAAACCCAAAAAAGTCAAAAAGTCATAAAAAAATTCAAAAAAGTGAAAAAATGACTTAAAAAATTATTAAATTTTTGGAGTAATGACGGATCAGTTTTGGGTCAGCATCATCTATGGAGCATATTGGGCTGATTTGGTAGTGTTTGGCAGCCCCATGTGTGGAGAGAATCGTGCCCATGTGTGAGGGGCGTTTTTGCTACAAGAGGGGCGCACTTGAGGTAGTGGGCATGCCCACGTCTTAAGGGAATGGCAGCCTACAATCTGGGCTGTCATTTGAGTTAAATAGCAGCTGCTACAGCAGCTTGTTTCGTGGAATAGCACTCCCCACAAGCATGGGCGTTCTCCCTTCTTTGTGTTGGGCGCACTTCACCTTTATGGGACCCCCCACGTGTGGTGTTTGCAGCACCTATTATGCTGCTGTTTGAGCACTTTATGTGCTGCGTTTTGGTAGCTAGGATGGGGGAGTGGGCAGCCCTTTCTCCTCCACCATCTATGCCACCACTCCCCCTCTCACATTAGATAGTGCGCCCCTCTTCACTTGGTTTTTGCTCTATAAATTGAAGCACTCTCTCCATTGTTCACTAGGGAGAATTGGAGCACAAAACCTATGATTGTAATACTTTTTTTTATATGAATAAAGAAGACTTTGGAGGTCAGATCTGTGGTGCCCATTGTGTGAGTGGATGAAACATTTTGGTTTGTATGATGGAGGTAATTTGTGCATAAGTTTTGACATGCAATAGTATCAACTGTACTCATTGAAAGATTAGTATTAATCTATGAGATAGACTAGTTTCAATTTGTTTATTGTCTAGTCCATTGTTATATGTTTGCAAGAGAGGATCATGCCTGTATGTTTCATTTGTTTATGAGTGTCCAGCATAGATTTCTCTTTCATATATATCTCTACACTTGATCTTTGTTTGCAAAGTGTGTAATGTGCAGGTTATCTCAACTGGAGTAAGCGGATCTTGTTTGTTTCCTCTTCTCTAATCCTTGTTTGCAGATGCAGTCCCTCAGAACACCACAAATATTTCCCCAAGGCTTCAGATTTCAAACAAAACTGGGCTCATTTTCTCTCTCTCCCTTATAAACAAATTTTTTCTTTGGTTAACTGGTTACTTGTATTTGAAATATTTCTGATTTACATGCTCATATTGTATTTTAAATAGATCAGAAATCTTTTCATAAAGGATTGGTTTAGACAGTTACAAAGCTCATATCCTTAACTGCTAGATTTTCCCTTCATTTAGCATCTACTTTTCAAAGACTTGCACTAAAATTGTCAATTTTCTTTTAAGTCTTGTTGGGTAGTTGTAGTGCTGGTTTTAAAGGTATATTTGGCTGTCCAAGAGCATACAATTTGCAGCTCATATAGCTTGCAAAGACCCCAAGCAAAACTAGCATTATTGCTCGTTTTACTTGGTTAATTTTTGCAGTTTTTACTTAGAATTTTACTTAGAATTTTTTGGGTTTTTTAGGAGGTGTTCCAAAGACACTCTTAAAGTGTTTTTGGGCATCTTATACTAATCATTGCTTGCTGGTTTGCAGCAAAAGACGAACAGGTAGGAGGAAGTGCTGCCGAAATTTTGAAGATCCAGGCAATCCGAGGACAAATTTTCATATTTTTCAAAAAACCGGTCATTTTTCCTAGAATTTGTAAGCCACCAAGTCACTTAAAGTAGACTGGGGCACTTCTCTAAATCATTGTAAACAACTATTAAACGAGAGCAAGTGGGCTAGTCAGCGCCCACACCCCATCCCCCCAGGGGTGGCCTGTGTCGTCTCATTTTCATGGCGTGATTTTTAGAGTAGTTATTTCTTTGTTTTCCGGCATTTAATAAAATCAATTAGGATTAAAATAAACCTTGTTGGTCCGTTCCACTGGCGGGCCACAAGTTCACTCATAACATAGTTTTTTCACATTTTTTTTACAAACTCATAACGCCCCCCTTGCTTTCCCGAAGTAGGGTTTCTGTATGAGGGCTTGCCCGAAATACATGCTTGAAAAGAGACTCCTGGGGTTTTAAAAAAGATAAAATTTGGGTTCATAAAATATTTATAAAAATACCAAGGTCTTCTCCCGTATGCTCTGTGGCCAACTTGCAGCTCAGTCTGATCCAGTTGGTACACACCAGAAAGGAGGGGATGACTAGTAATAGGATCTAACACCGCCCCAATAAAATAAAAAATCCTTTTTGTGAAAATCCGGCACAACACGCATTTTGTTGTCGTGGGCAAATTTCCCAGAAGGCTTGGGATAACACTGAATAGTGACCTCTTGGAAACCGTTAGGCTTGCCCTCGTTGGTATAGCATCTGAACACCTCCTCGAGACTCCGATTCAGCCCAAAGCCTGAGAGGGAAGCCACGCTTCAAAATTCCGGACATGTTCCCCCGTACCTTGCGTATATCGGGAACCCACCTGCCTTAATAAAAAGATCACCATCACATTAATTTTTAAAATAAACCAAGAACACTCGCACAACATTTACCTTTTTTTTGCTTATGCATTTGTTTATTGACTCCATTATAAAGCACTGGTCTTGTTGCGATTTTATTATTGTTGACTAATGTGCAGTTAAATGATGGCTATTTTAAAATGGGAGCAAATGATGAATGATTGTTTTATTTGATCAAAGTATATGTTGTCTATTCTTGGTTACCAAAAGTATTTTTCTAACTCCTAGATTAGAGGCCTTAGTTTCTTTTTTTATTTTTTAGGGTCCACCCCCCTTGGCTTCGCTAGGAAAGCCTAGACGGAGGAGTCGAGTCCCAAGTGACAGCACTTGAATCTGACTTGCCCCCAAGGCCACACCAGCAGCTTGAAGACTTCTGCTGCGTTTTCCCAGGTGTGGAACCAGGCGGCAACAGGATCTAAGGCTAGGCCAACATGTCTAAATGCAAAATAAATAAACATACATCCCTTTTAAATGATGGGGAAAACAATGCTTATCATTCCCCCCCCCCGATGCACATGCAATGCAAGCATGAATGCAATCCCTCTTGAACCTATAATTTAACATGTAACTAAACATTATTAACATATCTACGGGCTGCCATGAACAGCCAAATAAACCATAATAAGACAGTTAGATTTTGACATGTGAACATTAACAAATTTGAAATTTCCAGTTCTCGGTTTGCTAGTTTTAGTTATGCAAGTGTTGTCGCTTTTCGGTTTAGGGGCTGCCATCTACCACTGTTAAGTGTTTATCAAATCAGGTTTAGAAGTTGTTTCTACAACCATATACTCTTTACATCAGGTGTGAAGGCTGTCATGTACAAAAGAAGAATAAGAATTTAGAGAAGAAGGAAAGAATGCTTGCAAGAAACCGAAGAGAAGCCATTCAACCTACATCAAAAGGTTAGCATAAAAATCCATAAACCAAATCAGAGTTCACTCAGCCTCGAAGGGCACATTAGCTGCATAAAATATAGAGTATAAACAGAGCATAAGCTGTCATAACAGATATCTATCTTTCAGATCTCATAAACAAAGTTCGCAAGCAAGATTCCGAGTAGAAAACCATCCGATCTTGCATCCGATCATTGACAAAATGAGCATCTATTCAAACAGATTTTATAACAGCCACAAAAGGTGCATTAGCAGAGATAGACACAACATATAAACACACGAATAAACATATAACAAAGTACTTATCTTATTGAAGAGCAACTAGCTTCAATATGACAACTTTTCTTCCAGCCGTAGGCATAGTCCAGCCAAATCTTACTTGGACATGCCACCCCCGAGTTGAGGCCAAGGATTACACATGAAGGGCGCACTTGAGCAATGGAATAGCTCAATATCAGCTTCAGAAACACAACTCAATCCTTTCACCATCTACTTCCCCCTCCATCTACATTACCCAGTGGAATGTGACTCTCTTCACTACACAAGTCCCTCAGGACATCACCATTTTTCCGAGGCTTTATGTGACGAGATGGGGCAAAGATAAGCAATGGGAGTAAGGACCTCTTGTTGTCTCAACAATGGCAAATAAGCTCTATCAATGGTTCAACACCATCTCAACTCACAATGGTTCACAATGCACATAGCTCTCATAGCATCATTCCTCACACTGGCATGAATAGATCACAAAACATGACTGAGGTAACTAATAATTGTTCCCAAGGAAGGTAGCACTTGGTTTTATAGCCGAAGGAGGCAATTCAAATTCGTGGAGGGGATAATGGAGGAAATTCAAACTCCAGGAGGTTAACTTGAGTTGGGGTGAAGTAGAGGTTAAGTTGAGATAGATTCCATTTTCCGGGAATAGCAAAATGAGAGGAGTTACCAAAAAACGAGGAGTGGAGGCCAAGGAGGGAAAATTGGTCATGGGAGGTGAGAGAGGGAGTCAATTAAGTGTCATAACTGACGTGCAACACAAAAATAGGGTTCCTCTCCCATGAGTAGTGGAGCAAGGGCACTATTTCCAAGTGGGGCCCACCAATCTCTCAAGAAGGTGCACTAGTGCAAGTTGAGCTACCAAACCTTCATGAAGGAGTTACAAAACATCAATAAGGTCCAAAAGGTAAAGTTGTGTCCATCATCAAGTGTTTGGGTGGTCATCAAGTTTAGAGTGCACTAGGATGTCCCCATTCCCCTTCATCTGTGGAGTCCAAGACCCCCCCATTCTCGTTAGTTGTCTATGTTGAGTCAGATATTTTATTTATTTAAAATGATGTGTAGAGACCATAGTCTCAGCACCTAGTTCCATAATAACAAAGCAAATAACAAGTACATATGATCAGGGGCTCAAACTCGGGGTATTACATCTCCCTTCCCATTAAAACAACGCATTGTCCTTGATGCATATTTATTACATACATGCCTTTATAAAATTTCAAAATAGATGAGGTTATGCCTCCCTCATAACATCTTCTAGCTCCCAAGTAGCATCGACAGGACTGTAATGGGTCCATTGTACCTTTACCTGCCTGATCTCTCGATTGTGGAGCAACTTGACTTTTTTGCATGTAATGGCAATTGGTTGTACCGGGAAATCCCCTTCCGATTCCACGTGGATCACATTCCAATCAATCACATGATGAACATCATATACATACTTTTTCAACAAAGATACATGAAATACATTATGCACTTTTATGCAAGCAAGTAATGGAAGCTCATATGCAATGGGACCTATCCTAGCGAGGATCTCAAAAGGGCCACAATATCTAGCAGCTAGCTTGGAACAATTTCTTAAGCTCAAGGAACTTTTTTTGGGTCTGACTTTCATGAAGACATGATCTCCAACTTTAAACCGCCTGTTAGTTTTGCTCTTATCTGCATAACTCTTCTGTCTGTCTTGAGCTGCTTTTAGAATCTGCTTGATTCTAACCATCTGATCTTCCATATCCTTTAGAAGTTAAGGTCCAATGATGATTATGTCTGTTGGATTATCCCAACTGATGGGAGTATTGCACTTCCTCCCATACAATGCCTCAAAAGGGCTCATCTTCAGAGAGGCATGATATCCATTATTGTAGGCAAACTCTACCAAGTGTAAATAATCCTCCCACTTGGATGGTTGATCCATAACATACATTCTCAACATATCTTCGATCACCTGATTGACTCTCTCTGTCTGACCATTTGTCTGAGGATGGTATGTTGTACTCATGTTCAAATTTGTGCCAAGTCCTTTGAACAATCCCTTCCAAAAGTTAGAAGTGAACTTTGCATCCCTATCTGACACTATAGCTTTTGGAATTCGATGCAGTTTGGAAACCTCTTTCATAAAGATGTCTACAATGTTAGCTGCTGCATGAGTTGTCTTCATTGGAATAAAATGTCTAGCTTTATTCAACTTATCCACCACCACCATGATGGCATCATGCTGTAGTCTTTTCTTAGGCAATTTTGTGATGAAAGTGTCACTACATCCCACTTCCATTCAGGTATTGGTAGTGGTTGCAACAAACCAACTTGATGCCGATGCTCCACTTTAACGTTTTGACATTCCATGCATCTAGCTATGTACTCTTCACATCATTCTTCATTCTTGGCCAATAGTACTTCTTCCTCACAGCTGCTACTGTCTTCTGATAACCTGAGTATTCCGCATAAGGTACATTATGCATCTCCATCAAAACCATCTTCCTTAGATCTCCAGAGTTTGGCACATAAACTCTGTCCTTATGCATGAGGATTCCATTCTCGTCCAGCCTATACTTATCAAACTTCTACGGTACTTCCTGTTGCTGCAATCCATCTCTTACCTGTTGGTAATGCTCATTTATAACATTGGCTTCAATCTATGTCACAGGGTTCGCCGGATTTTAACTATGAGGTTTGAAATTCAGAGAACCTTTAAATTTTTTTTATGTTTGTTGGAATTCGTCGAGCTAGTTCGTCTTCGAACCCTGTTGCTTCCCGTCGCGAGTTGTACTGGTATGAACCCTAACGCTGCTCGCCGCCAGCCTTACTGTCATGAACCATGCCGTCGGTCTTTACCGTCGCGAACCCTGTGGCTTCTCGTTGCCAGCTTTCTTGCCGTGAACCCTGTTGCTTCCCGTCGCTAGCATAACCATCGCGAACCTTGCCATCAGTCTACTCACACCCTACCGTTAATCTTACACACTGTTGACCACTTGCTATCAGTCTTAAAATCGCCAGGGCTCGTGATCCCTACTACCCACTTTCCGTGAGTCTTAAACTGTCGCTACTCTTAATCCCTGTTGACTAGGTAATAAGATATACAATAAATATGTATTATGTTTTTGGATTTGAGTTTTTTGCTTTTATTTATTTAATGCGGAAATATATAGGAAAAGCCTTGTAAAGATCTCTATTGAGAAGCAATGATTAAATAATAAAATCGATGAGAGTGGTTTATTACTTGGGGATTGTTTATTACTTGCTCATTTTAGATCTGGAGTTCACTCCACTACAATGGGGCAAGTTAATCGGGGATTTTTTTAAACTTTAATAATGCCAATGATGAATAGGTTTATGATTAATTCACTAATATGTTTATTCATCATGATTTTTAATCATATAGCTTTATTTATGTTGTTTTTTTAAAATATTATGTTATTATTCACTTTGTAGGTTATATATATTTATATTTGAAAAATGTATATAGACGAACCAAATGCCGAACCTCATCTCGAACTTCTTAGAAAAATCTGAATTCGAACCGAATTTTAAGGTTGCCGAACTCGAATTCGAACCCATTTAATAAAAGACATCTCTATGGGTTTTCCTCTTGTGAGGTTTTGCCCTGGGCTTAGCCCTAAACACATGTGTTCACATTCTACAGTGTTCGAGTGCTTGTTACATTGAGTATTTCTTGTTCAAGTTATTTCTGATTTTAAATAACTCAGAGCAGCATTAAATCATTTATGAAACAAAGTGTTTGAAGAAATGTCTGAATGAGACTTAAGTACATTTCCTTAAATTTTTACATGGTATCAGAGCTTGGCTCTGCTAGTTTGTGAATTTTGTCATTTCTTGAAAGCAATCAAGACAGATGGGCAGAACAAAGTTCAAGTTAGGATTAGTTAAAGTCATGGCCTCAACAGGATTAAGGTATGAAGACAAAGTAGATGGGTCTGATAATTTCAGCCCTTGGAAAGAACGCATAACTGTGTTGTTCAAAGAGTTGCATCTTTGGGATATTGTTGGTGCTTCTGATACCATCACAGTTCCCTTAGATGCTGTTTAGAAGAGTGCCTTTGAGAAGAAAGATATCAAGGCACATAGAATCTTTTTGGACTCCATAAAAGATCATGTGATACCCCACATCATAGATAAGTCACATGCTTTTGAAAAATTGGAATGCTTTATGTAATCTTTACTAAAGCAAGAACTAAAATAGAAAGATGGTTCTCAGAGAAAAAATGAGGAACACCAAGATAACTGATGCTGATACAGTAACCACTTGTCTCACAAAAATGACCCAAGTTAGAGATGAACTGGGTGTTGCTGGTGAGAAAGTGGAAGATGAAGAGCTAGTCAGATATGCTCTAAATGGTTTCACTGCAAAGTGGCACACATTTGTGCAAGGAGTAGTTGCTAGAGAGAAACTTCCAGATTGGACAAGGTTATGGGATGACTTTGTTCAATAAGAGTTTCGGAGGGGACATTACAGAATAGCACTCGGAGCAGTGAAGACAATCTTGCCCTTGTAATCAAAGGCAAAGGCAAATTGAAGAAAAAGGAGAAAGACCTCAGCAAGGTTCGATGCTTTAACTGCAACAAGTATGGCCATCATTAGGGGAATTTTGAGGTCTAAAATGGGCCTCCTAAGAGATATAATAAAATATTACAAGTTAGGCATTTTGTGGGGGAGGTATATTCCCAACTCACCTTTTACACTACAATCAATGTAACTATAGTTAAGTTAAATTGAAAAGATCTCTAAAATAAAATCAATAAAAAAAATCATTCTTTGATGTGACTAAAAGTATTATTCTTGAATACATAAATTGCTTTTGAATATAATATGATGCATGTACTTATAAAGTAAAAAGTAATGTACTCATAAAGTAAAAAGTAATGTACTCATAAAATAAAATAAAGTATATTATTTTGAAGTTTGAAATATAACTTATTCAATATTCAAAATATGATTATAATAACATGTATAATTTTGATTTTGAATTTTAAACATAAATTAAATTTATATTAATAAATTGTTATTTCTTTTAAAATATATATTCATTATATAAATTTAACTTATATTCATTAAATATAAAAATTAGTCATATAGTCATATAAATCCAATTTATATTTCAATATTTATAAAATATGTTGACTAACTATTATATAAATCTAACTTAAATTTATTAAAACTAAAACTTAATAGTTTATTTATGTAAATATTAACATTATTTAAATACTAATAATCTATTTACGTAAATATCTACATTATTTAAATCTATTTTTATTTATAAAATACTTAATTAACTTATATATCTATATTGATATTACATATCTATAATTTAGATAACCAAGTATTTATTTTATGTATTCATTTAATAATCAACACATTTATTTTTCATATGTTTCAATTTATATCGTTTACAAATTTATTTTTCTTTTTTTTTATTATCTTGTATCTCATAAAACTTATCCCATTTATATTAATATTCTTAAATTTAAAATTATATATTATATAAATAGTAATTATTCCACATATATCACATATTTATGGATTTAAAATTATATATCATATACTAAAATAAAATAATATATTCATGGATTACGTCTTCATAAGAATCCCGTATCCATAACATAAGGTTTAAAAAGTTTAAATCCCAAAGGTTTTAAAAGTTTAAATATCCTATCAATTATGCCAAACATTAAGGTAGAATGGTACGTATTCAATAAGGTTTTTAAAGTTTAAAAGAATTTTAAATTATATATTATATACATATTTTGATTTTAGTTGAATAGTACGTATTTTTACATAAGGTTTTAAAACGTCATCAATATATTGTAAATTATTATAAATTATACATTATCATTATATTGTAAATTTATCTATATATTATAATTTATTTAAATAAAGTTTTAAAATTATATATTATGTAATGTAAATTATTTATATGATTTGGAATAGAAATTTTAATTTTTTTAGTATTAATAATTTATTATTTAAAGATATATGTTATATATTGAAAAGTAATTTTATAGTTTTGATTTTGAATAGAGCATTCACTCTTTTGGTATTTGTAATTTATTTATTTTATATTGACACATAAAGAGTATTTTTTTCTAAGTACTTTAAGGTACTTTAGTACATTTATATTATATTCAAAGTAATCTAAGAGTACTCTTTTCATTATGAGTACTTTACTTACAACATTGATATGGTTAACTATGGGTTTTTGTTCACTATTTATAATTTGACAAATAAGCATCTTTAACTCAACCAATGCCACCTCAACTATTATAGATGATGTCATCCTCTAGAATGTGATTGGTTCTGTAAAAGTTGATTTTGATATTACATTTTTTGTTTTGAGGCCCATTTTTGACCTCAAAATTCCCCTAATATATGCTAGTCAATGTCCCAAGAGGAAGGGGAATGAAAAAAAAAAGGGAGCACCATCAGCAAAAATTGGAGATTTTGCTTTCCAATTTGAAAAAGAATTTTCCTTAGTTTCAGTACAGACTAGTGTAGGCAGCTCAGTAGATTACCATGACATGTGGATAGTTGATAGTGGATCAACTAGCCATATGACCGAGAAATATGGAGTTTTTCAAAGGATAGAATAAATAGCCCCAGGACATTTTGTTGAAACGGGCATTGGAAGTTCTAAAGAAGAAATAAGAGGAGTTGGATTTGTGAGATTCCAACTAGGTTTTGGAGAGATTCTTGAAGTAGACAGGGTACTATTTTTTCGAGGTATGAAAGTCAACAGACTTTCTGTATCATCATTTGAGGATGATGGGTATGGACATTTTATCAAGAAGGGACATGTGTTGATCTCTTCTATTCCCAAGTAGAATTGTGGTATCAATTGAGTTCTCTATCTGGTAGAGAAACTTGCAAGTTCAGGTGGATGGATATCCAAATCTGAAAATGAAGCATGTGCACAGATGATACCTTTAGATGAGGAGAGCAGCACTGGCATAAGACTCAACCAACATAGAGAGAATGAGTAGGATCCCGAGTTTCAAGTTGTCTTCCGACATCAGCTTCCAGAGTTAGTGGAAGTTCTTGACAGTGGTCAAGATTATAGTGTTGGGACCTCTCTCATTAAGGGGGAGTGTTGAAATTTGTAATGAGGAATGTCCTTAGCCCCATGATTTTGTGTTTTCCATGGGGGAGACACAACATTGTATTTCTTAGACTTGTTATAATTTTAAAGTGACTTTTTTAATTAAGTACTTCAGTATTATGTACTTTAAGTTGTCTCAAAATTTATTTAATGTATTATTAATTATGAGATGTAATTAATAAAGAAGCATTGAATATAGGCCTTTAGATCAAAATCATCTTAACCATTGGATGAAAAGATAGTTAGGGTTTTGGGAAAACAAAAGTATAATTACAATTCTAAGTGAAAGAGAAAACACACAGATAGAGAGAAGAGAAGTCATTTCTGCATTTTTATGAGAGCACAGTTTCCAAGACAATCATTGGCACAGTTCCCAAGGTAATCAACAAACATTCCGTACAGTTTCTTCCATACAGTCTGTACATTCCCCTGTTGGCACCGAAATCGAGGTAGTCCATACACCTCTGTTGGCACAGAAATCGAGGCAGCCTGCTAGCACAAAAACTGAGGTAGTCTGTATAGTCCGTACAACTCTGCTAGCACAGAATTCGAGGCAGCTGTTGACACAGTTTTCAAGGTAGTCCGTACAGCAGCCAGAGACCGTACAATCAGCTGTTGGCATAGTTTTCGAGGCAGTCCGTACAACGATCTGAAATTTGCTGAGATAAGTTGGTTTAATTGCATTTATGATTTTTGCTGAAGGGAAAATGAATTTATGAATTGTGAGAAATTCCAGTTTTTGTTCTCATTTAATAAAAGACATCTCTCTGGGTTTTCCTCTTGTGAGGTTTTTCCCTGGGCTTGGCCCTAAACACATGTGTTCACATTCTATAGTGTTTGAGTGCTTGTTTCATTGAGTATTTCTTGTTCAAGTTATTTCTGATTTTAAATAACTCAGAGCAACATTAAATCATTTATGAAGCAAAGTGTTTGAAGAAATGTTTGAATGAGACTTTAGTACATTTCCTTAAATTTTTACATGGGGGACATCCCTAGCACCTTATAGCTTGTTGTTGGATGGTAGTTGTCCATTCTAGTTAATTTTGTGCCTTGGTGACTTTAATAGTGTTGGTCACCCAAACATTGTACAACGGAACCCATTTTTGATTTTTATGAACTATAGAGTTATTATTGCACCTTATACATACTTTAGTGGGCCCCCCTTGCCTAGTGCGCACTCCTTGGGAGAAATTCCCTCCTATTTATGTGTTTTTGTCACTTATGAGCCCTCTTCCTAGATTCTAGGAGCTGTAAGCTAGAATTTAGCTTCCACTTCCTTAATTTGTGCCTCCACCTCCATAAGTGCGCCCACTCCTCCATTCATCCCTATTTTTGTGCTTACATGATATTTGTCACCTTATTGGATTCCCTCTCTCACCAAATTCGCCCTCCATGTTTTGTAACCCCCTTATGCATTAGTGCACCTCCTTGTGCTCTTCATGGCTCCACTCCTTGGTTTTTGGTAACTCCTCCTCATGGTGCTAATATGGAAAAGGGAATATCCTAACTAGGTCACCACTCCACTAATTTGAGTTAAGTCTCCATGATGAATCCCAACCACACTCAAAACCCAATCTAGTTGGCCACCTTGGGTTCGAATTGCACTCCTTAAGCTATTTATACATGTACTCTCTCCTTGTTGAAGCTAATCTTGAGCTTTGGATCACTTGTCTTGTGTTATCTCACCATGTTGGGAATGTTGTTAGTATTGAGAGTGTGTTGAGACTTAGAGCTAGTCTAGTTGTTCCCTTTGCTTCCATTATATCACTCTACTAGTCCAGGTTCTCGCAAGGAAACTAGGAAATGGGTTGGTGAGAGGAGTCACATCCTATAGGCAGTGGAGACGGACAGGAAAGTAGTAGTGGGAAGCATTGTGGTTCTTGGCAGAGGTAGTTCCGAGAGTTGATAGATTAAGTGTTCCTCTACTCGTGGATCCATGGTCTCAGATCGGGGGTGACCAGTTCAAGCGAGGAAGGCTTGACTGTGTCTATGGCTAGGAGGAAAGTTGTTCTATTGCAGCTAGTTTCCTTTATTTTGAGATAAGTATATCTCTTATGTTCCATTTTTATTACATTATTTTATTTGGTATATGTGCAATGGTGGCTAAATTGGTTGTCTGCATGTTCATGTATTGTATGCTAGGATCTATATGCAGGAAGGATGAATTTTATATAATATGTTTCTACTCTCCTTACCTTCTTTCTATTCTTCTTTCTCTTAATCACAAATTGTAATTTTGGCTTGATGGTATTGAGAGGGGCGCAACCATAGGTTCTAGTTCGCCTATTTCTGCTCATTTATGAGTCACAAGACCTACTCCATTGCGTCTGGAGCAGCATTTCCAATAAGGATTACCTTTCGTTTAGTCGAAAAAGCTTTCTGAATGACCAAGATATGTCTGTTTTGGTCCAATAGTTTTGTCGGTGCCAGGATGAGCACACTAGTTGTTAGATTGGAAATGTTCTGTGCATGGATCTGCTCCTATTTGCAGATCTGAATTTGAATAATGTAATCTGAAAGTAATATTGATTGATGGTTGGAGGGAGGCAGCCATACAATCGGAAATTTATTAGTGAAAAATGGTTGTAGGGGACAACCATCGGGAATTGATTTTGTGGGTTGTGATTGCAGGCGGTGCCTTTTGTTTTGCTTGAATGTGGTGTGGCTGTAGGTTATCACCTACAGATGTGTCTATGTGTTATTTTATTACTATTCAGCCTCACCAATAGCACACACATAACAACACCATAAATTAACTTAGTTTGTGGGAAAACTGATAACAACAATATTCAATTATTTAACAATTGTGGTTTCAACACCGTATAATGCATGAATGGGTTTTAGGACCTTATTCTCACTAAGGATGATGAATGCTATTCCTTAATCATGTTTTGATGCGATTACGACACTTGGTAATTAACTTAGTTAAGTGTCACAATTAACTTAATTAAGTAATAAATTAAATATCACAACTTTAACAAATAATTTGACTTTAGAATGCGTAGTTGGATTATATGAAATGTTGAATACTATTAATGATGAATGTTATTCCTTAATCATGTTTTGATGCGATTACGACACTTGTTAATTAACTTAGTTAAGTGTCACAATTAACTTAATTAAGTAATAAATTAAATATCACAACTTTAACAAATAATTTGACTTTAGAATGCGTAGTTGGATTATATGAAATGTTGAATGCTATTATTTAGTCTCAATATGTTGTGTTTAACTTAACTTAATATTAACACCCTTAACCTTAGATAAGGGTCAGGGACATTACAGAGAAATTCTGAAAAGGTTGAGTGGCCAAAAGTTGGATCGAGATGAAGCTCCGATACCAATGAAACAAACAATATTTGTTTCCCAAATACGCACAATAACTCAATAGTTGAATATCCAATTTAAGTATGACAACAAGTTATAATCCATATAGGATAGTATTAGTAAATATACTAATTGTATAAAATATGAGATGTTATGATTACAATGACCTACCTGCCGGTATATATACACATTGACGGGTCCTGAGGTTGATGGGTCATGCCTCTTCATTAAGATGTGACACTTCATAAATTATTTATTTGGTATTATGTTTATTATTATTATTATTTATTAATTGATGTTTACATATATATTGTGTTCATAAATATGAGATGTTATGATTACTATGACCTATGTGCCGGTATATATACATGTTGACAAGTCAGGAGGTGGATGGGTCATGTCCCTTCATTAAGATGTGACACTTCATTAATTAATTATTTATTATTATTATTATTATTTATTAAATGATGTTTACATATATATTATGTTCATTACAACATCTATTTTATTGGAAGAGTTTGTGCGATAGGTTTATCCCTACGCCCTTTGTTGTCTTGTTCATGGAATATTCTCTTACATCTTACATCTACATGAGTGGTTGTTAGACTAGTACTCCATGGTAAGGCGCACCATCATTAACAAAGATTTGAGGTGGCATTTTTAAAGGCCCTCCTAGAATTCTTTACTGTTAGTTTTTATACCAAGGTCGAGTTCCCCTAGTGACTATGCCAAAGTCACTAAGTATGGGGTGGTGGGACCCTCTTTTTAATTAATGAATTAATGAGACATTGATGTCATTTTTATCCTAAGTCCAAAAAGTGAATGAGAAATTTATTACTTAAGTGATTTAATTAATAAAGTGTACTCTCATCTAATCTGGACCATTGATTAGATCTAATCACAGCCCTTGATTTAGAGATTCCTTTAGGGTTGGATAAAAAGGTAGAGGGAGGCATTATACCTATTCATTGTGATGAGATGAAGAGTGAGCACGAGAAGGAGAAGGTCGAGGCAGAGAAAGGACACCAGCGTGACTGATTTCCAAGGCACGAGTTTCTAGGTGGGCGTTCCAGTATTCTGCTCTGAGTTCGAGGCTTGCCTTTGAGGCATTTATTATCAGCATAGTTAATGATTGTGGCTGCCATCTTCAGTGATAAACCTGCGATTTATTCCTTACAGTACCCTTCCATAGCACGCAGTCAGAGGGAGAGATTGACCCTGAATTCGAGGGAGCTTCACATCGTGATGCCCAGACTTCGAGTTTGCATTTCCAGTCATAAACTCTGAGGTATGCTGTTAGCATTTGGAGGAAGTATTGCCATACGAATTTCTGGAAATGACTGGTACCTCACAGCAGTCATTTCTGAGAGGTGTTTGAAGATTGACACAGCACAGATTTAGAGCACAGTCAGTACAGTGTTGTTTGAGTGTATTCAGCACAAAATTCAAGGAGGATACAGCATCATCAAATTGCACAGAAACCAAGGAAGTCTGCACTCATTTCCAGGCAGAGATTGGGCACTGAAATCAAGGCAGACTGGGGTGTATCAGATGGAGATAAGTTGTATCTGTTTTATGTATTGCTGTTGTATTATCTAGCTGAAGAAATAATAAATCTCTCACTCACTCAACTGGTTTTCCCCGTGGGGGTTTTTCCAGGGCTCGATTTGGCCAAAAATACTTGTGTAAAATTTATGTGTGAATGTGTGATAGATTAGTTTGCAGCCTGTAAATTGCTTTTAATTTGTGTGTTTATTGTTAATACATTTGGCATTAAGTAATTCCCAGTCTATGCATAACCGACTGGGAATGAAAACCACCAAAACTTGGCAGTAAACCAGCATACAGTTGAGAGCAGAAAATCTTCATTTACTTTCATTTTAAGCCATGTTAATTTCTTCTTGTGGCATACATATTGTAGCCTTTGTAGTCTTAATCTTCTGTTGAACTTGCCCTCTTGGATAGGCCACTTGACTCCATTTTCCCTTGTTTGGATTGGCACTAATCTCTTGATCCTCCCTTCACCTTTCTTCTCCTACAAAAGACAAAAACGTGTTGCTAAAGCTACTCTCTTGTATCACCTTGGGCCTCATTCTCTAGCTTTGGTAATCCTATTTCCTAGGGATACCCCCCTTGAGTTGGAGGAGAGCCAACTTAAAGTGTAGAGTATAGGTTGCTTAGGTGACAGTGGTAACCATCCTAGCAGTTCCCTTTTGGGTTGCACCTTGTGGTTTAGGGATGTCATCATTAAGTGTGGGTTGGGGAGGTAACAGTTCTCGCTAGTCACACTTGAAGGATTAAGCTTTGGGCTTTGAAACATAACGAATGGTTGAGTTAGAAAAACTGACAGAAACTCTGGGCTGATTATTACATTGGAGAAATTTGAACATGACCTGCAATACTTGTGTGGTTTTTGGTTGCAATATTTTCTACTGAAGATTAAGAACAGATTTTTGAGGGTGGTCCTTACTTTCTTAATTCCTCAGGTCTGCATACAAGATGTTTGACAGAGGCTGTACTCTTCCTTTTAGTCTGGCCATTTTGGAAAGTAGAATTTTGTAATGGTCAATATTGGAAAACAGTCCTAAGGAAACATTATTGTATCAGTCTTGGCATTATTAAATCTTTGGAAAATCAGTATATGTCATAGATGTCGATATAGCAAGGATGTTATCTAATTTACTTCAAGGGCCGAATAATATAAAATCAGCCTGAGTGATGTTGTTATCAGGTTTACCAGATGAGAATGTTTTATTGTATAGATGGCAATAATATAATTCTCTTACTTACCGAAAAGAACGATACATGTCTAGAATAACATATTTTATTTCCACTCTTAGTTAGTAATAGCATTATGCAAGGTATTCTGACCATGTTAAATGTGTGTTTTTGTCTCTAGGTTTCCTTTATGGCTGTATACTTGCTAGCTTTTCTGGTGACATTTTTGACATTGATTCTGCTAGTTTAATGAAATCTATTGATTCCAGTGTCTTGAATGCTCACTTCGTTCATTTCTTACACCTTTTGATAATTGATGAGATTCTTCTCTTTTATCTGCTGCTGTTTTTATGATAATGCAGCACCAATAAATTTTTTAGGTTTCAAGTTAATAATACCTTTGAGTTTTTTAAAGAAAAATAAGTTAAATAACCATATACCAAACCATTCTTGCTTGTAAAACTTTGGTAGTATCTGTTAGTTTGCATCATTTTGGTAGGACTTGGTCGTTTGTATTGCATTCCATGACAGGGAAGTAGAAAATGAAATTTCATTATAATTCTATTTTCAGAAAGCTTGGTGGGATTAGCTAGCATGCACCATGTTCAGTGACAGGCAAATTGATGATGAATTTTTCGTTGCAATTTGACTTTCAACACTTTGTCAGGACTTGGCAGCTTGCATTGTCCATGAGCAGAAAATTGAAAATCAGCTTCTTCTGCCAATAAGCATTTTTTTGTTTCTAGTGTTGTATTATGAATTCCTATTTATTTTAGTTTTGTATTTGTTAACAGAAAGAGGCTAATAGTTGGAAAGAGACCATAGAAGAAGCTGGATCTGCATTGTTAAAGGCACCTGAACGACAGTCCAATAAGTCTTCCAGTCGGCAAGGACCAAATGCTATCATGTTAAGAGCAACCTCAGCAATGAGAAGATCGTTTCGTTCGAATAAGAAAGTTGATGCATGTAGAGAAGAGGCAACTGGAAATCTGAAGGGTAATTCTGAAATCAGTGAAGTCATAGAGAAAATAAACTTTAGCAATACAGACATACGACGTTTGGATCCACTCTGGCCAGAGCTTGACACACTTCAAGGCTGCACTGATTTTCTAAGGTCCAAATGTCTACATGCACATGCTCTTGAGAATGCAAAGCTCATGGTTGATTACTTTAAAGGTTGCTATCAAATGGGTGACTCTTCCTTGTCTGATGAGGTCATTGTTAATCTCCAACCAAAATTTTCCATTCATTCTTTAATTTATAAAGTTTTAGTTTGCAGGCATCTTTGATTTGTGCACTTAAGTGTAGTACATACTATCGAGTATGGAAAATGCTATTGATCTAAATTTCATGCCTTCCCAAAAAGTGCTTAGTTTTGTTTACTGTGAGTGTTTTTTTGGTGACTGTTTTTCAGCCTTTTGAAATGATAAGACTACAGATTTGCATACCACAACAATAAAACATCTTATAATTATGTGATTCATAAGATAGTTCTATGGTTGAATTCTGGTCTGTTTATATGGAACTTTTGTTTGTACAGATTTTGTTAGTAGGGTGAGATGTTTATGCCTCATAATGAATTCACTGATTCAGACATCAGAAAGCCTGCTTGATTGGTTCTGCTCTGCCTAGTTTGGGATGGAAGACTTGATATAAAGTTTTGTTCATCTCTGGATCCTGTTATGCGAGTCCTCCGTCATCTATGCAAGTTTGGCTTTTTCTGGTGTCTTTTGTTATATGTTTTGATCTCCTCTTGCTATAAATCTTGTATGTCATTTTGAATTCTTGGGAGGTCAAAATTATAGGAATCTGTATGTGTAGTGCGATCATTAAAGTGAGGTACCGCGCTACCACAAGAAGAAAGGCCCAAGCTCTAGGTCTTGGAAGGGAGGCAGCGTTGCCAGCCTGTTTTTGGGTGAACCCGGGAAAACTAGGGCAATGGAGAAAGGCCACAAGGTTAATTAAGATCTAGAGTTGCTTAATGTGATCCCTAAGGCTGGAGACTGCTTTTAGATGGCGAGTTCTCTTGGGTCTTGAAAGAAGAAGTAAATATAATAGAGACATCTAACTAGTGTTAATTCTCCTTTCATCCTTTGGTGCAATGTTCCACCAAGTTTTTGGGACATAGGAGTGGGGAAATTCATCTGAGGGACATGTGGAAGCACCTCGCAATTTTTAGGGAACGTAATAAGGAACCTGTTATCACACAACTTGTAGTTGTCCCTAATGGTATCCCATCTGGGATGGTAGAGGAGATGGACAACTAAAGAGGTGACCCAAGAGATGCCACGGTTCCCAATGCAAGCTGGGAATCACGACAACCGAGGCACTCTTCACTTTAGATCTAGGCAAAACAAGATCAAGGGGGAGACCCTATAGCCAATCAAAGGAGATTAGCCAAAGCAAAGGTTCCTAGGGAAGTGTGTAAATTGAGTTACGGAAACCAATGCAAGCTTAGGTGGACCCAAGAGTTTATGATGTGGTTGAAGAGGCTTAAGAAGTGACAAGTGTTTCAACCAATGAATGAGTTAGGCCACCTAGGGATATCAAAAGATAGATCTAGTACCATGAAATACACAAGTGGGACCCACTTCCTTAAAGTATGGAAATGACCCAAATGGGACCCACAAGGTGAAGTTAGGGATGGAATGGCACTAAGGGGTGTTTGATGATGTGGATCTATAGATCTAAGGTAGATTTAGGCACACCCACATATGGGATCTAGCAAAAGACACAATCCCCAAGGAGTGCGAATTGACCCAAGGAGACTAGTGCCTTTAGATGGAGGGGAAAATGGAGTCCAAAGTATGCCAAATTGTGGATTGGGGTAATTAAGGCAAATATCAAAGTGGGTTTTGAGTGGCATGCCCCAAGGTAGGCTAGATCTCCATAGATCTAAGGTTGAAAATGCATCACTCAATGACCCAAGTGGGACACAACCCTCAAAATGAGGAATGGGGCCCACAAGGCAAAAATCAAAGAAGTGAAGCACTAGGGGTAGGTTATCAAGTGAGTGGAGTTCAAATCAAGTGGGATCTCACCTACCCATGTCTTGGAACTAGCCCCAATAGCTTCCCTCAAGGAGTGCGACCTCCCTCAAGGAGGCTAATGTGCCTTGGAAAGTGTGTCAAATGAAGCCCAATTGCCACCAAACTATAGATACGAATTGCCGTGGATGCTATAGAGGTGGGTTCTTTTTATTATTCCCAAAGGCAAGCTAGATCCAAGTAGATCTAGAAAAAAGTGAAAAATGAGGGTTTTATGGGACACAACCCTCAAAATGAGGAATGGGGCCCACAAGGCAAAAATCAAAGAAGTGAAGCACTAGGGGTAGGTTATCAAGTGAGTGGAGTTCAAATCAAGTGGGATCTCACCTACCCATGTCTTGGAACTAGCCCCAATAGCTTCCCTCAAGGAGTGCGACCTCCCTCAAGGAGGCTAATGTGACTTGGAAAGTGTGTCAAATGAAGCCCAATTGCCACCAAACTATAGATCCGAATTTCCGTGGATGCTATAGAGGTGGGTTCTTTTTATTATTCCCAAAGGCAAGCTAGATCCAAGTAGATCTAGAAAAAAGTGAAAAATGAGGGTTTTAATCAATGAGGGTTTTTAGATCTAAGAGAATAGATGGATAAGATAGAAGAATTTCATATCTCTTGGAACATACCTGGAATATGAAGATGGAAGAGGCTTGTGACGAGGATTACTTCCCACAAAGATCAAATGCCAAACTTGGATGAGCCCTTCTTGCCAATATTTTGCCTCCTTCAACCAAATCGATTTCCCTATTCCTGTCAATCAAGGACACAAAGATCAATCAATCAATCAAGAATGGAAAGAGATGTAAACAAAGAGATGATAAACATGAATTGTTGGTACAAAGACAAAACAACTCCCTGTCAACCAAAAAGTCCCCTTGAAGCTTGAAGGGTAGGCCTCCCCACCAATTTGCATATCTCCAAAACGTCTTCTTTTCCTACAAAATAATGTTAGCTGAAGATAAAATCAAGATGGCCACCAATGTCTGTTAGTGCAGAGGAAGAAGCATTTACAATCACCACAAGCATTCCAACTCCAAGATGCCCAAGAAAGTATTTTTATTCCAATAGTCAAGAGCCAAAAATCTCTAGATGAATTTTACAATGAGGGGGTCTCCTCCTTGTATAGGATAATAAAGACCAAAACCCTAGATCTCAAAACCACTTTATGAAATGAGTGGTTGAGATTAAAAGATCTCACAACATAATCAATGGCTAAGATGAGCCATAACATAATACCACATGGATCACTCAAAATAGAGGTGATGTCATAGCTAAGAGAGACAAAGTGAGGGTGACGTCATCCTCTAGAGGGGGGCAAAAGTACATGGGCCCACCTCATATGACATGGACATGACTCATAAAGCTCATGGTGGGGCTAGGAGGCATCAATCCTTGCTAGCTCATCCTCATGGCACAATAATATAAAATAATATGTCCAAAATAATACAAATGATCAAATCCTGTCCTCAAGATCTTTGAGAGACATGCAGTAAAAGGCCTCCTGTGGCCTCTGTGGACCCCACTGACTGATAAAAACTGGCTGGAAGATGGGGGGTTCACCCTGGAATACCTTTGTGAAGACCAAGTGCCAAAACCTTGCCTCAATTGCCCAAATTGAATTCCTCAGTGACCCTTTTATTCCATTTTTAACTTGCCTCGGTAACTGTGAAGCTGCTGAAACTGTCACTTAGGGCACCTGCGCTGTCAAACTGAGCCCACTAGGCTCACCAGAAGGGGGGTAAAATGGTAACATCAAGTGGCTGGACCACCCCCTCCTCATACAACGCCTTGGGTGAACTGGCCTCTCATGGCCCCTGCTGGACAGGTTGGGAAAACAGCCCCAAATCTGGTCAACAAGTGGAAAACTGCATCTATCACTGTCAGAAGTGCCTGGAACTAAATGATAAGTGTCTCATTGGATCCAGAAGACCCAAAACTACTAAGAATGTGTACTCATACACCATGGGTTGCCCTGATGGGCCAACTGTAGGGTCCACCATATATGGACAGTGGATAATATGATGATCTGGAATAATAATAAAACCTGTTGAACTGCATCAATCACCAACTGAATCATATGTCCACCATATGGCACCATCAATAAGAGTATGTGGGACCACCAATCATCATCAATATGCATATATGGCCCACATCATCATGGATCCCAAGAATGACCATAGTCAAATTAGGTTTGACTAGGTCAATATACAACCAAGGATAAATCATATCAATAGACTAAGACATGTTCCTCTAATCATACTCATAACTTAACTTAAAGTATAAACATCATTCAGTGGCATTAATCATGTTTGCATATTCCATTGTTATTTATATTTACTTGCACAATAACTTAAATGACAGACTCACCCATTGGACATGGTCTAACTGCTAGATAAGGATGAAGGCTAGTAACAAGGCTGGGCAGAAGGGATGACTTGCCTAAACTTAACTAAAAGACACTTTGGACTGGGAGAAGGGGAAGCTACACTCTGTGCTGGACAAATAACACGGGGAAGGGCTGTGCCTCACAAATGGATAAGTTGTTTAGAGAGTGCTTATTCAACTTAGGCATCATGTCTACATCAATTTGATCCAAGTTCATTAGGATCATTCAATTTCATTTCATGGCCTTTTTGGCTTACATAACCCTTCGGATTTCAGATGTGTTGAGAAGCACAACTAATTGCAACTTGCATCCAGGGCATGTTTACGTATATATAAGGTAAGCAATAATAGATATAACTTTTGAGTAACATTTGCTTTTTGGACCTTTTTATATTCTTCAAGGAGTATTTTTAGCAGTTCATCGCTCTTGTCCTTTACTCACGTGTGTTAAGAAACATATTCTAGAGTTTAGTTTCCATGGGCGAATTTATAAAGATTTCCAAGTAGTACATGAGGTTTCAGTTTTAGCCAACAACATCTCAAGTGACTAAGGGGACTCGACCAGTTCCAAACATCGGGACTACCGACCAGAATGATTTAGGCCTAGAATCCAACTCACCCAAGGCAAGTTCTGTCACCAACTCAGAGCCGAGACACTAAACAAACATGGATACGATCCAACACAGAGGTAGTAATAGGGAAGTCCTCAGTATCAAAAAGTCAAGCAAGACAAGTCAAAGGTGAAAGTCAAATAAGGAAGGTCATGGATGGATGGAGTCAAGTGAAAATGGTGCCTAAGCTAGCAAACAAATGATGTCAAGAAAGACCATATCTATGCAAGGAGGGTGTTAAACCGGTGAGTTTTGTCAAGCAACCTAAATGTGCAAGTAGCATGTCCATTTTATAATCAAGATATTTCTTTTTCATTTTATAAAGAGTTTGCCACATCATGAATCATATACCAAGCTAATGCTGTGAAGATGACCAAAGCAACAAGATAGTAACCCGTAATCAATGATCAGAAATCCATAGGTCATATCACATCATAACAATAATCATCATAAACCATCTGAAACACTGCTGCAATAACATTTCTAGGCACTGAACTGAAACTGTATGGAATAAAGGGTCACATCGGTCATCAAATCTGAACTTCCAAGGCTCAGCCTTGGCACAAGGTCTAAAATAAGTCTGATAAAATACACTGCTCTGATCATGAGTGATCTCAAAATATAAACTCATCATAGCCAAGCTTTGAATAATCCAAGCTCTGAAAAGTGCAGATATCTGCTAAGCAAGAATAGTAGCCCTGCTACTATGGTGTGATAACAAAACCTTACCTAAAATACTAAGAAATATAAATCAAAATATACAAAAAACTGAAATATAGTTCATTGAAATCTTGTACATTGTTGCCACAAAAAGCATCCTAAATGCAAGGACTCAAAAGGTTCTAACCAAGTGCAACTATGAAAACTTTACAACTATCACCTCAATAAAGTTTCCCTTCACTTTAAATGAGGAAAAATAATCCTACACGAAATGGGGGATTCCCTGAAGTAACAAAGGTCTGTTTGATTGATTAAATGATTTGAAGATTCGTTATATTACTTGCGAAAGATTGTGAGTAGATTTAGATTAGGCAGTTAAAGTGTTTTGTGTTGCGTTTAAGTTGTAGGAACAAGAATTCATGCACAATTTGATTAACACAACTCACTAAGATTATTATTACTCACAATGTTTTTTTTGCATAAACCAAAAGATAACATGAAATCAAAGAACATGAAAATATCCCGTCAAATATATATCATAAATCAATTTGATTCTTCATTTTTTTTATAGAGAATGCTTCTGCATGGACCAATCTAGTTCTTCCTTTGATCATTGCCCCATGTTAGAAACCTATTTTCCATTGCCAACCTAGCACAATTCAGGCTTTTATTGGACAAGTGAGTCTCGGACTCTCCACACAACTCTCCACCACCAGATTCTAACTCCATTCCATTCTTCTTCAATTTTTACTGAACAATCCAATTTAACTGTATTATCTCCTATCCCCTTATTCTTGCCCCACTTAAGCACATCCTCATTATTATTTAATTTGATCACACCATGAGAAAGCTAAATTGCACTGAAACGGATACGGACACAGGGGGGGGACATGGATACAGCAATTTTTCAAAAAATCTGGGTACGATATGGCAGGGAAACGACACACACACACACACAGATATATATATATATATATATATATATATATATATATATATATAATCTAACTAAAATTTAACATTTATCATTTAAATCCACTTACAATAATTGAACCGGCTAGAGCCAAGATACCCTATATTGTAATAGACATTAGTAAGATAACGATATGAAATCCGTTCTCTTATGAATTACATTATGATTATTAAGCATTTGCTTTGATTTGTGGGTAAGTGAGTTTTGATAGGACCTGTTGTCCGCCAAACTGCACATCAGCAGCGGAAATCTTTCGAAAGCTGTCTCTTCACTACAAGTGAGAGAGGTGTGGCCTTGGGGGCAAGCAATGAGCCAGGTACTGTCACATGAATCCCAGCTCCTCCGTTTAGGCAAACTCCTAACGAAGCCAAGGGGGGTAGTCCCTATAAAAGAGTTTCACTAAGGCTCTAGTATTTATAGTGTTTTTTGGTGTTGTGATGCGGATGGGTGTTGTTTAGGAGTTTTTTGAGAATGAAAGACACAAAAATATTTTAAATGAGACCAAGATAACGCAATCCACGTTGCAACAGAAGATAAGAGATACACTTGGACAAGAAATAAATCACTCTTTACGCAAATTAAAACAAATACTCCAATATTGATATTTAAGCAAATAAAGTACATGATAAAGGACCAGTGCCTTATGGAGTCAAAAATAAAAGTGATCGTAAAAATGCTTGATACAAGTGTTTGAAATAAGAGTTTGTGAGAACGTTTTGCAGCTTATCTTGGTAAATTTAAGATTTTAGTAGTCTTGATTATTATGGCTAAGAACAAAGGTATCAAAAGGAGTGGAACCTTATCCAAGAAAAACACTGGCAACCTTAGGTGATAGGTCGAGAGCACCCAGATTACAAAGAGGTCAAGTGTGCTTGCGGCTTGACCGCCCTCGAGTCTGACAGTGGATTCCCGACACCACCTCTTGTAGGAAGAACTCAGTGATTTTGTCTTGGTTGGGGTTGTGGGTAAAGTTTTAATTAATGTTATCACTTTTGAATTAACAAGTCTTCCACCTTTCTGAGTACTAGCCCAATCGTTTCCGGTTGGCAGAGCATACGGGTGTAGGACGGAAACCAAGATAAATTAATTAAAGGGAAGTATGGGTTGAAAATTTTTATTATTAGAGCACTTTGTTCAACTCTCCGACAGAGAGCGCTCTTGACTTGATCTTATGACCACAGTTCAAGAGACTTTCTAATTAACAAATGCCTAATGCAGGGAAAAGATGCAAGACTAATAATGCCCTCCGATAGAGGGTGCTCTTGACTTGGATTTGGCCAAGTTCAAGAGACTTTGGTTCGTTTTAAGAAGCAGATAGTAGTTGTGTAAAAGCAATAAATTCCAACTTGAAGTGATTAGACAATGTAATAGATTGGAAATATGTGAAATACTGCTAGCAATACTACTTGCAAAATAAAATGAAACTTTGAATAAATCTAGTGTTCTACCACACAAATTCTAATCTAACAGGTGGGATCAATCTCTGAACAAGATCGACCACTAGAAGCCACCAGTCCTGGAAACCTTCCAGCTAGCTGGATGTCCACAAGAAGCTGATGGGGGAACGAGAAGCTACCACAAGACTATGTGGCCTTTGGGATACGATCCCAAAGTTAGCTCTTCTCTGGTCAAGGTTTGGAAGAGAAGTGACAAGATAATATTAAACAGAAAATAAGTCTAATCTACCCAAGAGTCTCTTTCAGGTCAAAGACCGTACTTGTGAGAGCATGGGGGTAAGTAAATCGGAAATTATAACAACAAAATGACTTAATGAAATAGAAACTAATCTAAGAGCATATAATGGATCTAAACTAGAAACTCAAACCACTCAATGAAGACAACCAGACTTCCCCAAATGGGGGAAGTGAATGTGGGGGCTTAAAAACCCCACTTGCAACTTTATTAAGAGAGTACAAATGCCCTTGGGAATGAAACCCTTGTAGGGACTTTGAAAGAACTACTTGTAAAAACACTTGAAAAGAATTTCTAAGATCTATTACAAAGGATAATACTAATCTCTTTGGTTTGGGTTGCCCTCTGGTTTTCCTGATGGCTTCTTGTATTAGAAGTCTCCTTCTTTCACAAGAAAAGATCTATCACAAACAAATAACTCCAATACCCATTAGATGTTAGGAAATAAAACAAGACTTGAAATTTGAACTAGATCTTAATACTTGGAAAATAAAACTATATAATGACAAAGCATAAAATCTACAATAATAACTTTGAAACAATGTAAACTAACTATTGAAATTTAAATGAACTAACTACCAACTAACTAAGTATGAGACCTAACACTAACTACTACTAACACTTTGTTGTTTTGTTTTTTGTGTGTTTTAGGGCTAATGTGGAAGTGGACGAGGAGGGAAGAGGAGCAAAAACGAATGGGAAAATAAGGTATGGGAGATGGTATGAAGAGGGGATGGATTGGAATGGGACGAAAGGGAGGAGGTAGGGCAAAATGGAGATGGGGTAAGAGCAAGAGAGGAGGCCCCAAAGAGATGGGACGAATCAAGATGAAGAAAGCACTCAAGGTAGGGTAAGACGAGAGGGAAGGAGGCACAAAAATATGGCAAAAACGAGAGCAAAGAAGGGAATGGCGAATGGGATGGAGAGAAGAGGCACTAAATGGCTAGAATGGACGAGAGGAAGAAGATAGCTCTTCTAGGATGGACGAGAGACAAAAGAGAGGACAAAAACGAAAGGGGAAAGAGCTAAGAGAAGGGATGGCTAGGTGTAGACTAGGGCAAGGAGGAAAGGGCTAGCAAAACAAAAGCAAAGGGTTTTCAAGTGGAACACTTGAGGGTTTGAAACACTGTCTTGGAAATCCTCCGGTTAACCGGTGATACGCTGACAACAAGTGTTGAAGAGAGCACAAGGGAACAAATCCC